>WAHA01000005.1:1237582-1856374 GCA_008973685.1 Trametes sanguinea
CGCTGTTCATGACGCGCTATGTGTGCATGTAGGGTTCGACACTGCGTCCTCCATCGCGCTCCTCGCGATCTCGGCCATCGCGAAGCGTGGGCCGGATGGAAGCCAGATCCCCCCAGGATACATCGTCGTCCTTCCCGTGAGCATCGTCGGTCTGACATCCCGCAGTGGACTCATAATTGGCTTATACGATGCCGCGATGCGTTGGCAGCTGCTTTTCACGGTGGGCATGACGCTCATCGACTCGCTGGACTCGATCATCATGCTCTACTCGTACGCCGGTTTCCCGGAGCGCTCCTTTGCGCTATTCGAGAAAAGGTCTAGTGGTACCAGCAAGGCTACTCTTCCAGGCAGTGGCACTGGCGACCCACTGAATGCGGAGAACCCGGTTGCAGGCGTCGAGGAGCTACCCATGAATCAATCGACGGCGGACCCAACGTCGAAGGATGAGAAAGGCCAGCAACTCGTAGTCGTAGAAGAGGCTGATGAGGAAGACCCGGTTGTGCGCCAGCGCGTCCTCCGCGTCAAGCGCAACGCCATGTCCAACCTCAGCATCTTGCTCACCATCATGAGCATCCTCGTTGCGTTCAGGTATGTGTCGTCGCGCTCTTTTCACCCAGCGTGCCGCTGATCGTGGCGTGTCTCTGGCGGTAGCATCTCGCTCATCACCATCATGGGCCTCGTGGGAGACAACTGCACGCCCTGCCAGAATGCAGCTAACGCGCCAGACGGTGGTGGACTCGCAGGGCGGTGGTGGAGGGGTTGGGCAAATGTAAGCCAGCGTCCCTTGTCGTCAGGAACAAGAAGTGCTGACGAGGTGATAGGCCAACGACAACAGCGGGTATATCGGTGCAGCCATTGTGGGCTCTTTCATCTTTGTGGTTTCGGCGTGGTATGGTGTACGCTACCTGTACAAGAAGTGGCAGGCGCGACGGGAGCGTGGTGCTACCCAGTCATGACTCATGAAGGGAGATCAGGACGGCAAGAGAATGAACAGTAGCAAGTACAAGAGACTGCACTACATACACAAGCAACCGGACATGAACAAATGTATCATATACTACAGCGACCACATACTCATGATGGGTCGTCCACGAATGCAGGGGGCGCGAACATGTACCGCACCGTCTTCTCGCTCCTGTAGAACGGCGACTCCTTCGTATCGTACGACGGCTCCTCCGCGGCCACGCTCTCCCGCTGCCTCGGCTCGTGCTCCGTCTCACGCATGACGATCTTCAGCCTTATAAGCTGGTCCGCCTTGTACGGCACATACACCGGCGCCGGCGTGCCATGTCCGTGCCCGTGCCCATGTCCATGTCCATGCCCCGGCCCCCTCGAGAGCTGGTGCGGGTGCGGCGAGGACGGTGTGTGCGGGGACGTGTTCGCAGCGGGGTTCTGCGAGTACGAGATGAGGAGGTCGATGATCGCGTGCGCGATCTCCTCAATGTCCGCGATGTGCGCCTGGAACTGGGCCCCCCACTCGCCTGTCTTGCTGAGCGTGGCGGCGATCTGGTGGCTCGTGTGCTGGCCTGGCCGCTCGGGCGAGGTGCCGCGCTCGAAGGATTGGAGGAGGGCGGCGAGGTAGAGGCAGCCGAGCGCCACGACGTGGGGTGGGTAGGAGAGGTTGACAAGGGTGCGAAAGCTGCGACGGGGTCACTTCGGAGCCTGTGAGACAACGAGGGACGCCTACCTGTCGATGGCAAGCCGGTAGGCCAGTTTCGAGAGCTTCTTCGAGGCTGAACACATGAGTAAGAAAGAGAAGCTGCCGTATGCACGCTTAGTTCCATACCTCCAAACGCGCGGCTGATCTTGATGACATATGGGAACGGTAGCCTGACAGTGAAGTTGAAGCATATGCACTCGAGCATCAACCTCTCCACAGCAAGCAGTCGTTGTCGGTCATGCTCAACGGTCTGTACGGGCATGAGTCTGAGAGCTTTTTGAGAGCGCGACAGCAACAAAGACACCCACTGCTGGGTCCATTTCGATCTCTCCGCCCATGGATTTGGCCTTCACTGCGAGTTCAGGGAAACGGACGGCATACGCGGCCATGAGGATGTCTCTCGGCTTCTTGAGCGTGTCGTGCATCTTCGAGGATACGAAAAGCGCGGCTAGGCATACGTCCTGCATAGATTGTTAGAGCCTTAGTCAAATGGCAATGACGTCGGAAGCACCTACATGAAGCCCGAAGTCTTTGCGAGGGAAGAAGAGGTGGAATCTATGATACAGGTTCTGCGCAGTCGCAATCGTCTTCCTTGGGCTAAATGAACCATGCGTTAATGTCAAGCATAGCGAGCTGAAGAGAGGCCTCCGTACTCACAAACCGATGCTCAACCCGACCGCTTCGATGAAGCCACATGCTTGCTGCCTGGCCTTCTCCTCCTCCCTGATCGAAAGCTTTCCGCGCTGTTTGTCTGCAAGCCGCTCTATCTCCTTCGGCGTAAAGTAAGGGAGGTGGAACTTGAGGTTGTTCGCGGGGATGAGCTGCGGCGGGGCTTCCTTGTAGTTTGCGTACGAGGACATGATGCACCACGAGCGCCTACGCGACTCTGTTCTCTACTTGTACATGGACGGCAGCGGTGACTTGGCTTTCCCCGCCCTCGTCGCGGCCAGACTTCTGCTCGCCTTCGCACCTCTTCCCGACGCTCTCAAATACGACCAGCAACTCTCGTCGCCCCTGACGTCCTACTCGCGGTGTGCGGTGAAGTCACATTGTGCGACGCGCTTCCTGTGGCTGATCGCATCCGTGCAGTACGCGAAGGCATCTATCTCTTCCAGCATGGCATTGACCCATACTCCGGAGGGGCGTTTCGACACGTATGTATAGAGTCTGAAAACAATGAGAGCCCTACCTCACCGCGTTTGCGTACAGTCGCCATTATTGCTGTCCCTGTTCTCAACGGTCCTGCCGTTGACGCCATACACGTCGCCTATCCTGTGGACAGCAGCAGATGCTGTAGCAGCATGGGCTCTGGTGCGAATATGGAGGCTAAGAACAGGTGCAAAGGAGACTTCGAGGGATGGTCAAATCGCTGCGCTGTGAGTCTTTCTGCCGAAGTGCTGCGAGGTGTTGCTAACCGTGACCACCGCCCGCAGCTACCTCCTGAACCCATACATATTCCTCCCAAGCCTCGCTTTGTCAACATCCTCCATTGAGAGCATGCTCTGCTTACTAGCGGTTATGTTCGCTTGCAGAGGTTAGTAGTACCTTACTTGATCGCGAGACAGTCCTGATCCTCACTTCCTCAGGACGGGCTTCGGCTGCACTGTTCGCATTGGCATGCCTTGTGCAATTGTCATTGCCGGCCGTACTTCTGGCAGCGCCGATCATTCTCCTCACCGTCACTCGGCCTGTATCACGACTGGCGCTGCCACAACCATATCATGCACAGTGGAAAAGGATCATACCGCTTCTCGCAGAATTTGTTGGATACACCGCACTGCTCACCTTTGCTTCCACTCTCGTCTGCGGCAATTGGTTGTGGGTCGAAAAGACATGGGGCGCTACGTGAGTGTGTTCTTAGGATGCTCTTTACTAGAGAAGGCTGACTGTAAATCGATAGGTTGACATTGCCGGACCTTACTCCAAATCCTGGGCTTTGGTGGTACTTCTTCACAGAGATGTTTGACCATTTCCGTCCCTTCTTCCTGATGGTGTTTTCCGTGAGTTCGCAGCTATCGCGGGCTTGTGTTCCAGAACTCAATTCAGCATCTAGGTACATCTTCTTATCTATATCGCACCATTGTGCATCAAATTCCAGTATGTCGCCTTCAGTCAGTGCCGTTCAATGTAGTGTGCTGACATGACGCTAGGCACGATTTCCTATACGCAACGTTCCTGCTGCTAGGTGTGCAGGCGCTATTCAAACCATACCCTACACTCTCCGACCCCGGATTGTTTCTCTCCATGTTTTCCATCTTCCCCGAAATATACCCATGTAAGGCTCTCCCGACTACAATTTCACTCTTTCGCTGATCCATCTCTACGTGTACTCAGACCTGCGCCATCCAATCGTCACCGCGCTAATACATCTGCACGCATCGCTGCTACTCCCACTCTTCAATAGCCTCTGGCTACGACAAGGGACAGGAAATGCCAACTTCTTTTACGCGTCTACCCTCGTGTTCGGCATGGGTAACGGCGCAGCGCTAATGGATGCGATATGGGCTGGCCTGAGGGTAGCTGTCGGTGAGCTGAAGGAGGGCTATGAAGTCGCGCAGGAGTGATGTAGAGCTCTGTGACTTCGTCTAATGTATACTGATATTTCCTGGACAATACTGCGAATGTATTGCCCTAAGGCCCGGTAGTCACTGCAATACCGTGCACAGACGTTGCTACCTCGACCTAAATCTCCAGATCCAATTCTTGCAGACGGTACCTCTTGGCTCGCAAATTGAACTCGACGTATCCCTGACAGGTGGGCGATTATCTGGTGGTAAGCACCTGGCTGCATCCAATTTCCATGGGCTCACCATGAGATGACCACGGCAGATCATTGCAAGCTGCTCATCTGCCGCCGTGAGAAGCTCGATGTTGTGAATATTGTCGAGAGTTTCTTCTACAAGTTCCCGGACGACCGTCAAGGGTTCCTTGCTCTCTGCGGCTGCTCTGGTATGGACGTAGTTGTCCGTTTCTCCCTCAAGGGTCTCCTTGTAGAAGGAGAGGCTTTGCCAATGTCAGACAGCGCAGAGTTGCGAGGGCCATGGGACCTTACATGTCGCTGCATTCCGTTGATTATCATGTGAGTGACGATTGCAACATTCTCTAAATGGAAGACTTACTTGATTGCACATATGTTATGCTCGATTGCTCTGCAGTCGACAGGTCACCGAGAGCTTATGAGATGGGATTTAACCACTTACGGGGATACCTGTAGGTAATAGTAGTCATCGGGGTGTCTCCACCCCTTGGGGAAGTTGAAGAGAGCGAAAGCAGCCCCAATGCCGGTCTTCAGACGAAGGGACGTCGCGTAGAGTGTGGCTCCAGAGCCCACGACCATACCCGTGTTGCTGGTCACGCACTCGATGTGCCGCCCGATGATCCCCTCGACGATGTTCGCGTTGATCAAGTCCGCGCTCAAAGCCGGAAAGTACTCATACATCTCGTCGAACTTCGCGACCATGCGCTTCAGGATGGGGTCGGAGACTTCCTCGCGCGCCGCGAGCCAGCGCCCTACTTGCCCGAGCGCGTCGACTTTGTGCTGCCCGAGGTCGTCGACGTAGAGGAGATAGACGGCGTATATGGCCACGAGGAACTGATGCTTGTACGGGAGGTGAGCATATGCAGATTCGACCATGCCGCAGCCTGTGTCTGTGACGCCGTCAATGAAGGTCGGGGTGAGGCCCGCTTTCCAAGACTCGATCTCGGCCGCGACCTCGATCCTGAGCTGTGTATTGATGGAACTGTGAGGGGCTTGATACTTGAGGCGGCTCAGGAAATCCCGGAAGATGTCTTTAATCTCTGAGAACAGGTGAATGCGCTGCACTTCGCCGGTCGCCAAGTTCCCAGGAGATGGATTGAGTAACTTGGCCCTGCGATTGTTCATGAGAGTGGTGCGGATACCGGCCGGCTATGAGTGTCGCAATCTCAGATCCCTTGGCGTACTACACTCACCCACTGTCAGTGCCGATGGAAGGTGGGGGAAGAGCCTGGAGGGGCATCTTGAGCTTGTTACAACCTGAGATTCTGGGGAGATCGTCGCACGAATGGCGGGTAGATCTCCTATAGCTCCCTTCAGCACTCGCCTTTTGAGCAGCCGGCGATATAAGGTTCGGTGCATAACTCGCCACGGACTTCCTAATATTGTAAGTGACGTCGCGGTTGTCAGACGGTCTGGCACGCGACGGCAATACTGAGCCTCCTTTCAACACGTAGCCGGACAGGTTGATACAGATGTTCTACTATTTTTGAGGAACGTGCTTGAACAGGTTCGAAAGCCTACAATTTCGCTACGCTTCACTTTGAGGAGTACATGTGACCATCTCAGCTCCCAACAGTGCCTCTTGTCCCCTCTGGGTGCATCAGCGATGTTCGGATACATTGGCAGTGCTTGCTTTGGGAGGAACTCGATATTGTACACGATGATATTTGTCTAGATTTCAGTTGTCTGAGCTCAAATCCTTCAGGTCTTGTGTCTGCGTTCGACTACCCCCATCCTTCACATTTGGAGATCCTCAAGCCGATACCTGTCGGCCCGGAAGTGGAACTCAATATATCCCTGTGATGAATCATAGCATCAGAACCAGATGACTGGAGGGCCGAACGGTTCTGTGATAAAGTGCTTACCATCAAATAACTGTGCAGTATCTCCGTCATCTGCGGATCGGAGGAAGTGAGGTCTTTTACCCTACGGATCGTGCCCAGCGTCTCTTCTGCCAATTCTCGAAGCACTACCACGGGGTCTTTCTGCTCGGCTGAGGCGCGCAGGTGGATGTAGTTGTCGCTCTCTCCCGCAAGAAGCTCCTTGTAGAACGATAGGCTGAAAACGCCGGTGAGCAGGAATGTGAGATAGTTTCGTTTCACAGACTCACATGTCGCTTAATTGATGAACGAGCGCACATTGACTGTGAGTGTCATGGTGTGAAAAGAGAGAAGAAAAATGCGTACTTGATTGCGTCGGTAAAGTACTCAATTTCTCTACAGAGGAGAATTTAAATCGCTATGCTAACAAGCCAAGTGTAACCACTCACGGGACAAGTTGCAGATAGAAGTTATCGGAAGGATCCCGCCATCCCTTGACGAAGTTGAATAGCGCATAGGAAGCGCCAATTCCTGTCTTGAGCCGGAGAAAGGTTGGATACATCGTGGCACCCGGCGCGACCACCATTTCCTTCGCAGTGAACTCGATGTACATGCCGATAAAGGCCTCGATGCTCTTGGCGTTGATGACGTCTGCGCTAAGACGTGGATAGTATTCGTATATATCCTGGAATTGGCGCACGAAGCGTTCCAAGACGATGTCGCGGAGGTCCTGGCGAGCCACGAACCGCTTGACGAAGTGCCCGAGTGCGTCGAGGTCGCGATGGCCGAGGTCGTCAACGTAGACGCAGTAGGTAGTATAGAGGGCAATGAGGAGTTGATGCTCATAGGAAGTATGGCGGTAGGCCGACTCGGCGATGGTGCAGCAGGTGTCTGTAAGTGCCTCGACGTATTGCATGCTGACCCCGGCTTCCCAAGACAGGATCTCGTCGGTTACTTCCTTCCTGAGCTTTTGGTTCATGGGGGTGAGGGGCGCGCGGTAACGCAAGGCAGATAGGAAGTGGCGAAGGATGCGCTTTGTCTCTTCAAGAGAGTCGTCATGCCAGACGTGCTTCATCTCATTGATGAATGCGCTCGAAGGCTTGTAGCTGTACGTACGAAAACGTAGACCAGGCAGGGGGTGTTGAGCTTCAACTGATGCGCTCGAAGGAGGAGGGCCGTATTCACCTTAGAGCCTTGATACGGAACTGTCGCGGAAACTGTGCGATGGCGTCCATCAGATTGTTGAGAGAGGGGGCAGAGCCAACACAGGCGTGTTCTGGATGAACTGTTGCTGACAATGCACCCGTCGATGTGAGCTCTTATACCGCCATGGGCGTTATAGATAGTCAGCCTCTGAGGCCGGCATAGACGGGTAAACCTCCCCCTGTGCCTGCGACAGAGAAGAATGAGTTCAAAATCGGATGAGGAACTTCAGGTCCGTCCAGCGGTGAACTTGTCCATGCATGGAAGGTCGAATGCGGTGTGCACGAGCATTGACTTCGTAAGACGCCCATGCAGACCGCGCGCGAGCTGGCGCCCATTGGCAATAGTAGTCCTGACCTGCTGCAGTTCCATGCAAAACCAAGGATGTGCGTTAGCAGGAATGTCATCGGTCAGTAATTGGACGTACGGGGAGATAGTCAATTCCAGTGTCCCAATGGTCCGACACCTTGAACATACTACGCAAGTCGCAGGGAGTCGGACTGGTCCGGCAGCCTGAGTGCTTGAATGTTCAGCTTGGTAGAACCGATGAATAGGTTATTAAAATCACTTACAGGAGCTATCATGACCTTGATGAGGCACGCATTCTTCATGATCCAAATGCTCACAGAGGAGAGCAGGCTACTAGCACCAAGCGAGTGAGCAATGACATACTACTACATGCAGTAATGCGGGCGTCTGAGTCCAGTCAGTGTTATAATACGATGCGGGTGAATCTCTGGTCGACTCTTCCTCTGAGTTCGAGTGGGCCATGCCGCCAGACGGATAAATTGATGCAGAGAGCGCACGAAGCCGCTATCTGGAGCTATCTGGGGCTGTGAATGATTAATGATTCTCGAGGGAGTGGCAAGATAGGAGGACGAACTTCCCGTCTACTACACTGACAAACAAGGCCAAATAACTCGTTCACAAGAGGCACGGAGCGCTCGGTGACTGAGGGCGGTTCATAGCTTCCATATGTCGCGACCGATCCCGTCAAATTTGTAGTACCTCGCGAGCTTGCATGAGGTGGAAGACTATCTGTACGTCTTACGACGCAGTCAGCAGGTCCTTGTAGAGCCACTCACTTTGGACGTTGCGCGGGCTTTGTGCCCCGACTCGGACCAGGAACGGCCGTCACAGGATTGTTATAGATTTACGCAATCCCGAGAAGACATTGCCGCCGCAAGGATGCACCGTCTTCTCATCGATCCACGCGCTTTTCTCCTACTGCGATATCTGAGGCACATGCGAAGTTTGCGTCTACGATGCAGGGACCAAGACATGGAAGATCGTCACGGCGGCCGTACAGATCCACAAGGAACGCCGAATTTTTTGACCGTGCAGGTCGTCTGTGCCAGGGCGCTGGCAGCTATGAACATCGCAAAAACCAGAGCAGAACGTCAATTTTCTTCGAAATCACTACCCGACCAAACGAGAACTCATTGAAGCTGCGACCAACGCGTTCCGTTCATTGCGGAAATTGATATTGGTGGTGTCCGTGTACACGAGATCGTCTGCGGTCCCAAGCGGTTGCAGGCTCTAAGTCATGCGCCGTTATGCAGCGTACTGCTGGAAGCTACGTTACTAATACACGATTACTCAGGCACAGGCGTTCGCTAAGCTTGGAAGCCAAGCTCTCCGAGACGGTATCGAGGCGTATTGAGATGGAACTCGAGATAACACTATCGGCCATTGAGTTCATCTTCCACGACTTCATCTCCGGATAACAATAGACTCACCTGCATGTACTTGTTCCAAAGCTCGAGTAGCTCGGGGTCGTCCGAGAGGACGAGCTTCATCCTTCTGGCAGTGTCGGATACTTCCGAGACGAGCTCGCGAAGCACATTTTCGGCCGAAGTCTGCTCAGCCGCCATACGGAGGTGTATGTAGTTGGTACGCTCCCCGGCCAACTCTTCCTTGTAGAAAGACAGGCTATGATAACATGAGCATCTATGTTCGCACCATGAAGAGACGATGCATTGGGCGCTCACATGTCGCTGAAGGGACAAACTGATATCAGCTGGGATTCAAAGATAGATAGGCCCAAGTCGTACTCACTTTGCACCGAGCGTCCAGTGGTCTATCTCGCTAATGTGATGCTACATCACTACACATGACAGGGTGAAGAAGGGAACGGACTCACGGTAGTATTTGCAGGTAGGATTCCGGAGAGTGCCTCCAAGACTTCGCGAAGAGGAAGTGGGTGTACGGAGCGCCAATCCCAGCTCTGAGCCGCAAGTAATTGGGGTAGCGGGTAGCCTCTGGCTTGACGGTCAAATATTGCGTGGTACATTCGATATAGTTCGCGGACAGAGCGTCCAACGTGCCGGTGATGATCGAGTCAGCACCAAAGGGAGGCCAAAAGTCGTACGCGCGCTTGAGGACCTTGGCAAGGCAGTCGAAGACTGTGTCAGGCTGGGATTCGCCGCGGATGAAGCGACGAGTGAACTCCATGACAGAATCCGGATCGTTCTCGCCGATGTCCTCGGCATAGAACATACAGGCGGTGTAGAGGGCGACGTAGCGGCGGTGATCAGGAGACGGCAGGTGTGCGTACACGGTCTCGACATAGTTGCAGCTGGCGTTGAGAGCCTTCTCAAGGAACTTTGGGGAGAGGTTGATTTCCCAGACGCTCATTTGTTGAGATAACCACTGGCGTAGCTCCTGGCTAGGGGCGCTCCTCGGAGAGGTATAAGTGCATGCACCCAGGAAGGAGGTAACGCAATCCTGCACTGCAGTGCGAAGCAACGCCTGATATATACACTGGCATTAGCAGGATGCTCCCTGGCAAACTTCAAGCCGTCAATACATACCGACATATGGCCAGTGTTGGTAGACGACTCTTCTGCAGCCAAGTGCTTGTTAGTACTAAGGCTATGGGAATTCTTCGTCAATTCAATCAAAATTATAGGGACTCTCCCTAGAACTCACGTCTGAAAGCCTGCGGAGGTCAGGTCGCTCTCGAAGAGGGGGCCTAGATCGCCATGGTTGTCCGCAAGCCCGGTAGGAGATAGTGTCAAAGCCATTGAGGGTGCGGGGCGCAAGATTCACCAAGTGTTGGGAAGTCTCTGGGCACCAGCACTCCTTTTTATCCTGACAACTTGGCTGCGAGGCTTGGTATCACATGAGCTGACCAAAAACCCAATGACGCGAGTATGCCCATCAATCCCGAGGAGCCTGAGATGTTGAGCATGTACGCACGATGCAAATATGGCCTCAGCCCACCCGCTGCAGGTGTCGTGTAATCTCCGACGGTTGGTAGTTGAAAGGATATTTCCTGGAACGCCTCCGCCTCGAACGGATGGTGCCTGTTGGTATGGATCAGCGTTCTCGGTCGCGGCGAAGCATAACCAGAACCTGTAGCCCAGAAATTAAGTCCCTTCCAAGTGTCATTGCGCGTTGATCACGCGTGCTCTCTCGGCCCCAGCAACGGTGCACTGGACACTCTGTGAGTAGAATTGGAGAAACAATCACTGGATTCAAGGCGCAACTTGGGCGACTCGACGTCTCAATCCGGAGTACCGGAGACAAGGTAAAGCCGGACCTGGCCCAAAACTCAGCGCTCTACAGTACTAGACGAGAGCCTCGCGTATGATAGCCTGTCGGAAAGAGGCTGAGACCGTGACACTTCGGCTTCACAAGGCGCGCGCCTGTCTAAGGCTGTCTACGAGACATTATCTCCGCTACGCCGTGAAATCGGACATGCGAGTAAAGCCATACATACCTCCTCTATCTGACGTGAAGCGCACACGAAGTCCTCAAAATCCGGGAACAGCGCAATCATTTGACTTGATGGGGTCACTGACGGTCTGAACAAGCGCCAATAGGCGCTTGTACTACGCTCACACCATGGGCACGTCTCACGGTGGATCCACGTTCAGCTGGCATGCGTCAAGTTGTGTGAGCTGTTCGAGTCCCAGGAACACATGCAGTGTTATCAAGAGGCCCCTGATTTTGATATCTCGTGCACGAGAATCTTGGCTTGACTTCGCAAGAGACTGACGACGGCCATCGTTTGCCATACATGAGCATACTAGATGAGAACATGGATTCGCTACAAGTTCCCGTCTAGTGTCTTTGAACACCATCGCGTCGCGAACCTGGGCTCCAAGTATGTTGCATACTTCGAGCATCCTTCTGATCCATCACTGCACTGCACCCAACTCCAGAAGTCGGTACCTTGGCGCCTTCACATGGAACTCGAGGAAGCGCTGTCGAGATGGTCAGAAGTTACGCCCTTAACGCCGGGCACCACCGAGACCGAGCGAGCATACCTGGACATATCCACGCCACAAAGCAGCTAACTCGGCATCGTCCTCGACCAGCCTGTCCAGGCGTCGCGTAGTCTGGACTATCTCCTCCGCTAGAGTCCGGAGAATGGTCAGGTGCGGGGCCTGCTCTGCAGCAGCTCGCAGGTGCACGTAATTGTTCGTTTCTTGCTCTAGCTCTTCCTTGTAGAACGACAAGCTGTGATAGATGGGCAGATGGGCAGATAATCAGTCAAAGAAGGATCTTCGAACGCGGTATGGAAAGGCACTCACACATCACTGTGGGCGGGGAAGACGTGTGCTATTGTCAGACGTCAGGGGATACGAAGCATGGTCGTCGCTCACTTGACTGCCCCAATCCAGTATTCCATGTCTCTGGCAAGAATGGGCGTCGTTACCGATCGAAAAGTTACGTGTGGAGAGTATCGCTTACGGTATGAGTTGGACGTAGGACTCTGCGGTGTCCCGCCAATCCCGCATGAACAGGAACGCTATGAAAGGTGGATCGATGCCAGAGCGAAGGCGCATGTAATCCGGGTACCGCAGAGCCCCGGGTTTGACAATCATGGTTCGCGTTGTGAATTCGGTATAGAACGCTGTGATGGCCTCGAGAGTACCCGTGGCAATCGCGACCGCGCCCGTGTCCGTCCACAGTTCGTGAGCATGTCGAACCAGTTCTGCAAGACGGTCAAGGACCGGGTTGAGCTGCTTCGCGCCGGAGATGAAGCGCCGTGGGAACTGCTGCAACGATTCCAAGTTCTCTCCCCCGAGGTCGTCGGCGTAGATGAAGTACGCCGTGTAACAGGCGACGTAGCGGCGATGTTTCGGAGATGTGTGCGCATAAGCAGCCTCGATGAAGTGGCTGGCGGTATCAGCGATCTTCGCAGCATGGGATGTCGAAAGCCCGACGTTCCAGGAGGAGACCTCGCTCGCCATGTACCGCCTAAGCTCGTCGTCTGGTGGTGAAGTCGACTCTTCGTAGCCACAGCCACGGAGAAAGGCCGCCAAGATTGAGCGGATCTCCTGCCAGACGCCGTCTTTGAGCTGTAAAGGACCAGGTCTTGTTCAGCTACTCAGCGATCAACTTGAAGGAAGCCTGCTTACTGGACCACCCCCTTCCCGAAGCGTCTGCTTCTCGTCGTCACTAGTACTGGCAGCAACTCTGCCGGCAATGACATTTCTGTCACAACATCTTCAGAAAGGAAGCAATCACTTACAAGCAGGTATCAACGACTCCGTAGATGCCACAGGTATCTATGAAGGGCTGAGGTGAAGTGAGGGTAACTGACGATTGAGCAATTTCGAGCATGGCTGCGCTACTACTGATGAGTGGAAGGCTTGATTGGTGAACCTGCGATTCCAGGTGTATATATGTCCTGGAGGACGAGAAGTATATCTGTCAGATATGTGTACATCTCTCACATAGGTGCATTGTTGCAATGCCCTGAGGCTGAGTGCCTCCACCACGTTCAGCGAACGGATACTGTTCACGTCAAGCGTACAATCAAGAAGGACGTTTCGGCCACCACGTTGCTTGACCCATGGTGATAGCCCGCATCTAGAATCGGTCGGAGCAGGAACGCGTCTAGGTGCGACGTCTCGAGCCACCCAGGCCTGAGCGCCCTCTGGGGCAGGACGATGTGATGAATGCATATTCGAAAGGGCCCCGGAACTGTCTCATCCACCGTATAAGCATCTTAGCGCAGAAACGCGGGGTGGAACTGCACCTTTCTGTTTTCCCCGATTCCCCAAGTTGGGAGGTGCGCTGCGTACGAGTGAAGAATGACTGTGTCTCAGGCATGCGGCCGGTACTACGACCTTGTACTGTAACTGCTGAGATAGGTGATTCCCAGGACGTCGCCTGAAGATCGTGCAATAAGTAATCATCGACCATTTGCATCTACGTTGCGGAACAGCTCACCGGATTGCAGGGACGATATCACGACGAACCTCACTACGGACAGGCTCAGACTCGGACAGCTTCAGACGCTCAGCGCGTCTACAACACCACGAAAGCGATTGCAAACAAATCACGGCAAGGCTTCGTGCGCACGCCCGTCGCCTCGCGGCAAGTACTGAATGTGTAACATGCTATCCTTTGACAGCTGTACGAGAGGGTAACGGGACAAGCGGAAGTCCATGTCATAACTATTCTCAAGCAGCCTTACAGGCGCCGATCTCTCACCGCACTTACGTGTGGGCCGCCGAATTCTCCTTATGGATTTCAAGGCCCGGAGGCGCGCTCAGCGCTACACATGACACCGATACGTCAGCTCAGATGCCCGCGGGGGTGGCAAGGGAAGTCACTCACCGTCTTTGATGACTCCATAAAGGAGGAACTGCCCTGCGACGAGCCCGGCGGTCATGATCATCCTCGGACCAAGACCGGCGAAGAGACCTCGGAAGCCTGCCTGCTGTGCGAGGACGCGCAGGCGGTACGGCATCGAACCTTCAGGCCCGTGGCCCTTGTTGATTTGGGAAAGCAGCGTGTCTGCCGGCTTTGCCACACAAGACGGTCAGTACCAGTCCAGCGTCTCCCCGCCTGGGGTATCAGACAGAATCGATGGGACAGCGCGCGTACCTGGCTCAAAATCGCGGCGGCGAATCCCGCGATGATTCCGCTTCCCAGCGAGATCCCAAACTTCGCAGTGCCGCTCAGCGAGCGCTTCGTCTCCTCGGACATGCTGCGAAACGCAAGCTCATGGCAGAACTCGTTCACGGTGAACTGGCCGATAGCATATGGAATCTGTCTGAGCGCGCGTCAGAACCGACGCGGAGCGCTAGGCGGGGTAGGTTGAGAGACGCTTGCTCACTTGCAAAGGATAGGCAGGAACCCGGCGTAGAGTCCACCGAGCCCCTCCTCACGGGCGAGGCGCGCAAAGCCTGTCATGAGCCCAGTGGCATAGCCCCGCTGGGAAACGAGGCGTATACGTGTCGCCTCCAGTGGTGTGAGGAGGATATCTGCAAAGAATCTATCCATGATAGGTCGGCGCTTGCAATGACGGTGAAAGACGTGTTCCCTTACTCTGCAACGCTGGACGCTCCCAGGTAGATTGCAGTGCGATATTTCACCGCCGTCTCTTGGTCACCTGCGATCTGGACGAATTGCTTCTTCCAGAACTCGTAACCGGCAAACTTGGCTCCGCCCTACGAAGTAGGATTCCTTCAGCATCCCAGGTGTCAAGAGTGTACGTGTCCGCCACCATTTACCTGAACCAGATAGCCCACTGCGGTAGGACCGAAACCAGTGAGTAACGCCGCAGGACCCTCTTGCGCCACTATTCTCCGCCCGCCAGAGAGCAGTGACATCCTGGCCATCTCGGGGTCGACTTGTATACGAGTCTTGACCACATCGATGGCTAGTATACCATCATAAGCCTTCGACACACTCCGGTTCAGGACAACGACCGGGACTTACGCGTCATTGCTCCATGCGTTACACTTCAAAACGATGCAGCATAAGCTTCAACCTCTGGTATTGATACGTGCGCTATCTCGTGACTTACGTGCAGCATAGTGCGCCTGTAGCGAGGACAACCGCAATGAGCACTCGAATCATGCGGACTCAAAAATTGATAGCCTCTACCGCTCACCTGCCAAGAAGAAGGAGCTATAGTCCTTCGCAGTGAATTGAGGAATATAGAAAGGCGCTTTCAAGCTCGTGCTCTTGGAGTCGGACATGGCTACAGTCTGAGGTATCCAGATTCCAGAGTTCTAGTCTACAATGGAAGTGCGTTCGCAAAGTTCAAGTCTTGTGATATCCAAGTCGTGTCGGTTCTAGAGTTACAGCTGTCTGGTTATATAGCCAAGTGATCTGTACAAGACGGACGTCGCAGTTGAGAAGACGGAGGTCGTCGGCAGCGGATTCGGTGGGTATCGGTGCGCGTTGGTAGGCCATGACATCCTGTGGATTGCATAACCCCTGCGTACGGTCTGCAGCGGAGACCGTGTTGGCTGCGTTCCCTGACGTCATATCGGACGACTTCCCCAACCTGTGATTGGCTCGGGGCCTCGGACCGGATGAATGTTGCATACCAAACGCCCGACGGATTCTGGGCGCCTGCCTCCTTATCTCCGTCGCGCTACGTGCTAGGACCCATGCTTATGCTGCAAGAGGTCCGATCCATAATTCTCCAGATTTGGGGGTTTATGTCCGCATAGATTTGGATCGCTTTTGTCCGCATTAGTATCGGACTTGCCAAAATTGGCCATATTTTGGTCAGCATTGACGATCGAACCTCTATAAAATCCAAATAAGCCCCAGTAAATCTCAGAATAATCATGGCGACGTCCAAGCATACAAAGGATGTGATGAGGGTATCGAAGGAGCGACAAGTGGAGAGTCCCGGCCATAATTTGGTTCTTTGTCGTGAAGGCAAGGCATACCGCATGTTAGGCTGTACATGGGGTTGCGCAGCGCCCCTAAGAGGCTCCACTTATTGTCTGCCCATGTACGACAAGTGCTGAAGTGCCCGTGGAATGAGGCCCATGTCGAAGTTGTGGATGGCAGGCGCGCTAAGCGCTAGGCGTCTGACGTTTGGCCTGACGGTGGCCCTGGTCGAGACCGAAGCGTTTGGTCCGCATTAAGGATCGTACCTCGGTGGCCATAAGGGTCATTTGTCCGCACTAATTATCGGACATTGGGGCCAATTTGTATGTTTCTGTCAGCACTTTGTCTCGAACATATGGGCCAAAGTTTGGGTATTTGTGTCAGCATTAGGATCGGACATAGTGCAGCATAAGCATGGGTCCTTACGTGCTCTTTCCGACGCGGGTCCGACTGTCCGTCCTTACAACCACGTCTACGAGCTACTCCAAACATTCGAGACACTACTACGGCGGGCATATGCAATTTTTTGAGGCGCAATCGAAGTGTTCATTAAGGTATAAATACGTACAGGTATCAGTATAGTACAACACCGCTGCAACAGACAAGTACAACAACGAAGACGACAGGGGAAACTATGTACAACTCGCTGGAATTACGAGTGGAGAGTCAAAGAGTTCGTGCACAAGCCCAATGCGTGAATCGTAACAGGAAAACAGGAAAAGATGCTGGATGACTTTACTTTTGCCGGAGCCAGCGAGGGCTGCTTCATCAGTAGCTCTCCTCCTGGATAGCAGCGAGCCACATCGGGATGGGCTCCTCATCCTCCACCCCGACCATCTTCTCACCTCTCGGACGTCCACGCTCCTCCTCCTCCTCCTCCTCCTCATGCTCGACGTGCTCCTCGTCAGAGTACTCCCCCTCGAGCTCCTCGAGCGGCTCCTCCCACCCATGCCACCACCACTCCTCCTCGCCATCTTCGTCCTCATCTCCACTCGCAGACGCGCTCTCCCGCTTCTCCTGGTACTCTCCAACAAACGCCCCGATGAGATCCTCGCTCGGGTAGCGGTACACCACTTGTGGCCGCTCCTCCTCAGGGAACACCACAGACTTGCGTCCGCTCGAGCCTGACCGCCCGTTGCTCTCCTGCGAGTGCTCAATCCCGCCTTCGGTCTCCAGCGCGCGCTGCGGAGCGTGGAAGACTGCCGGCTGCGAGTGCAAGCTGCGTCCGCGGCCGGGGTCTTGGTCGGGCGGTGACTGGGGCGACTCGGGGTCGTCCGAATCGGAACTCGAGTCGTCGTACGCGCTCGGGTTGGCGTAGTAATCGCCGTACCGAACGCGTGCTGCGAATGGGATGCAGCGGGAGTGGACGTGGGTGATAGGCTGGGCAGGCGGGACAGCTGCCTGTTGGTCGGACTTGGTAGAGGTGTGCATCGCAGACGACTCGCTGAAGCGGCGACGAAGAGAGTGGGCTTCGACTGGGCACGTCGCCTGCGAACCAAGCAAACATCAGAATCTAATAAGACACTAATGGGAACTGGACACGTACAGCCTCGTTGAACGCCGTGTTGATCCTCGTCAGCCGGTCCAGCGCACCCTCGATGTTCCATGCCGGAATCAGGCCGACCTTGCCAGTCCTCAGCACTCGTACGCGGACCGCGTACTCGTCCACCTCGTCAAGGAGCTCAACGCGCTCCGCGGCCTGTACCTCCACGGGCTCGCGCGAAAACGGCGGGGGCAGGAAACTGGACGATGGGAAGTCGTCCTTGGTGTAATGAACGCCAGCCTTCGCGTCTTGTGCAGCGGTGCGCCAAGTGAGCGGAGGCGCGACATAGGGCTCCGTGCTCGTTGAAGCGCCACTTGAAGAATCAGCCGTGACGTTGGTAGGGCGAGTTTCAGCAGCACGCGACTGCACGGGAGAAAGAGAGCGGCCGCGGTGCTTCTCGACTTCGAACCGGGGTGCGGGGGATCCGCGCTGGAGATCCTGCGTCGAGATATGGCGGGGGTGGTTGTCCGCGGCCGCGCTGTGCGAGCCTGTGGGCGAAACCTCGGTCGCGATCGGCATGTTGTTAATCTCAGTGGTCGGGGCGGCCAGAATGTAAAGGGAAGCGCCTTATCGCTTCTTAACCGTAGCGGCGACGGACGTCGGATTCGCGGGAGTTGGAAGAAAAGCCTCGCGCGTTGCGGTGTGTACGACCTTTAAAGCACTCGGAGAACACTGCGGAACAGGTTGTTGGAGGCCGACGAAAGAAGCCGAGTGGGTGCGCTGCAGCGGCCGGGGAGAGAGGCGCGATCGGCATATGCGTAATCATGAGGGCGCTGCCGCCAGAGCAGACTCACCTAAGCAAGTCGGGTTCAGTCTGTCCTCTTTGATGTGAGCTTATTTTTGGTAAGCCGGCCGTGGTTGCGTCAGCAGCAACTAGCCTAAACACTACGAGGTGCGTTCGGATGGAGGGTAAATAGTGGGCACGGTATGTACAGTGAGCGAACGCTGCACAGGGCGAGCCGAGGTGCGTGGAGATGGGAGGACGAGAGCGGTGTGGCCAAAGAGGTGTGTTCCCAAGGAGAGCCCTATTTGAGTGCGTTCGGAGCTGGCTGCGAAGACGGGGCGATAGCAGCGTGATTGGCGCGGGTGCGTCAGCAGGGGAGGGCCTCTACGCGAAGAAGGGGCAGCACGCCTGGGGAAGTGCGGGGCACACTCACATGGCCCTCCTTCTCGAGCCACCATCTGAGCCTCGCGGGGCACCAATCTCGCTGATCGTGGCACCCGCCCCCAGCCCGCAGCGCGTTCGGCACACGCATCTTCCCACCGCGAACTACGAATGCAGCACCAGCAGCTTCTGCGCGGGGGCGTGGCCAGCTCTGCTGTGGGAGCGGGGCGAGAACGAGGGGGCGAATGGACGGGGCCTCGGAATGGCAAACGCGCACACGGACGCACACGACCGGGACAAACGACCGGACGATCCGAAGGGATGTGTCGGTGGTGTGTCAAGGCGTCGTCCAGGGTTGGTCAGCTGCATCCCGACTTTGACGGGAACCACGGGCGGAACAGATGGATGTCCAGGAAAGGCGATAGAAGGGTAGTGCCCGTCTCCCAAGTCGCCGTCGTCGTGGCACCTTCACGTCAACATCACTGATATTTAATGAATATAGAGGCCCGAGAGTCCGAATGAGGACGCCGAGCAGAACGCGGTCTCGACACGAACCAGGGCTAACCCCGCACGCGACCATTTACAGGCGTCCGGCCGCCCGCTTGGGCGCGACATGAGGCTACGAACCGCCGCCTTTGATGCGCTTTGGGCTCGAACAGGCAATCGCGGGAGCGCTTCCCACCTGCTCCCGCATTAACACCTACCGTTAAGCAGCTGACGACGTAATGCAGAGTTACAACTTGTCCATTCGGTTACCACTCACAGTCCGATCTACATGGTCCGATTGGCATTCAGGCTGCGACCCTGTTCCATCCCAAAACCTCTCCCCACGACCGCCACATCCTGTCCACCACGCGTAGCTTATCTTGGCGTCCAAGCTTCGGGTCCTCAAGATCCGCAACGTCTTCCAGGAAACCTTCGCGTAGCCGGGAGTTGGCGGGAAGGCTGGTCTCCGCGTATTTGCGCAGGTGTGTCACGGAAAGCAGGAGAAGACCAGACGTGAGCGGGGAGACAGCGGTGGTTGATCTGTTGTTGGAAACCGCAGAATGCGTGCGGTGGTGGTGAGATTCGGGCTGAGCGATGAGAAGACGCTCGATACGTCTATCACAGGTCATCATGGGTCAGCTATCATACTTTGATGCTTTTCGAAGCTGATAGCACATACCTGACGGTAAGCCAAACACTTCCGCGTTTTGCCTTGCCACCGTATCGCCCTCGGCCTTTGCCGCCGCTCCAGATGTTGCGCAGATAGCTGACAAAGGCATACACTATCGTCAAGGCGGGCGCGACGCCTACGAACGCAAATGTCAATTCCTGCGACTTCAGGAGCTTGTCGATGCCGGATAGCGCTTGATCAATATCGACCTATCATCAACAGCGGTAGGCTCAGTGAGGGTTGATAGAGAGCTTGTCAGATCTCCGCACCTTCGCCTTCTGCACCTGGATGAACAGCGACCGCAGGAGAGTGCCTTGCAACGCAGACCGTAGCGGACTCTTGATGTCCTCTTCGTATATCTGCATGACCGCGGTCAAGTCGCCCATCTGTACCTGCTGCGAAAGCGCAGCGAGCTCAGGTTCGCCATAGTGCAGCTTTTCCTGCGCCAACGCGAGGGTCATTCGCTCCAGCGACTGTCGGAATGTTACAATATGAATATACCACGCTCTCTCAGGAAATGCAAAACATACATCTATGTCTGCGCGGACGCTTTCTTTTGTCACAATCATTCCGCCATCGTGGCCCGCACGTACAGTCTTGATAATGCCGCGTAATGGCTCCAGCACCCAGCCTTCCCAAAAGCTCTTGACTGTCTCGACGGTTTCCCTCGCCAGCTCCTCCAGAGACGCGCGGGAGGCGTACGCTGAACGGATAGCATACAAGGTCAAAGGAGGGAGGAAAACGAGCTGAGGCCAGATGAGCGTAAGACGCGACGGTCTCCGAAGCTGTCCGGACTTCAGCTCTGCTCGATGAAGGGACGCGTGAGATGGCAACGTGCAGTTCGCAAGCTCCGACAGCGACTCCACCACACGACCAACGGAAACTGGCCCAGTCGTTTCAGGTGAGCTGACCTGATCCCCGTCAATTATGCGTTGAAGGTAGGTGGTGAAGCCGGCGAGTGCTGCTACGGCAGTATCGTTGTTGCCGTCCTCGAGTGCGGACGAGAGCTGGTCGCGCATCTCAGCAAGCACTCCGAGCACCTCAGCGCGCTCGTCACGGATCCGCTCGAGTTCTCTCCGTTTGAACTTGCATTCGCCCCGCGCGAGCTCCACTGGGAGGGTTGCAACCGTACTGCACGCACGCACGACGCTCAACAGCGTATGGTGAAATGCATCATACGCAGAGCTTACAGCTTTAGTCGGAGATGTCGACAGCGCGAACTTTGGCGAGGCGCGCGCCGATGTAAGTGCGATGCTGTAGGGTTGGTGGTGTAGGTGCGGGAAGAGGGCGAGGGTGAGGGTGTTAGGACGAAGCGTGCTGTCCGAGGGGAAGAGTCTGTGAAGGGATGATGGCTTGAGGACCGAGAGGTGGAATGGGATATTGCGCGACTTGAGAGTGTCGAGAATAATCTTAGATAGGTTCGCAATGCGTATTGGAAGCGCTACAGTGGTGATAGGTTAGTGAATGCACACGGATCTTAACGAATACACTAACTTTGTAGAAGGTAGTACGCGGCATATCTCCGTGAACGGCCCAGCTCGCCCCACCATTCCAACTCTGCCTCCGCTTCGCTCGCTTCATCCAGATACGTCGTCAATGCCTGCGCGTATAGTCCCAGTGCGAGCCTCCCCAAGATCGCGCGACGCAGGGTCTGTTCCTCTTCGTCTACCGTCTCCACGGAAAGCAGTTGCTGGTGATGCTCGAGAGTTTGGAGAGCGTCGATGCATTCTCTCAAAGAGTCGGAAGATGTAGACCGCTCTAGCTTGACGTAGAGACCGCGAAGGGCCTCCTTGGACTGTGTGGACGCGCTCTGTATTTCAGCGCCGGGGTTGGGCGTTGGCGTCGCGTTCGCGGGGAGTGTCTTCTGAGAGAGGTTTGCGACGATGTGGGAGACGAAAGTCGACATGTTGGACGTCGTAGCTGTCTATTATTGTGATGATAGTAGTAGACTTAGTTCATAGCAGAGACAAGCAGAGATGCATTCATGAAAGAACGACTCAGAACGGGTTTGATCAGTGGAGGACGAACGAACGGTACTCCGAGGTGTTGCCGCCTCCTGCGTCATTGTTCATAGCCGCGCCCGCGGACACTTCCAAAAATGGCAGGCTTTCAAGAACACAAACTTCTCGCCGTCCAAGAGCAACGCCAAATTAAGCCGTCCACTTGACCACACAAGATGTATTTTGAACATGCATAACCCGCAAATCTGGAACCATCCCATGCACTACATGAATCGCTCAACAAGTAAAGACGGCCGGTCCTAAGGACGTAAGCAACAGCTTTCTGTGAGCACATCGCCAGCATGTTGGGATCATGAATGGCAACTTACCTGGAACAGTGTAGCTCTGATCCTCGTAGATGTTCGTAACGATACCCGGGCTTGAGGCTTGATATAAGGTGAGTTCATAGCGTTGCCATGTTACGACTGCACTTTACTTACGACTGTAGGCTCCGGGGAAGGTGACTGTCTCCGGGGAGGCGCTTCCACCACCAGTGACCTCGAGCTGAGCGCAGCTCATCTGTCATACGTTCAGTTGTCAGAGATTGATCCAGTGTAATTGAGCTATATGAATGGACAATTGGGGACGTACGAAGAATTGAGCGCCAGGGTAAGAAGAAGCATCGGCCAAGGCTATTAGGATTGCCCGTCAGCTCACTCATTCATACTAGTACTGCACGTGAACGGGGAAAAGTCTCACAGATAGACTCAACACGAAGGAGGTACTGGCCGGCCTTAACGCAAGAGGGGATGGTGATGTTGACATATCCGCCGTTGATGAACAGCAGGTCGGAGCCCCATTGGTGCGTCTCCGGGTTGAGACCCTCTTCGAAGATCTGGAGTATCGGATTCAGAGTGAGCAACTGCCTGGCTACGTCCAGCGCATCTATGATGCTAACCTTGAACCACTTGAGTCCAGTTACGTCGGACTGAGTTGCATCAGAAACAGATGCACTGAAGAGACGAACTCTCAATGACCGATTATTCCGCCGTCATACTTGTTCACTCACAGGTAAGCAGTGACAGGTCCTAGCATCAACAATCTGCGTCAGCGAAATTCATTTTCAAACACAGCACAAGAAGTTTACCCTTGTCAGTGGGGTCGAGAGGGTCAGAAGGGTCAGGCCCGACGTAGCCAGCTGGGGTGTGGTGGAACTCGGCAGCGACGACGCCTCCAGCGGGAACGGAGGCTACGGCGGTAGAAACTGGTTGAATGAAGTTGGTGTTGCAGATGATGTCGTTTCGAGGTTACGTCCTTGATGGGCTGTTCAGACAGCTGCTTTAGTATAAAGGTGTAGTGCACATCTTGTGGGAACTCATACGTCGTTCGTGGAAGGAACGCGCACTGCGACTCCGTGTCCTTGTTCGACGCCATTAACAGCAAAGGCCTACCGAGGTCCCGGTCAGTATGGCGATCATCGTGGCATCGATGGAACGAGAGACTGTTTACATACCGAAAAAACCGTCCTCGCATTGACAGAGGAGATAGCCAGGACAAGGGATGCGAGGGATGCGAAGGATGCCTTCATTTTTGCGTTGGCTTCAGGGAAAGTACTAGGCGGCTGAGACACTGCCTGACCACGGCCATGGAACTGGCTCTTTTATACCTCGCGGAACACGTATACCGCCTTGACGCCCCTCTCGTCTGATTGCGATACCATACTGCTCTGTGGGGTGGCCACGCAACATACGGTGCCGTCACAGTATCTCGTAACGGACAACGTACACTACCATATGCCAGCGAAGAGGGCAGAAGGCAACGGCTTCTCGTCATATGACGCACCGAAGTTCTACTGCAAGTTCCCTTATGGAGTACTCGGACTCTCACCACACGGATGGAACGGAACCTGAGGAAGAGAAGATCCACGCGGCTTGGCATGGACGATGCCATGGAGCAGGTCATGAGCGGCAGCTTCGAATGAACGCTTTGAGGGCAGTCAGCTTTCATGTGTTCTTACTGCGAAATTCTTGCGTGGCGTCCGAAGATTTATTGTCGGTCAGAGGACGTCTGAACTTGGAAAGTTGCATGCTCACAACAAAGGACTGGTGAGAACATTACTACATCACAAAGGGAGGATAGCAACCCGTCGCAGATGAATACACTTGACAAGTACCCCGACACATGTACTTCAATCGCGCACCAGCTCACAAGCACTGACTATACTGTAGGCAGTATTGGTCAGTATGTCAGCGAATGTGGGGATGATGAAGACCTACGTATTCGTTGGACACCACACAGCTGTACGGGGCGGCGCAGGCAGTAGGACCAGTGTATCTGTCGAATACCGACTCGTCAGCCGGTAAACTCTCGCGAATCGTAGGAGGATACGTACGTCAGGCCACCACATTGACCATAGTGCGGGACCGATCCGCTGGGAGGGTTAGTCGGCGTCGAGACCGGAGTGGTAGATGGAGTAGAGGGGGTCGAGACCGGTGTGGTAGAGTGAGCGGGAGGAACGCTGGGCGAGCTTGACGGAGCAGGAGCCGAGGATCCGTCACACGAGAACACCGAAGGGCCTAGCGCAGCATTGTCGGTTCACTGCGGAGGCACTGCGGAGGGTGACTTACCGGGAATGGTGTACGAAGAAAGGGTCTGGTAAATGTTGATCTTGATGCCTGGGTCGGTTCCTAGAGCATAGAGATGTATGATCAGTCCAACCGCCCGGATATGACGATGCATGTCACGCACCGGAGTAAGCACCAGGGAAGCTAACGGTCGCGGGCTGAGTGCTGCCGCCGCCAGTGATTTGAAGCTGAGCGCACTCCATCTACAGGGACCGCCGTCTCGTTCAATGACTGTCGATAACAGCGCATCGTGGAACTCACATAGAACTGAGCACCGGGGTAGCTCGAAGCGGCATGGAGGGCTATGGCACCTCATCAGCACTTCTGCACTCTATGAGATCTGGCTCGTTGACTGACCGATCATCTCCACGCGGAGCAGATACTGGCCCGCCTCAATGCACTGCGGGATAGAGAAAGTGACCTTGCCCTTGTTGGCGATCATTCGGTCAACACCCCAGACTTGGTTGCTATCCATGCCGTCTTCCCAAATCTACAGGGAAGGTCATCTCGCATATCCTGGCATGGAGATCGACATGCACATACCTTGAACCATTTAAGGCCAGTAACCGTCAGGATCCGTAGCGTTGTTGACTTTGGCACTGTGATTCATATGTCAAGCTAATGCATGCCCGCGATTTTGGTGCAATACATACAGGTAGGCCATGACGGGTCCTATAGTACAATTAGCGACCTGTGCTCAGTAGCAAATGCATACACCTACCCTTGTGGCTAGGATCGACAGGGTCCGCTGGGTCGCTAGGGGTCCGCGCCGGCGAGTGCTTAAGACTCTTAGCCAGGGTATACCATGCTACAGCGCGCGGATACTTACTGTGATGCCATTCTGCGGTAACAGACGCTCCAGCGGGTACTGGGATGACCGCCTGCGAGATAGGCTGGTGGTAGGGGTTGATACCACCATTGCAGATGATAGTCGTTGGAGGTCACATCCATAATGGGCTGCAAGATATCGCATGGTAAGTCACCGCAGAAGGGCCTCCAGGCCGACGACGTACTCCATCGTAGTCCGGCACGCGAATTCCCGTGAGGTGGCCCTGGTCCACTCCATTCACGTACAACTCCTACACAAGAAGAGCGGTGAGTGCCCGTAGAAGCGCATTCTTGCAACAGACTGACTTGAAAGATGGTGTGCGCGAAGGCGGGACTGGCCAACGCAGAGATGGCAGCAAGAGAAGCAAAGGACCTCATGATGCTCCGCAAAAGACGTTCGACGGCGGATCTCACTGAGCCCAGGCGGGTTGAACCCGAGCCTTTATACATCCGCAGAACATCCAGAGATGCCTTGGCCTGCCGCTATGTTTTCCGAGATGACGTCCCGTGAACACGCCATGTAAGCAAGCCGACGTCGATGAATGGTGGGTGAGCCAGGCACATACAGCGAGTCGCCTCCTCGATGTTGCTAGATCACCGTATCACCACGCTCGAGAGAAAGGCGGAAAAAACTTGAGAGCTACCTACAACGCCCTCGGCAGCGAAGTTGTTGCATAGCTGTTCCGCGACGCGGTCATGCGGGGCGTGGATTTGCAGATTAGCCGAGGTAATTCCCTTTCAAATTGATGAACCCTGTAGAGACAAAGAGGCTGCGTGTACCACCATTCAGCGGAATCCCAGGGCAGCTCGGCATCATCATCGAGGAACACAAGGTGTCAGGAGTGGCATGGCGGGGTATTGGGAAAGCCCATTCATCGTCCCCGTGGGGTATGACACATCGCACAGTCCTATGCTACAACAAAGAGATAAGCATGCTTCCATGAGTAAAGTCCAGTCCATACGATCTAGAATGCCTGTATAGGCGGAGTCCCCGCCTCAGTCGTCGCGCCAGACGACATCGCCTGCTGCCCATCGTTCTCCCCACATTACTCGCTTGTGGTAAGTCTTGCGGAGTTCGCGGAACTCCTTTACGAAGTCGTCGATATCCTTGTTGCTGAGCGGTGCGGGACTCGGGTCCGATGCAGAGCCCTGCACGAATGCGTTCGCGCAAGCTTCGGAGATGTCGTCCTGGGCTATCGTGGCGTGCCTTAGCCGCATAAGCAAGAATTGTGGGTCGAACCGCTACAACACGACGCCAACGATAGCATGAGCACTCTATCACCTGTGTGAGTGCCAGCGAAACGAGACAGTGACGGACCTGATAGACGTCGCGCTGCTCTTTCTCTATCTCCTTCCATCGCGCTTCCAAGCCTTTCGCCCGATCAAATGCTTCCTGTGTCTCACTCCTCAGCTTGTAGAGGTCATCCTGGTACGCAAGATTGCGCTCTGTACCTATGTATCAATGAAGGTCCACCAGATGAATGCCCATCCAACTCACGGGCTATACTCTCATTCGCAGACCCAAGCTCAGCTTGGCCCTGGTAGAGTTGCTTGACCTGCGGTAGGGTGTGGAAGATAGCTTGAAAGTATGTAGGGTCGGCTAGTAGATCCTCCAAGTCTTCTCGTCTGCGACAGCGGAGTCATGGAGTGTCCCATGCGATACAATCGAGCTTGGCTCACGAGAGGTGTGCAAGATCAGGGAAGTCTACAGTTAGCCTGGTCTGTGGGACATTCTGCGAATGGTTTTCCATCCTGAGTATGTGTGCGCGCTTCAATAGTCACTGATCACCCAGACGACTGTATGAATCGAGGCAGAGGGGCGAGAGTGCGAGTTTGGTGTAGCAGGTGGTCGTCAGCTGGGCAAGTTGTGGCTAAGCGCGCCTCTGGCGGGCTGCACTCCTTCGCTTTCGACCCTCACCATGTCCCTCGTACTCCCCGGCGAACACGTCCCTGCGCAACATGTGAACCTCAAACTAGGCCCCGGCCTCCTGCAAATTTCCTGCAGCAAGTGGAGAGCCCACAATCATCGCAACGCGCGCAGGCGAAGTGAAGCATTCCGCCAACCGGAATAAATGGTGGATTGAAGGAAATTCGCGCCGGGTGAGTGCGCTAGAAAGATTCCTTTGAGAACGCGGTTCGCTCAACAGACATAAAGTAGTATGTCCCTGCGCCGCAAGAATCTGTCATTGGCGTTGTGGTCGCAAGAAGCGGTGAGAACTGGCGAGTGGATATAGGCGCGGCACATATGGCGTCCCTGGATGGTCTTGCATTCGAAGGAGCGACAAAGCGGAATCGGCCAAATCTCAAAGTGAGTCCGTTCATGATCTTGTATATGATGTTGAACTGACTTGTGTTCAGGTTGGTTCGCTACTCTATGCCCGAGTCTCCCTGGCACATAAAGATATGGAGCCGGAGCTCGAATGCTTTGACGCACAAACACGAAAAGCAGAAGGCTTTGGAGAGCTCAAAGGTGGCTTCTTGGTGACATGCAGCTTGAAGATGTGCAGAATGTGAGTCGGCTAGCTGTGTGGTGGTTGTGCTATTCTGAATGGGTGTTCCGTAGGTTACTCGACCCAAAGCACTTCCTCTTCCCGCTACTCGGCTCGCGATTCCCTCTCGAGACCGCGGTCGGGATCAACGGAAGGGTTTGGATCAACTGTAAAGAACCGCGACAGACCTATCGCGGTGGCACGGTGTATAGAAGCGGTTGATCCAGATGGAGGAGGGATGGACGAGCTGGCCCTGAAGAAGTTCCTTGGTACACTGGACGTATGACAGCCTGCATAGGCTCCAGGCGGGTATATGATACAGTATCGTACAGTACATACATGGCAGGTAGACGAGCATAGTAATACAGACATCCCCTGCTGCAAAGAACTGGACCGTCTCAGGCCCCAGGAAAGTGAGCTTCGTGGCAGGGGATGTGAAGAAGAATCAGTAGACTGAGATCTAATCGTCCTCGGTCATACGCGCCCTCTTGCTAGGCTTCCTTCCAGAGACGCTTTCATCGTCGCTGACGGGAGTCTCGCCCTGTTTGCGGCTGAGAGCGGCGTTTGCCCGCTTCTTCCTCTGGTACTCTCTATCCCGGTTCTTTTTCTGCTGTGCGGCAGGTGAGCACTTCCGGTCTTGGTGCAGGGGGGACGATGACGGTCGTCAGTCCAGGGGTGGACATCCTAGACTGGTCGTCCCCTGTCGCCGTAGATTCTTCGCCTTCGCCGAAGAGTTCCAAGGACTGCAGACACTCAGGTCATAGCAGCGGCAGGGAGGTCTGTGAGATACGTACCTTCTTATACGTCGTACTGCTCGTCGGAGAAGATACGATCCGCGTCGCTGATCTCGTACTTGCGCCTGCCGCTTGGTTGGTTCTTGAGGTAGCCGTCGAAACCGGTGATGATGTTTCCGCCACTATGGGCAGCCGTGTCGGTCAGGTATGACCCCTCCAGATTGTATATCTGAACCTCTAGCAGAGCCTAAACCGAGATTAGAGATACCCCAGGCCTGTGAGGTATATGAATACAGACGAGTTGCTTATCCAGACCTCGCTTCTTAGCAAGGGCTTGGATGAGCTCCTTCTTGGCTGCGTCGTACTTGGCCTTGTCTTCTGCACTCGGGTTATCGTTTGACATTGCGTTCAGACCAAGGTGGCTGGGAACGAGCGATGGGTGAGAGGCAGCCTAGAGAGAGGAGCTCATGGCGGAGAGGTCCTTGACCTTGGATGCTCGAACGCAGCGGGCAGCCTACCGTGACATTGAGACTTTGACACGAGCACGTGACAAGCGCGACGCAACTTGGAGACGTCTCTAACCAGTCTCTAACAACGCAACTTTTCCCATGAAGCAGGTTATCATAAGGCAGTGGATGCAATCGCTTTATGGTGGGAGCTCCCTGGCTACAGTTGACTACTAACACCAGTAGAAATCTCGTCATGGACAGGTGGGCAACTGCATTGATTGCATAAGAGTGGCATCTCAGGCTCACCCAGTCCGAATCGGCTGGTAGACGTGGCTATTTGCAGCTGTCCAGTGACAACCGTGTTAGTTTTACAGGAGCTATGGTTCAGGTTGTGTACATGAGGCAAAATGTATGCTCACAGAGTCAGCGATCCTTCAGATACTCCAAGGCCTCCTGAAGCTTGGGGTCACGACTATTCTCCAAAGTGTTCTGTGCGAAGGTATCTGATGAACGACTTATTGTCAGCATACTTCCCCACGTAACCGTGCAGGACGTTCAGGTTACCGCTGTCAGAGCCCTTCCGAGTGATCGGGAAGTAGTGGGGAGCCCAGCCGCGCAGAGTCAGAGGGACGCTACCATCCTCTTTGGCGGCATTCCATCCCAGAGCTTCGGCAAGTTCTTGGGGAATATACAAAGTCTCGTTGTCGAGTACAACCTTGAGTTCCCGAGTCGCGGTGCTGGTGCTGACGCGGTGTGCAAAACCCGCCTGGGGTTGTCCTCGCAAGGCATGCCCGTACACTGAGGCAGTCCTAGTCCTGATTCTACAGTGGAGGCCAAGGTTGCTAAACTACGTAGCAACAGCATGTTGGCGCAGGTCACGGTGAGCTGTGGTTCAAGTCCGGATGCTCTAAGTCCTAAGATCTTGCGTGTCGCTTTGTCAATACTATCAAGCGATGGCTACGGTTGCAGATGCAGAAGTGACTTGAAGACGTGGTACACTGTCTGTCGAAGCTTGGTCGACGAAGTGCAAGGTCCGCTTAGCGCTCATGATCAGCGCTCAGGACTTCCCCGGACTTCCCCGCACGTGCACTGGCAACGTCGTCGCCGGCGAGCAGAGGCTCGAGCTTGAGTCAGAACCACCACTCAAGTGAGATTTTACCGTCGGTACTATTTGCCTGATATCCCTTGCAAGATGGCCGCAACTGCAGCTCGCCTTGCCCGGCTCATCACGCCTGAATATGCGGCGCGCATCAACGCACAGCTCGTGCATCCCGCCCCATCCCAGGTCGTCAAGCCGAACGAGCTTGAGTCGGCCATCGCGAGGCCGATGCATGTCTCGCATTATGAGCCTGAGCGGCCCGCCAAATACCTTGCGGCGACGCTGTCGTATGGTATCATCAAAGGTACGTTCGAGAGACTCGTTAAGGCAAGGAAAGTGAACTTGACTTCAACTCACATTTTGCCGCTTCGCTCTCAAGGGCATCCCTTCATGGATGGAAACAAACGAACTGGGTTGGATGGAAGATGACTGATTCCTCCTACCAGCGTTTTTCCTTGGCAATGTATACCTACACGCACAGGGATTGCCGGGCTTACTAGACGATATCTCCAAGCGAGAGGACTTGCCTAGTCGTGGCCGACCGATACATCGGCACAGCTGCAGGCACGCTTGATGTGGACAAGCTTGCAGGCGTGTCCGATAGCCAAAATTCAGTCTGAAACAACACAAAGGCTCGGAATGCATGCAGCGCACATCGGTGTACGGATTAACGGATTGTACGGGTTCAAACCGAAGTCCGGTCATGCAACAACGTCAACAGGTGAGTCCACTACCACAACTGCTACCACAACAAAGTCCCAATGATACTAGAACGTCCACAGCTTGCTCGGAGGCAAGAAGCTGAAACCAAACGGACACTGGAACCCGAGTATGCTATGTGTATACTATTCTCTGCGTATGGAATATGTCCGTAGAGAGTTCAGTGTCCTCCAGTGTTCTTTGCACGACGCGACGTAACAGTCCAGGAACAAGTCCAATGTCTAAAGGCAACACGCTACACCACTCAAGCAGAAGTGGCGTTGTAGACGACGGGAACGCTGGTAAGGCTGAAGGTGTAGCCGAGCGGGGCCTGCAAACGCGTCTCAGTCAGTGACATTGCCAGAAGGGTATGGATGTCAGGAAACATACGTCAGTGTCGCAGCCAGCCCACTCCTCCAACACGGCGAGCTGGACCGGTCTTGTTGCTGGCAGACTGTGCGCCCGCCCAACCGGCCGGCGCCTTCGAGAAGTCCGGCATGGTCAGCTGTGCCGGCGCGGGGTTCTTAGGGTACGGCACCGCTGTAACGCGACGACGGCATCATGATCCAGTCAGTCTCGCGCCGCCCATCCATCATCGTGGGGTAAGAGGGAGCTCACCGGGGTAGTTCGGGAAGTCGTACCGCCCGAAGAAGTGGCCCGCCGCGAAAACATCGGAGGGCACGAGCGAGGTGGGCGCGTCCGTGACGAGCCAGACCGAGTACGCGTACGTCGAGCGGCAGTAGTCCGCGCTGGCGACGTAGGAGAAGTCGAACGCCTGCCCGGGCGCGATGTGCGCGCCCGCGACGGGCTCGACGATCTGGCCGTGCGCGGGGTCGGAGGACGCGTCGCGGATGCTGACTGCGCGGGACGCGACGAGGGCGAGAGAAGCGGCGAGGGAGGCGAAGAGGGAGCGCTTCATGGCGATGATGATGATGGCGGTGGCGGCGATTAGGCTGCTGTACTGTGGTGAGGAGGCGGAGAGGGAAGGGAAGGAAGGGGAGAGAAGGTTGAATGCAGAAGCGAGGTGCCTGCTACTCTGCTTTTATAGGCCCGCCACAGAAGCGGGGGTCGCCTTTGCAAGCTATTGCAATTGCCTTCTGGTCATCAGTTGGGACGCTGTGAGGACGAATCATGCAAAGATCAGGCCGAAGGGCAAAGTACGACACTGCATCAGGGACCAGATCATGCCAGCCAACCAATTGAAATGAGCGTACTGGGCGGTCGGGGACTCGGTTGAACGCAAGCCGCAATCTACTCTCAGGATACGATGCTGACAGTTTCAGACGCCAGCCCGATGCATGGAGCTCTCGGGACCTCTAGGCACGTCCAACGAGGTCGCAAGTCGTTCATGCCACCGAAGGTGTTGCAAGTCAGGGCCTGGATGAAACCGGCCCTCTTGCCATGCCTCGAAAGCTTCCGCGACAGAGTCGTAGGCGGGGCGTTACTCGGCCCAGTGGCTGTACCGATGTGGTCCGAGGTATGGCCCACAGGCTGGGCATCTCCAGACTGAGACCACACATGCAACGAGCGCGAGCCGACGAATGCATAGGTGGCCGTAGCCTCGGCATATATCCACAACAACTCACAGGCTGGCCGAGTCTATCCTATCGATACCTACGACGAAAGATGGTTCTGAATATTGTCTTGACCCCATCAGCCTCACATCAAAGGGCGCACAAGTGCTGGACAGAAAGACTCACGCGCAGAAGGAAGAATGTGTGCGAATCCGAAGCGAAGACAGCTTCCGGCCTTCCTTCGCGACTATTCCATGCGGGCGGTTTCTAGCCCTAACTCTAACCGCCACCACGGGGTCAACCACGCTGCTGTTTGACATTTAACATCCGAAGAAGTCCGGACATCGGCATGCGAGAAAGTCCACGGTGCGAATTGCGAAAGCTATGACACAGTACATTGCACAAACCAAATACCAAATCGAGGCCTACGTGAAGTAGTTGAGCGGGTTCTTCTTCTTGCTCTGCACTACAGATCAAAAAGCATATCAGCACGCTGACGGGCATGGGACAGACAAAATACCAACCCTCCGCGATACCGCTCAGGAAGTGCTCGTGGCTCAACCGTGTCGCGCCCTCCCGCAGCGCAATCATACCAGCCTCGACACAGACAGCCTTCAACTGCGCGCCGTTGAACTCGTCAGTACTACGCGCCAGTTCCTCAAAGTTTACATCGGGCCCAACGGTCATCTTGCGTGAGTGAATCTCCAGGATACGTGCGCGTGCGGCCTCGTTAGGCAGGGGAAATTCGATCTTCCTGTCAAGACGTCCTGATCGAAGCAGGGCAGGGTCAAGAATATCGATACGGTTGGTAGCGGCAATGACCTATTCGGTGGACAATAGAGATAAGTATACATGAGAGACCGGACTTCGTGCCGAGCACGTAACACGACGCACCTTAATTCGCTCGTCGCTGCTGAAGCCATCCAGCTGGTTGAGAAGTTCAAGCATCGTCCGCTGCACTTCACGATCGCCGCTCTTCTCAGAGTCGAATCGCTTGGTTCCGATGGCGTCCAACTCGTCGATGAAGATGATGGCAGGCGCCTTCTCCTTCGCCAGCTCGAACGCGTCACGGACGAGTTTAGCACCGTCACCAATGAACATCTGGACTAATGATGGTCCTGCAAGCTTGAGATAGCATGCTTTGGTTTGGGCAGCGCACGCTCGTGCCATGAGCGTCTTTCCGGTACCTGCGCCACAGGTCAGAATGCTGCTTTACATGGGAAGTTTGACGACTTACCAGGAGGACCATACATCAAGCAACCCTTGGGGGGCTTAATCCCGAGGGTCTTGAATTTGTCTGCTTGCTCCATAGGCAGGACGATAGCTTCTACCAGCTCCTCAATCTGCTTTTCAAGACCACCAATGTCGGTATACGTCTCCGTGGGTCTCTCATCGACCTCCATGGCCTTCACTCGGGAGTCGAACTCCGCAGGGAGGGTATCTAGGACGAGGTAGGAGTCCTTGTTCACACCGACGAGGTCGCCTGGCTTCAGCTTGTCGGCTGGCACGAGACCGATCATAGGCAGGAACACGGTTTGTCGTGTTGAAGTCTTGATGACCGCGCACTTGCCCTTTCGCATGGAATCCAAGTCACGGTTGGCGCCATCCTCCTCGCCTTCAGGATCCACGTCCAAAATCTATTGTTGGTTAGTAGCCTTCTGAGTGAAGTATTACAGGCTGCTTACCTCTACAACGTTGCCAACAAGGTATGGGAGGACCTTATTCTGCTTGATCTTCTCTCCGTTCTCCCGAATCTTCTCCTTCATGACATTCTGTTCATGCTGGAGACGAAGCGTTTCCGAACGCATGACCTAAGGGTCTTCATGAGTACATTCCTTTTGAAACACGCCCGCGCAAATACCCACCTTCAGGTCGTTGTCAATCAGCCGTATACGAGTAAGAATCTCGTCTGTGGACAGAGACATGATCTCCTCAGGGATGTCCTCCCAGGTCTCCTCCGCAGGTCGTTCTGAGGCACCGTCCATAGATACGTCTTGTGTAGCTGGCGTGGATGAAGAAGCAGCCCCGCCTTCTGCGGGCTTGCTATCGTTGTTTGCGGGCGGGTTGGGGGGAGGTGCTGAGGACATGATGGACGGTGAGGAAGGAGTTCTTTCTGGCGTTCGCTCTCGCGGTGTGCTTGGGTCATCCTGCGCGTACGCGTCGCCGTGACGTACAGTCACACACAGTCACGCGTCTTTGTCACGCACGCTATGACATCAATGAAGCGCCCATGATAGCTGAGTCCTCGCGACATACAACCACGGTCCTCGAGAGGGCATACGCGACCGTCGTCCGCGGGACGCGTTCATGCTGCATTTACAGCTAGTAGACACTTGCTCAAGGCTGTGGAAGCCGACCGACGCGTGCCCGGACCGTCTGAATGAGTGAGAACGCGGTCTAGAAAGGGATGAACGCGTCATATGGCGTACACACGCGAGAACGCCAACGACGAGCAGCTGAGTGAGACCATCGCTGCAGCTGACGCATCGCCTCCTTCGTTCTTGCCCACGTTGTCCATCGCACACCTGAGCTCGCACGATGCGGGTGCCTCCAGGCTTTCCCGCGTCCGTCCTTGGACTTGCTTCCCAGGTCCCTCTGCAACCACAGCTGAACACCACCAGCATGGCCAACCCCGACTTTGTGTTTGAGGAAGGCCCTAACATTTTCTCACCCAAGGATCTGGTCGAGTTACCCAGAGCAAGCGAAGGTGTTGCGAACGGTGCTGGAGATCTGGTGTATGTTCCGGTGACTCAGTACTCGCTGAAGGACAAGAAGTATGTCACCTTACATCTCAGAGAGCGGACATTAGCCCTTAACTGAGCGACAGGAACGCACGGTCCATTCATGTCGCTGCAGTAGAGACCACCATCCTACCCTTGGATATTCCTCTCGCAGATGGCGGCGAAGCTTTCTGGCTTGACTCTCGCACTCTAGCCCATGCCGTAGCTGAAGGCGAATCCGACAAGGACAAGGTGATCAACTTGTACGCCATCTCTCTGAAGGTTGACACGGGCTCCCCCGCTATCACCACATTCCCCAACTCTCCCGTTCACATCGGCAAGTTCCCCACCTCAACCGCCACCAATTTCCGCTACTCGGCCAAGGCCGGTGTTCTCGTGTTCTCGGACTACGTTCATCCTGATGGCGATCTCAAGAAGGTGAAAGAGAACGACGAGGCTTGGGAGAACCGAGGAGATACAGCGTTTGTCTATGACGAGACTTTCGAACGGCACTGGGACACATGGATTGGCCCCAAGAGAACGTCTCTCTTCAGTGTGAAGCTCTCCAAGCAGCCGGCGGGCAAATGGGCCCTCGGTGATGACTATGTGAATCTACTGAAGGGCACTGGCCATGTGGGTCTATGCTGCTAGTCTACTGCCCCACACCCCTCTGACTCGCTCGATTGCACAGCACGCTCCGGTCGAGCCTTTCGGTGGCACTGATGACTTCGACGTATCGGACACTCACGTCATCTATACGACCAAAGACCCCAAGCTGCCGAAAGCGTGGCACACTAAGCAGGATGTAAGGAATGAGCATGGCCACGGTGAGATCTGCCACTTACCCACAGCCAATAGATCTACATTGTGGACATCAACGGCAAATCTGCTCCGAAGGAGCTGAACGTCGGGCAAGCAAGGCGCTACCCATAACCCGGTATTCAACACCGCTGGTGACAAGGCGGCTTGGATCGAGCTGGATCAGGACGGCCATGAGTCGGACAGGTTCGTCGGCCACCAGCGAGCGTGGCGCATATATGCTCATCAATCTGCAGAGGGAAGCTTGTCATCTACGACCTCAAGAAGGACGTGCGCTTCACCATCACCCAGCACTGGGATCGCTCTGTCAGCTCCATAGCGGTATGTGTGCATATGTGCAGCCCTATAACTTGCTGGCTAATCGTGGTAAATACAGTTCGCGCATGATGACAAGACAGTGTTCTTCACTGCCGGAGACATTGCGCGTATCAAGATCTTCTCACTGCCAGTTCCTGAGACGCCTTCGCAGAACACGACCGATCCCGATCTCCCCTCGGCCTATCGCCACCCGCGCGAGCTCACCTCCAGTGGCGCGGTTACAGGCATCCAGCCCCTTTCCAGCGGTCCGTCTCGTCTTCACGCGCTCTTCTCTGACAGCGCCCAACGATGTCTTTGTCTTGCGCGAGCTGGACGAGTTTGGAAAGCCGAAGATCGACCAGATCACCAAGTTCTCGGCGGAGGGTCTGAAGGGCAAAAGCCTCGACGAAGGCTCCGACTTCTGGTTTGAGGGCGCAGAGGGCAAGAAGGTCCATGGTTGGGTCATCAAGCCGCCGGGCTTCAAGAAGGGCGACAAGAAGAAATGGCCCATATTGATGGCAATCCACGGAGGTGCGTGTCAATTATGATGATTGTCGTGACCAGCCAGGATGCTCATGTGTGCCACAGGTCCGGAAGGCGCTTGGGAGGACCAGTGGTCCAATCGGTGGAACCTGAATGGTGAGTAGCAGAGGGTTAGACTCCTTCGACCCCACTCACGTGCTATCCCCCAGTCTTTGCTCAGCAAGGCTACGTTGTGATCGCTATTAACCCGACCGGATCTACTTCGTATGGCCAAGGTAAACTGTCACATCTCTCTCATATTCGTTAAGATAGCATACTGAAGGCTTCACCAGACTTCACGAACGCCATCAAGGAAGACTGGGGTGGCAAGCCCTTTGTCGGTGAGTATATTATACAGAGATTGCAAGCGCGATCCAAACCTTAGAACTGCATAGACCTGCAGAAGGGCTTCAAGTATATCTTGGACAACTACCCCGAGGTGAGCATTGCCCTATTCCATAGATGGCACTTCAATCTCACATGTCTGCTAGGTTGATGCTGACCGCGCGGTTGCTGCCGGTGCGAGTTACGGTGGTTATGCCATCAAGTGAGTCACGCCAAGCTCTTTGTCTCGATTTGGTGACGATGGCTGACCTCCCTTGCAGCTGGATTCAGGGTCACCCAGAGTTCGGCTTCAACTTCAAGGCATTGGTCTGCCACGACGGGGCATTCGGCGCTCAGTACCATGGCTACTCTACTGACGAGCTCTTCTTCGTGAGTGTTCTACACTTGATTTCGCACTTCATTCGTAGCTGACGCTGCTGCAGTTCAACTACGAATGGGGAGGTCGCCCCTGGGAGCCTCGCGCTCGCGAGGTCATCAAGAAGTCTGTCTCAATTACCGCTAGAATGATCATTTCTCACTGACCCATCATCTCCAACAGGTATGACCCGATCAACTTCGTAGACAAGTGGTCTGTGCCTATGCTCGTCATCCACGGCGAGAAGGACTACCGGTTGCCTGTAACGGACGGCATTGGCGCGTTCCACGCCCTTCAACAGTACGCCGTTTAGAACCCTGCAGCCCTTCGTAATGTCCCGCTCACATGCATCTGTCACAGACTGGGTGTTCCTAGCCGCCTGGTCATCTTCCCCGATGAGAACCACTGGGTTCTGAACCACCGCAACAGGTATGCTGGGCTCCGATCCCAGAAATTCTCCCAACGGTGCTAACAGATTCCATAGCCTGAAGTGGCACTACGAGGTGTTCCGCTGGCTCGGCAAGTACGCGAAGAAGAGCGACTGAAGAAGAGACGCGACGGAGCTCTGCAGGGTCGATCGCTCATGTGCTGCGGCTCCGGACGATGCTGTCATACTCGAGCGATTGCGATGTAACAATACTACTTGATCCGTGTTGTGCTGACGTCCTGCAAATGTACATGTCGGATATGAGACGGTGAGTCAGGCTGCTACAGCGCGGGGTCCACAAGCCCGCGCCGTCGTACAGGGTCGCAAGGCCCCACGTGAACGAGCGTATAAGAAGCGATAGAGGAATGGCACCCACTCCCGAGAGAATCCGTTGACTCGCGCATCCTTGAGTTCACTCACGGTAAGTTCCCGTACGCTGTTGAGCTCTTGCTGCCATGTGGCTCCTCGCACGGTATTGATGATTGTCCATCAGCCCCTGCCAGATGGTGAAGAAGACACGCGAGACTATTCAGAGTGTACCTGCGCGAATGACCAAAGTGAAGACGGAGGTATGCGAACCGGTCACAGTCAAAGTTCGAGCCGCTGGAGGATGGGGAGATACTTCAGTCCCTCAAACAACGTCCCGACGGTCAGTACCACACGTATGCCATCAATGCTCGCTGACTCTGAGGAATTGCTGTAGAATGCGGCGTTGAAGCGGGGGACGTCGCCGCGGGGGACGAAATGGTCATACTGCGCGACAACCTACCAAGCGAACGAAGCCACTCTCAGCTGTCGAAATCGAGTCTCGGCCCCCTGGGTGGACTCGACGACGACAGCGAGACGGGCAGTAGTAAAAATGCTCGGAGAAGCGAGCGGGACCACGGTCCTGAGCTGACTGATGGAAGCGGTACCAGAGACTGTCATCCCATGATGGATGTCGCTGCTACCGCTCAAGCTGTACCGCTGCAAGTAAGTTCAAGGAATCGCTGCTAGACATTGTCTGACCATACCCTCTGCATGATAGGAGAATTCCGTCAACCACGCATCTGTCCATGAAGCACCGGACGGAGTTGTCCAGGTAAGCGCCGCTTTCAGCTCTGTCCCTTCCCGTTACCACGCCTCATGTGCAACTAGGCCAGAAGCGGTATTCCAACCTCGCAGAGACGAGGCGGGTGTTCGAATTACACCGGTGAGATTTTTGCCGGTCACGATGACCCACAGCTTTGTTTACGGATCAGGCCTCTCCTCAGACATATCCGGTGCATGGTTGTTAGATCCCGCTCTGAGCTCAAAGGCCGGTATGGTCGTCACGATCCATGGTTCACGGAACCTGGATCATGGCGCCGCTTGGCATGGCGGCGACTACGAGGGCGCTAGCGGAGTGGTACTGTCCGTGCATAACACCGGATCGGACGACGGATCCTTTCCGTCCACTGCGCGTATCAAGTTTTTCAAGCCTCTCAACCCGTCCGTGCACACATTCGCTGTGCCGGTCTCGATACTCTGGCCCGTCCGCCCGGAAGCAGTAGGTGAACATGCTCTTATCATTGGGGGAGCGTTTAGAGGACATGAAGCGAAGTTACTGGAGGAGGTGAGTCAGGGTTGGTTTGTCTCCGCTGCGTACGATTACTTTGAAGTCGCCCACGAGGATCTCATTAGATTGGAGCGAGAGCTGAGCTAGAATTGTCATCGGACGCGCATGCAATGCACCGCGTGTAACAAAATTTACCGGTCCGATAGAGTCGGATAGACTTTGGAAGGCCTCCGCTCACTTCCGCTCACTGAGTTGGTATGTCCGGTTCTGTTGACATCTCGAGGATGTCCGTTGATGGCGAAAGTTGTACCAGCGCCTGCTCTAGCGCCCTACGATCTGCGCGAGCCCTCGGAGGAGGCTGAAAGACGTTTGACAGATCAAAAATGCGTCGGACTGAGATGCGTTCATTTTATCATGGGCCTGTGAGTGTTCCCCTCTATGAAGCGTATATAGCATTGAGGTGCAGCAGTCCATTGGCAAAAGCGGAGCTTGTTGACCTAATGAGTGGGAATGATTATCGCGATCAGCCACAATCCGATGGGTATTTCGGCCAGTGTCACAGTAAAGGTGGAAGACGTCCGGGAGTATTGCGCTGCGCTCATAATCGTTCGGGAGGTTCCTGGACCTAGAATCTCATAGCTGTGCCATCCTCCTGATCGGCACCGTCCTACGTGTGCCTCTGTGCGCCTACGCCACCGACCGGCGTTTTCATGAGCTTCGATAGGCACGGGGTCACTGTTGTTCTCTGTTGCCAACATTGCCAGACATCCGCTGCTGTTAGCCGAGATTCTCTCGGTTGAGGAGCGAGGATGTGGGCCGAGCTTCGCACCGCCGGGGACAGCTACACCGGTGAGGACCGCCTGCAATTTACCGCCAGACCTGTCATGACATTCCAGTTTGCCTGCGGGGACTTGATATAAAACTCTCATAGAGGAATATGAAGGGACGCCAGCATCGTCTACGAAGCCTGCATCCGAGATCCAAGTCTCGCTATCACATAAATCATGCATACGAAGATCGTTATCACACATAGCCATTCCCCCACCAGTTTCATCAGGTATGCAACGCTACCTTTTTCCAACTATCCACAACTGAACGGACTGGCTTCTTCAGGGAAAGTCCTTTGAGCTCCTCATCCAACGAAAGCTCACCTCTAGAAGTCAAGCCCCAAATCTCACTTGGTACATTTGTACGTATGTTACGTCTCCTGAACGCAACAAATGCTCACCAGTCTCTTTAGGGTCCCTTTGCCGAAGTGCGCGAGCGCATCAGACCCATCATCATCGACTTCCTCTCTCGCAGCGATTATCGAGCCGTGCAATGCCCCCAAGACCCGGAGCTTCGCGCCAAACTCGGCGCCGAAGTTCACACCTGGGCGACATACGTCGACCCTCGTATGCTCGAGAAAATGGTCGAAACAAGTTGCTTGTACGCTGAAACCGCCTTCGGCCACACCTCCTTTGAACATCGGTATTACATCGCCATATACACCGCTTGCATGCTCTATGGCGAGGATCTCGGTGAGCACGACCCCCAGGCGGTCACTCAGTTCGCTCGCCGTCCTTGTCCGAGGCCAAAAGCAAATTAGCCCCATCTTCGATCGCCTTGCAGAACTCCTACAACAAGCACACCTGTACTGGAGTGATATTGGAGCTGACGCCATCATCACTGGCACCGTGGATGCTCTGACCGCTACGGCGATAGAGTTCGCTACCACAGGCACTCCCGTTGCGCCATCTGCTCTGCGATACCCATACTACCTGCGGACGAGAGCCGGAGGTGGCCCTCAGTACACCCACTTCATCTTCATGCGTAGCTGGCGAGAGAAGGCGGATTCGTATCTACAGATCTTACCGTGAGCACCCGTGCTTTTTGGCGAGGATTGTTAGATGCTGAGTGTGATATGCCTGTAGGGAGATCGAACACTGGACCCTCGGAACCAAGTGAGCCTGTCTAGCTTCATGAGTGGCTGGTTGCCGAAGCTGATGCTGCACTTCTCAGTGATATGTATGAAGACCGTTTTAGCTCAGCCGCGCGGAGTCTTGGTGCTGAATCCCCATATAGATTGTCCTTTCTACAAGGAGGAGCTGGCGGGAGAGACCAGCAACTACGTTCACCTACGAGCGGATGCCGAGCAACTATCCCCGTGGGAAGTACTGCATCAGCTAAGCGAAGAGGTCCTGAATACCGCATCAAGGATCGACGAGATCACCGCGAAAGATCCGGAGCTTTCTGCGTTGTGGAATCGCTACTTACAGGTGAGCATAGGCGTAGTTGGGTCTGTCGTTGATGTTCTCTTACTGAGCTTCTTCTAGAGCTACTTGGAATTCTCTGTCAGAACGCCAAGGTATCGACTGGCCGACCTTGGAATGGCTTAGGCTGGCACATGTGTGTTCGAGACGGTTTGTGTAAAGTAGGATAGAACCGCAGTTCCAGTTCTGAGTTCGTTGCGAGTTGAGTGACAGCCGAGACACACTAACACTGCTGTACCATTACGTACTCGTTGGCCAAGTGGCTGAATGTGACGCTCAACCCGTTCTATGTAGTCTGAGTGCGCCCTTTTTAGTAGGCTAGTGTGCACTCGTGCCGGTGAAGGCCGCTGTGCAATCGACCGATACATTGTAAAAGTTCCTCAGCACCTTCGTGACTTGTCGCGCTGACTCGGACACCATCATAGAGCAGGATCGGTGAGAGACGCATCGCGATGGATGACAGCCCAGATGGACAGAAACACACGGGTGAGTGGATCAACTGCCTCATCGTGATCCGAACCGTACGCCTCATCTTGAGTTCCACTAGCCACTCCGAGTCAAAGCAAGGCAGCCGTGGAAGACATTGTATCCATGGGCATCTCAGACCCAGGACTTCTCGCTGAATTGAAAGCAGGAACCTCTCTTCAAGAGCTACTCGAAGAGCTTGTTGCGTTGAGAAGGTGGAGGGAGGAACAGCTCCTCGAGCGAGAGAGAGAGCACATGCGCCGACAGCGCATGTTCGACCTGCTCTGCGTGCGTGTGATGAGCGAAGTTCTGGAGCCTTTTTGCACAACTGACACTACATTTGAATGCTACGTAGGAACGTTGTGACTCTACCATCAGATACTCGGTCCTCGATGGAGCAAATGTCGCGAACGATCTGCCCATAGAAATCCTGCTTGCTATCTTCCGCTTCACTTTACCCCCGAATGCCTTACTCGATCCGTCCTCTAGGAGCGTTGACTCCCCTTGGTCTCAAGTTATGGAGCAGAAGATTCTCCTTACCCAAGTGTGCTCGCGGTGGAGATCCGCCGCCCTCCCATTCTTATACGAGGAGGTCTGGCTCCGAGACGCTCAGCAAGTCGGTGCCTTTCGATGGACTTTATCTCACAACCCCGGAATTGCAACTCTTGTGAGGAAAATCGCTGTGGACATCCCAAATCCTCCAAGAGCTAGAGACGATTTCAGAGTCTCTCTGATGACAGATCTTGCGACAGTGCTGCGCGCATGCACTGCTTTGGGGGCGTTGCTCTTCACCGATGCGTTCTGCGTGGTTGAGAAGCTCAAGCCGAAGCACGGTCTCGAGGTCGAACTCCTAGCTTTCCCTGAGGAGATCGCCGATGCCATCTGCGAGCGATCTGCGACGCTACAGCATCTCGGACAATGGCCTCAGCAATTCGTGGCCGCGCGATACAGGTTCCCGCTGACTACCATAATGTCTTGTGAACGTCTCATTTCCTTGACGATCGACATAGATCCTGCTGTTGGCGTGGAACCTGTGCATCTGCCGCTCTTGGAGGAGCTCGACCTCTCGCGCCAGTATACCACCGGTGCAGAGGCTTCGTACTTGGACGTCGACAGCTTCGCTGTCTGGAGATTGCCACGGCTCTCGCGTGTGGTACTTCCCGTGGCCACACATCGGTATTCGGTTTTTTTGCGCCAGCACGGAAAAACGATAACATATCTTGAGTTCCGCTCTCACTGGCTCTGGCAGGGTCCACCGCGGCCGTGGATCTGGGGAGACTTCACGTCTTGTCCGAAGCTCCGACATTTGGTGTTGGACGATCACCCCACTGGCACCCTCTCCGAGGATCAGCTGTTGGCACATCCCAATCTCAAGTACATCGACTTCTGGGCCAATATTTCTGACCCGCACATGTTCTGTGACATGCGAGCCAAGCATACCATTGCCCCTAACGTCCCCTGGCAGAACGTACGATTACTTGACCCAGCTCTCAAGCAGCTTGGGCAACTGCCTACTCTCTTCCCACCAGACAGTCCTTCGTGTGAGCTACCATCATTCCATAGCGTCCTCGACATGTCAATCGTGCACACCGAGTGGGCGGTGTATAGGAGCGACCTTCCTACGTTCCTCTCTTTCGATTTCGACGAAGATTCCACATCCGTGCCGAGCCATGCTAAAGACGACAGCGATACCGAGGACGACAGTTATACCGAGGACGACAGCGATACCGAGGACGACGGTGATACTGAGGACGACAGCGATACCGAAGCAGTCGACAGCGAGTCCGACGACCGTAACAATACCTCAGACGATCCTGAAGGCCGCGACCGTGACGGCGACGAACGTGGTACTGAAGACCCCGGCGCAGACGTACATGTCGAGTAGCGCCATTCATCTGGATGGATCTCCAGCCTGAATATCTAGAAAGCACCCGCTCTACTGCAGAAAAGGGAGTAGGGCTCGAACTGGGCTTTGAAATGTTTGTACATCGCTTGGTATAGGTACGACATTGCAACGAGTTGAAGTGACTACGCGATACTCAGTTGAACTCCTTCCTTAGCGAGGGACGGTTCTCATTCCGTAGCACAAGGGCATCCTCCTGATCCGTTGCAGGGGTATCTCATTCGTTTCTGCCTAAGATCCGAGCGAGAGCCTCTCGGACAGGTTCATCCCGTTTCTGATTCAAAGGAGAGAGATCCCAGGCGAGGAATCGACGACAGACCTCCTCCGCTTCCTCAAGGCTATGCCGCTCTGAATCGGACATATCCTCGTCCAGCAGCTGGCAGATCTCGTGTCTTGCCAGCAGTTGACTGTGATTCATATCAGTGAAGGAAAAGCCATCTCCATCACAATGCAATTTACTGACCTGACGTGGCTGGCGCGCTGCGTGACTCTCCTGGGCACTCCGAAGAGTTCCGCGCAAGTGATGGCATGCGAGTGTAAAGAGAATCCGTTCGCAACTCTGAAAGTGCAATATGAGGACGTCGTGTTGAGGCAATTAATTAGCGCATACTCACTTGTATAGATAGGTGATCTTATCACCGCGTGCTAAGACCGTACGGTTCTCGTCGTCCTTATCCTCGTCAGCCACGTCAATGCTATCAGCTGGCACAATTGGTTCATGGAGGTACGCTGGCCAGAAGGACCTGCATGTGCAAGAACGTGATGGGAAGTTTGTAGGGGCTGAGGAGATCGTCATGGAAGATCTCGTGGAAATGGGTGGTTGCTACGACTTTCGGACAGCGGTCGCCACCAGCTAGGAGAAACTTCAGAACCCCACAAAAGAGTCCTGCGCCATCTGCAGCAAAATATCATTTTGGGCAGCGAACGAAAGTCAGAAGAATATAGCACAGAGAGATGGCGATATACGAACCCGCGGAAAGAGTTCCCTTCCCGAACTCGTCCAATAGAATGAGAGAGCGGGGGGTGGCGTTTCGAAGAGCCAGAGAGACCTGATTAAGGTCGATCATGAAGGCGGATTGCACCTATGTAATCATCTTGGTACAACATCAACCTGTGGAGATGATTATCGTCACATACTCTGGATATCGACTCTCGAGTTTGAATTCTTGTGAAGACTGCAGCGCGACTTAATTAGTCAGTGCGTGAATGACCATACGACCAACTTCACTCTTGTCTACAATCCCAAGCTTCGCAGATTCAGCTGGCACGAAACTGCATATATGCGAGTCAGTGACATAGTTCTACACGGTAGGCTCTCTAGTTACCATCCAATCTGTCAACAGGATGTCGTGAGTGATTCGAAAGAGCTTAGACTTCAAGGGAGACGTTACCTGCGCCATGTATTGTATGAGAGCAATCTGCACATCCGTAAGCATAAGGTCTCTATGATGTGAAATATCGTACTTGTTTCAGGTACACACTCTGCCAGCGACTACTCAGTTTCTAGGTCATCAGACTGAATGGAAAGCCCACCTTGCCGCAAGCATTGGCACCCGTACATACTATTACGCTGTTTGTGGGATAGCGCGCGTCTGCTTCTGTGCTGTCATCCTCCCCACTCGTCTCTTCGGCCGTGGAGCCTATTCCAACTCCGCCGACGATGAAGGTATCGTTTGGCACGAAGGTATCCACCACCAATTCCTGCAAGGGATGTCTGCGGCACCATGAGTGTCAAACAAGTCCGTAGCAATATCCTTGCACATACCGGCCTTGCTTTATATCAATGACATTCTCTTCTGTCATACAAGGCCTCCTGTAGTCGTATGAACGAGACGCTTCTGCAAAGGACAGCAGGCAGTCGAGTTCGGCGCAGATGTCGCATGCGCGACCTATACCATCTGCGTATGTCAACATCCTGTCTTGCAGTGCCTGAACGATCTCGATTTCACGGTCTGACAACATTGTCACGCTGAGATGGACGCCGGTTAAGGGCAGATGACGAGGCTTACCAACTATGGCGGGATGTAAGTCGCCAATATGAGTATCCATGTCTAGCGACCCTTCAGCGGATGTTTTGATCGGTTGCTGTGCAAGACATCGTACCGTGCATCTCCTGCGACTTGAAGTATACATGGAATCTACGCGCATCTCTATTGAACGGCTGGCTGTCTTCGATGCATCAGAACACTTACTCGGAGGAGAACTGTGGTAGAATATGTCAGCAGTGGAGCAGTCTGGTTGAAGCTCATTTACCTGGAACGTCCATCCATCCAGCACTTTGATGCCTGCTTCGCCATGCCACTCATCTTGCATAGGGACGCAAACCAAGAATCCTACGGGAGGATCCAGTCAGATAGCAAATTCCACATGTTCGCTCATGCTCCGCTATACCTAGTTGTGGGAAGTACACGACATTTAACGAAGAGGCGTAGTCGGACGGAACAGTCGCAGAAACCCTGGTGGCGACCTTTGACTGTGGAGACCATGGGAACTTGTCGATCACTCGGTATAGTCCGATTCCGTCATCACGTACCAATACCGCATCAATTCCATGGTAAATGTGCTTTAGGTTGTCCAGCTCTTCGTCAACGTGAGATCTCACGCAGACACGCCCGGCGTTCGTGCTCTCTTCCCAGTCGATCTACATAGACTTGGTGAACTGGGCCCGGATATCGTTCCAATAGCTTTCAGTACCGTCTCGTTTACCGCATTCCCAATCTCCCGGAATCTGGCCACGTCAAGTGCATCTAACAGCTGTATGGAACTAAGTAAGCAACTCGTGACAAAATCAAGGATCACAAGGAAGACTTGCCTTCCTAACGATCTCCACGCCTCCTGCATGGTTCAGCTCCGCTAGCGCATCCCGAAGTAATAATGCATGAAAAGCGAACTAGAAACGGCCTAAGCCACAGGCCGCGATCCCAAGCATATCGTGTACGACGCGTACCTTCACAAGTCCCTGCCAGTCTGATACCTTAGCTTTTCCCGCCTTCATGACCGTGAGCACTCTGGGAATGTTCTTGGTGCCTTGGAGATGACCGTGCATGGAGGTCGCAGTAGTGATATTATCCGGCCGCACGAAGCATTCCACAGCGTCATGCCGCCCCTGAATGACGGGCAGAGACATGGAAGGACGGAGGAACCACTCCCGCATCAAGGCGCGGCCGAGGGTCGTCTTCGTGTTGTCCAGGATCCCAAACAGAGAAAGGCCTTCCTTGGTCTTGTCCGAGTGGATAGACGCGTGGTTCTCGTCTTCGAATACCTGCAGCGAGAAAAGGGCGTCTGCGTTGATCTGCATGACGTCCAGCAAGGGTAGAGGCTCGATGTTGCGGACCTCGAGTCCGCCAATGCCTTCTTCGTCGAGGTCGCCCACTGCGCGGACTCGTACGAGGTGTTCCAGCAGAGCGCCGATGGAACCAAGCTACGAAATTCCCCGGCTGTTTAACATATCGTCGCGAGATACACACCTTCGTGCTTACACATAAGGGGGAGCTCTCGACAGACGCGAAGTTGGCCAGCCGCACAGAGGCGTTCCATTTCTGCATCAATGGATCGCTACCCATCTCTTTCCGGCGTCGCATCAAATCATACGCGTTCCTTGGCTCAGGCCCAAGCTCAGGGTCTGAAGGGTGGCCGTCATGTTCTTGGTAGATGGACAGCTCTGAGAGAATACGCAGAGAGAGCAAGCGATCGCGACCCTTCAATGCAATGAATTCCTTATGTGGGCGTATTTGGAATGTGCCTCCAGAGCCTTCCACTGAGCCCGATGTGAGTATATGCGTTACCGCAGGATTCCTGATAACTGCTTACTATGATCCTGACATACGTCTATGAAGTTGTCGTCAGCCTTTGAGCTGGTGAGGACGATGTCTGGGGATGCCTGTTCCAACACTGCACATATGCTCAGCATGAGCACCGCATACGGCGCTACGCAAGATATCACTCACAAGCCTTGGTTAGATCGAAGTGCTGATTTTCAGGCGTGTCTTCGAATACATATATGGTGCATTTCACTGGGTCGTAGTATGCGCACGCAATGCGACCACTGCAATAAGTCAATAGGTATCACTCTGCATCCCCAAGGTCATTCGAACGCATACAACTGGCATGTCGCTGCTAGACAAATCTTCTCGACAGTTCAGCACGAGTACAGCCAAACACCACGGATTACTGGTCGGGAATACCTTCTCAACTGCAGCTGCGCTCGATGAGTCTTCCCCAGTCTCATCTTCACCCGGACCTTCAATGTCACCGTCCCACCTCACTCTCTTACGAGGCTGGGCTTCGGATACGGAGTCGTCTTCGACGTAGTGCGTGATTCCTTCATCTTCCGCATCGCCGGTAGCAAGAGAAGGGGACTGTAATGGGACCTTGCGTCTGGGCATGACGCGGCTAGTGGGAGAGAAAGAGGGAGCGTAGCGGCAGTAGAGTAGAGAACGGGACTGGCCGCTGTCAAGAAACGGAGGGCACGTCAATCTCAAGAACGCGACTTCGCGTCGGATTCTAAGTCACGTGTCCCGTTCATGCTTGGCCCGCGCTGCTCCAGTGCTCCCTACCTCTTGCTGAGCCCCACGTCGCAAAGCCACGGCCGTGAAAGTCAAAGTGCAGAGCAATGATCACATACTGTAAGACTCCTGCAAGAAGCAGTGCTTCCGGGCGCATCCTGAGATATTTGTGCCGGCAGAATACCGGTAACTCGGGCAGACTCGTCGAGCGGAGGAAAACAGAGTCGACACTGTACGTACGTACTGAAAGGAATCACATCGACGGCTGCTACTACTTTTTGCCAAACGTAAGGAGGTCCCTCGCATCCTCGGTCACTGTCAGCAGTATTAGCACGGTCAACCGCGTTGATGATTAGGAGAGATCCCGTACCATTCAACAGCAGGCTCTGTGAATCGAGCATCACACGGTTGTCAGACGAGGCCAATAGGGTTGCGATATCCCGCGCCGCCTCGAGCCTCCTGAGCTGCAAGAAGCCCTTGTTCTGGCGTACCGCCTCGCCGATGAGCTCCGCGCTCCTTGCCTCACCCTGCGCCCGGACGATGATGGACTGACACGCGCGAGATATATCAGCACATGTCCGCGTCAAAGCGCAGATATTAAGCCACGCACCTGCTTCTCCTGGATCGCCTGGTCGACGAGGTACGCTGCGCGCAACGCAGTTTGTTGCGCAACCTGCGGAGAAGACCGTGAGCTGGGAGTACACGAGACAGGCTAGTCCGCAAACGAACCTGCTTCGCCTCAACGGCACGAGTGAACTCGGGGGAGAAAGCTACGTGGGTGATCGAGACGTCATCGAGGACGATGTTGAAGCGCAGCGCGCGCCGAGTAAGGTTCTCGCGGACCAGTCTCGACACCTAAGTCAGCAAACACGGGGAATGGGTGGGGTTAGTTCGCGTAAGTTACGTTGTAGATCAGGAGACAAGCACGCGTGCGACCAACCTGCTCGCGCTGGGTGATGATTTGGCTCGCGTTGAATTGCGCAACTACGCTCTTCAAGACCTCGTTGACGATGGACGGCAGAACACGCTCATCGTAGTCAGTTCCCAATTCTCGGTAGATAGAGGGGAGCTGCGAGATGTTGGGCCTCGAGAGGACACGGCACGTAATGTTGACCATTTGCAGGTCTAAACGAATCGACGAATCAGTACCGAGAGTCGCGGGGATCGCAACGTGCTAGCTAGGAAATCACACGCACCCTTGGTACCTGTCAGAGAGGCAATGCTTCGAGGCTTTGCACGGATGTCATAGACGATGGGTGTCTCGAACCAGGGAATCTGCGGGGACGTCAGACCAGCCGGTATGACCATAGGCCTGCCGGGTACATGCCATAAGATGGGTTCCTTCAGGGTAGACTTCCTCCTTCACACCGTGCAACCTGCACAATTCGTCGGCCGCCTGAGAAGTTGAACGGGTACAATGTCACGGCGATTCGCTCACCTGGTGTACTTGATAGCGCGGTGACCACCGTCAACTAGGACGCGTTCGGAGACCTGTTCAGAATGATGAACCACAGTAATTTTGATTGAGAGCCATACCATTGAACAAACTGGCGTTCAGCGCGATACCTCCACCGACGAGAGCCAAAACGAGACCGGTGCCGGTGAAGAATCCCCTGACGGGCATACGAGGGCCTCCGCCGCCACCACTCGAAGCAGCACGCTGCACCTGCTGCGTAAATCGCCTCCAAGCGTCCTGAGAGTTCATAGTGAGAGTCGGAGGTCAAGGCGTGCCAGTGGCAGAGACTCAGCAGTAGACCTCGCAGCTCACCGCGCTGACGACAAGTCGAGCCGCGTCGGCTTGCCTGGCTCGGCCTTTGCCGGAAGTCTGTTCTCACCCCGTACTCGGCGCTAAAATCCTCATCTGGCGGTGACTTCATTCGCTATCTGTCCTTGCCAGTGCCCAGCCATCCCTTCTGAGAGCCTGCGGCTCGTCGTGCTGCTCGATCTTCACTTGTGAAGTTTTGGAGGTGGACTAACGATCTTCTTGGATACATTGGTGTCTTCGTAAACTCACACGAACATGTTCTACGAGGGCAATCAGGAGCTGAGCAATTTTGTTCGTATATCAGCTTGAGAACTCAGCGAGGTCCCATGCTAACGCTCGGTGGTCACGCAGCTGGGATGGGTCTCCATTGCGTGCTGGTGGGTTTCTCCTTGCAAGCAGCACCTTGATTCAATTAAACTGAAATTCATCCAGGCTCGTGGTGTATTCACCGCAGATCCTCGAAAACTACCAGTTACAGTCGGGTGAAGGGCTCAGCGTGAGCTTCGTCGCCATCTGGCTAGTCGGAGATTTGTGTAACCTATCCGGTGCCATGATGGCTAACCTCATTCCTACAATCATCATCCTCGGCACCTATGTGAGAGGCTCCCAACACGCTTCGGTACGTCATGACAGCTCGCTGAACCATCTGTTGCGCGCAGTACTCCGTATGCGATGCCATATTGCTGTTTCAAATCTATTACTACCGATGGAAGAGGGCACGCCGTGCCGCGAGGATGCTACTCGCCGATGGCCCGGCGGAGTCGGCCCTCTACGATGAAGCAAGCCCGCTCCTGCCGGGGGATGGCCATTCCGAGATCCCTACAAAGAAGTCAATGTCGAAAGACACCCTCAAATTTGCAACGGCGCTGCTGTTCGTGTTCGGCGTAGGCCTCGCGGCCTGGGCTGTGGATAGATACATCCACAGGGACAGCCCTCGTTCGAAGCCCGAAGAAGTCATCGAATGGCGCAGCCAGGTCCTGGGGTGGATCAGTGCGGCCCTGTTCCGTGAGTGCACGCGTTTCTTACAGGTTCTTCGACGCTCATCCGGAGCTGCAAAGTCGGAGCGCGAGTTCCGCAGATAGGTGCGTGGCTTAATTTGGAGGCGGCATGCAGGCACTGAATGCGCTTGGCTTGGCCGGATGTGCAGTCAAGAATCTGAGCACCAGGTGCGAAGGGCTGTCGCCTTTCCTGTTTGTCTACGCCATCTCAGGCAATACGACTTATGTGCTGTCCATCGTCGCGGTGTCGATGGACATAAAACATCTTGCGGCAAACGCGCCGTGGATTGCCGGTACGTGGATCGTCGCATGTGGTTCAGAAACGCGACTGACCAGCCGCTTCGGGTCGGCGTGGCTATCTCAGGGAGCGCCTTGACTGTCTTCCTGGACCTTTTCGTAAGTTCTTCTCATTATGGACCCTGGGCGACTGCTACTCTGTGCTGATGCCAGAGCGTGTGGGCGCTGTAGGTGCTTTACCAGTTTTTCTGTTACCGACTAGAGGACAACCGACGGGCAGACGCGGCTGCCGCGGCCGAGTGAGGCTAGACGACGGTAGTAGATAGAGTTGCAGGTCGAATGCAACGCTGTGGCTGATGCGCGTGAGAGGGAGGGAGGGGACGGTGGAGGGAGAGGAAGGTGATTTGTCGGGGCGAGTGATGTACTGGGTCGGATAGAGTGCAATGAATACGGCTTGCTACAGCTCGCGGGGACGAGCTTCTGATGGAGTGCACGCGCGAGGCGTTGTGAGAGAGGCGATAAGGGGAATTGGAACGGACTGGTAGGGGAGGAGGGGGACGGGGGAGGGAGTCGAGCGTTTGGGCGGGGGTGAGAGAGCGTTCGGATCGCGGCCTCGTTCCCTCCCTCGTGTCGTTTGTCGGTGTTCGCCCTCCCACGTTGCAGGTCACCCACAAACTCTTCTCTATGGCACGTACCGCTCGGCCAGACATGCACCCAGCCTCGTGTACCCTCCATCATCCTCCCCGCCCAGAAACCGCTTTATCAATGTCACATCGCATGCCCGTCTCATATTTTCTCCTCAAGTCCCGTCTGCCTCACCGTCGCCCGCGCCCTCAGCCTCGTCCACAGCCTGTTTCTCCTTAGCCCGTCCCGTTCCTGGCCTTGACGTCGTCGCCGTACGTCTCTCTTCCCCCCTCCTCGTCATTCCCCCTCCCCCTTCCACCTTTCCCGCTCGGGCACACCGCCAGAGCTGTCCAAACGCCGTTGGTCCGCCTTCTTCGCGCGAGTCGAAGCGCACATACACACCCCACCGCCGCCGCTGCTTTGTGTCTCGCGTTTCGCAGCGAAGGCCCGTCTGCATTCCACACTACTCGCCAAATCGAGCGAAACAATCCAATAGGCGGTGCGCGCGGCTGCAGCGCCCTGCTCGACACAACGAGGTTTGGAAACGGCCGGAAGACCACCTCCTGCCTCCCTGGCCCCCGCACCAGGCTCCGCCCGACCGATTGTCTTCGGAACCCGCATCTCCCTCTCCTCTTTCTCTTCGCCTTCACACCCCCGCCCACACCGAACTTAGCCTTCCTTCTCCTCCGCCACCGCGCACCAGGGTAGCGACGCTGCATCCCACCAAGCGCGTTTGGGCAGCTTCCGGCGCGTGCTAACTTACTGCTCCGGTATATATTAGTATGCATCGCTCTCCCCCGCTCTTCCATCCTACCCCCAAGCTGCACCCCTCCGCCATGGCCTACGTCTCGCTCGAGTCCAATCTCCCTCGCCCGCCCACCACCATGTCCTGGACATCCGAATACTCCGAGCCGCCACCCTACGACCTTGTGCGATCCGCCCTCCCTCCTGAACGCCGCATACGCGGACAAGATGGCCGCCTTTGCTCACCCCCAGAATGTGGCGTCGTCGTCTACAAGTGTCCCCGCGCGCTCCGTGGCTATCTAGTCCAAGACGAGCGACCGCGAATCTCTCAATACCACACTTGCGCGAAGCCTTGCACTCTCTAGAGTCGAAGATGGCCACATTGTTGAGCGAGCGGGACATCCTGGAGTCGAAGCTAGAACAAGCGGTCCGTTTACAGTCTCCGGTCCAACGCGTTCCGAACGACCTGCTCTCGTCCATATTCACAATTGCTGTGTTGGACGGCGAGGAGGAAGACTCGATCACGCTCTCCAACCTCATGCTCGTATGCCATTACTGGCGGGAGGTGGCGGTCCACACTCCGATGCTTTGGACGCGAATCTCAATGGGTACCCACCGTTCGGTCGATCGCGCGCTGCTGAAGCTCGACCGGTCGAGGAGCGCGCCACTACACATCTGTCTAGACTTTACCCCGCGGATGGAGCACGGCACGGTGTCTACTGAAAGCATCATCACCGCGATGGACCTCATCCGCCCCGCAATATGGCGCTGGAAGACGTTTCACCTCATCGTCCCGAATCGACCACAGGCCCACGTCGCGCTCACGCGGTGCAGGGAACAAGCTCCTCTCCTCGAGGTCCTCTCGATCCGGGTCGCGCATTCGATGCAGGAAGACCACTATTCAGCGCCACCGATGCCGCTCTTTGAGCGACATACGCCGCGCCTGCGCTCCGCGTCCTTCACGTCGTTCAACTTCGGCTGGGACCTGGCGCTGCTGAGCAACCTCCGGGTGCTGAAGCTCGGCGGCTACTGGAACGGGTTCTCGCCTTCGGTGGACGTCATCCTGAAGACGCTTCGCGCGTGCCCGCACCTCGAGGAGCTCGTTCTGCGGAATATGTCCGACGTCGACCCGGAGAGCTGCGCGTCGCTCGTTTCGGAGTTCTCTGAGCAGCAGCAGGACGACTACGTGCTCGCGCGCGTCTCGGACACGCGCACGATCCATCTCCCGCGGCTGCGCAGGGCGTCGTTCTATTACTCGGGCAACCTGCGCACGCGCACGGTGTTCAGCCTGCTGTCGTTCCCCGCGCTCGAGAGCATCGAGCTGTGCTATCTGGACAACGTGTCGCCGATCCTGGAGTGCCTGCGGAAACAGTCTCTGACGGTCCTCCCGCTTCGGCATCTGCGCATCGAGTCGTGCTTCATGAATGAACTGCGCTTCGCGCGGCTCTTGCCGCGCCTCCCGGCGTTGACCTCGCTGGAGCTCGTAGACGTGGAGGACGTCACGTCCAATCTCATGCGCGTGAGTAGTCCTCTCTGTCATCGATGTAGCGGAATGAATGTCGGATCTCACCTGTATGACCCGTAGAACTTTGCGGCGCCTCCGGTCTCGCAGACGTGGGTTTGCCCGAAGTTGACCACGCTCTCACTCGAAGGATGCACGTCCATCGAATGGGAAACGATTCGGTCGATCGTCGAGTCCCGGCTCCCCCCTCACTCGCGCGCCTTTCCCCGCCAACCTACACGGTCAGAATCCCCGGCTCGGCCGGCCATGTCCATGTCGAGCGCGTCCGCATCGGCGTCAGCATCTGCATCGGCGTCGGCATCTGCATCGGCGTCGAGCCAACGTCCAATGGTATCCGCCTCTTCCTCCTCCTCTGCGTCCGCCTTCGCGTCCACAGCGCACATCCTCTCGCACCAGCCAGCGCTGTCCTCGAGCTCGCATGCGATAGGTCGTCCCGTGCGCATCGAGTCCATGGACTTGACGCGCTGTCACCAGATCGGCAAGGAGATGGTGCAGTGGCTCAGGATGTACGTCGCGGAGGTGAAGTGCGAGACGGCCAAGAGCGTCTGGGGCGAGCCGTCGCTCTCATAGTACGTCGAGGAGGGGCTCGGGGGGCGAACCCGGAGATGCGCGCGCGAGAGCGGGAGTGTGAGATACGGTATGTATGGTCACGGCGCAGGAATGATACCCCCAACTGGAAGTCTGTGTTGTCCTACCTCGTTTACGTCGTGGGTCTTGCGCGTAGCCCTGCTGTTTGGATATGTAAGTTGAATAACTGCTGTGTATATGGCTTACCCGTTTTCTCCCCTTCCTCGTTCTCGCCGTGTCGTCGTGGCGTCCTGCCCTGGCCTCTTTTTGCTTACCTTCATGACGGCTGTCGCATCGATGAACTCTCACGCATTTATACCATAGTAATGTATCTATATCTTTCCGACAAATGATGATCCATCGCATTCCAATCAGAGCCGAAGACCGCATATAATAGGGATAAGAGCAAGAAAAGGGAGCTGAGAGTAAGCGTCAGTTGAGCTGTAGGCACAGGATTGAGGACCCTTCGTACGATACCAGACAGCCACTGTTAGCCGTATCTTGGTGTCGATATTGCCTTGTACGTCCCGAATGGACCTACAGTCCCCGGAGGACCTCCCATTCGATGGCCACGTTGCAATGTCGAGTAGCCAGACTGCTGTTCCGATTCCTGATCTCCGCTTTCGCCATTAGCGTGCTCTTGCGATGCCGGCGCTGGTGCATTGGGATTCGGAGAAGTGGTCGCGTTGGGAGCAGTTGGAGGTGGGTTGGGTTTGAGCAGGCCATTCATGAGCGCGCGAAGTTCCTCGTTTTCGCGTTGGAGGCGGGCAAGCTCGATTTCGCGCTCGAGCGACCATTCTGCGACCGCGACCCGCTTTTCCGGATCCTCCTCGTCATCCAGCAGACGGTCGACATCAGGCACCGGAGGCACTTCGTCGGCTTTTGCGTCATCTGCCTTCTGTTTGCCTTTGTCCTCTGCAGCATCCTCGCCCTCCGCTTGCGCTCTGCCTGCTGCTGAGCTGCCGGCTGGCGATGGTTGTGAAGGGCCTGCTTCGATATGTGTGGATGATGCTTCGCGCGACTGCGGCGTTTTGGCGGCCCGCCCTTGCGCTCGGAGGTACGCCTCGTACGCCTGGATGTCCTCCCCACCAAGCTTCCGCAGCACGGCACGTAGGAGGCGGCTGATGCGGACGAGGCTTTCTGAGCGCGCGTTGTTCTCGATGAGCGTTGCCTGCAGAGCCTCGGTCTCGCGTTCGACGATGACGCTTTCGTACTGGCGCATGAGCGCGAGTTCGCGTTGTTGTACTTCGTGCTGTCTGGTCGTCAGAGGAGCCAATGAATACAAGGAAGCGTTCACGGGACCCACAGCATGTATGCGGAATTTCTCCATGGTCTTCTCGAGCGTCTGCTCGTACTCGCGAATGAGGGTGCTCAGCTGACGGTTGTCGTTGAGGAGGGTCTGGTTCTCCGCTGACATTGTCGCGTTCATGCGTTCTAGCTCGGCCTCGTACACCTCTATCATGACAAGTCATTCGGGTGACACTCTATCTGGTAATTTCTATCGCGTTACCTTTAGGTTTGTCTAGGTTGAACCTGGTATGAAGTCAGCCGACATAACACTCTCATCATTCATGAACACACACCGGCGAAGTGCAAAACCGGTTTGGGAGTGTATTGCTTGTGCCTACGTACGGCTTCAGCAGAAGCTAGAATACGTTGTGTGATATGCCAACCTTGACTCCATCGGTGAGAGCGTGGAGGTTCACGGAGGTCGAGCGGTTCTGGCTGAGTTGCTCTGAGAGCTCGGAGACGAGAGCCCATACGCGCATGACATCGGGGTCGCCGTTGGGATCCATCGTGAGCACACAATGTTAGCGTCTTCTATAGGAGACTCCAAATCCAGAGGTATCTTGCGCAGGTCTACGAGCGAGAGAACTTGGCTCTAAGGCAGAGAAGGGACTCGGAGTTGTGGAGGTGGTCGCGATCGCGTAAGTAGCTGGTACTGTAGCGGAGGCGCCCGTCGCCCGGGTGCACGTGCATCCTGATATAGCGGTGACTTCAGCCGGCGCTTATGCACCCGCCACACTTACCACTTCACCTCCACTTCCTCGAGTCGATGGCTACCGTTACGCACTACATCTACTCTCACTATGACCCACCCGAGCGCAAGGAGGAGAGCAACATTGTTGAAGATGCGCCCGATGAGGAACTGGAGGGAGAAGACCCTTGGGTTACCGAATCTGCGTTCGGTGCACGGCGGCGCATACAGAACGCACCCCGCTTCGTGCCCGCTATCGTTTCCTACGACGAAATCAACAACATGATAGGAGGTGCATCGTCGTCAATACCTGGCTTGCCAGAGCAGAAGCCATCGCCATCCTCTCACGTGAGCGACTGGTACAAGTCACTCCCTCGCGCGTCGAGTGCCCCCGCCTCCGGACCGCAAATACCATCTTCCTCCGCCGCTCCTTCGATCCCCAAGGAAGCCGCGAAGCCGCCCACTACCGCTGACTCTACGCCTAACGTCAAGGCTTTACCACCAAAGAGGACGAAGAATGACTGGTTTATCAGCAAAGCCATCATATCTGCACCAGCATCTCCTCGTGCAACTCCTGCACCGACTCTCGCGGACATATTGTCAAGAGAACCTCCGCCGGATCGGAAGGACCAGCCGTTCGTTCCACCGGTGTTCCTTCACATCGGGCCCTCAAACAAGGGGTTCGCTCTACTACAACGACATGGCTGGAGCGAAGGCGAGGCGCTGGGCGCGGGAGCAGCGCGACGGACTTTGTCACAAAAGGCCCGAGAGAAGCGGCCCGCGAGAACCATCTTGGACGACCCACGATTGTCCGTCAAGACCGAGGAACGGGAAGTCGCACTTCACGGCGATGATGAGGTCCGCGAGGTTCGAAAAGTGGAAGTCGTGGACCTGACCCTCTCCGACTCGGACGATGATGTCGAGGAAGCGTTCGCAGGCACACCAGCCGATACATCCGATGCATCATTCACTGCGGGTTCGCACAATCCCAAGGCACTCTTGACTCCCATTGCCACACGATTGAAGTCCGACCGCCTTGGTATCGGCCTCAAGGCGAAGACTGTTGGTCCCTACAAGGAGTCCAAGAAGCGTGTTACGCACAATCAAGCCAACCTCGCCGCTCACATACGCGCGAACGAGGAGATGCGTATGCGCAAAGCACTTCTAGGCCGGGGTGCTAAATCGTTCGCGCGCATGGCGAAGGCGGAATCAGAGAGTCGGCAGCGGCTCCTCGCGAGCCTCAATGGGGACTGACAAACCGCGTATCTCTATCATCGAGAACCGCGGGCAGTCAAGCTCTCCTTCATTCACCATTGTCGCCACAGCCTTGTGCCCTACTTGTCTGCTTTCCACCGGCCAGTCATCTTACTTCGGAGGCTCCGACGAGTCTAAGGACGCGGAGGGACGCGGTGACCACCTCGCATCTCATCGGCTTCTACATAACATGTCTGTCTTGCCAACCGCATTCTTCCTGTCTTCATGTCAACCCAATATCCGACCCTCTCATTCTGCCGGTCGCTACGACCACGTATCGATTGTTGCCGCAAAATCGTTATATCGAGTTTAAAGCTAGATTTACACAAGTCGAATCGACGCGCGCCTCGGGTCACAAGATCGCTGCCCGTGTCGCGCCGCGCTCGACGCGCCCGAATGGAAAGGCTCCATTCCGTTTCCCCGCCGCGTCGGGATGAGTCCAGCGGACGCAGTTCAGCATGGTATGCAAGCGTGCGCGTCGCCCGCGAGATGCTGAGGACTATCAGCTGACATATCTCGCAGACGTTGGATCCGCGCACGCAAGCATGCTCTCTTATGAAAGCCGGACGCGAGAGCAACGGGCCCGCTCAACCACCCCCGTTCGCTCTCCGCAGGTACGTTCGCTTTCGGGACCGCGTTCCTCATTGTGTTGTCGCTCAACCACTCCTCGGTCGCTCCTCGCAGGCTCGAGCGCGCGCCAGCCTCAGCTAGCTTACAACCGTCGAGCTTCTCCCATCTATCAACTCATATCTATGTCCGATGCCTCTGGAGCACCTCTTGGAGCGCCTCAAGGACCCTCCGCCGCCGACGATGAAACTCCCGGGTTTGAGGAAGCAATTGTCGTCGAGTGTGAAGCCGTGGTCGAGCGTTTCCGCCGTCAAGAGATATCCAAGGCCTCCGCTGCGGTGCAACTCTTCCGAACGCTCAAGCTCGACGAAGTGGTGGAGGCCGATGAACTCGAGGAACGCGACCGAGCGTATAAATCATACTTCGACATGCTCGAAGACATCGACCGAGAACAACGCGCCGCTGCCGAACAGAGCCCGGGAGTCGCTTCCTCTCAGACTCGAGAGAACTCTAGGGACAATCACGTCGATGGCAGCTCGGTCGCTCAGAGACAGGGCGACGCAAATGGTGTCGAAGAAGGACGAGAGGTCGAGGGAGATCGACGCAGCTTGCTCGACCGACTCTCAGACGCCCCCCACCGCAAACGGAGCCTCGCCAACGTCGATTCCGACGACGAGTCGATCCAAGGAGACAAACGAACACGTTGTAAGCGAGCTATCGACGAAACCTTGTTTCCCTTCGTCTCCTCGCCTGCAGATGAGATCTCTCAGCTCTCAGATGATCTCCAACGAACACTTGTCCTCAAGGAGAATTACACCCGTGATCTCGCGGTCGCGAAGCAGCGCGTCGTCTGCAGCCCAGGATGTCCCCCCGTTCCTGACTCTGTATGGACCGACATCCTCGCCAATCGCTTCGTGGACCTCGACCGGGTCTTCTCAGCGGTCTACACAGTCGACGGTGATAGCAAAGGTTCCGTCAGACTCGGCGACTTTGAGCTGTCGGGACTTCCTGCGAAGCCCAAGAGACACATCGAGCGTCACGGACACTGGACGATCGCGTGGGCCCTCTACCAGCGTGCGGTCCTCTTCGTCTACCCACACCGGGAGAGAGAGCTCAGGACCTACTACGACCAAATCAACGGATTTTTCGCTGCCGTCTCTGAACACGAAGCCATACGAATCGTCAATCTCGACCGTGCCATTCGAGGCGAAGTTGGACGCTCTAACGCCATCCTTCTCTCCGACTTCGCTCGGTTCAACCACCTCTACACAATGCACGTCGTCGGATCGGGAGCAGCAACTCAGACTTCAGCTTCTCCAGCGTCGCCTTCGCGTAGAACCGCTAGCTCGCGACGGTCAGGGTCGTCCGCCGAAGCTTGCATCCGTTTCAACGAAGGCCGATGCACTTCGCGAAACTGTCGATACCGCCACGCTTGTTCCTCCTGTGCTGGGCGCGACCATGTCGCAAGTGCTTGTCCGCAAAAGACCACGGGAGGACCCAACGCCGATCGTCGCAAATAAGAAACCACGCCGTTTCCGTGGATTCATATGGGACTCAGATCCTTCTCCATTTGTAATGCCACTCGCTACTCTCTCCGAGTCGATGAACCCGCTTCCATCTGCTCCAATTGCAGACCCTCACTACGCGTCAGCGAGGGAGACCATCCGAAATCACCCGCATCTCTTTCGTATTGTATCGCCTCTCAAAGTGGACGTATTTGAGAAGCTCCTTGAAGCGCACCCGAACCAGCCACTCGTCCAATCTGTGTGCCGCGGTTTCCGTGAGGGTTTCTGGCCATTTGCAGAGCCTTCCCTGTCGGAACTACCAGACTCTTGGGAGGAAGCGTCTGGCCCGATGGAGCATGACGCGTTGGAGTTTGCGTTGGAGTATGCTGAGGAAGAAGAACGAGCAGAACGCTACTCGGCGCCGTTCGAGGGAGACCTTTTGCCAGGAATGTTCTCCATGCCGATCCACGCGGTTCCGAAACCTCACTCAAATAAACTACGCTTCATAAACAATCACTCTGCCGGCAGATTCTCTCTGAACAGCATGATTGACAAGCGTGCCATCGGCATGCGTCCGGACAACGTCCAAGATCTCGCTCATAACCTCCTCCAACTGCGCGCTGTTCACGGCAACATCCCTCTTTGGTTGTTCAAGTCCGACATCGCCAACGCCTACCGTATCCTCCCTATGCATCCTCTTTGGCAATTGAAACAAGTTGTGTCCGTAGACGGCGTCCGTCGAATCGATCGCTGCTGCTGCTTCGGAAATCGCGGCTCGCCTGACTTGTTCTGCACCTTCATGGCCCTGCTCCTGTGGATCGCTATCCACGTCCGCGACATCCCTTGCCTGCTAGCATACATGGACGACAACTTCTCTTTTGAATCATCTCCCGCTCTGGAAAAGTACTCCGGCTATGGCGATCCTCTCATGCTACCATCCGCGCAAGCACGACTCCTGCAGCTCTGGGATGACGTCGGCGTCCCCCATGCGCCGGCGAAGCAACTCTTCGGCCGTTCACTGACCATCACTGGTTTTCTCGTGGACTCTGATGCGATGTCGATAACGCTACCGTCTGACGCCTGTACCGAGCTTGTTGCAGCTATCCGTTCCTTTCTCTCGGATGCCAAGCGCCGTCGCCGCCCCCTCCGAGACTGGCAACGACTCCTGGGATGGGTCAATTGGGGCCTCAACGTCCAACCTTTACTCAGACCTGCACTCCAATCCTCGTATGCGAAGATCGCTGGCAGAACCATCCCCCACGCTCCCATTTACATCAATGCTCGAGTAACTCGGGATCTCCTTTTCATCGCCTCCGTCTTCGAGCGCCACGGCGGTGTACACATCATCAAAGCGGCCGCTTGGGGGCCTGACGGCGCTGACCTTGTCGTATTCTGCGATGCCTGCCTCACGGGCATGGCCTTCTGGGTCCCTGCACTTTCAGTCGCTTTCGTCGCGGATTGCCCTGAGGCCCCTCCCGGTCTTCAAGATAACATCTTCTGGTACGAAGCGTTGACCGTCCTCGCCGCGCTTGAATGGGTGAAGAACGAAGTCCAACCACCCCCAGCCAGACTCGCGATCTTCACGGACAACCTTAATACCGTCCAAATGTTCGACTCCTTTCGCGCCAATGTTCACTTTGACAACATCCTGCTTCGCGCTTGCGATACGCTGATCGCATCAAACATCGACCTTCGAGTTTGGCACGTCGCCGGTCAACATAACACCGTGGCCGACGCACTATCTCGAGGCCTGTTCCATGTCGCCCTCCAATACGCCCCTCGCCTCTCCATTTCAACGTTTATACCCCCTCAACCGTCGCTGGGGGATATCCCCGCATGTTAAGCATCTCCTCAACGTCTAGGCAACCTTTCCGGGAAGCCTGGACGTACGATCGCCTCGTCCGAGAGCGCGCCATCGCCCTCGGCTACGCGATCGACAAGTCCACCCGCCTCACCTACACCTCCCACCTGCAGTCCTACCTCACTTTCTGCAAAATCCACGGCTTTCCCATTGACCCCTCGATTGACACCCTCTCGTTCTTCGTAGTGTTTATGTGCCACCACATCAAGCCCGACTCCGTGGACTCCTACCTTTCGGGAATCTGCAATCAGCTCGAAGGCCTCTACCCTGACGTGCGTGCCAACCGTCGCTCGCCTCTCGTCTCCCGAACTCTCAGAGGCTGCAAACGCCTCTACAACACACCTCCCAATCGTAAACTCCCCATCTCCATCGAGCACCTTCTGCAGCTGCTCAACGCTTTTCCTGAGTCCTCGCACGACAATTTCTTGTTTCGTGCGATCCTCGTTTGCGGCTTCTTCGCGCTTCACCGCCTAGGCGAACTCGTGCAGCCCGACCGTCAAGACCTTCGTGACTGGCGAAAGGCAATCAAGCGATCCTCCGTCCGCGTTTTCGCCGACAACTTCTCATACGTCCTCCCCACACATAAAGCAGACCCTAATCACCGGGGGCACCAAGTTCTAATCTCATCCGACCACCCCGACGTGAACCCCGTCCACATTTTCACTCACTACCTCCGCTCTAGAGACCGGCTCTTCCGCTTCCAGCCAGCGCTGTGGCTGACGAGCGAAGGACGTATTCCCACCCGCACCTGGTTCATTTCCCGACTCCGTCGCGTACTACCACCCGCTTTTGCAGGACACTCCCTTCGTGCAGGTGGAGCTACATATTTCGCGGCGCGCGGATGGTCAGACGATAGGATTCAAGCTTTGGGACGTTGGTCGACCGAGGCATACAGGATCTATATCCGCGAAAACCCTGTTGTCTTACAAGCTCTCCTACACGGACGTGTGCTACGTCGCGCTTAACGTGCTCTCCCCTTTTCATACATCAACACCTCCAACCAACCCCTTCCTCTCTCCAACACTCATACACTCAATTACCGGTCGCGCAAACACACGGAGCGCGGCGGTACAACAGACACCCTCTCGATATTTATGGAAGCCGCCCACTCAGGTGGGCGGCTGTTTTTTGCTCGTACCTCCTCTGCGCGAGACACACCATCAAGCCGTCATCTTCAGCCCAACAACTCCCTCCTCGCGGCGATCGGCCTTCGGCGAGAAGCGACGTCGATTCGTCGAGTTTAAAGCTAGATTTACACAAGTCGAATCGACGCGCGCCTCGGGTCACAAGATCGCTGCCCGTGTCGCGCCGCGCTCGACGCGCCCGAATGGAAAGGCTCCATTCCGTTTCCCCGCCGCGTCGGGATGAGTCCAGCGGACGCAGTTCAGCATGGTATGCAAGCGTGCGCGTCGCCCGCGAGATGCTGAGGACTATCAGCTGACATATCTCGCAGACGTTGGATCCGCGCACGCAAGCATGCTCTCTTATGAAAGCCGGACGCGAGAGCAACGGGCCCGCTCAACCACCCCCGTTCGCTCTCCGCAGGTACGTTCGCTTTCGGGACCGCGTTCCTCATTGTGTTGTCGCTCAACCACTCCTCGGTCGCTCCTCGCAGGCTCGAGCGCGCGCCAGCCTCAGCTAGCTTACCCACCACTCCCTCCCCGACGGACTTCTTTTTCTTGATCTTATGGACATTGACTGAAGCTCGTGTATACTATGTATATTACACCCGGTCGCGCAAACACACGGAGCGCGGCGGTACAACAGACACCCTCTCGATATTTATGGAAGCCGCCCACTCAGGTGGGCGGCTGTTTTTTGCTCGTACCTCCTCTGCGCGAGACACACCATCAAGCCGTCATCTTCAGCCCAACAACTCCCTCCTCGCGGCGATCGGCCTTCGGCGAGAAGCGACGTCGATTCGCCATTCGCACATCCTCCTCAGCATCTGGAAACCCGCGCTCTATAACATCGAACCTAGTCAGCCTCATGTATCATCCTCTTACTTCGTCTGCATTGTACTTGTGCCAATCATACATACGCATCTTCTCGATAGCTTGCGGTGAGAAATGGACCATGATCGCACCGAAGACGGAACAGACGAATTCATACAGATCCGATCTTGTCGCTTAGCACAGGCTTTCTATGGGCGCCAGTGTGTACGTATATGTCGCGCTCGCAAGCCGTGAGAGCGTGGTGGCGCGACACCAAGAGGTTCTCGCGAGAGACAGGTCTGAAGTCTCTGTCTATTACAAGAACGCTGCTGTAAATACAACGGATAGGGTAAGTTTTTATACTAAGAGAGGACCAGCCACAGATCAAGAACTATACAGTAGTGGCGATAGAAGAGGGAGAGGTTCAAGAGAGGTTACGGATAAGGAAGGTGTACGAAGCGCCAGCGTGGGCGTCGCGCTCGTTACATACGCCCTCCGGCTGTCGCGCAGCGATAGCCAATCTTATTAGTCAAAACGGAGAATATCTTCACTGTCGTCCATAGTGATGTCCTGATCCTTCGAAGTGCCGCCGTCAGGGACTGGCTCCCCGGCAGGGGGACCGGTTGCCGTTACACCGGTATCGGTAGTTGCGTCGGCTTGCGCTGAGGGCGCGCGAGTGGTGTCGCCGACCGAGGAGAGTTCGATCAGGTTGGTTGGAGGCGTCGGAGCGCTGGCGGCAGTGGTCTGAGGCGTCGGCTCGACGGCAGGGAACTCGACCTGTTGAGTGGTCACGGAGTTCACGCCGAGAGGTCGCGGGGCAGAAGCGTCGGCCGTCGAGGACGTAGTCGCGATGGGAGCCTGGGAGACGTGTTCGCCGTGAGACGGAGGAGTGGCAGGGGCCTCGGGGTTGAGCAGGCCGGGGTGAGCCGTAGAGGTCGTGGAAAGATTGGGATACGAAGCGAAGATCCCGTCTTCCAGGTCGAATAGCGAATGGGCGTCCGTGGCCGTACTGATGGTAGGAGAAGCTTGGGCTGCCGAGGCGTCCCGAGGGGGAACGAGCCGTCCCGTTCGAGCACGGTGAGTTGCCACGGCGCTGATGCGAGCCCTTTTCTCCTGACGCTCCTTCACAGCTCGATCCCGTATGCGCTGCTGGCGGACGAATGTCTGCGCCGCGGCCGCGACCAATCCCTGGACGAATCGAGGATCGAACTGGCCGTTGTCGTCTTCTCGGGGCATGACCAGACTCGCGGGGATTTGCTCGCCGTTGGTCGAGTGGTTGCCAGCGCCGCTCACGTTGCCTGGGAGTGGGGCAAGGCCGTACGCGTTGAGGAAGTCCAGGTCCCAGAGGTACCCGAACACCTCGTAGCCAGCGGGGATGGGATCTCGGCGTGGGTCGAACCTTCCACTTCTCAGAAGGTTGTCGAGGTCGAGGATGAGGCGCACTTGCTCGCGAGAGAAGCGGCTGATGCGGCGGTCCTCGGCGCTGAGGTCGGTGGCCAATACCTCGCCGTTTTCCCGGTTGACCGTGAAGTGGGGCGGCAGACGGCGGGAACGTTTCTTGCTTCCGGAAGGCATGTTCGTGGACGGGCTTGAAGTCGGATCTTGTAGTGCAAGTTGAGGGTGACGAGGAGGCAGATAGAGTGAGAAAGGGGGCGAGGATGGAGGAGAGGAGACGGTGAGCAGCCTGGTTGGCTCCGGTCGGCCTTCGTCGTCCTGTAGAGGCTGACCGACCTCCTTTTATAGGTGCCCGAGGCGGTAGTATCCCGATCGCTCCAGCGAAAATTTGAGGATCGTCGGGGGGTACGCCCGACCCTTCGGGGAGCTCAGCGGCCTCCGAGACACCCGCAGCCTCCAGGTACGCCTTCATGGCTTGCAGGTGCGAGATTGTACTGAATGGCACCCAAGTCTTGTCCCCTGACTTCCATAGGGCCTCGAACAGCGCTTGCTCCCCGGAGCCCCGGTGAGTGAGGATTCTGTCTATTGCCCACTCATTCTCCTTGTCGTCTAGTTCGAATATTTGAGTATCCAGCCGTCCCGGAAAGAGCCGGTCGTCATTAGGCTCGTGAACTCGCAGGAGCGAGGCATGGAAGACGTCGTGGATTCCTCTCCGCTTCAAAGAGGAAGGCAGCTCAATTCTGTAAGAGTTGTTCTTGAAATCTCGCAGTATGCGATACGGCCCAATGAATTTAGGTGCTAACTTTCGTGCAAACCCCTTAGGTAGTGCTACGTTCTTTGTCGAGATGTAAACCAGGTCGCCCTCCGCAAAGGGGACCGGCCTACGTCGTCGATTCGCATCGCGAGTCTGTTTTACACGCGCAGCGATGATGCTGTCGTGCGCTGCCATAACCGCGGCCTTCACCCGCTGTGCGTACACGCGGACACCGGGAAACTCATCGGCCTTCGCGTCCTCCCATATCATTGGCCTTGGCATGCGGCCGTGATTCAGGAAGAAAGGTGCGTAACCCGTCGAGTCAGATCGGGCCAGGTTGATAGCGAACTCGATCGCAGGAAGCTTCGAGACCCAGTCTCGTTGTCCGGCCCCTATGCACTGGCGTAGCATCTGCGCCACAGTACGATTGGCCCGTTCCGTCGATCCATCGGACTCAGGGTGGTATGCGCTTGACATGCGAAGCTCCACACCGATCAGCCTATGTAAGTGCGTCCAGAACACACTGGTAAAGAGAACGTCTCGATCGCTGACTATTGCTTTGGGCAAGCCGTGATGTTTGTATATTTCCGAAAACACGAGCTCCGCAACGTCTCGAGCCTTGTAGGTCGTCCGGCTGGGTACTAGATGCACCATACCGGTAAGGAGATCGATTATGGTGGTGATTGCGTCGAAGCTACCATCGCGGTTCTTAGATTCGGGCAGCGGTCCGACGAAGTCTATCCCTACTGCTTCCCAGGGCGCACTAGGTACGGGCAATGGGTTTAACAACCCGTAGGGCTTCTGATTCGCTGGCTTGCTTCTTTTACAGGTCATGCACGTGTCGCAGTACTTCTGTACGTCCCGCAGGAGCGTCTTCCACCAGACGTGGTCGCGAAGTAGGCTGGCCGTCTTATGCGGTCCCAAATGAGCCAATAGTGAGTGTGCGTGCGCAATTACGAGTTCGCGCGCGCTCCGCTCATTGATTCTGATGTCAGGAATGCACAGCCGCTCCTGGTTATGTTCTACGAGCATCACGAGCCCTTTTTCGATCCGAAAATTCTTGAACTGTGCAGGGTTCTGCAGTATGCTTGCGAAGAATGAGTCTTCGCCGTAACGATGGCGCAGCTCCTCCTGTAAGTGAATCCCCTCACTCGACTCAACGTAGCTCAAGAGCGAAGGTTCCGCGGCAGTTTCAGCCTTTCCTGGCGCATCTGTGCGCTCTGTTGACTGCTCTACGGTTGTGACCGTGGTTGTTGCGTCTGCTAGTGTGTCGACTTTTGCGGCTGCTGTGGTCCCTTCGCCCTCCGCTTGTTCTGCACGAGGGCCGTGAAGGACAAGCCTCCGGATCCGTTGTGAGAACTCCTTCGACGTCTCCGGACGCCCGGTTTCCGCCGCTACCTGTGCACCAACGGCTGCATGTGCAGCTGTCGTGCGTTTACTCCGCGGTGCTGCCGACTCCTCGAGGTTGTGGCACAACTCAGGTAGCCCCGCTCGCCGTCCGGACGGGGCGGCAGCCTTCTCGTGCCTTGCAGGCCATGCCGGTGCCCCGGCGCTCTCGTCCGTCGACCTGGCTACTGCCATGCGCCCTCCGGACGACACGGCTGTTTCTGCAAGCCCTCCAGACAATGCAGCGGCCGTCCCCATGCGCCCTCCAGGTGGCGTGGACATCTCGTGTATACTCACACGACGGTTCCGTCGGGGCGAGCGCCTCAGGGCGTGCACCGGCTGCTCTGAGATTGGGGATGCCAGCATAGCTGCGCGCCCTTCGGAATCGACCAGCACCGGCACGGATACCGCAGCTACCTCAAGGCGTGCCGGCGTTCGGTCGGTCTCATCGAACATAGCGTACTCAGAGGCCGCGCGAACCGTCCCAGGCGCGTCATTGGAGTATATGCGCGACAGCGCATCGGCCAGGACATTGTCCACGCCCGGTACGTACTGAATGTCGAAATTGAACTCGGAGATATGCTCTAACCATCGTGCTTGTCGTCCCGACAGGTTCCGCTGCTTTAGCAGATGTATCAGGCCCTTGTGGTCGGTAACCCACGTGAATGTGCAGCCTAGTAAGATATCTCGGTGCCTTCGCATTGCCTCTACACCAGCTAACATTTCAATCTCGTGCACAGGGTAGTTCATCTGCGCGGAAGATAGTTTAGCGGAGAAGAACGCGGCCACTCGACCCCGGCGAAAGTCGTCACCCTGGGCCACGACACCGGCAATCCCTCCGTGTGAGCCGTCCGTCACCAACCAGATCGGCGGAGCAGTTGGTGAGTAATCTAGTGGTACGCGATGGTGTTCACGATGAGCGTGAACCAGCCGCTTAATTTCGTCAAATGCGCGCTGATGAGTATATTCCCATTTGAAGGATGCTTCTGACCCAGTCAGAGCCGTCAGGATACCCATGGGGATCCGAATAGTCGCGATATCATCAGCAAGGTAGCCTACAGACCCTAAGAATCCACGTAGGAGCTCTTTAGTGGTCGGAGTCTTCCAGTTCAGAACTGAGTCTACCTTATCAGGGTCCATGCGAATGCCCTTGTCGTCGACGACACGTCCAAGGATCTTCATTTCGCGGCATAGAAAGTGCAGTTTTGACGCACTTAGGTAAAGCTGTTCACGCTTTAGGATGTCGATGACCTGTTTGACGTGCCTGACGTGGTCTTCCAAGGAGTCCGAGTATATCGCAATGTCGTCCAAGTAGACGTCCATGAACACGCCTACGTGCGGGCCGAAGATGTGATTCATAAGACTCTGGTAGGTTGCTACAGCATTACAGTCGCCTTGCTGCAGTACTAAGCTGACCATGTTCCCGTCAGGCGTCGTCATGGCTGTACGCTCAACATGCTCAGGGTCGATCCTGATTTGCTCATATGCATCCTTCCCGTCGATGAGCGAGCGGAAGGGCCGTCGTGCGATGCGCCGCAAGATGCCCTCCATATCAGGGAGCGGTGAGGTTACCTTCTTTGTATTTGCGTTGCGCTCACGCAAGTCGCAGACCACGCGAAGACGTGGCGGGACGCCGTTCACGCCAGTACCTGGCTTCGTCAACAGGAGCATCGGCGACGTATTACGCGCACTGGAGGCTCTCCAGCGGCCCGATTTCAAGTACGCGTCGCGCTTCTCAGTCCAGAGCGAGCGCAAAGCGTCGGGGCACTTCGACGGGCGCCAAGAATATACCTTGTGCTCGTCTATGAGCGGTATACGGTGATTGATTGCCCGCAGGGGGGGCAACGGTGAGTCGCTCGCTTCCTTGCAGATAGGCGCGGCGTACTGACGGAGCTCCTCGCGCGCCAGAGCTAGTTGGGCCTCAAGGACATCTGCAGAATGCGACTGCAACACGCGCACAGTCTTCCCTTCGATGGGCAAGGCCTTGGGGCTGCCTATGACGACAGCGGTCGGGTTGAAGCTGAAGCTGACCTTGTGTTGGTACAGAAAAGGTGTCCCCAAGATTAGGTCGTAGTTCAGTAAGTTAACTACGTCGAAATATCGTTCATCTCTGATATTCTGGTATTCCAGTACCGCTCGGCATCCAAAATTTATTTTCGCGCGTGAGCCTTGCACGGCGAGATGGACAGGTAATGGCTTCTCAAGCTCGAACACCTTGACACCTAACTGATGGGCCATTCTTGCAGACATGAAGTCCGACAGCGAGCCCGAGTCCAGCAGAGCTCGCGCAGGGTGGCCGTTGATGTTTACGACAACCACTACAGGCTCCGGGATCAGTCGTCTGATGTCTCGGGCCGATGCGGCATTGCGCTGCAAGGCGGCAATTGCGTCGGGCTGGCCGTCATCTGCGCGCCGCTGCGAGCGCGGAGAGACGGCATTCAGCTGAACGATCCCAGCCGGCCTTGCCCGCCGTCGCCGACGAAGCCTTCCCTGCTTGAGCGAGAAGAGGCCTTCAAGCTCGCCGTCTAGGTCCTCCCATAGGGACCACATGTCGCCTACGACCAGCCGTCGGGCGTGGGTTGCGAAGTAATTAGGTAAATCAAAGTAGATATTCTCTAACAACTCATTAGGGATGTCTAACGCGAGCTGTAGGTACCGGTCAAAAACGCGCACGATTCCGTCACCTTGGCGGCACGAAAAACGTGGAACGTCTGAGTCAGCCAGATGATCCGGCCAAGGGATGGTCTCGAGCAAGCATCGTTGAGCGCCATGCGCCAGCGCGTACCCCATGGGAGCACCGCAATTAGAGAGGAAGCAGGATTGGTGCTCCGGAGCGAACGTATGGACGACCATTTGCCGATACCATCGCGGTAAGTCGAATGTAGGATCTTTCAGGCGTGCAGACTCTATTAACGTGTCAAAACGAAAGTGCATGATGACATGTAGGTCAGGCGTGGTCTGGTATACACACGCACTGTATTCCCGCTTGTCGAACCCCGCCTCCTTGCAGCAATACGGGCCGTAACGTTGCAGCAGGCACTCTGCACGCTCCGCGTACAGGTCCCCAAGACGAGTCACACGGCGTCCATCCTTCCGTGTCTTAGGCAACTCCGGCCGGGGCGGCGCCGTCGTCAGATCACATCCAGGGCCCACGCCTTGAGCGCGCTGTTGAAGGGTAGACGCTGGATGCTCAGGGGGGTAGTACTTGTTGTAGTCCCATTCTGAACTGACATACATCGCACTCAGGCCGATACCCTCATTGGTTTCTCCGTGGCCCGCGAGCTCCCGGAGCAGATCGCCGTCTACCGGCACCTCGTTCCCACCGACTGTGACATGATAGGAGCTTACGCCGGGTGGTCGTCCGGGCTTATCGGACTTGATTCGGTTGTTCTGAGGGCAGTCGCGCTGGAAGTGTCCAGACTTTTTGCACAGGAAGCACTTGCCGGCAGCGGTGAGTTCATCCTTCTCCTCTTTTGACAGCTGATCGCGATTCCTGGCCGCTCTAGGACGATTATCCCGCCCTGACTGTTGTCCTTGACGGGGTCGTGATTCGCGCTGACGGTCATCGCGACGCTCTCGGCGTCGCCTTCGCTCCGGACGGCTTCTATCACGCGGGTGTCCGCTGCGGTCATCATCATCTCGAGACCCGCTCTTCCGCAGCCCATCCCGGTGGACCTTGTCAGAAGCCAAATTCCGGTCTCGCCCTAACCTCTGTCCTACGCGTTCAGCAATCTCAATCAGCTCGGCTGCTTCTCGTATTTCGTCCCAGGAGGAGGCTGTCGGGGTAAGTTCCCTCTTCCACAGCTCCTTCTGAATGCTGACGTTCAGTCCGTGCCAGAGCTTGTCCACGCGTTCGCGTTCGGACACGAGTCCGACCGTGAGGAAGAGGCTTTCAAGTTCGTGGACATACTCGCGCACGCTCCGGTCGCGTTGGCTGCTGCGCCGTAGCCGTTCACGCATCTGAAGACGGTAGTCCGGCGGGAAGCAGTAGTTGAAGAGCTCGACGAAGAGCCGCTTCAAGCTCCATTTGCGGGGATTCTTGGACTCGACCGTCGTTACCCAGAAATTGTACGCATTTCCCTTCAGGAAGTTGGATACATGAGAGGCTAACATCCCTGGTTCTATATCAAATGCTGACAGGTACTCCGTAGTTTGTCTCATGAACTTGTGAAATACCTGGGCATCTGGGCGACCGTCGTACGGCTCCGGCTTCTCCGGTTTGAGCTTGAGCTTCTTGCGCGAGCTGGCGCGCACCACAACCGACGTGCTATCTGACGAGCTATTGCCTGATTCTGAGCTCACGTCCACAGCATTCTCGCGCGCGGTGCTGTCTTCGTCCGAGTCTGTGTCGTAGGACGACTGGCCATGATCCGAACTGCCGGCATCGCCGCCACCGACCAACTGTTTGAAGGCGCGGTCGAGGTAGCTGCCCGGCTCGAGTTGTGCGACGGGTCGCAGAGAAGAACTTTTGTCTCTCCCGGAGGCTCGAGCGCGACGCTTCGCGCCCCCAGAAGGATGCAGCCGTGAGGCTTTCAAGTGTTTAGAACCTTCGGCCGCCGTTCCCTTTGCCTCGTGCGCAGCTAACTCGTCGCGCGCGACCGACGCTCGTCCGAGCCCTGTGGTGGCATGCGCTCGCAAGCGGGCCACTTCGCGCCTGAGATCCTTTATTTCTCGTAGCAAGGCTTCTTGTGTTTGCACTGGCTCGCCCTGAGCGGTCAGTTCTACGGCCTCAGCCTTCACGGGCTTGGCTTCGTGTTCATCCGATACATTGCAGCGTAGTCGCTGGTTAACCGAGTACATCTCTAGCTCTCGTTCCTGAGCTTGCGGATCCAGTTCGTCCAGTGGGATCCCTGCAGCACCCCAGTTGCGTGCATCTATCGTCTTTCCTTTAGACGTGGGGTTGGACGGCCCCTCCCCTCGGGAGTCCGTGCTGCTACCTGAGCTCGCGCGACGTCTCGCGCAGCCTTGTGAGGTTTTCATCCTTCGCTCAAACTGCTCACGCTCAGCCGGCGTGAGTGACGCTTCGGCACGACGTACAGTGGCCTGCTGTACGTCCGACAATCTCGGGTGTTGTCTTACGAGGGTGGCACGGCTAAGCGTCGAGCTCATACTCCTGGAGCGACGCTTCCGTCCGACTTCAATCCAAGGGCCACCTTCTTCGTCGGGGACTTCTTCCACTGTCACCCGACGGCGGGCATCTCCGGGCTCTGAGACTGTGCGTTCGGGAGTTGGAGAACGAGCTAATATATTTTGTACGACATTGGTATCTACCGTCTCCGACGTCGCGCCCACGGGCGGCGTCGGGGGTCTCGAGGCGGCAACCTGACTATAAGTCAGGTCAGCACGTCGCTCGGCGCCGAGGCGGGGGCTCTCGGGAGGGGTAGGGCTGGTCAAAGGGCTAGATCCAGCGCGGAGGTCAGTGTTCCCGTTAAGAGCGGCGGGAGACTCACCTAAATTCCCGGGCATGCTCGGCGGCGACGTCGCACGCGGCCGTCGTAAGTTGTATCGAGAAGACATTTTGATTCGCTTCCTGGTAGTCGCCGTAAGGATAGTCGAGTTGATCAGACTCAACGGGGCCCAAACGGAGGCTGAGGAAGCGAGAAGAGAGTTGAAGATAGAAGCGAGAGAGGAGAGTGAGAGTAAAGCGAGAGAGACTGGCTGTCAAAAATATGTCGCGCTCGCAAGCCGTGAGAGCGTGGTGGCGCGACACCAAGAGGTTCTCGCGAGAGACAGGTCTGAAGTCTCTGTCTATTACAAGAACGCTGCTGTAAATACAACGGATAGGGTAAGTTTTTATACTAAGAGAGGACCAGCCACAGATCAAGAACTATACAGTAGTGGCGATAGAAGAGGGAGAGGTTCAAGAGAGGTTACGGATAAGGAAGGTGTACGAAGCGCCAGCGTGGGCGTCGCGCTCGTTACAGTATAGATCTTCATCCTCTCTTCCTCCTTCCCCCACAGCCCGTCCCACCCCCCACCTCCCATCTTCCCGCTCACATATAGAGCGCAAAGCAGGCTTTGCATCTCCCAGATACCCTCGTAACCCTTCTCCAGCAGTCATCCACCTACAGTCGCCTAGGATGTCTTGGAAACTCGGCAAGAGCAAGAGCAAGCAGCCCAACAACCTGTCCATCCAGGACATGGAGGCCCGCTCGACGACGCCAACTCCCGGTAACCCCAGCGGACGGCCTCAGTCCGGACTGCTTGCCATCCGAGTTCTTTGGGCGGAGGGCCTCAACCTCCCGGAGGGCAAGACCGTCCCACCCGCAGTCCAGGCCGCGCTGAACTCGCAGCAGGCCAAGGTCGCTGCGTCTGTGTCTCCCTCGAGCGTGACGCAGCACAGGCTGGCGAACAGGCGGAGCAACCGGGACAGCGTGCAGAGGACGCAGTGCTGGTGGCTCCCGTACCTCGTCATGGAGTTTGAGGTGAACCAGGTGCTCATCACGCCCTTGGGCGGCGACCTGGGCAAGCCGCTGTACATGTACGAGACGAACTTGTGAGTGCAGGGCTGTTGATGAGATGTTGCGAAGGCGGAATGGGCTGACGGGGACGTGTCGTGCGCGATGATGACAGCGACGTGTCGCGTCACTCGGAGATCTCTATTCAGTGCTACCTGCGCACGGAAGAGCCGAAGCGTGGGGGCGATGGAATCGCGGATGATATGGGCAACGATATCTTCTTGGGTGGTGTGAGGTTTATGCCCGACTTTGACGACACGTCGTCGGAGGACCACTGGTACGAGCTTGCCGGCGGCTCCGGGCGCATCCAGATCGGCGTGGCGTTCAGGCCAAGCACGGTGAGTACCCCAGCTAGCTACGCGCCTCAAAGTGATTCTCACCTCGATTGTCATGTAGGGCCAATCCCTGACCATCGACGACTTCGAGCTGATCACGGTCATCGGGAAGGGAAGTTTCGGCAAGGTGCGTTGCTTCAGCCTGCCGTCATATTGCTCGATATTGACAGAGTGATGGACAGGTCATGCAAGTCCGAAAGCGCGATACTTCTCGTATCTATGCCTTGAAGACGATTCGCAAGCAGTACATCGTTCAGCGCGGCGAGATCACGCACACGCTGGCCGAGCGCCTGGTTCTCGCTCGGGTGAACAACCCGTTCATTGTACCGCTCAAGTTCAGCTTCCAGTCCGAGCAGAAGCTTTACCTCGTCCTTGCGTAAGTACTACCACGCGGGCCTCAAGGACCAGATGCTGATTCGATGGACAGCTTCGTTAATGGCGGAGAGCTGTTCCACCACCTTCAGCGCGAGCAGAGGTTCAACGAGGAACGTTCTCGTTTCTACAGCGCAGAGCTCCTGCTCGCTCTCGAGCATCTTCACGAGCTCGACGTTGTTTACCGGTATGATTGAAGTATCGCAAGACCAGGCCGTTCTCTGACCACCGTATGCAGTGACTTGAAGCCCGAGAACATCCTGCTTGATTACACCGGCCACATCGCGCTTTGCGACTTCGGTCTGTGCAAGCTGAACATGAAGGACTCGGACAAGACCAACACGTTCTGTGGAACGCCTGAGTATCTCGCGCCAGAGATCCTCTGTGGCCAAGGCTACAGTACGTCTTCCTATGTGATTATCATGTTCTATTACTCACGTCTTTGCAGACAAGACGATTGATTGGTGGACACTCGGCGTGCTTCTGTACGAGATGTTGTCTGGCCTTCCTCCCTTCTATGATGGTCGGTCCCTTCTCATCTATCTGTGATGCATAGCCATGAAGCGTACTCATTTGATCTTGCAGAGAACACCGATGTCATGTACCAGAAGATCTTGCACGACCCTCTCGTGTTCGGCGACGATATCGGCGCGGAGGCACGCAGCATCCTCACCGGGCTCCTTACTCGCGACCCCACGCAGCGCCTTGGTGTCAATGGAGCGGAGGAGATCAAGTCTCATCCATTCTTTGCGAACCACATCGACTTCCAGAAGCTCATCCAGAAGAAGATACAGCCACCATTCAAGCCGAGCGTCTCGAGCCCGGTGGTATGTCGCTCTTCTATAGGCAGTGTTGCGATCGAATCGCTCATGATCGCTGCGCACAGGATGTGTCAAACTTCGATACCGTATTCACGACCGAGGCTCCCATGGACAGCGTCGTCGAGGGATCGCAACTGTCCCAGACCGTTCAGGCGCAGTTCGCAGGTACGAACCTTGTTCTTCGTCCATCACCATGGTTGGATGGAAGTCACTGACGAACTTGCGCATCAGGCTTCTCCTACGATGGCACGCACATGCCCATCAGCCCGTCGTAATCCGCCACGCTCGTTTTCTCCCGTTTGCATTTCGCCTACATCTACATCATCGTATCAGTACTCGTGCATAGCATATGGCTCGGAGGAAGGTCATCTCTACGTCTTTGGGTTTTGTTCTCAGATTCCCCACCGCTGTCTCTCCTTACATACACATATTGTCGCTAATCGCTCCCTGCTCATCGTCGCGTTCGTTTTGTTTGTCCTCATACCTAGCGCTTGCGCACATCGTAGTCCATAGTAATACCAATCCGTTCGTTCAGCGATACTGCCCGCCTGCATAGGATTCTGAGGGTCGCGAGGCGGATAAGCTGTACAATGAAATCCGTGCTTCCTCTCCGCAGCGCGGCATGGGCCTGCATCATCGCCTGCCTTTGTGCATGTCCCGCGCGCGACGACCTCGCACACCGTCCTTCACGCCATGTTCCGCGCAATGCTTGGCTGTACCCGCGACACGTCTAGCGGCTGCAGCAGGGCTGAGTAAGCGGTGCGCGCGCAGGCAAGGAAGGGAATGGCAGTAGACGGCAGGGAGGTAGACATGTACAGACTAGGGGAGCACGCGGAGGCCAGCCGGCTCAGAGCCTGGGACTGGACTCCGCTCGAAAGGGCGTCTACCCGCGCGCCTTGCTGTTCTCTACCGTCATCACTCACACACGCACCTCCTCTCTCCTCACCGTCCTATCTCTCCTCCACATCCTCTCTTCTCTCTCTCTCTCTCTCGCCTTGCCCATCTCAATCCTTCCTCCGCAAAATGTCCGTCTCGCTCAACCCGAGCAGCGTCTTGGGGTTCAACAGTGCGTGCATTGCATCTCTCTCCGATTGTCGTGCGCGGGCGATTGACCGGCGCGCCCCATGTTCGGTTCGGTTTGCTCCCTAGGGCCCTTCACCCAGTCTGTCAAGCGTACGCTTCAGATCACGAATCATAATGCGCAACCGGTTGCGTTCAAGGTCAAGACCACCGCTCCCAAGGTATGTGCTGCAGTGTTGGCCGCGCAGGCGTTGGCTGAAAGTGGACACGTACCTACTCTAGCTTTACTGCGTAAGGCCCAACTCGGGGAGGGTGGAGCCTGGAGAGACGGTGGAAGTTGCTGGTGCGTCTGCTTGACTCGTATGTGTGAACAAGAGGAGCTCACAGCGTCGCGCTACTCAGTGATGTTGCAGGCAATGAAGGAGGATCTGCCACCCAATGCCAAGTGCAAGGACAAGTTCCTGATTCAAAGTACCATCATCACTCCAGAGAAAGAGAGTCTTCCGTTGGCAGACATCGTAGGTCGCATTCTCACTTCAGCATGAGTAGACTTTGACCGGTTGTGTTCAGTGGAATGGCGAAGGAGATGAAGTTCACTCCCAGAAGATCCGGGTAGTCTATCTGCCACCCGAGGGCCAGACCGTCCCAGAGGAAGATGAGACGCATGCGAATATGAGCTCACTACTCAGCGTTCCCGGACAGGACGTGAGTAGTCTGCGGAAGGTCCTGGCTTGTAACTGACAGACGTCATCTGCAGACCTATGCCACCGTTCGTCAATATCCCGCCTCAAATGGCCACGCAACACGCGAACCAAGTGGCGGTGAGGAAAGCACTCTTCAGCCCCCTCAGCGGGAGGAGGTTCACCACGATGCGCCGTCCACTCCGCCGCCTAACGTCACTGTCCACCCTCCCGAGCCGCAACCAGAGGAGCCCCGTTCCGACGAAGGTGTTGGCATCGTCAACGTCAGTGTGCACGCTCCGCCTGCGCACGTCTCACCTCCTCCGTCCCCGCCTACCCGTTCCGCCCCGCTTCCCGACCCCAACCCTGAGCTGCTCAAGAAACTCGAAGAGGCAAAGGCCGAGATCGAGCGCCTCCGCCAAATCATCGCCTCCATGCCGGAGCCGAGCACGGCTCCCACGACGATCACCACAAGCCAGACTGAGTTGCGGTCGCGGCGACGCGCTCCCTACTCTGATGATGGAAGCAGCACGTACGACGGTCGTACGACCTACGACGACGGGCGCACGGTTTATGATGGACAGACTGATGTGGGCAGCTACGTCGGGAGCGAAGTTCCGCCTCCGGAAGGCGTCCCATTACAGGTGGTCATCATCGTCGCGCTTGCGGTGTTCGTTACCACATACCTGTTCTTCTAATCCGGATCGCGCCTGGCGAGATGGCGTAGAGTGACAGCTCCTCTGGATGTGGACCTCTCTTCTCCTGAGCTCTATTTTTTATTCGTGTTGCATTTCCTGTTCTATCGTATCGCTTTTGGTGTTTTTGTCCCTACTACCTGATCTTGCGCTCCGGCGTATCACCACCGTCAATGCCCCTCCCATTCCTTCATCGACTTCAAAGGGCAGTTCCTCTACTCGATCCTCACCCCATACTCTTCTCTCCTCTGCTCTCCTCGCTTGCTCTCGGTGGTGATCCTATGGTACTCGGCCTGTACATACGTATATTCTATTACGCCAACGCTCATGAATTTCACAGCGACATACATGGCGTTAACCGCTCGATACCCCTTTCTCGCACTCTCGATCTCCCCTCGCCTTCTTCCATAATGTCGGATGCATATGCTCTTCGTATGGTACCAATGCCTGCAAAATGACATGCGTGCACCCAGAGTCGAATGGACCTGTAGTACATGTACTGCCACCGGCTGAACGCTGCGTAGCGCCGGAGCGTCTCACAATTTCTCTCTTCCTTCTACCATGTGTCATGACGCCGCACGAAAGCGTGACGAATTGACAACCACCTCATCAGTCAGAATGGACGCGCTTTGGTAGAATGCAAGGTGCCTCTGGTACAGGCATTGATCAGTTGGAAATATCGTAGGTCGGCCGGCTACTGCCCGTGAACACCGGAAACTACTCGAGTATAGTACCTCGTTGCGACATATGCATAGTACTGACCTCTGCGAGACTCACTTTGGTCCCTAGGCCTCGCCACCTGGGTGTCGGTGTCGGCGCTGACGATCAGCGAATCGTGGATTTGCTAATCGTTGACCTGCAAATCAGCCCCGTTCTTACGCTGAGCGCGACACGCGGGCAGAGAGCTCCGGAAACCCAAAGCTGTGGCAGGATGGGGGTCTACCTTCTCTTTCTCTGAACACACAGACAACGGACAACGCCCGAAGCGAAGATCCCTTCAGCATACAGAACCTCGCGTTCCGCCAGGTTGGCGAATACATTCCGCGAAACGCATGACTGTCAGAGCCGGGTGGCCGATGGCAGGAATGGGGGAGCCGGGTGAGGATGTAGTACGCCATGTCCGTGCACTTCTTTGCCTACACAGTGCGGAATGGGTTCGACTGATTGGTTGCGGCGTCCTCGTTGTGCTGTAGCCCTTCATCCAGGCTGAAGGCTAACGACCTGGGGCAAGGCTCCGTATGCCGGTCCGTAACTTGAGAGCGCAGGTAATAGAGACAGTGAGTACCTCGCCGTTGATTGCATCGCGTCACTCAGTCTCGTCCGTCCCAGCTACATCGATATACTCACCATATCAATCCGTGGCTAGATCCGCGGACCTACTCGCCCAACGAGCAGAGGGCCGTCGGTATCGAATGTGTCGCAGTACTGGTCAGTTAACTGCTGTGCGGCCCCGTTCTGGAACTTGGTATTGTCTGAACGGCTATCAAGTCTTTCAGTATGCTTGCCAACGTCAGGTAGTCGAACCCTCGGACGGCCATGGGATGCTGGCGATTGGGACGTGCGTTCTTGAAGACGCTTGATACATCGCATGACGCCGCAGCGACGCGTTTATCGACCATGCCATGGCGGCACTTCCCTGTCAGGCAGTGTGCATGTTGAATGCTTGCATGCGCTTTACATGCGGCAGGAGGACAGAACCACAAGCCGGGATTTCTCTGGCACTCTCCAGAAGTAAGCGGAGCTCCATAGTTCTCTGTCATTGAAGACAATCGTGAACACTGACCGGGCTGCCGTAACTGCTTTTCAGCGAGTACCGCGTCATAACGTTTGCGCCAGGCTATCGGGCTCTCCTTCGGACGCCGAAGACCTCCTGATTCAGGGCGATGTTGACTGGCATGTGAGGTAAGTGTTAGCTAAGCATATGTGCCGCGGATAGACATCTCCTGCAGAACCGTTTGGACGGAGTGACTGCCCGGTTGAATGTGTTGCTGTTGGGGCCTCAGGCAGCTTATAAGCGCCTTGAATGCCTTTGCTCTCAAAGACAACCGCTATCAATTCTGTCCTCCAATTCGTCTTCACGCACCATGTCCTTCCTGGAGCACCTTTGGAGTATCATTGCGTTACACAAATTGATCTTACTCTTGGTAGAATTGCGTTCGATCGTAGACTGCCGCGTTCGCTCGAGAGGACGATACCTTCCCCCAGGACGGCCCCACCTTCCGTTCGTTGGGAACTTTTCAACCTTTCTAGCGGTTGGAAGCCATGGGTCGGCTTCCGCAATTTGACTCAACAGTATGGTGAGCATAGGTCTTCATGATGAAGCTCGGTATCGTATATATGTGATAACGTCACACATGGTAGGCGATATAGTGTGTATCGAAGTGCTTGACCGACCCATGCTGCTCCTGGGCAACCCGAGCATCATGCTAGAGTTCTTGGACAAACGCACGGCCGTAACGTCGGACAGAGTGCAAAGTCCTCTGCTAACACTGTGGGTGTAATCATTCAGATCGCGTCCTGGGATTGACTGACAACTCACGAATATTGCAGCGTAGGGCACGCATTCAACTTTGCTTTCACGCCCTATGGCCAGTGGTGGCGGCGTCACCGACGGGCCTTCTGGAAACAGTTAACCTCAAGATACTGGCCGATCCAAAGTTTTCTACCCGTGACTTGCTATCAAGCTGCTGGATAGGCCGACGGCTTCCCAGGATCTTGTCAGATAGTAAGCCGCCGACGACCGATACGATCACTCGACCATTTGCTGAAACCTGCGTTGCAGCTGCGGCGCGCTCGCGGCTTCGACAGACCGGACCGTATCGCAATACGACCTCCCGACGACCTCGACGACGACGCCCTCCGTAGCGTCGCTTATGCACCCTGCCACGCCCTCGTGCATTGCTGCCGCTCCGTTGCCTTCGGACAGCAGCCTCAAAGCTGTGTACAATCTCGATATCAGGTGGTACGGACACAGTTAGTGAATACACCAGCCGCATCAGGGATTCTCATTTCATCACCCAACAGACGTTCTCCACCGCCGAAGCGTTCTTCCTCGCTATGGCTCTACATCCCGAAGTGCAACTGAAAGCCCAGCCGGAACTGGACGCTGTAGTTGGCACGAACCGACTTCCCGACTTCAATGACAGCTGAGAGAGTCGCTGATTTATATCAACGCCACAGTGAAGGAAAGCCTGAGCTGGCACAATGTCCTTCCGCTTGGGATTCCCTATAGAACGATCGAAGACGACGAGCTACATGGATTCTTCATTCCCAAGGGTACTTTGCCAGTAACCCCCAGCGTCTGGTAGGTGCCAGCTACGACTCCGCAGGCAATACGAAGTGCTGGATTGCACATCAGAGCACGCATGCACGACCCGCAAGTTTATCCAGAACCAAAAATAAATTCGATCCAGACCGTTTCATACGGGAAGAGCAACTGGATTCAGGTGTCTTAGATCCGTCCAACTTTCAAGTTGTCTTGGGATTTGGGAGACGGTATGCACATTCAGCGCCTCTGACAAGTGCATCATCAGTAAATGTCTTGGACAACATCTCGCCGACTCTGGCTTCTTCAACTTGATCACGTCGGTGCTTTACGTCTATAACATCGAGCTACCTTTGGATGAAGATGGGCGCCCTATGAAGATTGATCATGAGCAATGTCACGGCTCTTTGTCGTAAGTTTCCCGACTTTTGAATAGACCGTTGCGGGACCGACGTTCAATCTGCTTGCGATAGATATCCGAAGAATTTCTCGTGCGTTCTCAAACCACGTTCAGAGGAAGCGATAGCTCTCATTCGCAGCTCGAGTCCGACAAAGGATCCGATGACTACGATTGGACAGGCCTGAGAGTCAGACTAGAGACAGCGCCCTTTCCCTCGGATTCGGCACGCGCATGGGCCGAGTGCGCCGTATTCTGTTGGCTAGCCATATCACTGCTCTATCTGGCCGTGGAGGTCCTCCGAAATGTATGTTTCATTATATCCCTACCTTTGTCCTATTTGCTCCTCATGAGTGAAAGTATACGCTACCGGGGCAGCAGATCATGTGCGCCCGGCGGGCCACTGTAACTTACGAGACACTATTGTCAGGCGTGTCATGGTATGTCACGGAAGACCTTGGCCATGATTACGCCGTACTCATATTGACGGCGCATGCACCAAATACATTCAAAGCTGCAAGCCGGCCTTGCTCTGGCGCTCGTTAAAAACAAGTAGAGTTCGATTCCTGCCCTCGAACCTAGTCGCGCGGACGCTGTCTCCTTGTTTCAGAAGCTGCTCTCCAGCGCGCGGAACTTTGTACAATCCATATGCAAGGGTCCTGTGATCCACCATACAGAGTCCGTGATGTACCACCAGCGCTCTCAACCTTACTTTGCGGGATAGATTGCCAAACTATGTGATACTTCCCATCCATGAAGCAGGACGCTCGCAATCGCTCCGATACAACCCTGATTCTCACTGCGGTCAGTGCTGCCGGGCACGCCTGGGATCGTACCACATCGACATCATGGGGTTGTATCGAACTTCCAAGACACTGCATGCATGCGCCGTCACGTCTTCGCAGCCGCCCTGCCATTCGTATATAAGGGCTGAGCATAACGACTTCGATTCTGCGGAGTAAGGAACAAGTCCCGTCCACGGCTTGGCATCTCCTCGCCCTTCTGGTTTAGATGGCTCTGACACAACAGTCCTGGAGTAACATCATGATCGCTGCCGGCTCATGTTTAGTGCTTCTACTGGTGCTCTACCTACGCGCTGCCCACCATTGGTATGCCCGCAAGAGAGGAAGGCCTCTCCCTCCTGGACCCAAACGTCTTCCTATCGTCGGTAACCTGTTCAACAGCCCTGATGCTTGGAAGCCTTGGCTAGGTTTCCGCGACCTGACGAACGAATACGGTGCGCTTCCCCTTTTGATGTCGTTCTTCCGGATTGTGCCCCTTATGCGGTCTTGCAGGTGACATCGTATATCTGGAAATTCTTGGGAAGCCCATATTGATCTTGGGAGCTCCAAGCGTCATGTCTGAGTTTCTCGACAAACGCTCTGCCATCTCCTCCAGCAGGGCACTGAGCCCAATCACATATTTGTAAGCCTCCTCAACACCTGTGTAGAAAACTTCGTTAGAGTTGCTGAGTCCTCAATGCGCTTGTAGAAGTACTAGTGCGGACCAAGAATCCATCATCGGCTTCATGCCTTACGGTGAATATTGGAGGCGTCATCGCCGCGTATTTTGGCAGCATTTCCATCCAAATGAGGTTCGGAAGTTCTGGCCAGTACAACAAGCAGCGGTACGCGTATTACTATCCAAGCTTTTGGCGACACCGTCTGCCTGCCAGGTGCTCCTTCGCTAGTGAGTCCGAATGAAAGTTACTCAAGTAGCTGAACTGGTTGCTGAGACTCTCTTCAGCGCGTTTACCGCAGTCAGTGATGAAGAGCATATATGGCGCCGATGTGATCGACATGGAAGATAAGCGTATTGCGATAATCGAAGAGGTATTTCTTGGGTTACGAGAGTGTACGATATCGACGCAGTTTCTGCTCGAGTTTCTGCCGATATTGCGATACCTGCCATTCTGGACGCCATGGATTGGCAAACATATGAAGGCATTGGCTGCGTCCAAGGAGCCCAGCAGACATATGATTGAAGACGAGTTCGATGAAGCGAAAGCTCGTATTGTGAGTGGTTGATCCTTTAACACTTGCGTCCTAACATCGAGAACCCACTGCTGCAACTTGGACATGTCCTCCGCACTATGATGTGTAGGAACAGAGCCATGAAGGCTCGTGCCTTGTCTCTCAACTACTCGCTACCCATGGAGGAGGCGAGGAGGATAATCAATTGGAAGAACAAATCGCAAGGAATGTGGCTGCAAATGCGGCCGAAGGTGAGCACTCAGGCTTACATCCTACTGAGTTGTTGAATAGAGCGGTAATGCCAATGATCTCAATATGTTAGCTGGAGCCGATTCGGTGAGTCGAGCAGTAGTCCGTCGGGAAAATGGCTTTGATTAGGCTTTGATAACAGACGGTCTCGACGATGGAGGGGTTCTTCCTAGCTATGTGTCTCTATCCCGAGGTACAGGAAAAGGCTCGCGCGGATTTGGACGCTATCGTCGGTCTACACCGTCTTCCAGATCTCAGCGACAGATCTTCACTGGTCTACATCGAAGCCATAGTCAAAGAAAGCCTTCGCTGGCACAATGTGGCTCCTCTCGCAATTCCACATATAACTACAGCGGACGATGAGCTACGGGGACACTTTATACCGGCCGGCACTACGGTGGCCGCAAATGTCTGGTGTGTCTGTACCTCTCGATATCTCCTACAGCATGACTCACGTTCACCGGCCATGCGAACCGTCAGGGCTTGTATGCATGATCCAGACATCTACCCGGAACCAAATAAGTTCATTCCGGAGCGCTTTATCAAAGACGGTAAAATGGACCCCGATGTGCTTGATCCGGCCAGCCTCGTCTTTGGGTTCGGAAGGCGGTACGTTCTCACTTCGAAAGTCATTACGACGTCATCTGACGAGAATGGTGCACCCAGCATCTGTCCTGGACGATACTACGCCGACGCCGGGCTCTTCATGCTCATAGCGTCTGTGCTACATGTCTTTAAAATATATCCGCCACTTGATGAGCACGGAAACCCCGTCAACCTCGAGCATGCCCAATCGGATGGGCTCGTCTCGTGAGTTCCACCATCGATCACTAAATGCCTGGCGGATTGCATTGATTGTGAGAATGAATGCAGGTACCCGGAGACCTTCGGCTGCGCGGTCAAGCCGCGCTCGGCAGAAGCAGAAGCGTTGATTCTTGGCCTTCAACGGGAGGATGTTCAGTAGTGAACGCGTTTCAGATGGCTGGATCGTCTGTCCGTCACAAAAGAGAACACGTAAGAGCCTGGCATAAAGGGAGAGTACAAGTACATATGCGTTTTCGGTCGATTCGTATTTAGCTGAAGCGAGCCCGTTGTCCACGGGCACATCCTGACCATTGCCAATGTTCAGTGCGTGTGGCGAGAGCCTCCAGGACGCCCATGGGTGATATCATGATGATGCACGGGCGTCCCAGGGACAGGGAAGGGCTCTCCTGGAGGAAGAGCAAGAGGAGTAGAGAGGACGACAACCTCGAGCGACGGCACGTCCTGCAGAGGCACAACGGTGCCATTCACCTTCACAGACCGGAGATTAGAGTCATATATGCGCGTATGCAGTGTGGAAGTACTGACCTTCATCACTCCCCAGTGCAACTCGCGCGTGAGATACGGGCCAACGACAGCTGGGTCGAAGGTGTCAAAGTGCGCATGTTCAGCGATCGCCTCGTTGAGGTGGACGAAGCCTTCGATGACGAGGTCGCCCTGACCACGGCAGTTGGCGCAACGCTGCGGCGTGCTGTTGACGAAGGCATGGTGGCCGCCGACGTAGTTGGGGCTCGTGCGCCAGTCCGCTGGGTTCTCGGGGATCGCGCCCAGGAAGAGCAAAACACTGAAGCTGCCTCCCACCTCGTACTTTTTGACATGGATGCGCGCAGTCCAGTCCCAGTACTTGGTGGTGGTTAGACTCGATTCCGGTGCGACAGCCTCGACATTGAGCGTCGGCTCTGCGGCCGCGGTGTTTGTGGAGGACGCAGTGTTACTCCCATGATCAGGTCCAGCAGCTGCCTTCAGCTCGGGGAACGGGAAGGTCTTCCGCATGCGATGGCCGTATAGCTCGTTCACGACTTCCGCAATGTGTTCCTTCACAGCCTTCTGGTCTTGTAGGTTGAGACCGTTAAACTCCGGGTAAGAATAGCCAAATTGGTTGGGCGAGACTCCAGCAGACTGGAAGGACGTCCAGAATGTGCTCTGGGTGTTCCAAAACGGCGTCAATGCTGCCGGTAACGGAGTCAGCGGTGATTCTCTAGTGAGGAGCTATGCGTGAGCGTACCGGTAGTTTGATCGATGGTAGAGTTAGGCGGGATCGTGTAGGTGCCATCTTCGGAGGACGAGCTATTTACCCACACTCCGGGGTTCAATGCCGACCAAAGCGCGAGAAGGCGATCGACTTGGCAATGGTGCAGGAAGAAGATTGGGTCAAAGCCTACAAGCGCATGTCAGTCATGCCTCTCTTGCAAAATGGGCGGTTATACCTGCGACTGCTGGGTCTCCCATCTGCCCTCCGCCACCAACTGAATCGTGGATGTGGTCATGAATGGCCTCGAGACTATTGCTGGAGCTGCCGCCATCGCCCGGCGTGTGGTTGCTGAACGCCGGCCACGTGTGCACTCTGGTCAACAAATTGTAGGTCTTTGTCGTGATATCGGACTGGTCTGCCTTCAAGGTCCTGTCGCATATACACATCAGATTTATGAGTCGGCTTCAATGACGAAACGACGCACGTTGTCAAATCTTGAACGTTGTCTTTGGCATCCGACCCGTCACTCGTGGGGTGCCTCAGCGTCGCAGACCAGTTGCTGTATGGCTCTGGGAAACTGGGATCGATTGGGTGGAAACGGTAGCGTCTGAGTGGGTTGTCGACCTTGGTCCTCTGGCCATCAGGCGTCGTGATGGTGACTTTGTCGAGTGAGATGACTTCAGGAGGAGGCAAGGTGTTCTTGGCCCAGTCCCAAAAGGGTTGACGCAGGTCGGCAGCGGCCTTTTGCCAGCGCGGTTTGTCGACAGTATACTTGTCAGCGATCTCTCCCGCATACTTGTGCATGATTTGCTGCGGCAATCGTCGTCTCAGTATCGCTCATTGCGTCAGGGATCTAGCAGGGAATCGCTTACCTCATACAGTGCGACGTAAGGTCTATGCCATGTCGGGAACAGTACAGAGCCATGGGTACAGTACCCCGCAGGCTCTGCAGGGTCGTCCGCCCCGGCATCACTCCAGGCAACGTATGGCAATCCGTGAATGCCACCGATTTGGAAGAAGGAGATGAGCTCTTCCTGCTTTAGTCCATACATGACATCTGAATCCGACGAAGGTCCATGAGTTTCGATGATAACATACGTAGGCATACAAGTGCCAGGACCGACGTACCGAGGGCTTGCACATAAAGCGAGAAAAATTCCTCATTCTTGACGAAGTCGTTGATTTCGAGGCGATTGGGAGCCGGAGCGCCCTCCGTTTGGCCACCCACGGGTCCAGTGACAATGAAGTGAGACATTTGTGCGGATTGGTGGTGACAATGAGATGTTCAGAAGGAATGGGGGTCTCGATATGCTCGAGAGGGTTGTGGCTCCTAGGCCGGTCCAACACTCTTCTTATACATCTCCCACACCGCGGAGTCAAGCCGGTGACATCGCGCGGCAGACGCGGCAAGAGGACATATGTGGTACGCTAGTAGACGATGGTGGTGGCAGGAGGCATTGTTACGTGGATCGTGCTACTAGCGAACGCCGAGTGGGACAGCCTCGCCTGTGCAGCGTACCGAGGCCATTCCCGATGCTGAGGCGTTTGCTATAGACGCTGCCTAGGAGTTATGAAACGTCCACGGAGCTGGTGCAAGCAGCAGCTGACTTGCCAAAGCCCTGAATAGTGTCCGAGAACAGTAAGTCTGAGCGACGAGCATGAGGGTCCTACTGGTCACATACCAGTAAAACGAAGGCGCAGTGAGCGTTCCCGAGTACACATGTCGCAGCCACCCCGCCGACAGACATTTTCTGGTTTGCTGAAACACGGAGCACGATGTCGGTAGCACTGGTTGGGGCCGACATAGTTTGTTCGTGGCCGTCCCCGCAGCCCCGGCTACATTCTGGTGCCCCGCACATTGTTACCGCCGGGGCGAACCGCTCAATGTTGTGGCTTCGGACCCGACAGTCGAGCAAAGATGCCAAGCTTCCGCCTCCACGGGTCCCGTCACGGAGGTCAACTTATCAAAACGCTAAAGTCAAGGCGCAGGCGCGAGCGAACATGGCGCGCCTCTATGAATGACCGCGTTACGTGTTGAGTTCTTTTCGCGAGGCTAAGGCGCTGCGCCACACCCGCGAGGCCGCGCACGAGTATCCTGCGTTTTTTATGTGGTTCCGCGCTAGGAAGCGGTGCTGCAAACCTGTGCAATTTATTATGCAGTCAGCCGTATATCAGCTGAAAGATGTATCCTGTAGTACATACGCAGATGCGTGATTACCCGACATTATACTACGAACAAGAAAAGCCAATACAAGAGCAAGAAGCCGCAGACCGAAAGCAAAAAGAAAACAGTACTCCACGCACTCGTGTTTGCGCAACATCAAAGACCAACGACTTCGACCTGATCCCCATCTTCCAGGTCCGCATCTCCAATTGGTGCCTCCGGATCCATCTTATCTCCATCGACGCTCAGTGCCGGAGCCTTGGCCGTGGCCTTCGCGCGTCCTCGTCCGTTCGTAGCTGCGGTAACGACGGGGTATTCGTCCTGCAAGCCGGCCTTCTCTAAGAACTTCCGGACTATGACGCCACATTTGGTCGTCGGGAGCACACGCAAGGTTATTCGCTTGCCCTTGGTCCGCTCGCTCACGAGTATCAGGCTGAAGGCCTCCGCAGTGTTTGTATCCTTCTCTTCAGGACTAGACTCTGCAGCACCAGACCCACTGTCGGACAGCTCGGTGACAGAAGGGGAGCGCGCACGAGAGGGGAATCGGTGGGATATGTCGTTGAGGTCAGGTGGAGCAACGGATTCGGAACGCATCCGCTTGTTTTCCTGCAAGTACTGGTATGTGATTTTGTCACAAGCCTCTGTTGAGAAGTAAGCATCGTGCCGTTAGGTTAAGGGTACATCACTGACCCAACTCAGCTTCTGCCCAAATACCGACACTATGCGGAGTAGACGAAGGGAATACGCGCTTCCCGTCGAGGGAGAGAACGACATTCTCACTACGTACACTTGCGAGGTCTGCTATTTCAGCACATAGCTGATGGAAATTCTCGTGCTGATGACGACGGTTAACACGATCAGACATGTTGGGAGCGGAGTTACTCACTCGTCTTTGCTTCATAGCCCAAAGTTCCGGGCGGCCGTTAGGATTCAGCGGATGAGGTTTCCATATGACTTTGAGCGTGACTATCTCGGGTCCGCCCCCTTCGGGAGCTGGAGTGCTTCCTTGCCTCTCCGCCTCAGCTTTGACGCGTTTTGCAATGGAGGCTAACTCAGGATCCAAGACGACGGCATCCACGGAATCATCGGCCATGTCAAATGTCGGTGAAGCTGAGCGGCCAACGTCTCCAACGATGACTCTGGTAGATCCGGTGAGCTTAGACACCCAACTAGACTGTCACATGCATACCTGATAGCTTCCTGTGCACGCGCTATTGCGTACTGCGGCAAAGCTGGTGGAGGTGTCAGCGAGCGCGACCGGGTGCGATGGCGTCGCCCGGTCTGCGATGGCGAGTCAGGTATCTCCACGACCGCGGACTTCGCCGCTTTCTTCCCAGCGAGGATATCATCATCTGAGTCGTCAGATGACAAACTAGGGGGACAAAGTCAGTACAAATCTTCCAATAGCAGCTGGGGCAAGCTTGTAGGCCTTTGAAGGCATGTATGTGTCGTCTCTTCGACATGCATACATACACGGCGCTCACTCACATAAGTTCATCTGGCCTCTTACGAGTCCAGTCTGGGAGGATTGCCTTGCTTGTCGGCTCTTCTCTGCGCCTTGCGCTTGCGCGATCGAGGAGAAGAGCCTGCTTCGCGCTCAGAATCCGAACTATCCGAGCCGGAGGATTTCCTCTTCTTGGAATCTTTCTCTGTTCAGGACGTCCAAAGCGGTCAGCATGACGCATACATTCGGACATGTGCACGGGCCGGAATGCTTACGCTCGGCTAGCTTGTTAATCTTCCTCCAAGTCTGGGCTGTACGCGACTGATTACGCAGGAAAAGCGCGTCCTCGTCATCTATGCTGGAGTGCGGGGGAGCAGCAGGAGTGGGTGAAGTTGATGCTACCGCCGACGACGGTCCAGGTGAGGAGGGCGGAGGAACGTCGGTGTCGACCGCGACTGTGGCTGCGGCTTGAGGCGCGCGTGGGCGGGGTCGTGGTCGTGGCTTTGGACGCGACGACATCGCGGTAACGACTAGAAGGCGGATCGTGGGAATCTTTCGCCTTCGCGGGGTCTTGGTCAAACACGTGACCTCAGCGTCGGTGGCGCGGCAACAGGACCTCAGCTCGAAAGTCGACTGGTCCTTGATCGCTTCGTTCACTTCCTCTAAACCTTCTGTGCAGCTCTGTTCCCTCAATTTCAGGTCTACGAAAGGCTACTGGCCTGAGAGTCTGTCTGTGTGCTTGTGGCGGGGAAATCTATGGCGGAACCTCCTGTGATCTTCAAACGGACCAAGTCCAAACCTTCTCAGCGCGGTCGAATAGCTACCCCAGATTTAGACACAGCGCCCACGGCTGGCACGGAGGCAGATGCTGAAGAGTCGCCCAGCGATGTCGCTGCAAAACTAAAGAAGAAGACGCGAGCGAAGGCGAAGTCTACTCTGAGCTTCGGCGGGGACGAAGAGGTAAGACGTTGGAGGTCTTCACAATGGGTAGCTTCTGACAGATGCGCGCGCAGGAGGGCGACGGCGAAGTGTTCAAGCTCAAGAAGTCTAGCTTGAGCAGGAAACTGGCTTTGCGCAACGATGCACCAGGGTACGCTATAGACCGTCTCATTATCCGCGCTTATGCTTGGACTTTCATGTACACACTGTACAGTACCGTCAAATACATCAGTTCTTGACATTGCACAGACTGCTATACAATGTGTTGATGGAAGTCCAAGCATCAGCGTATGCTGAGTTCTCGTACAGAAGTGCTGATTGCCCACTAGGATAGCCCCTGCACCCTTCGAACCAGCGATTACCGCGAGGTCAACCGGACCTACTTATGATGCTGCATATCTCAATGAGCTGAAGGCGAGCACGCCTTCTGCGCGACCATCTACTGCTTGCAGATGAAACTACATCTCAAGATGCCGACGTCCTCATGGACATCGACTCAGCTGCACAAGCGTCTACCCTCACCAGCCTCGCAGGTGAGCAAGATCCTACGGCCTTTGCCCGGCAAAAGCTTATGAGCCAGCAGGTGAGCCAGACGCGGACGCGGCGATACCGTCCGCATCGTCGATCCTTGCTGCCAAGCAGAAGCGGGAACGTTTGCGCGCGACAAAGGCATCTGGTCAGGAAGACTACATATCGCTCTCTTTGACGAAGCGCGACGACTACTCGAAGGGACCACACCCAGATAGTAGGCTCGTGAGAGAGGAAGACGAGCTAGGCGACGCTGATGATGGTACGCTCACCCATTCGGCAACGACCATCCTTTGCTGACGATTTTCTCCAGAATTTGCCGAGTACACCGCTGCTCAGGAAAGAATTGCATTGGGCAAGAAGTCCCGTAAGCTGGAAGCACTAAAGCGCCGCGAGGAGATGAGCGAGATGATTGTCGATGCGTGAGTATCACCTGCCATTCACATTATTGAGGTCTTCTGACCTTGGCTGCGAAAAGTGAGGAAGAAGATGAGGAAACGCGCGAGTGGGAGCAAGCCCAGCTGCGCCGCACAGGTGTTCGTCCAGAGTCTGCGGAGCCAGCGCCCAAGCCTGTGTACAAGCCAGCGCCGAGTACGTGCCCTCTTGTGTCTGAACGATGAATTTTTGCTCACTAAGTGCATCAGTTCCTTCCGTTACCCCGATCCCGACCATGGGCGCGGCAATGGCACGGCTCACTCAATCAATGAGCGAGTTGACCATGTCCCACGCCGAGCATTCCGCCGCGATGTCGAAGCTAGGAGAGGAGCAGCGTCTTCTAGAGGAGCGCGAGAAGGAAATGCGCGAGATGATTGCGAAGGCGGAGGAAAAGCGCAGCTGGTTCTCTGCGTTCCGAGAGTGGATAGAGAGCGTTGCAACGTTCCTTGACGAAAAGGTTGGCTACATGGCTCGGTCGGTCGGTCGTTGGGGTTGCTGACGTACGTCATGCAGTTCCCGCAGCTCGAGAAGCTGGAAGACGAGCACATTGCAATCATCAAGGAGCGCGCCGACATGATCGCTCAGCGGCGCAAAGCCGAGGACGAAGACGATCTCACTCTCTTCTTTGGCACCCCTCCGCAACTGCAACCCAAGCCAGACGAAGTAGACGAGCTCGGCCGCGTCGTCCCCTCCGCAAACTCCGCAGCCAGTCGTGCCGACCGCACAGCTGCGCGCGAGGGCAGGCGTCTTCGTCGACGCGCCGCAAACCAACAGAAACAACGCGAAGAGGAGGAAGGCTACTCGACGGACGCGTCTCTGGCCCCCGCGGACGCGGAAGATTACCGGGTCGCGATGGGCAAGCTCATGGCGGAGGCGAAGGAGATCATGGCGGACGTCAAGGCGGAGGAGTTCCGAGATCCCAACCTCGGTCTTGCGAAATGGTTCGGGGAGTGGCGCTCCAAGTTCGATGACATCTATCGCGGCGCATGGGGCGGGCTGGGGATGGTGAGCGCATGGGAGTTCTGGGTGCGCCTGGAGATCTTGGGCTGGAACCCGCTTGAGGTCAGTTTATGTGGAGCTCGCATGCCTGTTATCATCCTGACCAGTGTTTCATAGCGACCTCGAAGCCTCGACGCGTTCAACTGGTACAACGCGCTGTACAAATACTCCCGCCCCCGCACAGGAGACGATGAAGACGACGAAGACGAGCCCGAGCTCGGGCCCGACGGCGATCTCGTCTCCGCCATGATCACCACCGCGCTCATCCCGCGCTTCTGCCGCCTCCTCGAGAGCGGGGCGCTCGACGCCTACTCCGCGTCCGACGTCCGCCGGCTCATCGACCTCGCCGAGCAGATGGAGGCGTCCGGAGTCGAGCGGCAGAGCCTCAAATTTGAACTGGTGTTGAAGGCGGTCCACACGGTCTTTGCTGCCGCTGTTGCGGCGACAGAGACGTCACTCGCGCCTTTCCTCGAGCTCAACCAGCCGAGGTTCGACCCTGCAGCGATCCCAGCGCGCCGACGCTTCCTGACACGGAGGTATAAGCTGCTTCGCAACCTCCTGCAGTGGAGAAGATATGCTGGGGATAGGTACTGGGCTCGGTGTGCTTGCAACGCGACTTGTCACTTCGAGCATGTTACCTGTCGCAGAGACTGGCTGGGAGGTTGGTGGCGAGGAAATCATGCGAAAGGTACGTAATCGACACCGCTACTGAGCTTCCCGGTTGCTCAAGTCTCGTTTCCAGGTCGCACAATCTCTCCCGACTGAGCTCCTTCCATCCGCCTTGGCAGGACTTCTCCGTTCTGGTTGAACCACGGTCATTGACGGAGGTCATCTGAGACTTAATGCGTATATTTCAAGTTTGTGGTGCTTTCAATCGACCAAAGGATTGTCTAATGCCAAGGCTTCGCTTTCGACGGTTCACTGTAATCCTACATTCCGTAATTCAACGACTGCTTCATGCTTTCTTACGCCTATCTCAACAAGGTTCTCAATGTTCTTCTACCTCATTGCCGGGGGCGTTCGCGGGAGCAATCGCCGGCTCGACGAGCTCCTGATTCTTGACCAGCGGACCAGTGAACAGCTCATGCTCCTCGCACGGCGTCACTACTTCGTCTTCATCGTCTGAATCATTTGCGTCTATCGTCATGCCAGGGTTGCCCTTCGGGGTAAGCGGCTGGGAAGCCACACATTTGGCGATCACTGTGTGTGATAGTCAGCATCGGAAGAACTACAAGCTATGAGGGGCATATACCTGGCGGTTTTGATGGAGATGCTAATGCATGGCTTCTGCTGTCAGAAACACCTTCGCCCACTTCACCAGCGGTTGAGACATCATCGATCACTGCAGTGGCCGCTCGTACGCTCCTTGTCAAGGCAATGAGATCAGACAGCTGCATGCGGTAGGAGATAGGTGTCGCCGGAACAGCGAAGCAAGACGCCTCAGCATCGATCGGCGAGATAAAGCTAGGCATAGGAGACCACATCTCAGGGGGCACTTCGACGACAGATTCGGCATAATACGTTGATGGGACTTGCGGGACCTCAGGAGGTGCGGTGTTGCCAGAGGACTCGTGCAGGAGACGATAGAGGTAAGCAGCACCAGTTGTCAGGACACCCGGGCCCCGGTTGAAAGGCATTCTGCGGTATGAATGTCGACTGTGAGCCAGGAAAGGCATGGGTTCCATCGAACGCAGGTGCCACGTATCCTGCACTAGGTATATGCAATGGATCAAGCTGGGAGAAGTGCATTCTGCTGCCTCTATGTAATCCAATAGCAGGGGAAGATGCCCAAGCAGAATCGCTCACATCCGAAGAGTAGCCGAGAGCAGGAGAAGGCATCCCCAGAGACTCGGCAGTGGGGGTGTTGTTGCCGCCACAGAAAGCTCCAGGCGTTGCTTCGGGCGTAGGCATGCTGGTCGAATCCGAGGAGAGGTACGAAGATGTGCCCATACGCAGAGGAACAGTGAAAGAGTCGCCAGAATGAGCCACTTGCACGATCGGAGCAGCCGGCTGCAGGCGAGTAAGGTTCAGATGTTCCGTACGAGCATCGTGAGCTCGAGCCACAACAGGCGGTGGCTGAGGTAACGGAAAACCGTGCACAGTTTGGTTGTCAGACTGAGAGTGTCCGTCGGAAGACGGGTTGCTATTGTGGCCAGAGTTGCTGGAGTGGCCAAGCACAGGACCAGCTTCCCCGAGCCTGAGGGGAGAATCAAAGGCGGGACCAGCAGAGTGCAGATCGAAGACGGGGCGCATAGAGCTATACAGAGCCGCCTGAGCGTTCACGAACTCAGGTCCACCGCTCTTTTCAGCGCAGTAGGGTTCGTTCTGAGGCACAGACGTGTAGATAAACTGCGAAGCCTTCTTGCCCTTGCTCCGCCTGGGTGCGCGCTTGCGCTTTATCCACTTGCGGATCCACTTGTCCTCGCTACAACAAACCAACACATTGTCCTAATCAGCCGAAAGACAGCCGTACTGAGACGAACAAGAGAACGTACAGTCCTGTCTCCTTGGAAGCCTCTTCGATGTGCTCCTTGGACGCGTCTTGCCCTACACGCGCATACAACGCGTTTAGAATGACGAGCTGGTCCGCATTCGCGACTACACGCGGTGGACGTGGCGCACTGGGCAGCGGGACCGACCACGGACACCGCAACGTGTACGTCGTTGGCTGCGGTGGCACTGTCCCAGCCGTGCTCAACGAAGGATCCATGAGGAGTACCTGCAGCGACGAGTTCTGCTACACGAAGTGGTAGAACCAGATGGTGATCGTCGAGGTCAAAGAGGTCGACGTCGAGCCACGTTCGTCCAGTGCGGCTGGCAGGGACGTATCAGGTCACATGCCATGAAGGACTTTCACAAGTGTCATGTCAGTCATATGCCGCGCCCAATCTGTGCGAGGGTGAGCTGCGAGTAGTGATACTTGAAACGTGAAGAGGTGGATTCGAAGACGGACAGCCACCTTCCACGGCGAACGCCGCGGAGATAGTGCACGTCGTGGCTGTGACACACTCTCCACAGTTTGTGTACATAGTGTACGACCATCAACGGGGCCTACCAGAAGCAAGGACGACAGGAAATGTCCCAATACCCAGCAGCTGTAGCGTACAGTACAAATACAAGAGTTAACGCAAGAATCATCCACCTTACGAGGGTTGACCGGCCGTCTATCCGACCTGCGATAGAGGACGACATGTGTGATGGACCGAAGTCCTCCAGAATCACCCCACCTTCGGGTCCCATAGGGTCCGATGTGGTTCACCACTTCCCCGCCATCCGCCCGATGGCCCATCCGACGCCGCCCCCACCAATGGGTACAAGCAGCACCCACACGCCAATGTCCCAGATGAGCCGCCGGCCGAGGCGGCGGCGTTGCAGCGTGCGCTCCTTGCGCTGCAAGAGCTCGTCGTGGCGCGAGTCGCTCGGCTCCGGGCGTGGCGCGCTCGGATTGGGGGTCGCGGGCGGTATTACGATCGAAAGCGGGCGGCGGAAGTTGTGGATGGTGATATGTAGGAGTGCTGTCAAGCAGCGGCGTCAGTGACGAGTCCACGGCGTTCAAACGGCAGATCGCCAAGATGATACAGATACTCACCGGGTACTACGTATGTGCTGAGGAACGCGAGGATGAGGATCACCTCGCTTCCGGCCCGAGTGATCGACGTCGGGAGGACGCCCAAACCGATAGTGATGAGATATATGCAAACTTTGGATAGAGGGAAGTTGGTAGCGCGGCGGATAGGGATGGGCATGGGTAGCGCAGGTGTGGTGATCAAGATAGAGGGGATAGAAAGAAGCAATGAGGCAGCGGCGAACACCGCCGCGGTTCTCTTCAGGTTCATGGTCGGTGTTTGCTGCGGTACATGTGGGTCAGTTAGAATTTATCGTCGGCGCAAGTATCGCACGTACTGGAGGCGTTGCTGACGATGAACAGAATGCCAAGGGCAGGACTACCGCTACAGTCACAGCTACAGATAGGGCGGAGAGGAGCTTGAACGACCCTGATCTCCTAGGCTTGGGGGTCACAGGTTGTACAGTGCCCTTCAACGAGGCATATAGGGGAACGGTCCACCATGTACAGAAAGTGAACGCCACGGCAGCTAATATGGCCGCAAGTGAGCCAATGAAGTATATCATTGTAACAAAGGACTGAACGCACGTATTCCACGCCAGAGATCTCCAAGGGTGCCAAATTGAGTTACGGGCATAAGCATGCCTTTCGCATGCATATAGGCCGTACAAGAGAACCAGATGGCATATGATGCGATAGACAGCCAAGAGGCGTACACCACGCCGCGCGAGTCCAGTGATCGTGCAGAATACAACGGGGCGATGAATGCGGCGAGCACGACGGTAGTGATGACCCTTGATGGGATGACGAGCACGTCAGGGAGGAATGGCAATAAGCAGTCGACAGAAACTATCAGGTTGAGTCAGCGTCATTCATAGGACCATACGAGTGATGACATACACCGGAGGTACAAGGCGGCATACAGGACCCTGGTTGAGCCTACGGCGAGTCGGACGAGTTGCCGGAGCACCATCCTCCTGCGCTCGTTTCCTCGGCCGCGCGCGAACGTCTCCAGCACAATTTCCTCGATATCTGACTTCCGTACATAACGCGCAAGCATGTACCATATTTGCCTTGTGAAGGCAGACAGCGCCGCGAACAGCACTACCGAAAGCACAGCAGCGTTTTTCTGCAGCCCCGCGTCGGGGAGGACAAGCGCGCCAAGCTTGAGATATGGGGCGAGAAGGTACAGAAAGACAGAGATGGAGGAGAGCGGCGGAATGGGAGAGTTGCGGAGACGCTCGAGCTGGTGGTCGGAATTCTCCTCAGCGTCAAGGTCATCATCGCTCGAAAAGTCGAACGAGGTGCTTGCAGGGGTCTCCTCGCCGTCAGGAACGACAATGAGGGCAGTCGTTGAGTCGAAGCCGTTGATAGGCGAATGCCTTCCGGAGTCGAAGGAGTGCGAGCTCCTTGAAGAACGCGGACTGTCGGGCATGGCTGCTATCCTGGGAGTTGGTTCACTGATAGTCCTACAGCCTGAGGGCGCAACAAGCACACAAAACTAGATGGGAGACAGATCCAGGGCAAAAGGAGCGGCGAGAGGACAGCTGCAGAGCCAGCCTGCGCGTGGTCAGCGCTGTCGGCAGAGTCGTGGTCGGAGTGGTAGAAGGGAAGGATGTGCGAGGCGGCGAGGACGCGGGCAACGCAGAAGACCTGCGAATTCAATGCAGACTGCGCATCAGAGCCAGCGCTTAAACGCGGAACGAGCCCAGAGCTTGGTGCGATCGAGGCGGTTCCAGGGGTCGCGCCACTCGTCCATGCTTATCAGCTGTGTACAATACAGCAAGTACTATCGTGACCGTACGCGTTCATCATTGACGGTCAGTACGCATCTCTGATTTTCCTATGTGGATATTATTGTCAAAGGAGAGAATACTGTGTTGCTCCGAAGATGACATCTATACATGCGCGGGACTGTTGGCCTGTGAGCTGACCGCGGAAAGACACCCCTCGTGGCTGCAAACGACGCACTGGTGAGTGTTGAGCTTGCCCACTCCCTCTCGCCCACTCATCCTCCTGTCCTGCCAGTCGTCTACTTCTCTTCAGATATCAAAGTCTTCTCTGGCAGGGAATCAAGTATCAACGCCGCTGCGTCTGCTGATCGCGGCTTGATCATGCAGCCGAAGTTCTCTGCGTATCTGTTGGCACAGTTGTCATACCGTGGCATGCGCAAGTAAGTTATGTGCGTGTGAACTCACGAGAGCAATCCGTGAGATTGTACGTGCTCCAATTTGATTGGTTTACCGTGTTCATCAAGCGGGGGTAGGATCTCGAAGACGTGCAGCACAGAAGCGATGAGGATGAAGAGCCCGGCATCGGCGAAGTATCGTCCTGGACAGATGCTGCACCCAGTTGGTTAGAAGTCTTGTCACGCTGACTACTACCCTCACGACATACCGTCGTCCAAACCCGAAAACGAGAGTTGCTGGGTCCAAGACTTCAGGGTTCAACTTGCCGTCCTTGATGAAGCGCTCTGGATAGAACCGGTCTGGCTCCGGGTATATCTCCGGATCATGCAAACAAGCCCTGGAACGCAGCGTGGATGAGGTACTGGGATCATGCACGGTATCATTCGCTAACAAACATACCAGACGCTGGGAACCAAATTCGTTCCGGCGGGGATGAAATACCCACGCAACTCATCGTCCGCAATTGTGTTGTGTGCAATTCCGAGAGGGGCCACGTTGTGCCAGCGTAGGCTCTCCTTCACGATAGCTTCGATGTAGACGAGCGATGGCCGATCACTGAACTCCGGAAGACGATTGGGACCGACTACGGCATCCAACTCAGCGCGAGCCTTCTGCTGCACCTCAGGATACAGGCACATGGCAAGGAAGAACCCTTCCGTCGTTGAAAACGTCTGCGAGGAAGAATATTGAGATTCAACCGATAAGCAGATCACTCTGGGACTGACTGTATCCGCTCCCGCTGGAAAGTCATGCGACGGTGAGCTTCAGGGATATACGCGACTCGGGCATATGAATCGAGCTCTAACCTTCTGCTGCCACCGCAGCCACATTCCTGGCGATTTGCTCTTCTTCCTTTTGCGCATTCTCTTCGGCTTCTGCTATGCGCGACACCAGCTGAGAGACTATGAACGATTCTCCTTGGCGCTCGTCCTGCAGAATGTCAAAAGGTCCTATGTCAAGCAGCGTGGAACTCAGAGCACTGATACTCACGATACGAGTTTTGGCTTCATCAAACTCGTCCTCCACCATATGTCTGCTAGGTTCTTTCGACGCATTCAAGCGCCTCAATTGTTCGCCAATCCATGGCGTCCAGAACGGCAGGAATCTCAAAACTGGCAGGTATTCGAGCATGAACTGCACGGATATCGTGCACTCACGTAGTCCGAGGAACAGCGTCTCGATGATGGCGATACGCGCGTCTTGAACGTCGACGACATCGGCGCCGTATGTCGTTTTGAACATAGAGGCCACGAAGCAACTGCAAACAGAACCCCAGTAAGCAGCCGTCTATATCGTGAGTGTTTGGCTGTGTGCTGGAACTTACTAACGGATGAGGACCCTGACAATCGGTAGGCCTCTCGAGGAGCTTAGCTAAGAACTTGTGAGTGATCGCTCGCTGTGTAGGCCAGTACTTCCGAGCTGCATCCGGGTGGAACTGCCGCCACAACGCGCGTCGATGACGCCTCCACCATTCACCATAGCGCATGAAACCGAAGTTGCATTCCTGCCCGGCCCTGCCAGACCAACGGAAGCAAAGGCGATCAACAGCTCGGAGCATAGTGCGACCGAGGATCTATGCGGAGACGTACAGCGGGATCATGGGGCTTGGTGCTCTGTCGGAGGTGACGGCGGAATGCTTGTCGAGGCACTCGAACATGACGCTCGGACTTCCCAAGATCAGCATGGGCTTTCCTAGGACCTCGAGGTATACCATATCGCCTGCAAAGCAGGTTAGCGGTGCGGCTTTGCAGAATCACGTAGAAGGGGTAACGTACCATATTTCTCCGTTAATTCACGGAATCCCTCCCATGGCTTCCAAGCACTGGGACTATTGAACAGGTTGCCGACGATAGGGAGTCGTTTGGGCCCGGGCGGCAGCGGCCGACCTCTGGTGCGGGCATACCAGTCCTGAGCAGAGCGCAGGTAGAGTACGAGCAGGAACAGCAAAATATAGCCGATAACCACGGCACCCCACGGTTGTTCAGCGAGGGACATGATCTCAGTTTCGCGGGGGGAGAAGTCTGTGTACATCGGTCCGTCTACGACCCCTCCCCATATGTATGAGGAATCACACCCTGCATGAGCTCATCTGTCACATTAGCGGTTCATTCAAGCCGTGGCACTAGAAAGACGCATTGGTTCGGCAGAATAAATTTGTCAGGCCCTTGGAGCACCTGGAGCATGAGCCGTATAGTCACAACGACATATGTGACTTCCTACACACCAGATGAAATTGGTGGCGACGGTCGGATGTATTGCGGCGTCCCCTGTGCTTCTTGTTCCATGCCAGAGATGACGGGATTCTACGTACGGCATGGCCAAGCAATTCACCGTGCTCCGTGGCAGTAGGAGTGACTCCGGAGGTCTGAATCCCGCGGGTCTGCGAGTGTAAAAAATAGCTAAGTGCGTGCGCGGAGACACGGCTGTGAATTGTATGCTTATGATCAGGTGGTATGATTCCCGGCAAGCCATGGGTACAAACAGCGCCTAAACCAGTGAAAGAACACCCCCCGGCCTAGGATATCATGCAGGAACCGATTAAGAGCATTCAACTGTATGACGGATGCATGCGCCATCAGCATCCCTACAGTGAAGTCAGACTGGCGGCTCTTACCACGAGTGCTATCCTTTGGCAGGATCCACGCCATTCGATTCTGACACACAGGACCACCGGTCCACCGCGCATACACGTGCCATCGCAATCAATGCCAGTCGGAGTACCGTGTTTCAGTATATCAAACAGGCGAAGTTGCCCATGTCGCCATATGCGCACGACTGATAGCTGAGAAGGATCTCCTTAGATAGCGGTCGTCGGTTGATATCACGAACGACTGTCACTCGCACGGGTCGTCTATAGCTAGCGCAAGCACGGATCAGCGCACATAGCATCGGTCAGTCACTGCCAACTGGCAAGAGTGAGCCCGACATACAGTACTGGTGAGTGCACGAGCCAGAATCGGTCAGAGCCATGTACTATCTGCGAATAGACAACCGATGTTTGTACAGCAACCACTAACTACACGGAGACGAGTACGCGATTTTATTAATCACAATACGCCAGATTCGGCGCTGCCCCGGATCAGAGATTCGGCCGTGGCAGAGCGCGGTTTGACCGTGCAGCGGCAGTCTTCTGGATATCTGTAGAGAAAGTGCCGTGTAAGCGAGCCACGGTGGCGGAAATGGAAGACGTACACGAGGAAACCATGCGTCGACTCATATTGAATTTTGATGGGATGGCCTTGGCCGTCGAGCGGGGGGCCAATATCGAAGACGTGCAGTACGCAGGCGATGGTGAGGAAGAGAGATAAGTCGGCGAAGTGCCTCCCAGGACAAATCCTGAGCAATGGCGTTAGTTCCTGTCGCAACCACAACGAGCGCCGAACTCGCAAAGATGATCTAGCTCGCCTTCTGCCATGCCCGAATGCAAGCTTCATGGGGTCAAGGACCTCCGGATCCAACTTGCCGTTGCGTATAAAACGGTCTGGATCGAAGGCACTCGGATCTGTATAGTACTGAGGGTTATGCATGATGGCCCTAGTGTATCTCAGACGGGCGTCGCGGTCATCGAAGTCAGGTAGACGATCCGGCCCGACAACTGCGTCAAGCTCGGCTTGTGCCTTCGCCATCACTTGTGGATGCAACGAGATGGCGAGGAAGAAGCCCATGATGGTGGAGTATGTCTGAAATTATGGCATGTTTAGTATGAGTATGTCTGCAGTGCACTGGCAAGCAAACGGATAACTGACCGTATCCGAACCGCCTAGTACCGACGGTTGGCATGGTCAGCATTTGCTCTACATGGTGCACAAGGATGGACTACCTGTGACAGCGATGGAGGTGATATCCCTTGCGATGTGCTCCTGTCGCGCAGCGTCGCCTTGTGGATCCTCGAGCTTTCCTAGCAACTGCGCCACAACAGAGTTGCTATAGTCACTAGTGGATGTGGTCTATCAGACAAAACATCAGCCAAGCACACAACATCGCTTTGCTACCGCATAGATGGGAACACACGAAACATGCGCTCACCGCTATCTCTCTGCCTTGATTGAACGGAACGTCGAGCATGAAATCCGCAGGAACTCTAGCCCGAGCCATGAGTTGGTGGAAACTAGCTCCTGGAAACCAAGGCGGCACATGCTGTACGAAAGGGAAGTGTTGGAGTAGGAACTGCATCGTAGCCGTAACCAATCGCAGCCCCATAAACGACTCGTCCACGATGGTGACCAGTTCGTCCTCGTGGTCCTCAATGTCAATCCCGTACGTCACCTTCATTGTGATCGCAGCGACATGGCTGATATTTGATACAAATCCATGAGTTTGAACGTAAGCAGAACAGAAGACGAGCAAAGGGCTGATTGCGCACGCACAATTGTACCAGACGCTTCAGGGCGGTAGGCTTCTCGAGCAGCTTGACCAGAAATTTGCGGGTGACTGCCCGCTCCACATGCCAATACTCAGACATCCTGCCTGGGTTGAAGTGTTGCCAAAACATTCGCCGGTGGTCTCTCCACCACTGCCCGTAGGGCATGAAAGCGAAATTGTAGGCTTGCCCGGCGCTCATAACCATTCATTGTTAGATACGTACATGGCATATGCGCTGGATTCAGGTACTCACAGAGAGATGAGCGGCGTCTTGATACGGTCCGAGGTATTGGCAGACCGTTTCTCAAGGAATTCGTCGATGAGCTCTGGAGACCCGAGCACATCCATCGGAGCCCCAAGGACTTCTAGGTAAACGATATCCCCTGCGACAACGATGAGAATTCAGCGATATATGAGAAGAATAACGACTTGCCATACTTCGCGAGCATGTCGCGAAATCCTTTCCAGGGCTTCCAAGTAGGCACAGAGAGCATGCTGCCGATGACGGGAAACCGCCTAGGACCTGGAGGCACGGATCTACCTCGAGCTCGGGCCCTCCATTTCATGGCGGACCGGAGGTGGAGCAAGACGAGCAAGGACTGCTAGGAATACCCACGAGAGAGTCAGTGGATGCGTCGAAATCAGCTCCATGAGGGTGTGTGAGTATACAATGAAGCGCATATAGTGCGTGAAGGTATTATATACATTAGTGGTTAGATGGGAAATCCCGAGAAGTAGTAGTGGCTTGCCCCAACTTCTTACTTCAAACGGTACAACCTTGTCCGAAAATCCGCGTGCAATATTGCGGGTCCAGTCATTCCTTGCGAAGCCGGCGATACAGGGGCACTGTGTCCCCTGCCGGATAGACTCCTGTTCGGCTTCAGAATGTGGCTTAGTAAATGGTGACCCCTTCCATCAACCTCACGAGTCCTTCGTAGAGGAGATAGATTGCTCGACTGTAGCCATTGTCGATGCATTCAGAGGTAATACCAACTACTGAGGGTGATGAGTTAATGGGGTCAATGGGAGACTAAGGAATTCACGTGGGGAGCAAACGCACGACATGACTTCGGCAAGCAGGCGATGCCGCTGCAGACGCCATTCTTCGAATAGCATGATCTTACACAGACGGGGTCGGGTTGTAATAAATGCGCCTCGTCCACCGTCTTCTCCTCGTCATACCTCCTGAGCTCCTCCACTCTTCGAGGGGATAAGGGTGCGGGTTGAGCCACGAATCGTTCGTATACACCCAACCACCTGCAAACGGAAATTAGCCGACGTGATGGAAGTAGGCTGTGAAACTCACTCTCGTCTGCCTCTCCCGGTCCGATCCACGACCCTTCCAAATCCGGTCGCCAATCTTCTGTTTCGACGAAGAACCACCCCGGGCTTAGCGAGAAAGTAAGGTTACTGCTGCAAAGGAAGGATGTTAAACCTACACCACAAAGCGGAGGAAAAGAGTGTAAGTGAATGGGAAACGCTGACCTCACTTCCCCATTCCCGTCATCGGACACCCCACTCCAGCCGTCTCGCCCGCGGGTCCACGCCTTGCGTTCACCAGGCTTGAGATTCGCTTTGCTCCAGGTGCCTTCAGGCGGAGCGTTCTCTTCGGATCCACCATTCGGCCCAGGCACCCAGCGTTCGTTCTCCCACAGCTCAACTTCACGGAGCTCCGTGCGCCAATGCTTGTCTTCCAGGTTATCATCGTCTACTGCGCGCCAGGCACGGAATCTCAAAGCGTTCGACGTGGATTGGAAGGTTGACCGGAGGGTAGGAATCAACGAATGCTGAGTAAATGGGTGGGTGAAACAGAAGGGAAGAAGGCCCAGAATGAGGCAGGTCGTCCGGACGGGAAGCATGTGGACCACCGGGATTAGGAACAAGAACGTTGCCAAAAGCAGTGAAAGGATGGTCCCGGAGTAAGGCGTCGAGTATGTCAAGTAAGGGACGAACTTCAGGGCAAAGTCATGCGCATCCGAGCTTGTACGCAATGTCAATAATCCGGCCGCTCAGTGAGCAGTTGAAGCTTACACTGCTCCCATGAGATTCTGTATGGCTTGGAGGTTCGCCAACCAGTCCGCACTTCCCTCGCTGGCCTGAGTAGGAGGCACGGGCTGCACCAATTTCGGCGGGAGCGCGTCCAAGTTATTTCCTTTACGTATTGCAGGATGCATTGCAAGAAGCACGCAGAGAATGACGGCATGAGGTATCAGGAAAATCAAACGCGGGAAGTAACCTGCAGAGACATAAGGTATGAGTACGAGACATGGAGTGGAAGGACGCAATATGCCTCACATAGGAATGCGTATCCAGCCATCCACACGAGAGTATATTTCCAGCTCCTCTTCCATAGACGATCTCCTCAACGCGATCCTGAAGCCAGAATATGGGGCCGCTCTTGGCCACAAATCGGCGAAAGTTAACAGTAGTGATCGGGATGGACAGAGGGTCTCGCGTGCTAAGCAGGCGCGGCGCTCCTCTCTTCCCTTGTATGCGCGGTGTGGATGGTGCGTTAGTAGGCAGTTGGAGTGCAGAGGATAGCAGCATCGACGTGATGTTGGATCCTGTCTTGGAGGGAGATGTGGGTTGTGTGATGGGTGAGGAGGTACTCCGAACAGGGGAGTGGTCCGGTCGGGGTAGGGAGGTGACGACTTTGGGCGCAGGACGAAGATCCTGGTTGGGCTTGTCGGAGCGAAGTCGTGTAGCGCACGGCGGTACATCTACATAATCTAGAGTCGCCATTGAGATCAGGTTTGAAGGTACGGTTATAGAAGATGTCTTCTGAAGCACTGGTCCAAGTTATGATGAAACTAGGGATCCTCAGGCCGCATGCATGTCTCTACTTGCCCAGGTCAGTACATGAGCACAGAACGGGAATCTGATGAAATACAAGCGTACCCTCAACCAGCCTCAACCTGTAGAGATGTGTTTGAATCAGAGATCAAGATGGCAGGCTCGTTCACCAGTCAGTCGCGTCCAGAAAGCCTGAAGGGTATTGTACCAAAGCTGGGGACGAGCAGCTGCATATGCATGTGATTCGTGGTTCGAGACGAAGGTGCGCTCACGTCAAGCGCCCAATACATCTTGTCACTGGATACTACTGAATCCGACTCAGGCGTACTGTACTGATAGCTATAGCCTGTGGCCCACTTACTAGACTTCTTCACTGCTTGGCCGCTGTTACCTCTGGATCTGAACTTGTTCTTCGAGAGGTGTCTAAACCTCTGCATCAACACAACACAGGACTTCTCGGGCGTATGGAACACCAACGGTAGAGTCTGCATCGAGGTCGATTTCTGACTGCATGGCCATCCCGCTTCCGTCGCCCGCGACTCTTGCTCACCGCGCACGGCTCGCGAAGCTCATATCCGAGCTACGCCCTACAAACTTCAATGCGCCTCTGACAAGGCTACTCGCACACCGGATCCCGACGCTATGGACAGCTATATCGCGGCATCATGCGCGACGCGCCCACAGAGACTGTACGTCCGCTTATTGCTCGTGTGGGCGCATGCCTCGCGACCGCGTGAAGGCGCAGGAGGCCTTGGTGAGAACATGCGTCTCGTGAGATGTGGACTGACCTTGTCTCCGTTCAGATCAGGTCCCACATGCGCGAATTCTTCCGTACGCGCAGACATAGACGTGCGCAGGGCGATGTGACCCGAGACCTCAGGATTGCCCATAATGTGTGTATGGTATGTTGTACAGTTGAGATGTAGCTCATCACATGGACCTATCAAGCGTTGGGAAGTCTTCAAGAAGGCCCGTGCAGGCGATGAGCACTTCCAAACTGTCTGTATGCGCTACAGCAGAATGATAGAGGGTGCCCGCATACAGGCACGAGCGGACTATGTATGGGAGCAAGAAGGGGTATGTACAAATGAGCTCCACGACGTCTTTCACCAAGCTCATACATACTATAGTTGTGGTGGGAGCGAATGCGAACACGTCCAATCATGACGGGTGGGTACCTCAAACCCTCGCTCTACAACAAGCCTCTTCCGCGACTGGTACCGCAACCCTTGCACATAACGGGCATGATCGTTGCCCGCCGGAAAGCCCGTGCTCGGCGTGCAGCTTTGCAAGAGACGCTCAAAGAATACATGAAGCTCATTGGCATCGAACGTGACGTCGAGCGAAGACTCTTGCAAAAGGCTAGAAGGGATGGAGAAGCCTTCGAAGCCGTGTACGCGGATGGTTCTGGCGGTTGGAGTACGCATCATAATAGCTCAGTTGGACCACAAGTTGACCCCTTCGTGTGGATTACAGGCCAGCCCATCTTGGAGCAATCTAGACGGCTCGCACGGTCGTTTGAACTCGAGCGACAACGTGCAGCAACACCATATCCGCCGGAACTCCTCGAACAAATCAAAGCCGCCAGGCGCGAGAAGGTTGCTAATAAGACGCGTGAACGTGAACGGGAGCGGCGCGGAGAGATGACGAACCGTCTGCTCAGGCAGATGAGGCAGAGTCCACCAGCGCACAGGCTCGCGAAGATGTCCGAACGGAGGCGGCGAATGGACGCTATCGCGAGAGGAGCAAGCGAGGTTGGTTATGTAGCGAAGGTGAAGCGTGCGTTGGGATTCAAGCTGCGAGACCCGGATGCCTGGAAGGCAGAGGCTGGACGACCGGAGAACAAGGAGATGCTGGATCGTATGGCGCAGGAAATCGAAAAGGAGAACGCTCGCCGCAGATCTCTGGCTCTCGACGACAATAACACTACTCAAGAGCACTGGACTGCATCTACAAATAACGCATAGTTGCTGAATGGGTACTCCATAATCTAAGCTCGCTTTGCACCGTTTGCCAGCTGCCTGCAGTTAGGTCCTCAACTTTTCTCCCCGAGTCGGGCGCTTACCGCGCATACGCTCTTGCACAAAACCGTGCACCATGCGCTACTAGCGAACTTGCAAGAATGGCCTTCTGTGCAGTCTGTCGCACAAGAATACTCCAGAAGCGTCGCGTCGGCATCGACCAGGCTGCTTGTTGTGCACAGTGGCGACGTCGTGGGTCGAGCCCAATTTGGTGGAGCTATGACCATATTGGGGAGCGTTGGTGTTGTGGGTCCACTGCAGAAACTTGACATCACCATGACGCAGAGGTGCCCCCCCTCCTGGTATAAGAAGGAAGGCTGGCAGATATGACATGCACAACAACGCATTCACGGACCACTACAATTCTCACTAGCATCGCATCTTCACGACCACTTCACTCTCAATTCGATAATATTGATCGTCTACGAACATGTCGAGCATCCGCCGCAACGATCTCGCCGACCGCGCGAACGTGACCGACGAGTCCAACACCTTCAAGAAGCCCTACCAGACGGTAGATCGGCCACCCGTTACCGAGCGGGACATCCACGAGCAGTACATGCAGGACCCTCCTCACGTGAGTACAGCTCGCGCGCTTGCACCGATGTGATCGATTTATTGACGGCACTGCTACATTTAGAACATGCCTATTGAGCCTAGCACTGACCGCAAGGCAAGAGGCTTGAAGGAGGGCGCGAAGGAGGAGACCGACCCGAAGCAGGACGGTGTCCTCGGCGATGAGCCCGTCGGCAAGGTCCAGAAGTCGACGGCGCTGGAGGACCTGACCACAGAGAGCTCCATCCATCCTGGCAACCCTTCGTCATGAAGCGGCCTGATAGGGTTGAATATATGGGGAGTGTCTGTATGTAGTACTATCACGTTGCATTGTATCATAGACCAATTGCCACATTGAACGTATTTGCATAAACCGGAGTCGGCGGTCGTTGCGCTGTGAAGTTTCTGTAATAGTGTCAGGGTTGGAACGGCTGACTCTGTACAGATCTGTACATGCTGGTGGGCACAAAAGTCAACCACCGTTACATATGCAGTACTTGGAGTCGGCGGTCGTTGCGCTGTTAAGTTTCTGTAATAGTGTCAGGGTTGGAACGGCTGACTCTGTACAGATCTGTACATGCTGGTGGGCACAAAAGTCAACCACCGTTACATATACAGCACTTATGAAGTCGGAGTTTCCACACCTCAGTTTGGGCCAAGGGCTCCTATTAGGATCAACGTCCAGCTCAAGCTCAATAAATATCGTCGATATACGCAGATTCGCGAGCACCCTGCCGCGTGCAAGTACTGGTGTTCTGGACGAACAAAAATCAACTCTCAGAGTAGAAATGCATTAAGGGGGAATCGAACCCCCGGCGGGTCGATGGCAACGACCCAGGTTACCACTACCCCATTAATGCGATGGAAGCCAGGCTGCCAGGAGGTACTCACCGCGTTGCTACTAGTATGTTACTGTACCGACAAACATCCACTTGGTCCGCTGTACAGTAGTAGTACGCGTGTTCTCCGCACGCGTAGTATGTGACTGTATAATCTCCTCCTCTACAACGCCGTTTCTTCACCATCCTGGCCTTCTTGGCTTAGATCAAGTGTAGTGTCTGATACTGTCTGTTTATCATAGTTTGATCACTTTATTAATGAGGGCATCGTTACTTGGGATACTTGCAAGTTTGTACTACATGTGTACCTGGCATGCTCTTGACCTCGAACGGACTAGTACGCTAGCATCTCGTGTATGCTCTTGCCTTTGGCCCCGGGGTCACTTGATGCTAAGCCAACTCTTCGCCTGTAGATATCGGGAGGGCTGTCATCGCATGCTCAGATTTATGTAGCTACGTCAAAGCAAAAAGCTCTTACAATGCGTCTCACGGACCTTCAGGCGCGATAGCCTCCCGATGTCAAGAGAGTGTTCTAACCCCACGCCGCTTACCAGGCATGTCACGCTCACCGACGCCCCCGGACATCGCTTCGCTCTAAGTATGGGTACGAGGCTTTCAACTCTGCTAATTGAAGGCTTATTGTTCTAAGTTCAGTGGGTCAATGTGACAACTCGGACATCGGGATCCACTGGCATGAGCGGTATGTAGTCCATCTACAGCCATCTACTCGTGGCATTCCTGTACCTTGGCATTGACTGGAACCATGCAGCAACCTGCCGGCTAGCCGTCATCACGAGCCCACAATTAAACCCTGGGTATGGGGCCCGCATGCGCACCCATCAATTCATCGAAGACAGCAGTGACGTGCAGGACAGCAGGGAAGCCCAAGGGCCGGCAGCCCTCTGCGGAGTCGGGTAGCCGTTCTAATCGCCCTGCCCAGGGTTTATAGGCACTCACGTTCCTGAGGATGCCCCCGCTCCGAATCATCTACATCGCTTTACCCCTGATCCATACACCCATATGACGCCCTTCTCTCCAGTGTATACCTATGGTATACTATGTGGTATAACCTCCTTGGTCCTGCTGCACTTATGGAGCCTTGTAAGGTTTCGGGCTCGCACCAAAGGACTGCCGCTACCCCCTGGACCACGCCGTCTGCCATTTGTTGGGAATTTGTTGAATGTCCCTAGCTCGTGGAAACCTTGGGTCGGCTTCCGACACCTGGCTCAGGAATACGGTAAGCTTGGTACCTCACGAGGTCTTCGATCTGCTCACAATGCGCATCGTGGCGGATAGGCGATATCGTATACGTCGAAGTATTTGGCAGACCCATGTTGATCTTGGGCAATCCGGATGTTATGTTGGAGTTCCTTGACAAACGGTCCGCTATATCGTCCGATAGGGTCCCCAGCCCCCTGATAGAGCTGTCAGTAGTTGTTTGAACCAATCCAACGGAGAACGTCTGAGTACTGACCGTCGTTAATATTGCAGAACAGGGCAGGGGTACAACTTCGCCTTCATCCCTTATGGCCAATGGTGGCGGCGTCACAGACGGGCATTTTGGCAACAGTTCCATCCAGGAGTGGTGCCCAGATACCATCACCATCAGCAATCCATCACGCGGGACTTCCTAGCCAAAGTTCTTCATGAACCTACGGCTTGTCAAGAGCTCATTCGATAGTAAGCATCTCGCGCAGGCGGTGGAGGTGTTTGTATCAAACTCACGCGGCTCGTAGTTGCTTGTCGGCAGTTGCTCTCAAGGCCGTTTATAACAGTGATATGCACTCGCTCGCCGATCCACGCCTCTCGGTCATCGAGGATCTATTCGTAGGAATACGCGAGGTCACCGCCTCCATGCAGTTGCTCCTAGACTTCTGCCCTTCCTTACAATATCTGCCTGCATGGACGCCGGTCATAGGCAAGTTCCTCAAAAAGCTATCGGCCTCGAAGGCCCCGAACTACCACCTTATTGAGACCGAGTATGCCGATGCTAAGGCTCGTGTGGTAAGTCTTCGGTAGTGATAGTGAACGATCAGCATCATGGCTCACTGTGTCACTGGCAGGAGGAAAGCGGCGCGATCGATCATTCGGTCGTCTCCCATCTGCTCCAAAGACTTGATGAGGTGCGCAACAGAGAGGCAGATCTCATAGACGAAGAAGTGCAGATCGCCAAGGGAGTTGCGGGTATTGCTGTGGAAGGTGAGTTCGATCTACTGTAGTGCGGGTATATGACCGCAAACTCATCTATGCCGGCCACGCGACTAAGCTGGTACGGATACGGTCAGTCAACATATTGTGCGCGACACCGAGTAGTCGAGCTGACCTGTGACAGACGTTCTCAACAACCGAAGGATTCTTCGTCGCCATGGCTCTCCATCCGGAGGTCCAGCGAAAAGCTCAGGCTGAGCTGGACACGGTCGTCGGTCCACAACGCCTTCCCGACTTTGGTGACAGAGATTCGCTAGTATATATCAACGCAATTGTCAAGGAGAGTCTGCGCTGGCACAACGTGGTCCCGCTCGGAGTCGCACACAAGACCATTGAGGACGCTGAACTGCGTGGATACTTCATACCCAGAGAGACCATGGTAGTTCCCAATGTCTGGTACTGTATACCTAAGCTTCGTACCCCTGTCTAAAAGGCGTCAGACTCATCGCCGTCGCTACCAGGGCCTGCATGCATGACCACCGGTACTACGCCGAGCCAGAGAGGTTCAACCCGGATCGATTCATACGCGACGGCAGGCTCCACGCGGACGTCCTGGATCCGAGCGACTTTGTCTTCGGATTCGGGAGGCGGTAAGCGTCATTATCTTGGTCGAACGGACGTGCTCTGACGACAGCGCGGCCAGCAAATGTCCAGGGCGGCATTTCGCCGACGCGGGGCTTTTTATCCTATTCGCATCCGTGCTGCACGTATTTAAGATCGAGCTGGCAAAGGATGCCAGCGGGCGTCCGGTCGATGTCAAGCACGAGCAATCCCATGGCTTCCTCTCGCAAGTCACTTTTGCATGCATAACTTCCGACGCGCTGGTACTCACATCTGACAGGTACCCCGAGAACTTTCCCTGTGTTGTCAGGCCACGTTCGGAAGAAGCTGTAGCTCTTATACGCGGCTCGCGTCCAAGGGAAGGCCAGTAGTCTGTTGCTGAGGGAACGCTGTACGAGCCAGCAATGTCGTGAAATTACGAGTCGACTAATATTGTACAACTTGAGTTCCGCATGAATCGAGAGTGATTTCTGTAAGACGCGCTTCAGTAATGGCGCTGTACATCCGCGTACGGCTCCGAGATCATACGCACTGTACCGACGCCGTCGACCAGAGTGTTCACAACAGTCTGCCGGCAACTGGTCGAAGGCAAATGAGCGGAACTTCCGGAGCGCCCGTGGCGGAACACAGCTGCATGTGCGATTCTGCGAAGCGCCGAAAGGCTGCCTCTGAGTTGCAGCTAAGTATCACTTACCACGACCACCACGATGTCTGCAACCGACCCCACCAACACCGAACGCGACCGCCTCCTCGTCCACGAGCCCCGAGTCCGACGCCTCCAAGGCGCCAAAGCGCGTTGTGTACCAAGTCGAGACGACCGGGAGCTACTGGAACGACGTGAAGGAAGCCGTGAAGGTGCGCGCATCCCCGCCCGGCTGTGTGGCCGGAGCTGAAGCAATGTTCGTCTAAGGAAGAGGATATCCGTGCGCGATGACCTGTCGCACATCAACGAGATTCCGTGTGCGCGGAACAGCCTGCTGAGCGGGATCGCGAGCGGGGTCGGGATTGGCTTCATCCGCGGGATGTCTGGCAGTGCGTTTCTCCTCACCTCGCGTCCCGGATGGTCATGCAAGTAGTTGTTAACCCCGGTATGCTGTGTGCTAGGCGTGTTCCTCGCGTGCAACTGGGCCGTAGGAACGTTCATGCTCATCTCCCTCGGCAGTTGGTACGTCCTCCTGTCCTTCTTCCGCAGTGCTGTTATGACGTGTTAATGTGTGTGCTATGGTAGGACAATCTGCCAGCGGAACAGAGAAGAGGAGCGGAGGCGCTTACAGCAGGTTATGGAGGCCATTCCAAAGCGGTTCGTGAAGAAGGACGACGAAGGGGCGCCTTCGAGCGAGCAGAAATCCGCTTGAGGTGTTCCGCCTGACGACCGCGCCATAGCGGATTGCTTCTCGATTGTTTCCCAACATGAGCGTAAGCGTTCTACGATACGTGTATCGGGATATCGCAGGTACATGCATCACAACCTCAGACTGCAAGCAGTCGCTCTAGACCACGATTATACTGAAATAAATAATGCCCTTCACTGCTCGCATCTATATCGTACCAAGCAACCTCCGCGTCCGTCCGTCCCATTCGTGTGGCACTCGCTAGAGCCATTCCGGGTGACCCCAGACCTCCTTGCTCCAGTTCTCGACGAGCTCGGGGTCGTCCTTGTACTTCGCCTGGAAATCGGAGAAGCCGCCTGGAGGATGAAGACCTGATGTGGGATGTCCTGACCGTCGCCCTCGAGCTGATCTCGCGCTTCGGCGTATATCTGCAGCTTTGTCAGTCATATGCACAGGACGGTGCGCGTCCGATCAGACATACCCGAGCCGCCTTGGGTCCACTGTGGCATCTTGTTAGTGAAGTCCATATTGCGAACCAATTGAAGGGCGACCTTACCGTACTTGCGATAGCGCACAGTGAAACACCACGGTCGGTACAGACTTCGTCTTCTGGACGAGATCGTGGACGTGGACATAAAACTGGCTAGAGGGGGCGTTCTGTGCGCCCTTGATGTTCCCGCCGACCCAGTCGTCGTCGCGTACGTCGATTACGCAGTAGTCCTTGCCGGGGACTTTGTCGCTCTTGATGATAGCAGCAAGTTCCTACACGCAGTCAGTGAGCCCAACCGTCCTTCTACAGGACGAATGACCGGACCAACGCACGTCAGCGGTGATGTACTTGAGCATGGTGGGAGAGCTAGAGTGTGTGGACGAGGAGAGAGATCGGCGACTTGGTTCAAGATAAGGCGGACGGGCTTGTTGCGACGCCTTGAACGCAAAGGAGGAAGAGCGATATAAGGGGTCCGCAGCTGCGCGAGTGAGAGAGAAAAGTTGAGTACGGAGTGAGTGCAGGGGAGCTGCAAGCATCCCCTAATTGGGAAAGCGGAGAACCGTGTGGAAAAGGCGCGAACTGAGCGCACAGCGCTGGGAAAGCAACAGCCACCAGAGTCTCAGGCCCCGTAAGGACCGACGAAGACCGTATAGAGAGAGCGGGAGAGACGTGCACGGGTGCAATGGATGAACTCTGCTGGACCAGCCTAAGGAGGAGCGGGAGGACGCTGTACAGTCCTTGTTCCGGGTGAGCTGCGAGCGGCGAGAGTGCGTCATAGGTTGGAGAAGCGCCCGGCAGTCCTAGGGGTGCTAAACACCAATCAGACCGAATCAAGCACAGCGAGCAAGTCAGTCATCACATTCAAGTTGATAGTACCGGCAGACGTAAGCTAGAGAGCGCATACATCGAGGTCGCGTAGCAAGAGGGACGAGCCAGACGCGCGAGCAGGTCGTAGTCGTCGGTTGGGGCAGTTGGATGGCCCGACGCGTCGACGAACGTGAGCGTCGGACGCGTGGGTCGCGATCCGGAAGTACCCGGCGCCTTAAAGCGCGGTCGTTCCCCAACGTTTCCTGCCAACGTCACTACTCCTCTCGCCATGTCTCTCCCTCAGCCCGTTCCCCCCTCCTGGAAGGTATGCATCCATCGTCGCCCACGATGCCCACCACCTTCATGCTCATTTTTCTCGCGTGCAGGACCTCGGCAAGTCGTCCAACGACCTCCTTGGCAAGGACTTCCCCTTCCAGGGCGTCAGCCTTGAGGTCAAGACCTTGACCCCCTCCAACGTCGCTTTCAAGGTTGGCGGCACCCGCGACACCAAGTCCAACCTCATTGCTGGCGACATCGAGGCCAAGTTCTTCAACAAGGCCCACGGTCTCGTCTTCACCCAGACCTGGACCACCAGCAACATCCTCAAGACTCAGATCGAGCTCGAGAACCAGATCGCCAAGGGTGTTAAGCTTGACCTCCAGACCGCGCTCACCCCCGACACCGGTGCCAAGTCTGCGCTCTTCACCACCACCTACAAGCAGCCTGGTCTCCACACCCGTGCATTCCTCGATGTCTTCAAGGTGCGTGCCCTCGCTTTTCCGCGTCTCGATGACGTGACATCGCGCGCTCACATGACTTGGTCCGTTCCGTCATACTTGGTCTTTGATTCGCTAGGGCCCTACCTTCACCGCTGACGCTGTCCTCGGCCGCGACGGCTTCCTCCTCGGTGCTGAGGCGTCGTACAACGTGACTGAGGGCAAGATCTCCAAGTACGCGACCGCCATCGGCTACAGCGCGCCCGAGTACGCTGTCACGCTCCACGGTCTCGGCAACCTCACCACCTTCGCTGCGAGCTACTACCACCGCGTCAGCGCCGACGTTGAGGCCGGTGCTAAGGCCGTCTACGACACGCGCGCTGCCCCCTCTGGCAACGTTGCCCTTGAGGTCGGTGCCAAGGTCTACCTCGACAACGCCGCTGCCGTCAAGGCGAAGATCAACAACTCTGGTGTCCTCGCTCTCGGTATGCCCATTTCCGATTCTAATAAGGCACTGCCACGTGTCTAACCGCATATACCCACAGGCTACACTCAGTCCCTCCGCCCCGGCGTCAAGGCTTCCTTCGGCCTTGCACTCGACACCCAGCGGTTGAACGACCCCTCCGCCCAGGGTGCTCACAAGCTCGGCGCGAGCTTCACCTTCGAGGGATGAAAACCCTGCCTTTTTCATTGGGGAGAACTGGCATTCTGCATGTAATCATAGCTATAGGAACAATGCGTAATTCGCTCTGTAGTGCAATTCACGATGCTGATGCTCGTTTCCGTTTCGTTCTGAAGAGACCTTGTGCAACCGGAAGCCTGGCACTGACATATCTTCACGGAAGGCCGCTTCATCAACTGCCACAGGTCTAACATGTGCACAACTCGCGGTGTGCATACTCTTATGCACGGCCGTATTGTGAAGTCGGTCGTGCATCCCGTTGGAATCAGCCCTCAGCCAACCTCGACGTGATTAGCACTTTGAATGGGTGAACACACTGTACGCGGGCCATGAGCCCCGCAAGGCTACTGCCTTGAACGCCGGGTGTCTTCAAACTCACGTATCGCTCAAGAGTGACAGCACCCCGAGTGGGCCAGAGCCGGTGAAGCCAGTGAGTTCTTATTGTCGATGCTCAGCGGCAGTGCTAACTATGATCCGGGACGTGCAGGACGTCCGCAACAAACGGTATGGTTGATTGCTGCTACCAAGGACGTCACAAAGAGAGACTGACCTGGGCGTCGAAGTGTGTTCCAGCGTGGTGATTCTCCAGCGTGGTGATTCGCGGGCCGTGGCGACATCGTGCTGCTGATGTCCTGCCGTGCTCGCCAGGGGTGGACGCCGCCATGGGCTGGTAAGTCGCCCTAGGCGGCGTCCATAGGTACTTGCCATGGCGGGTGAGTGCGAAATGTGCCGATTCAGGTTGCGGTCCATCGCTCACTTCAATCCGTTCTCCTCAGGAAGGCACTGTCATTGCGAAGGACCCGCAGCGTGTCCTCGACGCCCTGGCGTGGCGGGGATCTGCGCGGCGACGGCCCTTGTATCTTCTCTGGCATGTTGTCGGTTCTACAGCTGTCTCTAGGTTCTCGGATGTTCCAATGTGGTCGCGGAGGCGATACGCGGAGGCCGTGCGCACGCTCAGCTCTTGCCCCCGCGTATCTCGAACCTCTGCTAGAGGTTTGGACTTTGCGGAGAGAGATTTCCTGCTGAGGTGATGCGCTCGACTGCCAGCGACTCGGCTTTGGGGCCTCCCTGCCGTTGAGCTGAGGATCAGTCGGCCTTGCGAAGGCAGAGCTATACCTCGAATGCGGCCGGCCATGGCGACTGCGACGCCGGATGAAGAATCTCTAGCACCTCCACGGGCGATGGCCATTCAACCCATGCACAAGCGTTGCCTGGCGCGCGTCGATCCCGTCCGCGTCCAGCACGTCTTCCTGTGCGTCGTCGTCCTTCAAGCTTCAAGCTTCAGCCTCGGGTGACTCCTTCGTTCTGTCCACGCGCGACGCGTCAGGCGAGCCGTCGACGCAACCAAACCCCCACCGTACAGTACTCGGGCACAAGGAGCTCTGGATCAAGCTCTCAGACAATATCAGCCGTCGCCGGCCCGCGCGCACCAGACGCATACGTCCGCGGAACGTGCCACTGCCTGTGGGGAACTCGTCAGCGAACCAGCCTCGCGGTGCTGCTTGCCACGAGCCAGGTCATTACCTCCGTCGAGCGGTCAGTCCGAGGTCCCATGGATGCGTCCCGCGCGCGGACGCGCGGCTTGTGGCCACGTCCCCCGCACCCAGCGCCCGGCAGCCAGCAGACAGCAGCCAAGCCAGCGAGCGCGATATTGTGACAGAGACTCCGTCCATCTTCGCACACTCATCTCCGTCGCCCCGCTCCCACGTCCGCCCTCAGTGTCATCCCATCGCCGTGCGTACGTGTCTGACCCAGCCGTCGACCACGACGCGCCGGGTTGTAGAGCATGGGGCGTGAGTTACTACTAAGTGTGCCGGAGTCTGCGCCTCGGAGGGGCAGAGGTCAAAGAAAACCACCACACAGCGCGGATCTCTGCCCATGGGTCGGGCGGGTCCCAGCGGCCCAGGATGCGGAAAGACGTACGGATGACGTCCAAGCCTTGTACCTCCGGGATATGTACATATACCAACGGACCATGTGAGCACGTACGCTATAGAGCATGAGGTTCCACCGCGCTGTTAACGCCGCGTTTCCACTGCTTCTTCCTTCGCAGGCGTCTTGTGGGTGTCTGTCTGTCTGTTCAGCCTTAGTACACTGGCCTACGGACAGAACGCGGCTTCATGGAGCTCGCACGGGGCCTTTGCCTGGCGGCGTGCGTCGATCCTGGACCGGCCGTCCTGTCCTCTCCTAATGCGCATTAGACCAGTGAGTTCGCTCGCACACCATTTTCGCGTTCGATTGTGTGAGCGTTGGGCACTTGCTTCCCCAGGCTGTCGGCGCATTACCCAACTTTGAGCTCATACAGCCAGCCTGCAGCTTCTCGCGGACTCGGAGCGCGCGGGCGCGCGGTGCCAATCCGCTGGCAAATTGCGAAGCTCCAGGCTCCGTGGTCGTTCTTCCGGCTTCTCCATTCTCATATTCTAGCGACCATGCGCAGACGCACCGTTGCTTGTACATGTCAACGGGGACAGTCAGACGATACGGTACGCGCCTTTCTGGAGACGGCTGTCCGTTAAGCGTTCAAGGACGCAATTTGGTAGGAAGATTGGAGTTGTTCAATGGGCGATGACCATGGGGGTCTGCGCCCGGTGTCCTGAACTGTCTCCGCTCGCGCACATGAGCGGGCCCATCTGCGGCAAAGCGCCACACGTCGCGCGTTCTCGCTCTCTCGCGGCTGCTGTGTGACTGATGGTGTACTGTAGAGGACAAAAGCATCCCTAGTCCGAGTGGGGTTCTGCGGATACGGAACGGGCTGCAGCCCGTCGGGCCACTCGGAAGAGCGGTGGGCAACGTCTGAATCACGCTCGACGCGTCCGGCTGTGGTTCGGAGCCCCGGGAAGCTCACAGCACGCACTCGGCGCAAGACTCCACGATCCTGGCGTGAGTGCTGCGTGCTCCGGACCCGAGCTTGAGCTTGAGCCTGGGCAGGTACAGTATGTCTGCCTACCGGATGGGTGACGATCAGCGCTGGCGCAATAGAAGGAGAGAAGGCGGGGGTTTGCCGCGGCGCTCGGGCGCAGTAGTTGCACGCAGGGACCGACCGTGGTCGCGGTGGAAGGGTTCTAATTGCTCTGATGCACCCAGTTCGGGTTCGGGTTCGCTGAGCCCGGGCAGGCCTGCAGCTGCTTGACGCTTCCCGGACTTTGTACCCTCGCCTCGCGGTGCGCGAATGCGTATCTGTATCTGGAGGCTTGGGGCGCAGATGGCCGTACGTGCTCCGTACGCCGACTGGCCAAGGAACATGGATATGGGGGACCTCCTATGCTATGGCGGCGTTGGAGGCGACCATGTAGAAGGCACGGCAGGTAGGCTGAGGTGGGTAGGTAGGTACCTGTGCCACCACCGACGATAACGGAGGTGCCTGATCAGGCCGTGAGGGTCTGGCGGGTGGCAGCCAATGTCGTGTGCCCACGAATGACGGTGGGCGGACTGCAGGCGATAGATGGAGGCTGAGACTGGGGACAGGCAGCGTACGGCATACGGCAGCTGTACGACCGACCGTGGTCGAATAATCGTCGGCGAATTGGCGTGAAATTGTGTGTAACGAGGTGGTGAGACGCGCGCGCGCGCGCGCGACGGGACGCCGTATGAGATGGATCAGGACGGGTTACTTAATGGTGAGTAATGCGCTGCTGGGTCGATCACGGTTTCGTAGGAGGTGAGGTCACTGCGAGGTCATCGCTGTGTGTGAAACGACGTTGACAGCGACGGCGAGCATTTGTTACACTCGGCGGCGCTGCCATGACAGAGTGGAGAGTATGTAGTGCAATTAAGTGCACCCGCCGCGAACTTGGTATCCATATGAGGATAGCAGGCGGGGGATTGGTTCTTGGGGCTTTCGACCAATGAGCCATTGAGGATGTGACTCGAGATGCAGCGAGGTGCGTCGGGGGCGCGTTGTCGTCGCAGAGCGCGGGCGCAAGAAAAGGCGGGGGTGGGAGAACGGATGATGAGCAGAGAAGGAGGGCGAGGAGGGGAGGGTGCGCCATGGCGGACCGGGTCTGGACTGAGGGCATGCCGTCGGGCCCGGGGAGAGGGCGAGAGGAGGAGAGGGAAAAAAGACCGATAAGATCTGGGGTGCGAATGACGTTTTTGGGCGGAGGTGTGCGCGCGTGCAATATGGCGAAGAGGAAGAGCGCAGGAAAAAAGGAGGCGGTTGGGAATGGTGAGAGGGTCTGATGGGCGGTGCTGCCCCTGGGTGTGCATGGGCGTTGGGTGTATGTACAGTAGAGAAGAGGCAGGAGTCGGCCATGGATGTTGGAACGTGGTGTGCGGCGTTGTGGGCAGCAGCTGTGCGGTGTGGTTGCCGTTGTTTGGCGGGGAGGATTTGCAGGGGACTGAGGGGAGGGCGGGGGTGTGAGAAGGAGTTGCCGGAAAAAGAGGGTAGGATTGACGGGGAAACGGATGAGACGGGGAGGGGGTGCATCGATCGGGGAGTGTGTATCTGAATCTGAGCATCTCGCATCGCATCTGCTGCTGTCGAGTGCGTCTGCCAGCAACAAGCAAGCACAAGCCTCAACCAGCAGCTGCAGGTCCCAGTCCCAGGCAACGACCGCCATCTCGCTCTTTCTTCCTCCACTCCCCAGGAACGCCTAGGCCGCCATGGACTTGTCCCTCCAATACCCACCCGGCCCTCCTCCTCCTCCTTCTCCTCCTCCTCCTCTCCCTCCTCCTCCTCTTCCTCCTTCTCACCAACACCATCTCATCTCCATTCTCTCAGACCCTCTCCCCCCTCGGCCTCCCAAAACACGAGGTCGCCCAACCTCCTCCAAAATCTTTTCCTCTTCAGGCAGCGCTACTCTCCCGTCTTCTGACGCTAGCACTATCACCACCAATCCTACCCACCCGGAATTTAACACTCTCCTCCCTCCAAGTCCGCCATCTCCGTCCACCCCTGGCGACCCCTCCGCTGACCTCTCCGACGCCTACCACATCCTCTGGAACCACTTCGGATTCATTCCCTCCCATCCAGATCTCGACCTCCTGGATGGATATAAGCTCCCCGTGAGTCCCGTTTCCGTCCCACACGCGCCATCACACGCACCTCCGACCTCGTGCAACACACGAGTCCGTCCCCTCCCCCTCCCCTCCGTCCCCCTCCCCGCCGCAGACGCACGCAGCACCCCGAGTGCCCGGGCGATGCCTTCGCATCCTCCCGACAGCCGTCCACGCCAACTGCGCGCGTCCCATCATCACTTACACGCGTCTCGCCCATCTTTACGCGAAAGAACGCGTCCCGGTGCTCACGCCTCTTTTCTTTTCAGCTGTCCTCACCCCACTCACCGCTCTCGCCCCCGCTCGTAACCAACATCTCTACTACCCAGCGCAACCTTCCCGCTTTCGCCAACCACTCGCGTACCTCGTCTTCCCCGCCCTCTCCTTCTTACCCGCTCTCGCTCCCGAACATGGCCAAGAAGCGTAGATCCCTGCAGGCCATCCTTGTGCCGTCATTCCTTCCCCAGGCTTCCTCCTCCTCTTCTCCTCCGCACTCCGCCTCGCCCTCTCGGCAACGGTCGCACACCGTCACTTCCCCCAGCGACCTCCATGCCATTGAATACTCCCCCGACTGGCTCTCGTTCTATGCAGGCGCAGCGTCTCCTGGAGTCTCAGAACTCTCTTCTCTCGGACCTGTCACACCGTCCCGTCACTCTCCGCCCCCGGACCTCCTCGACGAAGACCCGTTCGCGAACCTCTCGCCCGCACCCTCCGTGCGCGGCTCGCGCGCGACCTCCCCTGTGCGCAGCGTCTTCGACGTCTTCGCGGACTCGCTCGAGCCCCCGCGCTCGCCTCTCGCGGAGACGGCACCTGCTCCCTCCGAAGACAGGCCGCGGATTCTGCGCCATGCGGCCTCGTTCACGTCCTTCCAGGCCATGTCCAGCGCCAGCACTAGCATAAGCGCGCTCACGCCCTCTACGCCCCCGCCGACCCCCACCGAGCCATCCAAGCCGCTGCTTCGAAGACCAAAGTCATCTGGGCCTCCACAGGTGCGTCCGGCATGGACGCGCCCTGCGTTCAAGCCCCGGCCGTCGCTGCCGTCTTTGAACACGCTCGCTCGTACGAGTATTCACGTCCCGAAGGTACTGTCCGGTTTTCTTGGCCTCATCTCGCTTCCCTCGATGAGGCGTGTCATCGCGTAGAGACATGATGCTGACCGCTCTGATGTTTTACGTCGGATAGGTTCGCAGAGGCCGCCCAGGCGCCCACCTGCCGCTCGAGCCCTGGGAAGACCCCGCGCCGCCCGCGCCGACCGAGTCCGAGCCGCCAGAATCGCCGTTCAGGAGCGAGCTCGTCGACGCGCAGCGTGCCTAGCTCGCCGGTCGCGCGGAGAAGGGGACACATCCGCCGGCCGACGCTGAGCATGATCAGGGACTCGAGGATGTTCCTCGACGGCGAGAATGCGGAGGAGGAGGGCGATAGTGGGCAGGCGCGCGCGCTCGCGCTTGACCTGGGGACGGGGCCCGAGGAGAAGGAGCCGCCGTCGAGCGCGCGGGCGACGCCGACGTCTGTGCCGCTGCCGCGGCCGCGTGGAGTCGAGGATGTAGGCATGGGCACGTCGTTCCTGTCGATCTCCCCAGAGGACATGCGGGGGTGCTTCGCACATCATCCGGACCTCCAGGACCGGGACCAGGGCCAGGACGACGAGCAGCCGCCGACGCCCCCGCCCAAGTCGGCAGGCGCGATGTGGCATGCGCGGTCGATGTCGGAGACGTCGACGACGTCGACTTGGACGGTCCCGTCCCTCTGCCCGTCTTCGCCCACCTCGACTTCGTCCGAATCCGCAGAACACTACCAACAACACCATCACCACCATCCTCCGTCCGGGCACCACCACACGCATCACACACACGTCCGTATCGATACCGAGTCTGCCGAGCATACCACATACCCCTCCGTCTTCTCCCCCGCGCACCACCATCACCATCACCACACCCACCTCCCTGACGCCTTCACCCACCGCCATACCCAGCTCCTCACGAGCGACCTCCTCGAGTCGCTCGAGTACGACTACTCCGAGGCGCTTCTCCCGCCTGAGCGTCGCCGCTTCCACCACCCCCATCTCCGCTTCCGCACTCGCAGTCCCCGGCGCCCCGTTCTACCCTCCCGCCTCGCCGACGACCGCAGAGTTCGAGCCGGGCTCGTCGGCGGGGACGATCCGCACCGTCCAGCCGCGCGTGTTAGTCGCGCGCCGACGCCGAGGAGGAGGACGGCACCGCGGTGGAACGGAACAGGATGCCGTCGGACAGCTCTGCAGAGTCCAAGTGGAGCACGGAGGCGACGGACGCGCACGCGCGCGCACTGCCCATGCCGCTCTCCCCGCCCGAGCTGCCGAGCTCGAGCTCGGAGGCGGGCACGGAGACGAGCGCGAGCCCCACGCGCTCGCTCTCGCTCTCGCTCTCGCCGTGCACGCCGCTCTCGCGCTCGCGCTCGTCGTCGACCGTCTCGTCCGAGTATGACTTCGGGGACGACGAGTATGAGCTCGAGTACGGGTGCTACTCGTACGACATTGGTCCGTTCGCGGACCCGCTCGCATCCCCGCCCCTCCCGCACGGCCATCCTTCCTTCCAGCAACAACAACAACAACAACAACAACAACAACAGCAGCAGCAGTCGCCGCCGCGGCCGGTGTTCGGGTACGGCATCCCGTGGCCCTCGACGCACTGCGCGCGCGAGCGGCGCGTCGGGCGGCTCGGGCGGGAGCGTGAGCGACGTGCTGAGCGACCTGGAGGACCTCGCGGAGGACCTGACCGAGCGCTTCAGCCTGTCGATGTCCATGCGCTCCCCGACCGCGTCCACGTCCGAGACGTCTTCTGCTTCTGTTGACGTGTTCGGCAGCGACGAGGGCGCGGTGGATGGCGACGGGGACGCGCCCGCGGGCTCGTCGTCGCGCAGGAACGGCCGCCCGAGCGGCGGAGAGGCGGGCGAGAGTCGGGGCCATGCGTACCAGTCTAATGGGCATGTGAGCGGCAGCTACACACGCAGTGGGTTCCGGAGGGGTAGTGCGGGCAATGGTCGGGAGGGCGACGAAGATGATGACGACGACGACGGGCGGAAAACGCCGCCCTGCGCGCCTCCCCCTCCACGCGCACGCCGCGATGACCGAATCCGAGTCCGAGTCCGACGAGGAGAGCAGCACGGACGACTATGGCGCGGACTCGCCGCGCGCCGCGCATGGGGACCGGACACCACGGAAGAGGAAGAGAGCGCCACGACACGACGCGCCCGGGCATGCCCGCGTCCGCGTCGCAGCCGGATGCGATGGACGACGACGTGCCGCTCGCGCAGGCAGATCCCGACGGCGCTCAGGGCGCAGCGCACGATCCGCCGACAGGTCCGCGACGAGCTCGACCAGAAGCGGCAGGAGCGCCGGGCGCTGCGCGCGCAGCAGGCGCTCCTCGCTCAACAACAACAACAGCAGCAGCAGCAGCAACGCGCGGAACGGCCGGCGCGCGCGATGTCGTCTGCGGTCGAGCCGGCGCCGCAGCCGATAGTGAGCGCATCCCCGCCGAAGCCTGTCGGACGCCCGCGGACGAAGACGTTGCCGAGCACGATGAGCAGCCCGTTCTCCGTCGGCGACCTCACGAAGAAGCTGCTCGGCCTGCAGACCGCCGCCCCGCCGCCTCCTCCCACCCCCATCACCGCCCCGCCTCTCCCGACGTCTGCAGGCCTCCGCTCGAAGCGGCCCTCGCTGGAGGCGCACGACAACGCGTCCGCGTCTGTGTCTGCGTCGGTTCGTGGGCGCGCGATGACCACCGACCCGCACGCCCGGTCGAGCTCGTCCCGCGCTGCGTCGCGCGCACCTGCTGCCGACGCGGCGGGCAGGTCGTTGCGGCCGATGCGCTCCTTCCACCGCCCGCGCACGGGCGACGCCGACGCGTTCAACGTCCCGCCCGTGCCGACGTCCGAGCGGACGTCCCTCTCCGACCTCCAGCGCCGCGCGACGGGCACAAGCAGACACCGCGCGGACGAGCCGCCCGCGTTCCTCGCGAACCCGCCGCCCGCGGGCGCCGTGCCCGCCCTCGACGCGCGCACGTCTGCGCTCGACCGCGCGCGCTCCGTGCGCTCTGCGCGGTCCGCGAACTCGGGGCCGTCACGGAGGCCGAGCGTCGAGAGGCCGCGCGCGGAGCCCGAGAGCATCTCTGCGTCTGTTGTGCGTGGGCGCGGTGCGTCCGCCGCCGTCGCCGTCGCGTCGCCCGCGTCGACGTTCTCGCAGCCGGCAGGGGCGAAGGCTGCGGGCGGTGCGGGCGGGGGCCAGATGATGTGGCAGCAGCGGGTGTTTATCGGGAACATGCAGCGGTTCTGTACCGTCGAGATCGGGTCGGGGACGTGTGCGGGGGACGTGCTGAATATGGTTGATGCGCAGGGGGCGTTGGAGCAGGGCGCGGGGAGCGGCGGGTGGATGTTGTGGGAGATATCGCAGGACTTTGGCATGGGTGCGTTCGCTCTCTCGTTTCGATTCGTCGTTTCTTCCTCGAGCCTGTCGCTGACTGACGACGGCGCGCGGCGGACAGAGCGGCCGATCCGCAGCTTTGAGATGCTGAGCGACGTGTGCGGCGCGTGGAACACGGACAAGACGGTGAACCTGCTCGTGATCAAGAAGACGCTGCTCGCGCCGCTGCTGAGCCCGAAGGCGATGCCGTCCGCGTCGCCGACGTGCAGCGGGTACTGTCCAGTGGGAGTACAAGCGCGGCAAGTGGCAGAAGCGCTGGATGGAGCTCCGGGAGCACAGTCTCTGGCTGCTCCAAGCGCGACTACGGTACGTCTGCACGCTCTCTGGTTCTACCGCTGCGTTCGCGTTCAGTCGCTGACGATCGTCCGGGACGTGCAGGGCAAGGACGCGACGTTCTTGTGCTCGCTGAACAACTTTGACGCGTACTACGTGACGCGCGTGCACAAGGCGCCGAAGCCGTACGTGTTCTCGGTGAAGTCGACGGACAGCCTCTCGTTCTTCGAGAGCACGTCCGACTATGTGCACGTCTTCTCCTGCGGCGAGAGCGAGGGCAAGAACTGGCTCGAGAAGATCCTCCTCGCCCGCGTACGTCCCCTCCCCTCCTCCCTTCCACCCTCTTCATCACAGCGAGCTAACATCGGCGCGTGCAGTCGTACGTGCTCTACCAGGAGCGCAACGTCATCTCGTCCGGGCCCGCGGGCCTCCAGCGGGCAGGCACGCGCAAGCAGGCACCCGGCCAGCGCCCCGCCCAGCCGCTCGTGAACGTCGGCGCGCCGAAGGCGGACCCGATGAGCGCCCCTATCGGCTTCGAGCCTGCCGCGGGCTCCCTCCTCGCGCGCCGCCATGCGTAGCGTTGCCGGGTCGTCTGTCGCTCGCGGCAGAGGTTGTCATTGTACATACTTACATCCATAGACCGGCCGTGCCGATACCGGCGTCGTCGCATGCATACATCCTACCTGCCCCTGTCTCTCGCGATCGCTACTGATGGCTGCTGACCTGGCATCATTTTTTCTCTCCCTCGCGCCGCTTCGCCCCCGAGCGAGGTATGTATTGCCCGCCTCGATATGTAATGCTATCGCGCGCGTCCGCGCGGTTCTCTTCACTTAGGAGCTATTTATCACTTTCCTGTACATGCGTCCCTCCTTCGCGCAACACCCCATCTAATCCTCGCCCATCATTACTCCGAGTCGTTCGTTAGCATATTTTCCCCCTCTCTCCTGTATCGATGGTATGCAGCATGTGTAGTCGGCGCGAGCCCGCCAGGGCGGAAATAGAATTGCAAAGCGAAACGGACAGAAGTACAGGAGTGAGATAGCAAGGGAGATAGAGGAGCTGCAAAGTATGCTACAAGTTGCCGAGAATGCACGCGCACGGCTGCTAGCAAGAGGAGGTTACCAGCGGGTCGTAGGCATGTCTGGCTAGGAAGATGAGAGAGAGCGTCGCTGCTTCACACCGCTCAGTCGGTCCTGGGCTTCTTCTTCGCGGGCCCCTCCTCGTCCTCCTTCGCCTTGGGTTTCGGCTTGGGCTTGGGCTTCGGCCGCGCCTCCTCATCGACGTCCATCGCGTCGTCGTCGCTGCCCTTCTTCGCCTTCGGCTTCGGCTTCGGCTTTGGCTTGGACGCAGCAGCGGCCTTCTTCGGCTTCTCGTCCTCGTCGTCATCGTCCGCGTCGCTCTCCTCCGCCTTGCCCTTCTTCGCCGCCGCGGTGGCCGCCTTCTTCTTGGGCGACGGCCTTCGCCTTGCCCTTAGCCTTGCCCTTCGCAGGCGCGCATGAGGTCGCGGTCGCCGCTCGCGTCGGACGCGGTCTGCCCGCCCTCGTCGGAGGAGTCCGAGTCCGTGGGCGAGCCCGAGTCGGACTCGGACGCGTGGAAGTCCTCGTCCTCCTCGCTGTCGTCGTCGTCGCCGCCGAGACGCGGCTTGGGCACCTCCTCGCCGGAGCTCGCGACGCTCTGCATCTCCTCGTCCTCGTCCTCGTCCGCGGCCATGATGAGCTCGCCCTCCATCATCTCGTTCTTCGTCTTCACCTTCTTCTCCTGCAGGTACCCGTTCACGTGGTCGTACTCCTCCTTGACGATGGACGTGAAGGTGTACTCGGGCCCCTGCTTGGTCACGATCTTGAGGTCGAACGTGCGCGCGGCGGTCGCGCCGAGGCCCGCGCCGAGACGGGAGAAGACGACTTGGTGGATGTCGGAGAGCTCGATGAGCGTGGGCTGCTTCGAGACGAAGAAGATGTATTTCTCGAGCATGAACAGGTCGCCCTGCACAGCCTTCAAGTGCGCCTTGACGGATGCATGCCCATCGCGACTGCGAGGACGCTATGAGTGAGCAATAAGGGGAAGGGACCGTGAGATGCTTACCTCTGGAAGGCGCCAGTAGCGATGATTTTCTTCTTGGAGAGTGCGCGGAAGACGCCAGAGACAACCTCGAAAGTCGGGTCCTCGTAGTTCTTCTTCAGCTTTTCGTACTTTGCGATCTCCTCTCTGGATGGAATGAGAATCGACTTTCACAACCATGCCCTGTGTTTTGACTTACTCTGGCATGTTCAACTCGGCGGTGATTTCCTCCTCACGGTTGAACTGCATCACGAGGTACTGATAGCGTGTCTGACCTTGTCTGATAGGGACACTCAATGCAATCTGCATGGAGTCAACATCAGCTTGAGGGCTACGGATAACGTGCGCCATTTCGACTTACAATGAACAGGACGTGCTGATCATCCTTGGGCAACAAAAACAACTTGGAGATGCTGCCGTACATGATCTTGTAGTCGTACGTCCTACCACGTAGACGCAGGAACTCAGGGTACATGTCCAGATCGTACCGTCCTCTGGGCGTCTGGACGTTGACTTCGTCAAAGCTGAGGATGATATCACCGGCAACTTGGCCAAGCTCGGCCTTCTCCTTGACCATGTCGTGGAACGCCTGAGCCGCACTGATTTCCTCGCCCTCCTCCTCGTTGTCGGATTTCTGCGAACCCGCATCCGATCCCTTTTGACCCTTGACCTGGGTTCCTGGTACATAGAAGCGGATCTCGACCATCTCATCTGGGGCGTGACGGGCAGGCTTCTTGTTCTGGGTGGCGAACTCCAGCGAGACCTCTGTCCGACCAGCGATATTCGAATTCGCCACTTGTGTCAAGGGGAGCTCAAAGGCAGTCTTATTTGACACCTTGAACGCAAGATCTTGTCCTACACCCATATTGTTAAAATGAGGACTGCGGCTAGGACACCGATGACGCGCACCTAGGAAAGCTGTCTCTCCCCAATTCCATCCCTTGAACGTGACCTCCTTCGTCTCCAGTGGAATGCTAAAGTATTGTTTGAGAAGGTGGGCGAGCTTGTCGTGGTCCTAGAGTTCGACGACAATCAGGACGAGTTGTCTTTCTCCGCGATTGGCCGGCTTACTCACCTCGCGCAGGAAGCCATCGAAAGTTCTCTCTCGATCCTGTCCTTCAATCCGACTCTGAGTTGGTAATTGCGAGCGACATCGGAATCCATTGTGCCCATTTGATGTCAGCTGCTTGCATCGCAACCATGTCGCTTCCCTCCTCGGCCTTCCAAGCCATACCGCTCGACGCGATACGGATCTCTGTTCCAGGCCAAAGAAGCATTGAGTGTGCCTCTCAGAGCGGTGTGAATGGCGATGGGGACGTACTGCCGACCTCTGGAGAGAGACCAGTGGTAGATGTGGTCAAACTGCGTCGTCGTCATGGCCGCTGTCGAGACCGAGAGATACGAGCATCGGAGGGGTGGTGGTGGAGAGGAGGCAAGCCTGGACAGAGAGCGAGGACGCGTTGCGGAGTCTGAAAACGCGCTCAGTGTTCGCGCGCGCCACCTCCGCAGACTCTCCTCGGCCAGTCGCGCGCTCGGGCTCCGAGTCGCGTCTCCCGTCCTCCGTCCGTCTCCCTCACCACATCTCCCGCACCTCCCCCCTCCTCCCCTCGCCACCGTCGTACGCGCCCCGCGATGGACAGCTTCAACCCAAACAGAGCGTCTTGGGGTGGAGGCCTCCTCTCGCCCCTCTCACCCACCTTCATCGAGTCCCTCGAAGCGCGTTCTCGCGACGTCCAGGAACGGACATTCTGTAAATGGTACCACTTCGCAACCTGTCGCGTTCTCACTCTCGGCTTACATGGATGCAGGCTGAACACGAAGCTAGAGGCAAATGGCTATCCTCCGATGACCTCCCTGGTCAAGGATCTGTCTGACGGTGTCCGGCTCATTCAGCTGATGGCGAGTGCTGCCATGTTTACTCGGAAACATACTTTCTGACCTCGGACATATACCAGGAGATCATGGGTACGTCTTGTGCCCTCTTAATATTGACCCGCCTCTAACGTCTTGCAGGTGATACGTCTCTGGGACGGTATAATAAGAATCCCAAGATGAGAGTGCAGAAGGCTGAGAACGTCAACAAAGCCCTCGAGTTCATTACCTCCAGAGGCGTCAAGCTCACCAACATCGGTCCTGAAGGCGTGTACATGTTCTGTGGTTTGACTAACCCAGGGGCTGACATCAGTGCAGACATCATCGACGGGAACCTCAAGCTTATCCTCGGCATGATTTGGACGCTGATTCTCCGGTTCACCATTGCGGACATCAGGTTCGTTCATTGTGAACCATCTTGAAACGCCTGCCTCGGCGCGCAACAAACTCTAACCCAATTACGTTCAGCGAGGAGGGTCTATCTGCCAAGGAGGGCCTTCTTCTGTGGTGTCAGCGCAAGACAGAGCCTTACAAGGAAGTAGACGTACAAGATTTCTCCCTCAGCTGGTCTGATGGCCTTGCACTGTAAGTTTCGCTGGAGGTAAGTCGATGATCCAATAGTGAATGCGTATCGTGCAGGTGCGCCCTCATTCACTGTCACCGGCCTGATTTGATCGACTACGACAAGTTGGATAAGGTAGGCGTGACCGTGAAGAGGCCGACAACCATACTGACCGTAGGCAACCTGTTAGACCGACCGACATGGCAACACTCGTCTCGCCTTCCAGATAGCACAGGAACATCTTGGTATTCCAGTTCGTTGCATGTCAATCCTGTACGCCAATGATCTGTTGATGTACCTCCTCTTCTTCACAGCAACTCCTTGAAGGTCGCGGATCTGTGCGATACACAGCATCCCGACGAACGTAGTGTCATGACGTACGTTGCGGGGTACTTCCACGCTTTCTCATCGATGGGTAGGAGTCTTCGCCGGCATGCGACTGTAATCAGACTGACAATGCGCAGAGCAAACCGAGACCGTCTCCCGGCGTGTCGAGAAGTTCGCGGAGCTCATGCAGTCCGTATGGACCTCTCGGAACGACTATGAGCGGCGCGTCCGCGAGCTCCTGCGCTCCATGGCCGAGATGCGCGATACATGGGCGGCAAAGTCCTTCGCAGGTACCTACGCCGACGCGCGCGAGCACGCTGCGTCGTTCCAAAACTACAAGCAGACGACGAAGCGCTCCTGGGTCACCGAGAAGCAGGACGTCGCGACGCTATTCGGCAACGTGCAGACGAAGCTGAAGACGTACGGGCTGAGGGAGTATGTCCCGCCCCCCGGATTGACCTTACCCGACGTGGACGGCGCGTGGAATACTCTCTTGAAGGCAGAGGCGGAACGGTCGAAGGCGATCAATGCAGAGATTCGACAGCAAGTGCCCATGCATCGCTCTGATTCGGACAGGATTCTGACTCCAGCACAGGATCAAAGAGAACTTGAGACGCAAGTTCGCCGACCTCGCAAACGACTTCGAGCGACGATTGCGCATCATCTCCACCGAGCTGGTGTCAATAGAGGGTCCCCTGGAGGAACAAATGGACCAGGTCCGCGCACTCCAAACGCGCGTGCCTGCGCTGTCAGACTCGCTGCGAGCCGTGGCCGACGCGGAGGACGAGTGCCGCGCCGCGAACGTGGACGAGAACGACTACACTGTGTTCACGGTCGAGGATCTGCGCTTCGAGCTCGAGCTCTTGTCGCAGAGCATCACCAAGAAGATCGCGTTCATTGACAACCAGGTCAGACATTCGTGCAGGTCTGATTGCCCTCGCCACTCATTGCTGCGAGCATAGATCGTGTCACGTAACATGACCAACTTGACACCGGCCCAGCTCGAGCAGTTCGAGAGCACGTTCCGATACTTTGACAAGGACGAGTCGAACACGCTCAACCAGTCCGAGATGGCGGCCGCTCTCGCCAGTCTCGGGATTGTTTACTCGGTATGTGGCACCGCTGCTTGCTGTCCCAGGCTAGAAACTGATCTCCGCTGCGCAGGACGAGGATATGGATCTCATTTACGATCAGCTCATGCAGGATTACGGCGCAGTCACTTTTGAAGCGTTCATCAACCTCTTGGTATGTCCTTGTCCGTAACTCTCTACCGTTTCAAGCGTTAACCCGATGCACGTTACACAGGTTGACATTATGGAGGACCAGACCTCTCCCGCACAGCTGCGCGAAGCATTCCGTGGCATTGCTGCGGACAAGGTAAGAGGACTCTGCGATACCTTTCAGCTCCGACGACTGAACTGCTGCGCCCACAGCCGTACGTGACGGAGCTCGACTTGCGCGTGGCGCATCTACCAGCGAACGCCATCGACTTCCTCCGACAAGCGATGCCATCCTCGGCGAACGGGGCTGGTGAGCCAGAGTACGACTACGAGAGATGGCTGGACGAGGCGTTTGACTCGCAGGACGGGCTGTGAACGTGTGAGCACCGATACTGCCTCGACTGCGATTTGGGTCGCGCTCTGGAAGCGCTATGGTTGCTCTGGATCTCACGGTGTGCGCTTGGAGTTCCGCCAGTCTTGTTCGTCCTCAGGATCGCATACATACCGTATCGCTTTAGCATAGACTACTACTGTATTACCAATGACATATGCATATGTTTCGAGGAGAAGAAGACGGAAAGGCGAGAGGATCGTCGCGTGCGGAAGCAGGAAGACGAATACGCGCGTGCCACCGCCTTGTCCAATCAGAGCGCGGCAATCGCCGTTGTCGCCCAATCGTGATATACATATAGTAGTAGCACTCTCCTCTGCACCCTCATCTAGTCTCTGCCCTCTCCACCACACATCCCATCCACATTCTGCAAACATGGTACGTGCATCGCGCTCTGGTCCGATCTTCTGCTCAGGTGCTCACGACGCGCCCCCCGCCAGGCCTCAGGTGTCGGCGTGAACCCCGAGTGTCTCGAGGCGTACCAGGAGCTGAAGCTCGGGAAGAAGACCAAGTACATCATCTTCACGCTCAACAAGGACAACACGGAGATCGTCGTCGAGAAGAAGAGCCCGCTGACGAGCACGTACGACGACTTCCTCGCAGACCTCCCCGAGGGCGAGTGCCGGTGGGCCGTGTACGACTTTGACTTTGAGAAGGAGGATGGCGGCAAGCGGAGCAAGATCACTTTCTACTCCTGGTGAGCGTCGTGTTCATTCTCCTGATGCCTTCACCGCGCCGTCTCGCAAGCTCTCCGCTCGCCACTGCGCATGCGTGTGACACGTTGCGCCGAGCGTGGGGCGGCGAGGACGGCGGGAGGTCGCTCGCAAAGAAGACAGGGGATCGCTGACGGATGCTGCGTTATCTACGCGACGCGTGCGATCGCGCCGATCAGGTCTCCCGACGACTCGAAGGTGAAGCAGAAGATGTTGTTCGCGTCGTCCAAGGACGCGCTGCGCCGTTCGCTCGTCGGCATCGCCGCCGAGATTCAGGGAACGGATTACAGCGAGGTCGCGCACGAGAACGGTACGTTCACCAGTGGCGATGTCTGCAGCTGCCTCCGCGGGATGCTGATTGCCTCTCCTCGCGCGTGGTGCAGTCCTTGACAAGGTCTCCAAAGGCCACTGATCCGCGATGAACTCGTTCGCCCGGCGTCGACCTTTCCCTTTGTTTATTGAACCAGACCAGACTGCGCTTCGGATCCCGCTGCTGGCTAGGGGGCGACATCCACCGGTCCCCTCGCGAATTCGCTGTGTGTGCGTGCCGTCCCCCGAGCTGAAGAGAAGTGTTGTAGTAGAGCTGTACAAATGCATATCGATATCATGGTCTCGGACGGATTCCCCGCCTCGTCGGTGAACTGCATAATCGTTTGTCGTGCTCGACGATGTCCCCGATAATGAGCTTGAGCGTCCTTTTCATGTTCTGCGGACTCTCGGGCCGTGACGGCGCTCGGATTCTGTGCCGTCTCTCCGCTGCGAGCGCTCCGCAGTATGACGCTCATCCTGGTGGCGGTGGTTACAGCTGCAGGTACCAGGCTGGACGTACACTGGCTGCACGAGTGACAGGCAAGACTCACATCACAACCTTCAACAACCCGCTACCCACTCATCTAGTCAATAACTGAGGCAAAACAACACCATTCGCTTGACCTTAATACTCCGGATCTGCACATGTCTGTCGTACCGACCGAGGAGAAGGCCGTCTTGCCCGGTGCATACGGCGGAGACCCTCCGACCCCATACAGCGAGGATGTGCCAGAGGTGCTCCGACGGGCGACCTCAAGACTGCAGTTTCCTCCTTCATACGTGGTGGTCGGATTCTACCGGCTAGTCACAGATAGGAACCTATACATTCCCGCGTGGCAGAAGTGCAAGCACGGGTTCGTGCGGGGAGCGACTGTGGCTATCGTATGGGTGCGTGAGCAAGCACCCTTATGCTGGCGACCCATGCTGACACCCAGCAGGCAGTTGGGACTTTCAAGGTCCAGAGGAAGTTCGTCGAGGTGTTCCTCATCAAGTGAGTGTCTAGTGCACTAGTAGTGCACTCCCCTCCTGCACGCAACTCATGAACAACGACAGGTCTCCGCGCGTGACCGGACTCTCGCGGGACGCAATACTGGGCATACCGATGCCCTTTGACCTCCCTACATGTTCGTTTCACCGGGCCTGTTGGTACTACCCGTCAATCTAACCTAATATGTGCACACAGACGCGACTCTCTTCTTCATCTCGAGCCAAGTCTCGGCGATCATCTACTTCTTCCTCTCGCGTAACATCCGCATCGCCCGCGAGCGTGCGTACGACCAGACGATCGCGTCTCGCGGCAAGGGCGCGGACTGGTGGCGCCCGTATGTCGAGGAATGGGACAACCCTCCGCGTGTCAAGAGCAGCGGGTGGGGACTCGGCGCGTTCATGAGCGGCCCCATTGGTAGAATGGTCACGAGCCGTAAGCACATCTAGACAATCACTCTTCTGGAGCATGGCCGCTGATTCAACTGCGGTGGTTTCAGTGCTCATGATACCGCTCCATGCCATCCCGTTCGCGGGCATGGCAATCGCTGCGTGGTTCAAGGCCTTGGGCACCGCGCGCTACCTCCATCAGCCCGTGAGCATTGCCCTCCTGATCTGCCATTGTGCTCATTTCTTGCGCCCGGTAGTACTTCAAGGCGAAGGGAATGACCCCTGAGCAGATCGCGACCTTCATCGAGGAGCGCAAATGGGATTATCGATGTACGTGTCCTAGCGCTGCAAACTTCGCATATGCTCACTACCACCCCATGTAGCGTTCGGGTTTACTGCTGCCCTTGCGGAGCGACTCCCCATCGTCGGGCTCATATTTTCGATCTCTAACCGCATTGGTGCGGCGATGTGGGCGCACGGTACGTTTCTCAGCCGCGCGCCCGCGCGAACTTCTTGATCTGACAGAAGCATAGACCTTGAGAAACGGCAACACTACGTGGCTGCTGTTAAGGCCGGTCTTGCTCCCGGAGTGGAGCACAAGCTGAAGGCAACCTGAATCAGGAGCGTGGTGAACTTGCGTTGCACTGAGTGTTGAACTACCTCTGTATAAATCCCAATATCATCAAGGCGTAGTGGACTTCGGTTTGAACCGCAGGAAGCCACTCCATAGTGCCGGGAATTGTCGAACTAGGCGCTAACTAAGCAAACTACTCGAGTAGTAGCCTAGGCTAGTGGGGCAAATACTGACGCGAGGCTACCAGCCTGAGTCACAGAGACTCGGATAAGGTGACGTCGTACCGCGGACACTGGTAGAACCTAAGCAGGCCCCTCCGGGCAGACCTGGACTACGATGACGGTATCACATATGCCAAGCCGTCGCCTTCGATTTCGTCTCAGCAAGACACTCCGAACGGCGAATACCAATGTACGCGCTTTCCAGACATGTGTTGATACCTGTGACTGCCCTCAAGAGTGGCTCACGGCCACCATCACCGCGGTACAAAAGAAGGGAAAGCAGGCCAGCGATCCCGAAGGGTACCGCAACATCGGACTCGAAAGCTGCCTCTTGAAAACCCTCACCCTTCTGGTTGATCGCAGACTGCGTGAATGGGCAACCGACGCGAATCTCGTCCCCGCTCTACAGAACGGATTTCAAGAGGGACTCCGCACGGACAACAATGTCTTCGCGCTCCGTGCTGCCATCGAGCAAAGCCGCTCGGTTAACAGGACACTCTGGGTGGCTTCCGTTGACCTCGCCAACGCTTTCCCCTCCGTTGACCAAAACACGCTCTGGGCTAAGCTGCGCGACCTAGGTGCTGGCGGACCTCTGTATGACTGGCTGCGTATGATTTACAGTAGACTGGCCTACGTCGTACGCTGCAATGGCGAGCTCTCTGATGAGTTCCGCGCACTGGCAGGAATCCTTGTAGGAGATCCGGCATCACCTATCCTCTGGAACCTGTTCTTTTCGGACTTCATACCTCCCCCGCATGACGACGACGTCTACCTCGACGGCCTACATGTGCCCTACCTCGCGCAAGCAGACGACGTTCTCCTGCTCTCGTACTCTCTCGAAGGCCTGCAGATCAAGCTCGACATCCTGACCCGATGGTGCGCACGAAACGGCCTACGCATCAGTGTCCCTAAGAGCTATACACTCGCGTTCGGCGAGCTCCCAGTGCATCTTCTTCCGATCCGCCTCTACGACCAGCCACTGCGCCTCGTGCAGACCACGCCCTACGTTGGTATCTCTGTGACCACCTCTGCCAAGAACATCTTCAGTTCTCACAGAAAGGCCCAAGCTTCGAAGGCTCGACGTGTGGCCAATGCAACTCTCGCGCTGGAGTCGTACATAGGCCCAATTCCCCCCGACATCGCCGCGTCCTTGTACATGGCTCGTGTCGATCCGCATCTGACATACGGATGTGTTGTCGACCCTGATGTATCCGAGTATGACCTCCTCGAGCTTGAGAAGGTACAGAACGCATTCGCTAGACGTTCCTTTCGCCTTCCCAAACGTGCCGCCCCCTTGCCTCTGTTGATGGAGCTCGCAATCTGGCCCCTGCGCTATCGCCGGGTGACACTCACCCTCAAATTCCTCCTCTACCTGCTGTCCACAGACGCCAGCGTCCCCACAGCTGCGTTCACATCAATCCTGTCTCTCGCAAAGGCAGGCCACCCGTGCTGGTATACGGACCTCAAACATGCACTCGCAGCCCTACCGGTACCCGTCGCACTCGATCATCGTGTTGCACCCACCATTGAGGGAGTCAACCTCCTCCTCGCTGCCGTGCGGTCCTCTCTGCTGCGGCACCTCCAAGTCGCCATCACTAGCAGGGACAAGCTTGAGTTCTGGCGAGCTACGGTCTTCCCCTCAGTCGGAGGTGCTTCCGCTTCGCTCGATGACATCCTCACCATCAGGCCGTACTATCGCAACTCCTCCGTGGAGCAAGCTCGCCACATAGTGCGCGTCCTCACGAGTGCGACAACGTTCGCGATCGAGATTCTACGCTACCAAAACGTCCCTCGCTCACATCGCGTCTGCCGCTTCTGCCGAAAGCGCCTATGCCTCGAAACCGAGGCACACCTCCTCCTACACTGCACGCATCCCATCCTCGTGGCGGCTCGCACGGCTGCATACCGCGCTCTACTCGACTCCGTGCCATCGCGAGCAACATTGCAGGCCAGACTCTCCCCAGAACGATTCTTCGGGCGGATGCTCCTGGACACGCTCGGAGACGCAGCGGGTACGGTGGCGACCTGGATCGAATGTGTGTTCGAAAGGTGCAAAGACGTAGGCGTACTCACTTTCGAGAGCGACGAGTCCTTTCTCTCCTTACCAGAATGTTAGATTCGTGTATTTAAGCCCCTACATATCGACAACGGGTTTGTGCAGGACGAAACCATCGACCGAAAGCTCACCTGGATCCTGTGGGCGGACAAGGTCACTCGGGTAACTGTGCGGCCTCTCTGTGCGAGGGATTTCCGTTAGGTTGTCGCTACGCAGGACGAACACGGGATCCGGCTGCGCACCGCCCGATTAATCACGCTGTACATGACTAAGTCGAGTACTATCCTCGGGCTGGAGTGAGTTACGCGATGTGAGGCTGAAGCCAGCGTCGCTCCCGGTTTTTTGCATATTTTTTTGCCGGGTTTTAACTCCAGTAATGCCGCTAGGGGGCACCTGCCTGCTGGGACTTCGGTCACAGTAAAGGCCAGAGGATTTCGTATGCGACATAGAACATAGGCTGCATGAGGAGGCGCGGCGGAGGCAGCGGGGTGGATTGGAAATCGAAGGACGTTTAAGTACGACTCGTGCTGGGTAGATAGATTCGCATAGCGTCCAGGGGCGTCTATCATGTACCTACGAATATCACTCACTCACTCACTCACTCATTGTATCCCATCAATCCCACCTTATACAGTTTGAAACCCAGATTGCAGCTCATACCCTCAGCGTCTATCTCACCTCGACGCTACCTTACAGGTGCAAGAAAGTCCGCCGGGTATTATTCACCCAGCCCTATGTCATTCGCTGGCACAGGTTTGTGGCGTCCTCGGGATGGGTCGCAGCACGCTCAGCCTGCCCGCCGCCCACTGCACATACTCAGTCCGACTCGGAGCTCGCGATACCGGGCCAACAACTTGGACGCTCGCGAGCCGTGCCCTTCTTCGTTTCTCCGAGCTACCCATCGCCTGTCGCAATCTGCTACTGTTGAGTCTCGTCCCCCGCTCCTCGTGAGTTCTGATTGCAAGTATCCAACACAAAGGCTTGTCAACAGGTTCCTCCACATCGTCGGAGCCGCCCACTGCCACTCCGTTTCTAGAAAATGCTCGGGGTCGTCCTACTTAGAGATGGGCTTGACCCCGGACCCCGAAAATCGGCAGCGGTGTCTCTCCTCAATACCTCTCCCCTAGACGGGCGTCAGTGAGGTCTAACCTCTGGATTCTAGCTCTACTACAATGCCTGAAAGTCGCGTAGTAATAGGGGAAGATGTGTTGGAGTTCCCACGCTTTGACCCCGGTCCAATCGCCCATCTCTAGTCCTACTAAGCTGGCAGCTGGTGCAGGCGTACCCATGTCAGACCCGGATGACGTTCTCGTGGGCATGCACCATCTACCCAAGGTGTCAGCCTACTATCTGTTCAAATACGTTGTCGTTGAGTAGTCGTTGTAATCTGGCCAATTTTTCTAATTGCTGACATGCGCCGTGATGCCAGGGAGAATCTTGTGTGGCATTCGGCCCCCGTATGGTCCCCTAGTACTTACTAGTACAGGGGCCCTCACTATGTTGAACTGTGGCCCCAGACCCCGGCGCGCCTCGGCGTAGGACTACTTTCTCGCACCCACATTGAGTGAAGCGTTGTCCTCTCAAGGCATTATAGGCACAACAACAGATTGCATTCAGTGGTCGTGGCAACAACTTGTTTCAGAGCTCCGGGCCATCGCATTTACAAAGAATTTCCGACGTCGCGGTCTGAGGCAGCAAAGCCGCTGACTACAACCCCGTCAGGACTGCCTCTTCAAGGTCGTCGGCACCGATACCTGTCTCGATACATCAGCAAAATGTGATATTCACTTAGAGAACTTGGGAAGTCAGCCAAGTAACTATATGTGTCTGAAGTCCCGTCAGGTCAGGGACTTCTGAAGCCGAGTCCCCCAACCTGAGAAGTTCATGTGAACATAGAAAGCAAGGTAAGCTCCTGCATGTACATTTTCATGTTGTCACCAAGTTAACGCTCAGGAAGAGAGTTGTCACTTGCATATGACTTTCAGTGGGCTTGAACCCAGCCTTGCTGCTTACTTTTGAAATGCAAAGATACTTACAGCCAACATTCAAGCAGGTTACAATCACCTTCACACAACTTCAGGCTGGTTATATGTCTAGCACACAGCTATGAATTGGGTATCATGGTACAACCAGCTTACATCAATATAGTAGAACTAGGTAGATAACAGAAGGGAAGTAGAAGGAGTCCATGGTTGAGCATGTGAGAGCCTGAGGAAATGGATCTGGTTGAACATGATGAGATACTACAGAAATGTGCCTTGGTTGAACAAGGGCTAAGTCTGGTTGAGCAGGGAAACATTGAAGCATTGAATCACTACAAAGTGTTCAGAACTTTATGTTCATGCACAGAGAACCTGAACTCACCTAAGCAGCATCCTAAAAGTCTGAGTCCGATGAGGTAGACGAGACCTCACTCGCAGACTCCACCACAATCGCCTGCTTCTCCTGCTGCGCCTTGTGATGCTTCAGATGTCTATTGGCATCACTGAAGATAGCCTTCCAGGAATCCGAACTGAGCTCTGCAACTCTGTCCATCAGCTTCTGAACCTTGGCCTGTGGCTTAGCCACACCATGGACAAGGATGGTCTTGTCGCCCCAGTTGTCGGCAGAGAAATGGCCAGCCGCACCCTCCGGTACAACTTTGACGCCAGTCTCCCAGCACCGAAGTGCACGCTCAACCTGTAGAACCATTATTGAGGGCAATGTTGAAAATCACAGAGACCACTTACAGCAAGTACACAGGCGACCAGAGCACCTTTAGGATAGGGATGCCATGCTGGTCCAAGATCCTGCAAGTCCGGAGGCACGGACTGCATGATGGGAAGATATGCCAGCCCAAAGGCACGTACTACGAGCTCCCCTTGAAATCGACCCTAAGAAGTGGTGAGTAAGAATACAGACATGATACATGGGCACACACCTGCTTCTTCCCGTCGTGCCATCTGCGCCACAGGAAGGGAGCCTTCATGCCCTCTACTGCACGCTTGCTGCCAAGGTTCTCCCGACAAAACGTTGCACGCGACTCAGAGGAGTAGAAGTTCATGTCGCGGTTGAAGTGGGTCTCTAGGGCGGTCATGCCCGCCGCACTTATCTTATTCTGCTGCTCGTTGAGGCGGTTGCTCATCTGCATGGACAGCAGTCAGTTGCGGACCCACAAAGCTTTGCTCTGCACTCACGAGGGTATAGATAAGGTCATTCTTCTCGATGGGATGGGTAATCCCTGGGAAGATCAGATCATAGAGTTCCTGGCGCTCTTCAATGGTGGGGGAGTAGAATGGTGCAAGCGTAGCCATGCGCGCGCGCAGGAGAGGGACAAGGCGGTTCGCAAAGGGCTTCTGCATGTTGATATGCAAGTGCTCGGTAGAGAACCGGACGCGTTTGCCGGTCTTCGGGTCCACAACGGGCCCCGTAACCACCGTAGCAGCATTCGGGGCGACGTGGGTGACTTGCGTCAGTGTGTCCACCTGCCCCGAGGCGCCAGTTAGTCAACCGCCAGAGGAGAATATAACAACGTACCCGTGGTCCACCGCGCGAACTCATGGTCCCGTCCTCATCACGTTCTTCAGCAGTACTCGATGTCGCAAGTTTGGAGCCCTGGGTCTTGCGCCAAATGATGGGCTTGCCGTGGACCGACGGCGTGTCTAGCGTGTCACGCTCCACGCCATCGTCTTCATCTTGCAGGCCGACGTCGCCGTCAAATAGGTCGTTTGCATGGCGAGTCTTGTCCTTCGAACTCTTGGCAATACCCTGACGCGGGGTGTCGTTGTGTGGATGAGAGGCGGAAGTGGCGACCTTGGCCTGAGGAAGTTGCGACGACGAGGGTGTCCGGGGAGCCAGGCGGGCGACCGTGCTGGGTGTTTGCACAGGCTGGGCGCGAGAGGAATCCCGCGGCGTAGTGTTGACCTTTGAAGTCTTGTCCCACCCCGCACGTAGACCCGAAGGGGTCACAGAGGCTTTGGCCTTCTTCCGGCTGCTACGCAAGCGAGATGCGGAGAGGGGATACAGGTATTTGCGGGCGGGACCAGGGAGGGCGAGAGAGCGATTGGAGAGAGCGAGGGAACGACGAGAGTTCAACGTGGGAGAGCGAGTGGATGTCGAGGTCAGGCGTAGTGGCGGAACGAGGGCCACGAGGCAAGGAGGAAGGGAGATGTGGTGTCTGTTAATGGGTACGACGAGAGAAGAGGGGATCCTCACCTGATATCTTGACCAGCGGGTACATGAACGTCCGAGGACTCGGACGCCTTCCTCTTGTGTATGGCGGAGGGTTCTGCGAGAGACTGGGAGGCGCGGGCGGCTACAATGTCAGCGCGATGAACCTTATTCTTCTTGCGAGGCGCTCGAACCATGGGTGGGCGCTCGTCGACGTCCATGTCGTCCTCTATGCCTTGATCGTCTTCGTCGCTCTCGGGGTCTGCTTCCTCGTCGTCTGGCTCAAAGGCGGATCCACTGGCTTCACTTTCCTGTACGGCAGCGTCCGACTGGTCATCCTCAAGCTCATTCACGGCTGCCGAGGAAGGCATCAGCGAGGAAGGCATGCGGACGGCGTCGATGCCGTATCAGATCTCAACTCACCATCGTCGTCGCCCCTTTGCTCGGAGCCGGAGCTGCCCTCCGTGCTGGAGTATTCATCGTCGAGGAGGGTCTGGGCCAAGATTGCCTTAGGCCTCGAGATTTGTCCTGCAAGAGTGTAGAAATCACGTAAGTCCGGAGCCATATCTGTACAAGGAGTGCTGTTGCTCACTGTCGCCTTGAAGGGCCTCAGTATCCTCGTTGTCCTCTTCAGATGACAACGGGGCTCTCGGGGGAGAAGGATGTCGACGTTGCTCGGCAGCCTTCTCGTCCTCAGCACGTAGCCGATTCTCGATATCGGCGGCGCGCTTGATTCCGGCCGCTTGGACGGCCTCCTTGTGGGCCTTGGCGGCGACTGCTCGCTGTCTCGCTGCGGAGGCTCGCTGGCGACGTTCAACGGGAGGTGTCGGGGTGCGAGCAGGCTGGTCGGGATCGTAACCTGGTAAGTCTGGCAGTCCTGGATGAGCGTGGCGATTGCGAGCGCGAGTAGCCATCCTCGCGGGTGGCTCGTCGCCGCGGCTTTCGCTGTCCTTCTGCGATGCTGACATTGTCCTCTTCTTAGACATCGGTACACGCGAGCTGCAACGATATAGCGCGAAAATTGGAGGGATGAGCAGCGTGGAGGGCGGTGGAATGTGCAGCGGAGGTGCTCGAATACGAGAGGTAAGCGGCAAGGAGGGACGGGGGCGAAACTCGCACAGAGGTGCTGACCGTGACTCAGATGGCGTTGACGGCGACGGAGTCCCGCAACAGGGCGAGGGTGCCGCAGGGCGAGGGTGGCGGCACCCTCACCCTGTTTCGCCCTATCGCATGCCCAGGCGGGTCGGCTTACCCAGTCGGTCGCGAACCAGCGCACAATGCGGAGGCGGCCCGATGATGCGCATGAAAACGCTCTATCACGAGGCAGCCGGTCGGGTGGAGGACGCATGCGACGCTCGGGATTGCGATACCCAGCTCCGCGCACGGGCCTCTTCGGGTTTGCTGGGCCCAGGCAGGTACGTCCGAATCTGCGGCCTTCGCGCTCCTCGACGACGACTCTCCCTCTCACTCACTGCCTCCCATTCTTCGCCTTTCAGCGTCCTGGCCTTCTTTGGCCTCCGCAAAACACACCAGGTGCGTTCGTCAAGTGGTACACACCGTTGGTTCTGCGCAATCTGGGCTTACAGTAACTGACTTTCATTCTGTTAGCACGCCCGTGAAGCCTCCTCTCCCCTTCAAGCTCCCATTCGGCCGCGTCCAACGGCTGCATACACGCTCGAGCACGTCGCGGTGAACCGCTGCCCCTCGGCCCCGCTGCTGCTTTCGTTCCTCCTCGAAGCTGCCATCGGACACGTCTAACTGCCGCATACACGCTCAAGCCTCGTCGCGACGCCCCGCTGCTGCCCTTATCCCCGCTACAACCCACCGTTGCACGCGTCCAACTGCCGCACTGAGGCTCGTCCACGTCGCATCCGAGATCTGCTACACACCCACGACGCCCCGCTGCTACCCTACGCCCCGCTGCTACCCTACGCCCCGCCGCTACCCTACGCCCCGCTGCTACCCTCATCCAGGCTCGTCCACGTCGCATCTGAGGAGATTGCTACACACCCACGACGCCCCGCTGCTGCCCTCATCCCCACTGCTGCCCTCTGTCCACGCTCCGTCCCAGTCTCCCGCTCACCTCATGCTCCGCAAGTTTCGCCCCGCCAACATCGCCTGTCTCTGGCCGGGATGTCGCAAGGCTTTCAAGACTTTGGCTGGGCGTAAGCGTCATCAAACCGCTGCCCACGAGCCCGGTGCCGCCATGCATGCAGCCCCGCCTCCGGCGATGCCTCGCAATTCACCAGCACCCGCTGAGCACGACGAGGACTTGGTCCTCCAAGAGGACCATGCTTCTCCTATGCCGTCGCTGTCGCCGTCGCCGCCACCGGCACCGGCACCTGCCCCGCCGCCACCGCCTGCTGCGCTGCCATCACCTGCTCCGTCGCCGCCGCCTGGGCCGCCGCCGCCCGCCATATCCTCCGTCTTAAACCATCCTTATCTGACTGGTAAGTTGTACATGTTCTCTTCCAGTGGGCCATCCTCACCAGCTCACTTCAGGGCAACCATGTGATGCTGCAGGGCATGCTGTGCCTGAGGGTGCTCCTCCTCCTCCTCCCCCTCTCCGCGCCAACAACGACTATTCCCCGCATAACTCAAAGGAGCAATTCCAGATTGCAGACTTCCTCTTTACTCGAGCTCAGATGTCGGGTGGGGACATCAACGAGCTCATGCAGCTCTGGGGTGCGACTCTCCCTCCTGGGCAGGTGCCGCCCTTTGCAGACTCCAAACATCTCTATGACACTGTCGACTCTATCCCTCTCGCCGATGTCCCATGGCAGTGCTTTGTTGTGACATATTGCGGTCCTCGTCCTGATGGTAATGTACCGCCGTGGATGGACCGTGAATATACAGTCTGGTTCCGTTGTCCGCGCCGTGTCCTCCATTCTCAGCTTGGTAACCCCGACTTCGCTGGCGAGATGGATTTCTCTCCCAAGCAGGTCTTCCGTGGGGCTGAACGCGAGTTCAAGGACTTCATGTCAGGTGACTGGGCATGGAAGCAAGCTGTATGTTGGTCATCTCATCTGGATAGTGTGATGCTCAATCATGATAGGATACCATTGCTGAGGACCCGCATACCCATGGAGCAACCTTCTGTCCTATAATTCTTGGCAGCGACAAGACTACTGTGTCTGTTGCTACTGGACAGAATGAGTACTATCCTTTGTACTTGTCTAATGGTTTGGTCCACAACTCTACCCGACGTGCGCAGAGGAATGCAGTGTCTCTGGTGGCTTTCCTGGCCATTCCTAAGAGTGCGTTTCATCCAATTGCAGTGATTACAAGGCCTAACAAATTGTCTAGCTGATCGAGAGTTCAAGGATGACCCTCGCTTTCGTAAATTCCGTCGTCAACTTTTCCACACCTCGCTACATACCATTCTTCAATCCCTGAAACCTGGCATGTCACATCCTGAGGTTGTGCGATGTGGTGATGGTCACTACCGGCGCATGATCTATGGGCTGGGCCCTTACATCGCTGACTACCCTGAACAAGTCCTTCTCTCCTGCATTGTTCAGGGCTGGTGTGCCAAGTATGTTGGTGTCTCGCTTCCTATTCAAATTATGCAATATTCACCCTTGCTGCAGATGCACTGCACACCGCTCCGACCTTGATCAAGCAGATGCCCCACGACGCTGTCATGATCACACTGCAGCTGTGCTCGATGCCATGGACCTGAAGACCGTATGGGATGAATATGGCATAGTTGGCGATCTTCTGGTATGTTATCCCATGTGCTCACCACTGCATTATATGTTTATACCTGTCACTGCACCAGCCCTTCACAGTGGCCTTTCCTCGTGCAGATATTCATGAGATGCTCTCCCCCGATCTCCTTCATCAAGTTATCAAGGGCACTTTCAAGGACCATCTTGTGACCTGGGTTGAAGAGTACCTTGTGCTCACCCATGGTAAAGCCGATGCCGCAATCATTTTAGCTGACATTGATCGAAGGTGAAGTTCTGTCTTATTGCTCCGAGCATGCTTGCTGAACCCATCACAGGATTGCTGTGGTCCCAAGCTTTCCTGGACTGAGGCGCTTCCCTGAGGGGCGCGGCTTCAAGCAATGGACAGGAGATGATTCGAAGGCCCTTATGAAGGTAGGCATTATTATTTGGCCTAGATTATGGATCAATGCTAATATCCTGCAGGTTTACCTCCCAGCATTGGTGGGCTATGTGCCAGATCAGATGATCCAAGCGCTCAGTGCTTTCCTGGAGTTCTGCTATCTAGTCCGTCGTGATGTTATCACAACATCCACGATGCTGCAGATCGAGGATGCATTGATGCGCTTTCATCGTGATCGTGTCATCTTCGAGGAAGCTGGAGTCCGCCTTGATGGTATCTCTCTCCCTCGCCAGCACTCTCTCATGCATTATCCCCGCCTTATCCAACTCTTTGGCGCCCCCAACGGCCTCTGCTCGTCCATCACTGAGTCCAAGCACATCAAGGCTGTGAAGGAGCCATACCGCCGCTCGAACCGTTATAAAGCCCTTGGTCAGATGCTCTTGACCAACCAGCGTCTCGACAAGCTTGCTGCTGCTCGTGTTGACTTCCGTGCGCGTGGCATGCTTGACCCTCTTGCTGCACCCCCTCCTCATGCCCCACACGATGCTGACGTTTGGGATGGTCTTGGCCTGGAGGATGAGCCTGACTTTGATCCTGCACATGTGGCAGAGCAACAAGCCCTCAACGAGGAGGATGAGGATTGCGGCCCTGTAGATGAAGATGTCATGGCCCATGTGACTTTGGCCAAACGCAAGGGTGAGTTCAGAGGCCTGCCTAGTATGCTATAATACTCATTCTATTCTAGCCTCAGGCTATCCGAAGACCACGGAGGAGATTGGATACGACATTGGTGTTCCAAACCTGCCTGAGCTCATCCGGCGATTCCTCTATGTCCAGCAAAACCCTGATGCTGAGATCTTCAATGGCTACATTGACCTCTCACTCTGCCCTCCTGCCCCTCTCCGCCTCTCTGTCTACCCTTCGGCTGTTGCTGTCTTTTATGCACCTAGCGACCTCTCTGGGATCAAAGGCATGAAGAAGGAGAGGATTCGTGCCTGTCGATCTTGGCGGCGTGGACCTGCACGGTATGACTGCGCATTTGTTGTGGATGATGAAGAGGCCCTAGGCTTTCGTGGTTTGGCGGTTGTACATGTACACCTTCTCTTCTCCTTCAAGGTCTCACGTGAGATCACATATCCCTGTGCACTCGTCTCATGGTTTATCCCAGCCAAGGATGAACCATGTGATGTGACAGGGATGTGGGTTGTTGAACCTCAAATGGATGCCAATGGCCATCCAGTGATGTCTGTGATTCATCTTGATTGTATGATTCGTTCTGCTCATCTCATTGGTGTTGCCGGAAATCATCCTATCCCTCGAGCACTTAAACATACTGATAGCCTTGATGCCTTTAATGCATTCTATGTAAATAAGTACGCTGATCATCATGCACATGAGATTGCCTTCTAGTAATTCATACTTTTCTCTCACTTGAATGGGGCCCTGAGAAGTGATGACCCATGTATGATCTAAGCAAATAAAATGTTGGGCTTTGTATTCAAGTATAACAAAAGTGTCTGTCCCAACTCAAAGTTCGCATCTTCACCTGAAGTAGAAAATAAGCTCTGGGAAGTACTATCCTTACCCAAAGTATAGACCCTGCAGCCAAGTTCAGCCCTAAGTACATGACATTTTGCTGATGCGGTGAATCATGTGTCCCAATGAATCGTCGTCGGCGTGTGTTGTTCTTCGACCGGTCACGGTGTCAATACGAGATCGTAGATGAGTAGGTTATTTAGATTCTCAACGGTCATTCCCGACCACCAACATCTGAATATGACTCACATATGCGTACGTTGAGCGGAGAGAAATTCATAGCCCTGAGCCTACAGAGGGCTCAGTGCCCTAGCTCTCAGCTCCGAGTGGCGGATTGTGGCGGAACCCACCCAGAGGGTTATATTTGGTCGTGCTTGTCAGTGTAGGTGTCGCTTTGACTCATGTAGGTATTGATGCTTTGGATCATTGGTCTCTGGCTGGTAGTGGGCCAACGGGACATTGACGCTAGGGATGAAAGCAGTCTACAGCTTTGCCACCTCTATCTTACTAGTAGTGACATTGCCTTTGCCAGTGTCCCAAGATCATTCTTCTTCAAAGATGAGGTGGTGTCCTGCCTTATCACAAGCACAATAAATCTGTGATGCGAAAGTCAGGGAGGTTTCACATACGTCCTCCGTAGGGATAGCCGGTATCAGGATGATCGTATTGTACTAATTCCGCCTTCTGGGCGGGATTCGGAGAACAGAGAACACATGTCTCTCAGTGATGGTAATGTCAACATCCTTGTCTCTCGCGGCGTGGATTCCGGAAGAACAATCCAGACGCTTGATTCAGGGTCGAGTAGAGGTTCTGACCTACCAATGAATCGCAGCCGCAATCACAACAATCAGCATGCCAAAGAGCGTAGGAAGACCTGGGCCTACGCTTGCAGATCAGCGCTCCGTGGTTGCGTGCTTTCGGCGCCTTACTTCTGCTTCTATTCGATGCCAGAAGTCATCGAACATTTGCATCAGAATTGCGGGTACAAGGCTACAGCGCCAAACTTGTCCCACAATAAGATGAGCAGGGTTGTTTGTGTTTCTCGAAGCGGTTAGACCTGTTGCCGCCGGTCAACACGCCAACGTAGCTCCGGTTGACCGGGAGAAGCAGGCCGGTGGCAACTCAGAAGGCTTCCTAGTCTTGAGTCTGCTGTGCCAAGCTCTGACGAGCCCCTGCTGAGCGTGGCGGAGTCACAGTGGTACTGTGCAGACTGCAGAGAGATCCTTGTGTCGTACTAGGAAGGCTCTGCAACAGAAGGGATGGGGACGAAATTGGCGAAGACCTTGTTCAATACCAGCAGTACAGTCTCGACCATTCGTCGGACATGAGTTGCATCTTTTGAAATGGTCGATATTATTTGTTCCCTCCGGAACATACCTGAACTTCTTCTCATCAGCGATTCCTCTGACTCCATGCGGTAGTATCACTCCTAGCCCCGCACCTGGCTAGTATCCCCAGGGACCCTAAGCAGACCGTGCGCTACACCGAAGCGCTTTAGTGAGTCAGCAGCGCTACCTGTGCAGCGCTGTGGCGAAGCCGCGAAGGAGTACACGTCTGTGTCTCCCAGACGTTAGGCGATGTCCCCTGTCCCCGTCGCCCGAGGACTTGCCCTCCTTCCTTTTCGGAAGGTCACCTTCCATATATGATACATGTCGTTTCGTTTCGGGTGTAAGCGCCGTGGAACCCTAGTCTAGGGGCTTATCGCTTCGCCTAACGTCTGGGACGCACAGTATGCACACTGAGCAATAAATGTGCCGCTCCGGCGCTTCAGCAACTGCTCCAAATTGCGGTCCTCTATGAAGCGGTTCAGATAGCGATTAATGAGAGATTGATATCTCACTGTCACATGAGTGATTCCGGAATTTGGATGCATTCCAGTCAAGTTCCCAGTCCAGGTATTCTTTTGTTACGGAGGGGCGCCAATTAATCGGCGCCAATCGCGAGGTGGTTACCGCGCGACGCGACGGTACCGGTGGTTCCGGAATCTGGATGCATTCCAGTCAAGTTCCGAGTCCAGGTGTTCTTTTGTTAGGGACGGGCGTCAAGTAATCGGCGCCAATCACGAGGTGGTTACCGCGCCGACGCGACGGCAAGTAGTAAGTACAATAGAGTGCACCATGCTACCAGGTGGTCCCCCTCTTCATAATCACAATGTGCCGTCTGGGGAACATGCGTGCCATATATCGCTCTCCTCTCCTTCGCCGTCTCCCACATCTCATTCTGTCCCGTGCCAGACCTTACCACATGGATTCTGCCAGTACGTGACCATCAATCGACCGTCTGTCGAGTGCTAGCTAGTTAACATCGCCTTCGTGCGTAGAAGAGCACGCACTTTTTAACGTGACAACCTGCCGCTGGATCTACAACGAAGAGAAGCGTGTGTTGGCATAGCTCAACCTGCAACGTTGCCCCTGCTTAATTCCCTTCCAGAGAGAACGGTGCGATATGTGCCGTTCAACGTGCACGCGCTTGTCGACGTGGCCGTCAAAGCCGCGAACGCAAAGGAATGCACTTCCATTGAAAAGATTCAGGACGGTGCGCAATCTCTCTGGCAATACTTGCTCGTTGCTCATGATACATCAGGAACCTTCAATCGTGTTCTTTGTCTGAAATTCGACAACGACGTGGAGCTCATCGCCAAGATTCCTTTTCCTGTCACCGGACCCAAGCATTACTGCACTGCTAGCGAGGTGGCGACTCTGGACTATCTTCGCACGGAGCACGGGGTTTCGACGCCTATCGTGCGCGCGTGGTGCTCTCGCGCGGAGTCTACCCCGGTGGGGGCAGAGTATATTCTCTATGAGAAGATACCTGGGAAGCAGCTTGTTCATTTTGACAACGCCGATATACCGCTAAAGGACGACCCATTCTTCAAAGTCATGCCCGGAGTCCTCAAAGTAGAGATGCGTTTGTACAGAACCCACTTCTCGCAGATCGGGAGCATCTACTACAAGGAGGACGTGCCAGAATCGCTCCGAGATCGCCCTTTATACGCCCCGTGGTTCGAACCGTACGAGCCCAAATCTAACTCGGAGCGCTTCTGTATCGGGCCTACCGTTGACCGAGAGTTCTGGCGGGCAGGCCGTGCTGCGTTAGACATTGATAGGGGACCATGTAAGATTGAGCGTGCATCTGTTTAAACACTGGGCTGATCATCGCATAGGGCCAGACGTACAATCCTGGATGTTTGCGTTAGCTCGTTGCGCACGTGCGTCCATCGCAAATCACCCCGATAAGCGGTTCAAGGAAGAATACGACCGTCTTATCTCTGACTATGAGACATTAGTGCCTCATATCGCGCCGCCGAATGGCCGGTTCATTCTCTGGCATCCCGACTTCTACCCGAGAAACATCATCGTCTCCGACAAACCCCCACATTCCCTGAATGGGATCATCGACTGGCAGAGTGCTCTGGTCGCGTTCGACTACCTCCAATTGTCCATCCCCCCCGCGTACGACTGCGATGACCATCCTTACGTTGTCTGGCCCGAGGACGATCACGAATTGCCCGGCCTAGATGCCGAAGTCAATGCCTTGGACGAAGAGGGGAAACGGAAAGCGCTCGTTGCGTTACGTCGGGCAAAAAGAAAGAAGGTGCACGAGAACGTCCTACGAAAGAAAGACCCCCTTCTTGCGGAAGAGCTCCATGGTATCCCGGGTGTTGAAGCGAAGCAACGCTACTTTCGTCCGGCGGTGGCCATCACTCGCGGAGAGGCCGAGGGACTCGTGTTGATCATGTATAGCTTCCTCCAAACTCGCGCAATATGGCCGTTCATCAAAGGCCCCGACGCCCCATTTCCAGTGGAGATAACCGACGCGGATGTTGCACGTATCGAACAGCAATGGGAGGAGGCTGCACGCAAGGTGGAGATGCAAGAGCGAATCATGAAAGAGTGTGGCGTAGATCCTGACAACGACGGTATGGTGGACACGGAGAAGTATGATGCTGTAAAGCGTGCTTTCGACGACGCGAAAGCACGTGCACTAGCTGCTGCGGTCAGCGCGGAGGACAGAGAGCGTATACTGAAGGAGTGGCGGTGGCAGGATGGAGCGCTGTCTATGACAGCTGAGCTCTGTTGCTAAACAGACACTGCAACATCATTTTGTACTAGATGCTCAGTAGGTTATTCAAATGGGCTTCTTCTGTCCCGATAGGCTGCCTGCTCCATGGATTGGCTGTTCAGTGTTGAAGGCCGATGTTGACGGTGTTGACGTGGGTGCTGCGGAAGTGAGCCGAAGTCCGTTGGACCACTCCCGAGTAATTCGACCGTACGTGCACAGGGTTATACCTATGATTTCATACTCATGATACCTTCGTTGATACTGAACAGCTTCCTCATGGGGCCACTGATGCTCGTCCTTCTGAGTCTGAGTCAGCCTCATTTGATGGCTTTCCAGACGCAGTTCTTCAACCCGGCCATCTTGAGCCATGCCCAGCGAAGTCACAAACAACGGTCTTGCTGTCGTACTGCCTTGCCCATACTGTTGGCACAGCATGAAGCTCTACGTAGTCCAGTTGCATCTGGGCGCCATCTGATAGGCATAGTGCTGAAGAACTCGTGTTATAGCAAGCATAAATCAAGGTCCATTTTAATAGGGCAGTTAGATACATGCACATCGTCCACGGCATGTCCACACTTAATCGGAGTCCTGCGCCGCCTGCTTCGGCGCCTCCTTGGACTATACACACGCAGAGCGCCCGTAAGCCATCCGCGAACGAACCACACATACAGACCGCGGACACTCACCGTGGCCTTCTCGCGGGCGTCGCCCATGTTCGTCGGGCCGTCGTCGTCGTCGCTCTGGAGCGTGCCGGCGTGGTGGTGGCCGGGCTTTTCCTTCTGGTCGGGCTTCGTCTCCGCCTCGGCCGTCTGGCCGGGCGCGCCGTCCGCGAACTTCTTGTCGTTCTCCTCCGCGCGCTGTGCGTCCTCGGGGATGTTCGACTTCTGCTCCGTCCGACCGACCGACCGTGCCCGCGTTAGTCAGCTCCCACAATCACGCGAAGAGACGGGTACGCACGAACGCCTGCTTCATGGACGCGTCGATCTCCTCCGCAGAAGCGGTCGTCCCCTCAGAGTCGGTCATGGGCTGCGCGCCGTGGAGCTTGTCGTCGGACGAGGAGTCCTGCGTGATGCGAACGGGGCGAGACGGAGGCGCGGGAGCGCGCACGGCAAGACGTCAGAGGTGGGGGCTACGAGGGCCGAGACCGAGCTGGACAACTCACCGCCTGCTCAGCGGGCTGCTCGTCTTTCGGGGCTTCCTCCTAGACAGAGTAGAAGGTATGAGTGTCGGTTGGTATGCGCGCAAGAGAGCTAGCATGGCGTACCTGTGCGGGCTCGGGCTCGGGCGCGGGCTGCTCCTCCTTCTGGGCGAGGTCCTCGGAGGGCGCGTGGGCCTTGGCGGCGCGGGCGTGGTGGGCGTCAGCGGAGTGCTTGCCCTTGTCCTTTCCTTGCGTCGAGAGGAGGTAGACAGCCTACACGCACGCACGACGCGGGAACGCATGGTGAGCGGGACAGGTCTCGTGCGACGTCATCGCGCGGTAGGAGACTCACAATAGGTCCGAACACGAGCGCGGAGCCAATCTGCGGACATGAAGCCGTTCAGTGCCCACATTCGCAGGGGACGGCGAGAGAGAGAGACGGACCATCCAGGGCATGTCACTGCTTTGCTTCGCGCCGTGCTCGACGCCTGTGCTGGCAAGGCGTCTGCCTGCGGCGGGGCGGGCGGCGGTGGCAGGAGCACGGAGGGCGGAGGCAAAGAGGCGGCGGGAGAAAGCACGGGAGGCCATCGCGTCAAACAGTGAAGAAGACGAGAGGGGTGGTGTCGAGTGCGTGAATGAGGATGGGAGAGGAGGGGGAGGAGGAGGAGGAGGAGGAGGGAAATGGGCGGGGGAGGTTCGACTGTGATTCGCTCACGGAGACTCGGACGGCTTCGGTCTCTGCCCCTGCCAATGACGTTATTCTTCATTTTCTCCCCTTGATGGCCACTTGGCAACATGGACATATAAATGCCGGTACCATTCATAGCAAGCCCGCCTAGCTCAATCGGATAGAGCGTGAGACTTTTACGGTCGCGCGGGCTCGCGTTGATACGTGCAATCTCAAGGCTGCGGGTTCGACCCCCGCGGTGGGCTAATGTGTTTTTTCTTTGTCCCAACACAGTTGGGACCTTCTGTTGTGTCGGGATCATCGTAGTACGGTACGTACTGTGAATTGTGTGCTTCGCACGTTTCATGTGACTTCCGGTGCTCGAGGTTGGGCATCATGCCATGCTCGCATCCGCGGTCCGGGAACCTGCCCCCATTAGAGGTGAGTACTAACTTGCTTCACCTCGACTCCATAGGTGGAGAGCTGGAGTGACGACAGGGACAAAAGGGAGATGTGCAGCCAAAGACAGTGAGCTCCGAAGCATTGGTAGTGCAATAAGAGCAAGTCGCTGACAAGAGCTAGTGCAGAGACAAGGGGCCTTAGACTGTACCGTACGACTCAGAGTCCGGCCTGTTTGAGTCTCAGCCATTTCGCAACTCGTTGCTTCGTACGGGGGTCCGCCAATACCTAGTACCCACTCACCCTGGTATTCAAATGGTGCTTGGGAGACCGAGACTTGAGCAGAATGTGTACCAGTCGCGGGATCCGGAGTCGAGGGGTCGATCCCGGGATTCCCTAGCCAACCACCAGCTACCCACGATGCTCTGTTACAGACAGAATCCTTTTGCGGGATGCAGCATGACCACGGACGTCTGGGCCATGCGTAGCATGGGGTTTCAGAGCCGCCCGAGCCCAGATGATGCCCGGAGGCAAGACGGATGGGGAGGAATGTTCGGAGGGAGGACCGTTCGGGGCCGTTAGCATTCTGACAAACGCATGGACGTACGTCGACGCCAGCTGCAGATCCACGTCCGACGCGTGCTGTCAAGCTAGCGCAGAGGATGAGAGAGGTCTCAGTGCACAGCGCAGACTTTGCGTGGCTAATGCAGCGCGATGGTGAGGTCGAGTTGTGTCGGATATGTATGGAGGGGACGGCTGGAATAGGCAAGGGGCGACGCGGTGGCGTGAGGAGAGACTGGCGCGACGCGTCGACGCGACTGGAAATGATGGGAAGGGCTAGGCGAGCGATGGCTTCTCACGGCCATGTTCGACTCGCTCGCCTGCCCTTGTGCCCGACGTTGAGTTGAGTTCACTCGAGTTCACTGTGTCCCTCCTCCTCCTCCTCCTCTGAGCCCTCCTTCCCCCTCGCGCCCTCAAGAGGCCATCCATCCCTCTTCCGCTTCTCTCTCGCATATCTGTTTCGTCGCTTTCCTGCTGTACATCTACTACCACTACTGTGTTTCGCACCCACCATGCTTCCCCCACCGCAGCCTCCACAGGAGGCCACGGACATCTTCTCCATCTCAGACCAGGTCCTCGCAGACAGACTCCAGTTCATCGAGGAAGTCAGTACTTCTCCGCGTTCTGTGCGCCAACGTCATGATACGGCAGAGAGACTGAATGTGTGCGCACGTAGATTGGCTTTGGCAACTGGGGCAGCGTATGGCTCTGCCGCCCAAAGCCCTCCAGCTCCTCACAGGACCCCATCCGCGAGAACAAGATCGCCGTCAAGCTCGTGCACAGGTCAAAGACCTCCACCACCGCCGCACGAGTCCGATCGCTGTACGTCTGCACCAGACCGCTTCGTAGTACTCTTCTCGAGCAGGGCTGAATCGTGTTCATATGCGCAGATGGAACGAGATGAAAGTCGTCCGCTCCCTCAAGCACGAACCGCATCCGTCCATCATCCCCTTCTACTCCTTCATCATCACGCCCTCATACGCACTCATCACCATGTCAGTCTCGCTCTACTTGCTTCGCGTGCTCATACACTGACTTTCCACTGCCTTCTCGTGCTGATCCTTTCGCAACCGACAGGGCTTATCACCCCCGCCTCATCACCGTCGAGGTCTCCGAGCCCCACGCCAAGGAATGGTTCCGCTCCCTCCTCTCCGGCGTCGAGTTCCTCCACAAGCGCGGCGTCGTCCACAACGACATCAAGTGCGTGCCCGTCCGTCCCTCAGCGCGTACCACGTACTGACCGAAACACAAACAGGCCCGCGAACATTCTGTTGTCGAACGAGAATGTGCCGGTGCTGGTCGACTTTGGCTTCGCAGAGCGATACGACCTCGACAAGCCCGACGCGTTCCACAGCAACCTCTCCTACGGCACCCCCGAGGTCAGTCCTCACTCACCCTCACCCTCACACTCACCCCCACTGACCACGCCCCGCAGTACCTCTCCCCCGAGCGCGCGCGCGGGCTCCCGCACGACACGCGCAAATCCGACGTCTGGTCGCTCGGCGTGACCTTCTTCGAGATCCTCGTCGGCCGCACGCCGTTCGAGGCCGCCGACGGCGCGGAGACGTTCGCGACCAAGGACGACCTCGAGCGCTACTGGGCGCGCACGCTCCGCGGCAAGTGGGTCGGCTCCTGGGCCATGAGCCGCGGCGCGGAGAAGCTGTTGCGGCGGATGGTGCTTCCGAACGCGGATCTGAGGTGTACGGCGGAGGAGGCGATGCGGGACGCGTATTGGACGAGTAATGAGGGCGAGAAGGAGCCGGCGGCGAAGGCGCATCATCGTGAGTCCCTCGAAGCGTCGTGTAGTCGGTGTTGTTGTTCGTGTTCTGACGCGGATGTGTTCTTGTGGGTGTGCAGGCAAGTCGGCGAGCGTGTCGCACTCGCGCACCTCGTCCCTCATTCTGGACAGGGAGATGTCCAAGCTCCTCGACGTCATCCCGCCGTGGTCCTCCCGCGCGAACAAGGACAAAGAGCGCGCCGCCAAGGCGGAGAAAGAGAGGGAGAAGGAGAAGGAGCGCATCGCCGCCAAAGAGAACAAGCACAAGGAAAACAAGGATAAAGAAAACAAAGACAAGCAGCCGAAGGACAGGGAGCGCGTGAAGTTCGCGACGCTCGCGGGCAAGGAGAACGCGCCGCGGCCGCCCGCTGCAGGCAAAGTATTCGCGGCGGACAAGGAGAAAGACGCGGCCGAGACGACGCGCGGGCACGCGCGCTCGTATTCCCAGCCCAAGCTGCAGGTTCTCGACGGTGCGTCCGCTCCCGCCAGCCGAGGCGTGAACCAGACGCGGCGCCAGACGGGCGTCGTGCCGAGCGTGTTCGCCGCGTTCTCCCCGCTCAAGCACGACCCGCCCGCCCCGCCGCCGACCCCGTCGCTCTTCGTCTCGCCGTTCGGGGAGGCGGGGGAGAACAGGCCTGTGAAGGCGGCCGTCGCGGCGTCGTCGAAGCCCGCGGCCAGGACGACGCGGAGGCCGCTCGGGCCCCGTGGGCCGTCGTCGCCGAACGCGTCGAAGGAGAACATCTGCCGGGAGAGCCCCGCGTCTGCGCAGCAGCAGCACGAGAAGAGGCGCAGCAGCCAGATTCTGCGCGATGTCACCTCTGCTCGGAAGCACGACGAGAACGTGTCGCGCGCGGGGGGCGGGGTGAGGCGCGCGGAGTCGAAGACGCTGAAGAGTGAGCGGAGCGCGCGGGAGGTGCGGGGCGCGGGCGCGGACGCGAGCGTGGAGAGTAAGGCGCCGTCGGTGTCGGGGGCGGACACGAGCAAGGACTCGGTGCGGAGCCGGATGAAGGAGTGGGAGCGGGAGCGGGAGCGGTTGAGGGAGATGGAGAGGCTGAGGATGCGGGAGGTCGAGGAGACCGAGACCGAGACTGAGAACGAGTCTGAGCGCGAGAGCGAGCAAGGGAGGGATCCCGCGGGAGTGCGGGAGGTGGAGCGGAAGCGCGAGCAGGATTGGAAGAGGGAGGTGTCCCCGCAGCCTGAGCGCGAACGCGAGCGGGAGTACTTCCTCCCCAAGATCAGCGTCGGCCCGCCGTTGTCGCCCACCGCTAGCGTGCACCCGACGACGCCGCTCAGCCCGCTGTTCGAAGGTATGCGCTACCCTCTGACATACTGCACCAAAATTGAGACTGACATCGTCTGGACCGTGATGCAGAACCTTCTCAGCCAGTCGAGTCTCCGACTGACGCGCTCCCCGACGACTCCGCGCACGAGACGGGGTTCAGCGCGCTCAAGCAGAGCTTCCGTCTCTCGCTCGGTACGCATTTCATTTCCCTTGCTGGTTGCGCTTACGGTGACTGACTTGCGCGCGACGGTGCAGGTGGCGCGGTGCGCCTCTACAAGTCCTCGACGCAGCTCCTCGGACGGTCGACGCCCGCGCTGACGCTCGGCTCGGACAACGTGGACGAGGAGGAGTCGCGGATGAGCTTGAGCCCGCGCGCGTCCTGGGAGGACGAGGTGCTCCCTCCGAAGAGTGAGTCGAGATGTTCCGCTGGAAGGTTGTAAGGGCGTTCGCTGATGGGTGCTTCGTCTAGCCGAGGAGCAGCTTGCGGAAGAGAAGAAGATGGACCGGATGACACTCTGGATCCAGAGCGTCGAGAGTGAGTACCCACCAGCCTTTGCAATCATGCACGCGTAGCTCACCACACGGCGCATACAGAGGTCGTCGACGAGGCGCGCCAGAACTTCGCGGCCTCCACGACGTCCGGGCCGCTCCCGCCGCTCCCCGTCGCGCCCATCTCGCGCCGCTCGTCGTCGTGCAACCGCTCCGCGCGCGCGAACCGCGTGCCGCGCAAGATCCTGCCCGCGAACCAGATCTTCGTGAACGAGTACGAGTCGGGCGTGTTCGACCGCAGCGTGCTCTCCGCGTCGACGTCCTCGCCCGCGTCGCCCCTCCCCAGCCCGTCGTTCTTGAACACGATGAACTTCGCGGACCACAGTCTGCCGACGATCCCGTCGGAGATGCCGAGCCGTGTCGAGCACGGAAGCGAGCGGGACCGCTCGCGGTCGTGCGCTGCTGAGCATGACGGCGCGACGAGGGGCGGCGGTGCGGCTGCGCTGGCTGTGCCCGAGACGCCGTCGCGGAAGAGGCGGGCGACGGTGGTGACGCGCTCGCCGGAGATGAAGCGCAGGCCGCCGAGTCTGGAGATCGACGTGTCGCCGTCGAAGAGGCGGGAGAAGTCCAAGTCGCACAGCGAGCTCGTCCGGCCGATCACGCCGATCACGAAGCTCGAGTTCGAGCTCGAGAGACGTACGTACAGTGTTACCGCTGACCTGGTGTGGTAGGGAGACGTTGCTGACGAGCGCGACCTATAGTTGCTCAGCCGACGCCGACGCCGAGGCTTTCCACCGTCGTGGACAAGAGCCTGTTCATCGCGACGTCGCCTGCGCACAAAGTGCCGGAAGAACCCGAGGTATCGATGCGTTCCACCCCTCCGAGGCAGAAAGACGACCTCACGGCGTCTCCTCTGCACGTCGAGCCTTACCCCGCCCGACCCACCCGGACGACCGTCGCGCTCGACACCCCCGCCAAGCGCCACCTCGAGGGCGTGTACGACCGCTTCCTCATGTCGACCACCGGCGTGAGGCGCAACGGCAAGGGCTACCAGTCCGACAACGGCGGGCCCGTCGGGCACGTCGCGGCCCCGCGCCCGCACTCGTCGATGGCGAAGCGCAGCCAGAAGTTCAAGTTCCACACCGCGCGCCGGCCGATGCCGCCGCCGGTGTCGAGCGACGACCTGCGCCGCGCGTCGTCCGTGGACGAGTTCGGCACGTTCTGCCCGTCGCAGAGCACCCCCGCGCCCGCGCCCGCGGCAGGCGCGGAGCACAACAAGAACACGATCGCCGTCGTGCGCAAGGCGTTCAAGGCGATCGTCACCGGCAAGCCCACGGCGCGGAGCGCGAAGCCGATCTGGGTTTGACACCCACCCCGCCGGTTTGTGTACACCATGAGCGAGCGATGGCGCGCTGAGCATCCTCAGCGTGCCTCTGCCCTGCTCCCGTTCCTCATCTGATTGACTGTTTGGACCCCGTCTCTGCACTCTGCATATACTTTTGTTTGCCTGCCTCCGACTCTTCGTTTCTTCTGCATACAGTTCGGATTCGTCTCATCTTCCCTTGTGCAACTCACGCTTCTCGTTCCTCTCATCACAACCCTCTATCTAACCCATCTCGTCTCTCCGTCTCGTCCTCATTCTCATCCTGACCCATCTTGACCCGCATCCACACCCGTCGTCGCTATCTATGTCTCGCCAGTGCTTTCGCGTTATTCCAGTATCTATCGACGCTCGCCCCGCCACCTCCTCGCACGATCTGTCACGGACCCACCTCACGTACGACCGGCAGTTGCTCCTCGTCTTACGCTTACGCTCTCATCATGCTTATGCTCATGTACTTACCGTTACGTCCCCCAATACGAAGTGCTCCGCGGTCTGCGACCAGTCATCATCACGCTGCGTGTGCGTGTTCGATGCAGCCTGCACGTTACTTAAGGGTACACAGAAGGCAAGATGCAGAGATAGAATACAATGAGGTATGTCTGTATGTATGATATGATGTGCGAACCAGAGTCAATAGCATAGCGAGATACGAGTAAGAGAACCTAAGATGACGGAGCGACGCGGTCTCGACGGAGCTGTACTGGGCCCTGGGGCTTCGCGCCTTCGCCTTGTTTCTGACGCTTGGCGGCGGTGTCGTCGCCCGCTGCATCCCCATCGCGAGTGCGTTTGACAGCGGCGGGGGCACCAGCGGTACCGGCAGCGCCGGCAGCGGGTGCATTGCTGTTGGCGGCAGCGGCAGCGGCGGCGGCAGCAGCGCCAGCCCCTCGGCCAGCGCCGCCTGGAGCAGCGCCGCGGATGCTCAGGCCCCGTGCAGCTGGAGCGCCGCCGCGGCCACGAGCGACGGCTGGTCGAGCAGCAGGCTTGGCGGGGAGACCTGCTTTACCCGCTGTCTGACCGGCGGCGGGAGCTGCAGGAGCAGCGGCGGAGGACGTCGAGGGAGCAGCAGCAGCGGGGGCGGTGGGTGTAGCGGTAGAGCTCGCAGGCGTCGAAGTGGATGCCGGTGCGGCGGGAGCGGGGTTGCCCTCAAGTTGCAGGATTTTCGCCTCGAGCTCCTTGACCTTCGCTTGCGCTCTGACGAGCTGCTGGTCCTTGAGCTTCGAGCGGGCGGCGGCTTCTCTCCGGCCACGCTCGACGGCGTCGGCAATCTCCTTGGTGTGCTCCTCTTGCAGCTGCTGCTTGTACGCTGCCAGTGCCGCATCGATCGCCGCCTGCGTGTCTGCTGGAACTGCAGCGGCACCGGCCACTTTCTTGGCTTCCTCCACAGCGGCCTTCAGCTCCTCCTCGTGCTTCTTGACAAGGCGCTCCTCCAATGCCCGCAGCTCCTCCGCGTGCTTGCGAATGATCTCCTCCGAAGCCGCTGCCGAAGAGGATTCCTGAAGCTCACTGCGCAGCTTCTCGACAGCTGCTGCTACGGCAGTGCGCTGCTCCTCTGCTGCACGTTCGCTGTCGGCGATGCGTGCCTTCGACAGATCCTGCAAGCGGCTTTGATACTTCTCCTGTTGTGATGTTAGTATGTTTCAGTGCCAAATGCATGTGAGGCACGTACACTGGCAAGGCGCAAGTTGCGAAGCTCGTCATTTGCAGTTGCCACTTGCTTCTCCAAAGTCTGCACGAGCATGAGAACATGAATTATATGAGTGCCATTGGGACCTGCGCTTACCTCTGCACGAGCAGCGGCTTCTTGGCTGGCCTTCAGCAATGCGGCTTTCTCTTGTTCCCATTGACTTTGCGCAGCAGCAACGTCGGCGGGTACTTCACCTCCAGAGCTGGTCCACGTAGCCTTCTCAGCGAGTAGGCGATCACGTTCCTCACGGATCTCATCCTGGGACAACATCAGCAAGCGATTGGTCAGATACGAACGCCGTCACCCACCAATGAAGCGGTCTTCTCCCCCACTTGTGCAAACGCAGCGAGGTGAGCAGCTTTCTCCTGGGCAAGCAATTGTTCCAGGTTGGCCTTCTCAGTACGCAAGGCTTCCAACTCTTGGGTGAGCGCAGGGTCGATGGGCGCGCCACTCTCGGCGGCAGCCTGAGCGTTGGACTTCACTTCTTCCAACTCGGCGGTCAGCGCCTGAATACGGGCCTCGAGCTCTGCTACGAGCTCCGTCAAGCGAGTCTTCTCCTGCGCATCCCGTTCGAAGCGGTTCTTCGCCTTCTGGTTGTTCTCCCTGTTAAGGGTCTTGAGCTTGGTATGAGCCTCCTCGAGTTGAAGAAGCTGAAGAACCAGCAGTCAGCATGATCTCAAGCCCGCTGATTGACGATAGTTACCCTCTGCTGCTGCGAAGCAATCTCAGCTTTCTGCTGCTCAACGATAGCTTCCAGTTCGGCATTCCTGGCCTGTAGTTGCGATATCTCGTCCTTGAGAGATTGGACTTCGGCAGGGTCGATGCGATCGTACTTGGAGAGAGGTCAACACCCGCAAAATATACCATGAAGAGACTTGGTACCTTCGTGAGCAGCTGAGCATTACGCTCCTGCCAACGCCGACTCTCGTCTTCGAGGAGTTTGATCTGTTGCTCCTTGGCCTCGATCTCAGCTTGTGCGACCCGCAGTTGCTCCTTGGTCGGCTCAAGCTCGGCCGTGACCTGGCGGAGTTCAATGTCGAGCTGGCGAGCGCGCTTCGCGTATGCATCGCAGTCGCTGCGAAGAGTAGCGTTGCTTTCCCGGAGGATAGCGACTTGATTGATTTTCTCGGCAAGTTGACTGTGTTGAGCTTCCGAGGCCGCTGCCTGCACAGCGCGTTCTCGTTCCTAATGAACAGCTCTGAATTTCTGCATGTGGCGATCAGAAATGCCAGACATACCTCTGACAAAGCTCTACGGGTCTCATCCAGATTCTGCGACAGGTGGTCCACTTGCGTCTTCAGACGAGTGTTCTCCTGCTTGCTGAGCTCGAGTTGCAACTCAATGATCTCCTTCTCCTTCCGAAGATATGTGACAAGTGAGCGTAACTCCGCCAGCTTGGTATCCGCATCGTCTGCTGGCTCAGCTTCGCCAGATTCCGTAGTGGTTACTGAGGCAGCTTGCTTGATGCGGGCAGCGTGGGTGCTGACGGACTCCAGATGTTGATGCAAGAGGTTGTTTTGGTCGCTCAAATCCTTCAGCCTAATTGATGGTGAGTTGTAGTCGCGCACGGATGAAGGAAGAATCATACCTGGCCTTAAGATCCTCGATCTCCTTCTCGAGCGCCTCCCTCTGCTGCTGCCAGCTGGCTTCCGAGGTAGCAAGCTTGGCCTGAGCTGTTTCAGCAGCGGCACGGCCTTCACGGGCAGCGGTTTGGGATTGAGAGAGCTTTTGCTTCAGCTCCTCGACGGCCTTGATGGATTCCGCATGCGACAACACCTCTCTTGAGTAACGCTCTTCTGCAGCCTGGAAAACAGTTCAGATGGGTCGGTTTCACGTTTCAAGGACAGCTGTATCTTACCTTGGCACGTTCCTCTTGCTGGCGGATTTCGGCCTCCCAAGTGGACCGATCGCTCTGACTGCTCTGCGCTGACGTACTCATGTCAACGATGGTATCTTCAAGAGTCCTCTTGTCGTTAGCCCATGCCGTGCGCTCGCTGTCAAATTGCTGCTGAAGTTCAGTGTTCGCTTGGCTCAGCTGCGTAAGCCGTTCTTCTGCCGCGCGAAGCTTCTCTTGAAGAGCATCAATCTCGGACTGCGCGAAGTTATTCAAACAGGGAACAGTAGTAGGCCTTGCTAACTGCTGCGTACCTGGCGCCTCGTGAGCTCTGCCTCAGTTGCGGCCTTGTACTCGTCGTGGGTCGCGTTCAAGGTTGCTAGAGCAGCCTCGTTCGCCTGGCTGATCTCTTGGAATTGCTGAACATGGCTTCTAGCAGCAGCAAGATCAACCTCAGCCACCTTGAGTGCGGAGCTGTCAAGAGCTAAGTCAGGCGTGTAACGGGTATGATGAGAAAGACATACCGCAACTCCGCGACCTCAGCCTCGAGCTGCTGTTCACGAGACATATCCTCGTCGGTGCGAGGTGTGATGCCGTTGACGCCACTTGCTCTGCGCTCGTAGACAGCCAGCTTCTCCTCGTTACCCTGGAGTTGCCTCGTGAGCTGCTCGACACGCTCCTCAAGATGCTTCTTGCTGGTCTCTGCTGCGACAAGAGACTCCCGCGTTTTGCCAAGCTCCTGAGTCTGCATAGCTATGTTAGCACATGCACTTGCAAAACAATCAGAGACTTACAGCCTTGTCGACTTTGTTCTGCAATTCTTTGAGATCAAGTTCACGCTGAAGAGTGACGCGCCGGACGTTCTCGCGCTCCTGGCTGAGCTGAGATCGCAAGTCTTGACTAGATAGGCCGTCAATATCTGCTGCGACAGGGTCGCGTCATGCAAACGTACTTTTGGTCCTCAAGGAGCTTGATCTGACTATCCATGCGCCGACGATCATTTTCGCCTGAACGTTCGAGATCATTGTGCATTCGCTGAACATTCGCCATGAGGTCGGCGAGATGTGAACGCTCGGTTGCCAAGCTCTTGTTCTCCTCAACCAGACGGCCCTGAACACTCTGTGAACCGAACTGTAAGTCTCGACGGGTGACACACAGCCGGACATTTCACGTACCTCCCAGATCTTCTTCTCTGCACGGAGGTTAGCACACTCGTTGCGCAACTGCTCAAGGAGACTGTTGCTAGCAAGGAGGTCCTCAGACATGCGATTGCACTCGATGTCAATACGGGTATATTGGTCATAGAGGTGTTGGTTCCGCTTCTGCAGATCATCGTTCTCGCGCTTTTGAATCATGATCTGCTCCTGGACCATACGGTGCCGCTCTGCATTGTACAAGGCTTAGAGGCATGCAGGTAGATCATGAGAACAGAACTTACCAGTCAACACTTCGATCTGAGCATTGGACTTGGCTAAGGCGGTTCCCAGTCTGGTGGCCTCGCGCTGTGCAGCAAGAGCTTCCTCGCGCAGACGCGTGGAGTCGATCCCCATCTCCGTGCGGTAGGTCTCGAACTGCTGCTGCACCTCCTCCAACTCCTTCGCCAAGTCCGATGGTGCGTCTGACGAATGCGCGTCACCATTAACGTGCCCATTCGTGATTCGAGTGCCGCCCAACTCTTGCTGTCGTGCGAGTAAGCTGCGGAGCATGTCGCGTTCCTTCATGTAAGCTTGGATGGTGACTTCGCTACTGCGCTTATGACTCTCAAGCTGCTCTTGTAGCTGCTTGATCGCCTCATGAGCCTCCCGTACAGCCTCGCCTTGCTCACGTTCCAACGCCTCCTTATACTCCCTCTCTTCTGACTCCATCCTCTGGCCGAGTTCATGGACGATCTTCAAAAGCTTCTGATTCTGTTCCTGCAGTTGCGGTATCGATCGGAAGAGGACGAGGTTGTTCGTAATCACTGCCTCAATGTTCTCGGCTGGGCGAATGGATTCGTCTTGTTCGAGTTCCTCATCCGACGGGATCGACGGGTCTTGGCTTCGACCAAGCTCCTTCAGAAGTGCTCGTACCTGGCGACCAAGGTCTTTAAGCTGCTTCTCAAGGAGCTCATTTTCACGTGTACTCTTGGTCAGCTTCTGCGCGTTCTCTTCCGCCGCAGTTGCGAGGGCGTCGCGCTCGGAGAGGGCCTGGGCAAGCTGAGAAGCCAGCTGCGAAGCTTCTGACTGCAATCGCTCGTACTCCGCGCGTTGTTGAGAGAGAATGGGAGCCTATGGTGCTCCGTGAGTCCACGTTTGTGCAGCGGGATTGTAGTTAAGACTCACCCGCTCCTCGATCTGAGCGAGGACAGCAGATAACGTGCGATCCATGTGGTCATATTCCGCGCACTTTCTGGCGTAATCCTCCTGAAGCTTGATGTAGTCGGAGTATACTTCCGTGAAGGACTTGCCACCTCTCTGCGCGCGACTAGCCATAGCCACCGTCGGGCTCAGGCCGAGCATGCCTTGCGTCAAAATGTCTGAAGGGGTTCCGTTGCGTACGGGAGTAGATACTCCCCGCGCAGGAGTACCAGGCGCGCCCGGGGAGCCAGCGAAAGCGGGGACAGGGAATTCGCCACGATCCATCCTGTCCAGCACCGCTTGGAGCTCCTCAACCCTCTTCTCTGCCTGTTCTGCCCGTTGCTTCTGGTTCTCAATCTCTTCGCGTAGCACGGCTTCTCGGCGCTCTGCCCTCTCGCCGACACCAGCGAAGTCTTTCTCCAGACTATCCACGATCGCCTTGGCCTGCGCTTCGCGCTCCTCCATCATGGCAATAAGGCGCCGGAGACCTGCAGCCTCGCTGGAATAGGTCGCCTCCTGCTCAGCCAACTGGCCCTTCAAGTCCTGGACTCGAGTCAGGGCTTGCGTGAGTTGATGCGATTGGGCTGCGTGAGCTGACTGGAGCGCCTTCAGCGTTGTCTCTGTGGATGCGTGGGTTTGGACGAGGGAGTCGTGAGCGGCTTGCAGCTGGGTCAGCTCTGCGTGCTTCGTTCGTCGGTACTTGGCAAACTCTTCCGTCTTCGCAGCAAGCTCAGCAGAAGTGCGCTCGGCTTCGCCACGAGCCAGTTCGAGCTGTTGAGACAGCGACTCGAGCTTGAACTGCGCAATTGTTAGTAGGTTGCGAGCCCAGTACTATATTTGGGGCGTACCTTGGTGGATGTCTCCGCCGAAGTAAGTTCTCTGACTTTCCGTTCGAGGCCTTGCTGATCCTGGCGTGCTTGCTTGAGGTCGACACGAAGCGTCTGTATTTCGGCTATTGGAGCAGGGCGATAAGTAGGGCAACATACTTGACCATTGATATGTCTTACAGTCACGTTGCGCCGCATCCTCCTGCAGTCTGCTGACCACGCCCATAAGGTCTCGCTTCTCGCGCTCGCTCTCTTCAACGCGCTGTTTCAGCGTGAGAGCCTCGGCAGATGACGATGTTTGAGTATTCGATAGGGCATCGAGTCGTTCTTGTAGCTGGGAACGCTCTGCAGCTAAGGATGCGGTAGTGGCTCATGAGCATGAAGTTGAAAGTATATGAGAGCCGCACACACCTAGAGTGTCCTTCTCTTCCTTCACCTGCGCAAGCTCCTTCTGCACGCTCTCAAGAGTGGCTTCCAGCGCAGAGGTCGCCTCCTCGCGATCGTGGTGTGCTTGTTCCACCTCAACCTCCTTGCGCTGAATCTCTGCACGTGCGTCTTCGAGGTCTCGACGCGCGGCGTCCGCATTAGAAAGCTGAGCAAGAAGCTCTCTGTAGAGCAATACAATAGCGTCTGGTGAAGGGTTTCTGAGATCCACATCAGGAAGTAAGGATGACAGTGTGTCGATGTCGATGTCCTCCGGGATGGTAATGGTGAATGAGGTGACGGGAGCTGGAGAATTCTCCCGCGTAGCGCTCTCCGGTTGCTGCTCAGCAGCAGCCGCTGCAGCCGCTTTGCTTTTTCTGCGCGTCGTTCTCATCATGGCCGGTCGTGGACCCGGCAGCGGGGGAAGGTCGTGGTTAATGACGCGCCACCGGCCATTGTGCCCCAGGCGGTTGTTTGCTCATGCTTGGCAACGGCCTCTGGATTCAACACGACCAAACAACCCCGCGTAAGACATGTCATCACGTGCAGATCATAGCTAGAGCAAGTCCCGCGTCGCGACCGCCGTCTCCAGCTCACCACCGTCGATCGTTCACTCGTTCGAACATCCCTTCTGCCCTTGCAAACCCGCGCTGTTCTTCGTTTTTCTTGGGTGCTTGGGTGATAATGTCGTTCTTCAACTCTATCGGGTGAGTCTCACGCGCAAAGCCAGCTGGCTCTCCATCAATCCTCATCGCAATGCATGCAGGCGTTCTATGCAGCGCGCCCCTCGGCCACCGAGACGTTCCACGACTCCCACCTCAGCGACCTTCCCATCTACTGAGAGTCTGCCTCCGGCAACACCCACAAGTGCATCAGCGCCGAAGCCTCTGTACCTCTGCAGCCCGTTTGTCGAGGCGGCCCTGGTGAAGGGTAACTTCAAGACCATTGTGATGTTACCGAAATATGCCGATGTTATGGAATGGGTTGCGTCCAACAGTGAGTGCTTATTGGACTGTTTGTTTTGTCAGAGCGACCTCATTAAGCGAGATACGTCTTACTGCACAGTCTTCGACTTCTACCAAAACCTCAACCAGTTCTACGGGGTGCTTGCTGAATGCTGCACTCAGCAATCGTGCCCCACCATGGCTGCGGGACCCAAGTACGTTTCCGTGGCTGCTCTTTACCTGTATGACCCAGCTGACATGGTACAACTAGCTTGAACTACACGTGGATCAACCAAGATCGCAAGAGCGTCCAACTTCCAGCCCCAACTTACATTGACTATGTGATGACTTGGGTGCAGAACTTGCTTGACGACGAGAATGTTTTCCCGACCAAGTCTGGTAAGTAGTTGTGTTCGATCATCCTATTATCCTGCTGACGATCCCTCCGCGATAGGTCGTGACTTTTCGCCAAACTTCCCTTCCACAGTGAAGCACGTATACCGCCAACTCCTTCGCGTGTTTGCGCACCTCTACCACGCCCACTATCAACAAATCCTGCACCTGCGTAGTGAAGGACATTTCAACTCCCTTTTCGCTCACTTCTTGGCGTTTGGCAAGGAATATGAATTGCTCGAAGTGAAGGATATCAAGGGTCAGCCAGGTGCTCCTGTCGGCGTTGGTGCGCTCTGGGAGAAATGGAAGGAGATGGGCATCCTCGAGTCCTGAGCGACGAGAGGCGTGTCGCGGGGATCAGGGTTAGGCTGGGAGCTAGGTTAGACTGCACGATTCGGAATCGGAGACGGCCGGTTCGTCCTTATACCACATACATACACATCGATTCATCCATATTGCTCTGAGCCTGTAACATACATCCTGTCGATCTATGGTAGCCTGGGGGAGCATTGAGCTGCATGGCGATTCAGCGTCGGAAGGTTAACAAAGGATGCCACGCGGGCCTAATTCGACTTTGTGTAGGTACTTGTCGGAAGCCATCCAAAGATACGTTTTCTCTTCGTCCGTTATGAGCTCCAGCGCGCACATAGGATGAGGATACTTCTGCTGGAACGGCCCTGCTTTCGAATGTTGAGGTACCACCGTGGCATCCGTTTCTGCATGCAGAGCTTGTCCCGTGCGTAGAGACCATGCACGCAAGCGTGAGTCTCCACCACCAGCAAAGACAAAATTCTCATGGGAATCTATCGCAAGACCCTGAGAGTAGGACGACGTGAGTGTTTGAAAGTGACTGAAGGCGTTAAGCAGTCGAAACTAACCAACTTGTGCTCATAACTCGATACGTGCCCAGGCAGCTGCAGCAGGGGCGTCTCACCCTTTCTGTATCGGAGATCGTGGACTTCAAGCTGTTGGATGCTCGCATGAGATGGCTACTGAGAGAACGATATGTCGACTTACATCTCCACGCATCGTCTCTACCAATAGACCATAACCATGAATTGTCCGTAGATGCTGCACGGGTGCGCCTCCTCTTAGTTTGCTTTTCGCTGTCATATTTACCATAACGTCAGGACCAGGGTCAGGCTGACGGAGATCCCATCGTTCGATCACTCCACTGCGCAACCCAAGGTATAGAAGATGCTACCCCGAATTAGGGATGAAAGTGGCCGCACGACATGAAGAGAAAGGCGCTTACTCGATCTTGAGAAGCCAATGAGAATACGTCACTATTACACCGCAAGCGCAGGTACTCGTCTCGCTCGGCATCCATGAAGCAGACAGCACCATAACGACCCCCTGTGAAAGACAGTGTGAGGCACTTTTGTTCACATCCTAACACCAGTATACCCACCGACTATCACTGTGTTGTCGGAAACCTGTCCGCACCGAACGTCGTTGCACATATTCACCGGCAACTCCCGCAGAAGCCAGTGTCTGTAAGTCTGACATGAGATACAGAACCAGCACGCGAGTGGAAAGCACCTACCCGAGTGTCTGCTCACGCTTCACCAGCACACGCGCAGGAGAGCCTAAGGATGTTGCACTGCGCGGGAGATAAGTCGTGGGACTATTACGCAGTACGTGGCAGAACGTACAGTGTGATGGGACCCGAGCTCGTGATGGAAGTAATCTGGAACAGCGCATTCGAAACCATTAAATCAAAGGGGATCGTGACAGCATCATACCTCCGTTCCCAAGGTGAACTCGCGCCAACTGTGGTCGGGTATGCTGGTATTCATCGTGTGAAGCCAGCCTGCGCGGTCACCTATCCATAAATCCCCACCCTCGGCGTCCACCTGGACAATTTGACATGCTATAAGCCAAGACTTTGACGAATATATGCGAGGCTAGCCCACTAACCTTAGATTTTGCACAGAGTGCAGTAATGCTCTCCCCGAAGTTCAGAGGAAGGGGACCGCTATCTGACAGATGAGATTCCACTGCCGTCGATAGATGGGACATCTGAATGTCACTACACAACACATAAGCATACACCGTCGTAGTGGACGCAGATACCACCCACTGTCGGTAGCGTCGGCTTCGAGGATTGACAGTTGATTCTCTGAATGCGTTGAGCGCATATAGGCCATCGAGGCGTTTGAACCCATGCTCAAGGTGGGTGCCTGAAGGGGGAGGGCTGTACAAATCTCGTTGCTGTAACCTTCTTTTGCGTGATATCCTGAGAGATGGCTCTGCTGCCCTTTCCTTTGATAGTGTCGGCCGCAGCGCGGGCGCCGCTGCCGGTGTTCCGGCTGGCCGGGAGGAAAGTGGAAAGTACCTCCTCTTTTCCTCATCCCAGTACATTCCTGGTAAATCGCGAGGCATGAGGTACTATTTAATAAGAGTATAAGTAAGGCTTCTAAAGCATATTTGGATGTGCGACCTACATGCACAGTCGTCGTGGTTCGCTTGAAGGCGTTGACGGTGTTGTGGCGTAAGTACCGAAGCGCCCAAGAAGGGATTGACGCCTTCATGACCAAATATCCATCAACATTACATCGTCATAAATCCTCACGTTCACTGCTCCCGCGACCGTGATACAGCGTTTGCCCCATATCTGAGAGATTGGTAGATTTAACTTGCTTGAGAAACGACAACGCTACATGCGCGGACCTCTTTGTAAAGCTTGCTTTCAGCTTTGTGTCTGCCCAATCCGCACCTTTGAAGTCAAGGTAATGACCCAAGTGCCAACAATTCACAACTCTCAGAGTGTCCCACCCGGTGACACTCGTGCGTCTTTCGACTCACATTTGTATGATTATCTTTGTGCTGATTGCTCGTACAGTAATTAAAATCGTCTGCGCATGCGATTCGTTCACGCCCGCCGTGCGGTAATGGATTGCCAATGTATGTGTTCCTCCATAGGACGAGGGAATGTCCGCACGCAGACCACCGCTTATTGACGGCGGCTTTTCGTTCCTCGCGGACAAAGACGGTATGTACTCTAAGGTCACCTATTGCTTCAGGCGCATGCCCATCGCTCCAGGTGGATCATTTTGGCACTGGAGTGTGTTCATGCTGATAGTCGTCCTGCCGACGCAGTGAGTGGATCTCACAATCGCGTCCTTCAACCAGATGAGACTATGTCAGTGACGAAAAGATGTGCGAACTCACAAATTCACAACAAGCGGTTCTGTGCTGATAGAGACTCGCTACTGGAGTTTGTACATGCTGATAACATTCATTGGATCGTTGATACGATTCACGGGCCCCGGCAACCTCGGCTTCCCTTGACGCTGTGCTAAATTGCGCCAGTAGACCTGCTGGCTTGATACTTTGTAGGGCTGCCATGTCCTTAGCGTCGCCCAATAGCATTGTGCTGTAGGATCATGGACTACGCCTCCACGGTGCGTTTAACCGTCCATGGGTCGTCTTTTGGGTCGCGGTGCCCGCTCACACACACGGCAGGTAGCTCAAGCCCGCGAATCTGGTCATGGCGTCCAGCGAAGAGGGTAAAGTTGGTCTACCATCTGGCAAGGTGCGCAGCAACCCTGTCCGCTGCTTCTCGCATGATAGGGTATTGATCGTACCATCCACATACTTGTATGCCCCACTTCAGAAACGTCATCGGGAGGTGGCTCTCCTGTGGGCATTGCGAAGTCATCGTCAAGGCATGCCAAGAGCGAAGGGATACCGAGAGTCGGCCACAGCTGCTTATGTGCTATACATAGCATCCCGTCAACTCTCAGATGACGTGTCTGATTTTCATCAAGGCCGAACGCGACCTGTGCCCAGAACATCTTCAGGGCCCCGTGGACAGGACCGCGCTGGGAGGGCGACCCTGCATGCGGGACTGCTGCATCTGTTCTGCAACGAACCCACGGAGCCGCAGTGCTTCTTCATCCAGACGCGTTCCTCAGAAGCTGAACCCTTCCGTGATCCCCGACGTGCACTGCGGTGAGCGGCCCCTTTGTGACGTCTTAGAGTACCCGGGATATGTACGGTCGTCAGATGGTCTGGCACTAGAAGGTACGTCTTTGTGGTCCTTATCATAGGTGACTTCTCTGTGCTTTGTGGATGTTGAACCTTGACCATTAGCGCCCCTAAGGGTAACGCTCGTAAACTCTGGTGAACTTTACTTCTTGCCCAGAGTCAACAACCTAGGATGTGCTCTTACCGGTTTGGACCTACCCGGTCTTCAAGTTGACCTTCTTGGGGGCAAATTTCCGCCACTGGTAAGCTACCCTTCAATTAGGCTCCATCGCGGACTTCCGTGTCTTGATCCACTACCTGTTACGCCGGTGACAACCGCGCCTCGCCCAGGGGCTTTGTGCGGTTTGTACTACAGGAAGCCTCCAGCTGACATCACTCCTGGCGTCCACGAATAGGAACCTTGTCTTGGGCGTTTGCCCAGGGTATCTGTCCTCCACACTCCAGCTAGCGAGACATGATAAATAGGTCGCTACGTGAGTTGACAAGCCCCAATTCCGACTCGACATGGCTGAATCCTTCCCTCACAGCCTCGCTCTCCTCGTTTTTGGGGTCTCCTCCCTCCTCACCTTCACTATGTCCAGTATATATTGGGCTGGAGGGCACGTAGCAAGGGCAGGCCCCTACCTCCTGGTCCTAAAGCTTTGCCCGTAATTGGGAACTTCTACTCCGCTCCCAGCACTGCTCCTTGGGCTGCATATCGTGATATGTCCTTGACAATATGGTGCGTTCACCGGTTGGCACGCGGGATTCGGCCATCTGGCTCACATTTGACCACCCCAGGCGATATTATATGCATGCAGATGCCCGGCCAACGAGTTATGGTCATCGGCAGCGCCAAAGCGGCGTTCGAGCTGCTCGAGAAGCGGGCTGCTAACTACTCAGATAGGCCCATCTCACCGATGATCGAGCTGTGAGTCAACGATGCATCCTCTGCGTGCTCCGCCGCGTACGTGCTCTCACAGCTGACTCGTAGAATCGGCTGGGAATGGGACTTCGGGTTCATGCCATACGGCCCATCGTGGAGGCAGCATAGACGCCTCTTTTGGCAACATTTCCACCCCGGAGTAATTTCGAAGTATCAACCTATCCAACGGGAGGCTTCCTATGCATTCCTCAAGAAGCTGCTGACCAGCCCGACTGAGCTGGAGGGACACATCCGACAGTACGTTGGTATGCTGCTCAGGGGATCTGGTTATTTGACTCACTTTGCCGCTACGCGTCTCAACAGCCTGTTTGCCTCTACTGTTCTGAAGACTGTTTACGGGATAGAGGTGGCCGACCACGGAGACAAGCTCATCGACACCATTGATGCTGCTATGGAGGGAGTAGCACTGGGCCTTACCCCAGGCGCCTTCCTTGTGGAATATCTCCCTTTTCTGCGTTACATACCCCAGTGGTTCCCAGGGGCCGGGTTCCAGAAGCCGTTGGCGCGATGGTACCAGGCGTCGCATGAGATGGTCGACTTACCCTTCCAAGAGGCCAAGACGGTCATGGTCTGTACACGTCGTCTTCTCCGAAGCATTCGCGCATTGACTCTTGGCAAAGACTCGAGGCGATCCAACATCGTCCATCGTGGGTACGATCCTGTCTGGGGCGTCTTCTACAGGCGCGGACGAGGAGTTGACAAAGAATGTGGCGGCTATAGCTTACGCGGGTGCGGTGTTCCATTCAAATCATGAAGTCGTGGCGTACATTCGCTGATATGCTAATGCACATGATAGGCGGCGCCGATACAGTGAGTGATACAGTAATTGGGTTCGCCACTTCGGCCTCCTCTAAGTTCGCTTCTAGACTATGTCGACCTTCCAAACGTTCTTCCTCGCTATGTCGCTGCATCCCGAGGTGCAGGCCCGAGCGCGCGCCGACCTTCTCGCCGTCGTTGGACCGGAGCGCCTGCCTGACCTGACCGATCGGAATGACCTCCCGTACATTGACGCAATCGTCAAAGAATGTCTTCGCTGGCAGAACGCGACGCCCCTGGGCTTGCCGCATGCAGTCGTCGAAGACGACGAATACGATGGGTACTTCATCCCCGCGGGCACCGTGACCTTTCCCAATACATGGTGCGTCTGCTATCTCCGCACGCGGCAAGGCGCGGTTGACGTGTCTTCTTCCTATCAGGGCCATTCTGCATGATCCGGAAGAATACCCTGAGCCTGATGACTTCGTACCGGAGCGCTTCATGAAGGACGGGAAGCTCAACCGGGACGTCAGGGATCCCGCAACGGTCGCTTTTGGCTTCGGGAGGAGGTATGGTCGCTCACCTTCGATGATCCGGCACGGCCTGTCATCTCTCACCTACTGATGCGGTCGTTGTTCTACCACGCAGGATTTGTCCGGGTAGGCACTTCGCTGATGCGACGCTCTTTCTGAACGTCTCTCGGGTGCTGCATGTGTTCAACATCGGGACCCCCGCTTGATGAGCACGGACGACCTGTCGTCGTCAAGCCGAAGATGAAGGACGGTTTTCTCTCGTGAGCAACAGTCTTGCTTCAGAAATTTGGTCTGACTGTTCTGTACCTCAATCGCAGCTATCCCGAGGACTGTCGCTGCACCATCAAGCCACTGTCTGCCAACGCTGAGACTTTAATCCTGAACGCAGACTTGGAAGACACCAGGTATCGATATATAGCAGAGAACATGCTAGCAGTCGGGTCGAGAGATTTGAACATGCCATACTACATACTTTGGGAAGAGGATACTACTAGTAGAATGCGCCGACTCATACCTGGGGATTACTGCTTTCTACGGATACCACACAGAACTCCTTCAACGTACACGTTTATTAGTACATACATATGTGCCGTTAGTACTCTAGAGTGCTATGCAATCCTTTTCGGTTCTTGTTCAGGCTGAGTATGTTGTATGATCTGTGACTGGCAAAGAGTCGTCGGGGGCCGGGACCGCGAGCGGTGTGGCGGCGTCAGCGGTTGCTTTCGGATACACGGACCGATGTCCGACCCGAAGCCATTCGCGTCTGCGGCGGTCTGCCAAGCCCAGGCACTCCTGAATACTCCGAGCTGCTACGATTCCGTCCACCGCTCCGAGGCGTCCCTCGAGCTCAGGGCTTCATCCCTCTTCTCGCCGTCGTCGGCGATACCTCGACGCTGCTCCTTCAGCTTCCAGTTCCACCGATGAGTCCGAACGCACATGCGCGCGCGGAGAACACCGCGACGAACGAAACCAGATCAACGCGCGGGGTGCACGCAAGTGAAGAGATCGTGATAATCGTCGATACAAATACAGCGAGCAGTACGTGTGCGAAGAAGTCGACGGCACATACACTACACACATCAGAGGCTATTACAGGTCATCGCAGGTCATGACGAGCATCCACAAACGTATAACACACGTACGCGCGTACGCACGTACGTACGCGTCCAAACCATCGCGCCACAGAACTGCGGGCACGCGCAAGCCACGGCACACCGTGGCGACTGTCCGCTGGTTTAGACAGGCTCGGGCGTAGCCCGCTTTTCGTCGACGACCTGGAGGCTCGCCGGGCGCGAGCCCGTCGGCGATCCGTCCGTCTGGTTCTCGTCTTCGACGAGGTCGCCGCGGCCCGCGCCCTCCTCGAACGCGGCCTTGCTCTTCTCGAAGTGCGAGCCGTAGTTCCTGCGCATCATACGTAACGTCAGAACACGCATTCAGGGACAGCGCAGATGGAGGGGACGTACTCAGGGCCGATGATGGTGATGACGAGGACGAAGGCGGCGACGACGCCGATGAGGATGCCCTGCACGGTCGCGTAGTCGGACACGGTCTTGATCTGCCCGTTGTGGTCCTTGATCGTCGTGTGCAGGTTCGCGGCTCCCGCTGATCATGAAGTCAGCATGTGCGTGCATGGCAGCTCAAAAGGGCGACACTTACTGGCTTCGATCTGCGCGGAGGCAGAAGAGACCATCTGTATTACGCGGAAGGGGCCGATGCTCAGTGCTGGGTGACTAGGAAGGTACCAGGGGAGAGAACTTACGTTGCCGAGCTGGTAGGCCACACCGGGGAAGGTGGCACGGAAAGCCGGAGGAGAGATCTCCGCGAGCTGGATAGGGATCTGCAACCAGGTAGTATTAGCACGGTTGGTTGCGTAGCCCATAGACGTCAGGCGATACTCACGACTCCCCAGGCACCTTGAACACCAAACTGGATGCAGAACGCGCCCGCGGCGAGGGCACCGAAGCTCGTCGGCAGGATCCAAAGCGGGATGAATGCTAGCGCGGGCCGTCAGTACAAGTCCTCAGCCGGCGGTCCCGTGAATGCGAACGCTCACCTCCAATGAGCAGTACGAAGATACTGTGGTAAGGGAGGATGTCAGCGGAGGCCGTAACATGAGATCAACAAGACTCACATGATAGTAAGGCGACGGCCGATGTACTGGCTAAGCCATCCGGCAATTGCACCTCCACTGCACGGCGGGTCAGTACGCATTCCCTGAACAAGCTCCATCGCACTCACGCAATAGCACCCTAGAAACGTAGGAATCGATGAGCCACGCATCCATGCATCAATCGTGAAGGTGGCACTCACGCAGTTGCCAATAATAGTCGCCACAGTTGCATTGTGGTCGCTGAACAGCTTGGCGTTCGTCAGGTACGTGGGGTACAGGTCCTGCGATCCGTGGGAGAGGAAGTTGAAACCTGCGAAATCACATCCCTATCAGTCTTCTTCGCCCCTTCACTCAGATGCAAATCGCGGCGTTTGCGCGCGCGCCAGACAACGTTGTACGTACCGGTCATGAGCAGGATGGCATAGATGCAAAGGAGCCAGTGGCGCTTCAGCATCTCCCATGTCTCGTGGATAAAGATCTGGGTCTTCTTCTTCGTTGAGCCGCCGCGTGCGCGCTCGGCTGCCTTTGCGCGGATGAAGACATCGCTCTCGGGCAGGAGCATGCGGATGACGGCAGCAAACGCCGAGATGCCAGACGCTGTCCAAAAGAGACTGCGCCAGGTGGTTGACGTTTCGGGCACGAGGGTGAGGTTGATGACCGCCGCGAGCAGGTATCCGACGGCGTAACCTTGCTGGAGGACGCCGGACGCGAGACCACGGACTTCGACGGGTAGGTTTTCGAGGGCGGTCGCGGCGGCGAGGCCCCAGATACCACCCATGGCGATACCGAATAGTGAACGGACGCCCAGGAAAGCGTGGAACGTCTCGACGAAACCGGACCCAAGCTCAAGAACGGCAATCATGAGGAGATTGAGGACGAGAGGCCACTTGCGGCCATACCGGTCGGAGATGATACCGAAGATGACCTACGCAAGGCGGGTTAATTGATTGGCTGAGCGTGCGCGCGATGGGGCCATCGATACTTACAGCACCGGCGGAACGGAAGAGGAGGGTGAGCGTGATAGCGGTCGTCTGAGTAATTTCGAGTCATCAGCTTGTTTGCATCAACGGAGGATTGGACGGGATACGCACGATGTCGTGAGTGCTGCGGCCGAACTGGTCCTGAAGACGGGTGACGGAGAGGGAGACTGAGAAGAAGTCGATCGCGTCGCAAGTCCACGCGAGCCAGCTGTGGTTGTGGGCGCATGTGTTAGCAGAGGACGGGTCTGATCGGCGCACGCGCGGAGCCGCGAGCGAGGGAGAGCCAAGGACGGCCAAGGCGGGATGAGGACAGGAGAGGCTAGGGGGACTTACCCAGACCAGAAGTGACCCCACTGTATCCAGGTAAGCGAGGCGAGGACCTGGAGGAGAGGCCGGTCGTGCGCTCGTGCCTCTCGTTTGGGTACGAGGTTGCGGAGGAAGTACGGAGCCATGGCGTGTGAGGCGATGGCGGGGATGGAGAGAGGGTAGAGAGAGGTAGAGAGTGAGGGAGGGAGAGGGAGCAGAAGAACTCAAAGCGAGACTGGCATGGAGAGGCAGACTGTATATATTTGCTCTATTCTGATGGTGAGTGCCCCACCTGAGCAGAGCGTGGGTGAACGCGAGAGCCGGTTATCTCCTCCATTGCGAGATCTGATGGACGCTCCCGTTCACGTTCCTGGCAAACGCGGGGTCGACACTGTGGGGCCCCGGTGCCCGCCCTTCGCTTTCGATTCTCCGCCATCCCGGCCGACTCCCACCCGAACCGCCCGCCCAGTAGCATCCGCTCGTTTTGCGTCGGCCTCCATCCAGACCATTCTCTCGACTTGACCACATACTTACCTCTACCCTACTCACCGGTCACGGAACGTGTCTTCCGTACAAGAGTCATCGCCCATCTAATACCAGACCCCACACTTGACGGAACATATGATGGCTGCGACGTCCGAAGCGGCCGACCGACTCGAGTCAATGACTGCTTTTGGCTGTCGCTTCCCTTACGCGACGCCGGGTCGGACCGCTGCCGCACAGACCTGACACCACTGTCAGTATCCGGGCAAGGTCGCACAGCCAAGCTTGGACGCCCAAGGTCCCTGCTCTCTCCGTTTGTTCGCTCGAGGCCATCGCGAGCATGCGGAATGTCAACGTTCGACATTCACTGACTGTTGCTAACACCTATCGCATCCGCGAGGACACGGAGATGAACGTTATCGATGTGGCGGAAGCACAGGTGCGGCGGGACGCCGCTGCAGCATCTGCGACATTTTGGCATCTGGTCCCCCAGATCCGGTCCGCGAACCTAAACGCTCTAGCGGGGCAAGGCGACGGCAGATGAGTTCAGTCATGGAGAACTGACACAGCGGCGCGCGCGCAGACGCTTCAGCTGACCTGGCTGCAGTTGATGAGAGACAAGCCTACGACAACCGCCGTCGCGCTTTATATGGCTTGGCATGCGAGAGCGAGTTTGAGGTCATCAAAAAAGAGGAGACGAGAACGCTCACGACAATGCATATACATCATATACTGTAGCATGGACGTCCCTGGATGGAACACATACACCGTCAGGCACAACGAACCCATCCGCTACCGCTTGCTCTTCTTCGACATGCTCCTTCGTGACTTCTTCTCCGCGCCTTTACCCTCACCCTGCCCCGCCTCCTCCGCCTTCCGCTTTGTGCCCGCCGCGGCCGCAGAAGCGCTCGTCTTGACCGAAACGAGCGTCGACTTGCCCGCGCCGCCGGACGCGATCTTCGCGACCTGCGCCTCAGCTGCGCTCCAGTCTGCCGCGGAGTCGTTGATCGCGTACCTAGTGGAGTCGCTACGTTAGTCTCGGGTTTCTATGCAGGAACAGTGGTAGGAACGTCGGCAGGCGGACCCTCTAGTGCGCCAGCCAAGCTCGCCGAGCCGCTCTCGTGTGCGGAGCTCCGGGAGGGAAACACCAACAGGACGCCCGCGCGGCGCGGCGAAGCTGCGACGCCGGAGCAAGCGCGGACACGAATGCGACAAGCAGAAAGCCGACGCACCCGTGCTTCCACCGTCCGACCAACCACGAAAGCACCACACAGCGATACTCACTTGCTGAGGTCCAGCGCGTCGATCATCGCCCGCTGCTTCTCGCGCTATCGCGCGCGCGGCCTCGTCGCCCGCCTCCGCGAGCTCGTCCTCCAGGCTCGTCTCGAGCGGCTTCCACTCCGCCTGCGCGCCGGACGCGTCGGTGCGCGCGACGGCGGCCTGGGCGCGCTCGTCGGGGATCGTCGCGCTGATCGCGGCCTTTTGGACGTCGAGCAGGCGTTTGCTGATCTTCTTGATCACCTTCACGAAGAGCGCGAGCGCTTGCGAGACGGGTAGCTGCAGCTCGCTCTGTGGGTTCGGAGTGCGACAGTGAGTGGCCCGAAGTGAGCGAAAGGCGTGTGACGTACCTCAATTTCCTCGATCGTTTTGCGCTGTAGGCCGAGCGCGAGAAGAATGGAGCTCTGTACCGCGCTGAGGCGTACCTCTGGCCCGAGACGCTTCTCGAAGTAGAGTTGTCCGACGGTAGGCAGGAGATCCATGATGACGTGGTAGTCGAGCTGGTTGTTCGCGTACGAGTCGAGACGCTTGAGATCAAATGGCGACATCAAGAAGGATAACTCGTTCGAGCCAATCTCTGCAAGAACATATCAGTATTTGAGAAGAGGGACGGGCGTAGCAAGACGCACCTCTTGACGGGTCCTCATCCAGCTTTTTCACACCTGCGTTCGCAGCCTCGAGCACGCTCAACGCCGTGACGCTCCCAAACTCGCGGAACTTGAACGAGAGCAACGTAATGAACCGCCGCCGGAAGTCTGCGCCATCGGATATTAGCAACTATGCCACATTCGAGGCGTTAAAATACGCGTACCCTTGGCGAACTCGGCAAGCCACTCGAGCTCACTCTCCGTGGACGAGTTCAGGCCGCGCACCATCACGCATGTGTGCTCGCCAGTGAGCTCGCTCTGCGTCTGACGGAGGTAGAGCGGAATGTAGCCAGCACGCTTCCAGAACCTAAGAAGGGGCGACGATCATGAGGAAGGCGAAACCACAGACTCGTCGAAAGTGCAGCACATACCGCAGCAGCTGAGGCGTGAGGCCATATGATACGCCGAGGTAGTCGAGCGTCTCAGGTTTCCTCTCGCTGAGGCGCTGGAGGAGGGGAGGCATCTCGCTCGCCGAACGGATTTTGGGCTCATCGGTGAGCAGGTTTGTCGACTAAACGAGACAGGTCAGTATGTAGCTTGATGAATTGTGCTGACACCATATGATACGCACCTCGTCGAAGTTAGCAGCGTCAGGGTATTGCGGCTCAGCCTGAGGCGCCTCGTCAACATTGAAGTACTCCCCGCTGTAGTACGCGTTCAGCGCTTGGAGCGCACGCGCGCCATAGCCCATGTTCGCGTAGTCCGGGTGTGTCGCTATCCGGACGATACGCGCCCCCGACAACAATGCGAACTTGCTCTCCTGGAACTGCTGCGAGATCAGCCAGGGAATCATGTCGCCTCCCGCGCGGAATCCACGGCTGAGGCCGTCCATGATCGCCTGCCTGCTAATGTTACCCTCCAGCGCGACCTGGAGGACGACGAGAGGCTCCGGCAGGTGAGTTTCGTCGTCCTTTATAGGAGGGAGAAGGACGAAGAGGTGGTGGGCGGGAGCGTCGGAAAGGAGCTGCAAGTCATTGGGCTGGTTCTTGTAGTGACTCGCAACATAGAGTGCCATCATGCGCTGCAGGAATACCTCCGATGCGGGATGGTAGCTGAACAGCGTATCCCGGCTCACATAGAACAGCTCGCACTTGCTGGGGTGCGGCGTGCTCATATGTATCGAGCGCGGAAGGACCGTCGCGTCAAGGCATAGTAGGCTGTTCAGCCACTTCTCGACCTTGTCCCCCGCCGCGTACCGGATCGGCGTCTCGAGCTTGATCTCGCGCAGCGTGCGCGCCTTCGGTGGCGCCTTGGTGAGCGCCTTTTTAGAGGAGGACGATGCGACGGTGGCGGCGTCTTCGGAGGGTGCTGCGTCCTTTGTGAGAGAGGGACGTGTGCTTTCGCGGAGTTGCTGGATAAGTTTGAGGGAGAGGGAGCGGCCTGTGCCTTCATAGCCGTTGATGGTGGAAGCCATGAAGACCAAGTACGGACCGATGAGGTTGCGCACGAGAGGGAGGGGAATGGCAGCTGCCTCATCGATGATGACCAGCTCTGCCTGACCCAAGACATGTGCATCTTGGGGTTGAATGTACTACAAATTCACGTGAGCGATGATCTTCTGACCACATACAAAGCTGTCATTCCCCACCTGGATGGTCTGTCGGTGATTGCGGAAGACGTTGACACGGACGATCGCCTTGTTGAAGTCAGGGTTGGTACTCTGTACAATGTCATAGTCCAGATGCTCCTCATAGCCAAGCGCATCCATGCCTTTGAAAATGAAGTCGAAGAGCGTCTTCAAGTTCTCGGGGCTAGGACTAGTAACGAAGATGTTCGAATAGCCATGAGCTAGAGCAGCAGCGATTGACAGCCCCAGGGCAGCAGACTTTCCACGACCACGAGCAGCAGTGAGTGTCACGGTAGACGAGAGTGTCTTCTCCGCAATGGCGTCCACGAAGGTGAGGATTGCCTTCGCTTGGTCAATCGTCTTCGCGAGCTTGACGAGCTCGCCTATCGGTTTCGTATCCGAGAGACTGTCCTTCAACTCCTTGAGCTCCGACTCCTCTTTGCTCTTCCCGCGGTCTTCCTCGATAGGCTTGATGTCCTTCCCCCGAGATATGGGGAGAACATTCAGCTCGTCGTCCAGTACAAGACAGTCCTCGCATGAGCCTAGGGAGAGGATGAAACGCTCATTGAACCGCGCGACCACGGAGTCATGTGCAGATGTCCGGTAGCGGGCGTGCACGTCCTGGGATCACGAATAAGTGGGGTCGGAATAGCTATTGTACAGAAGGGACGCACCATCGTCATGGTATAGAGCTGTCTCAGTGACTTCATTGTCTTGAGCATGATCACCACAAGCCCGCCACCTTCTACGGTTTCAATGGTCCGCGCGAGCAAGTTGGGCGTGATAGCCTCGAAATCCTGCAGCACGCACATGCCGAAGGTCTGACCGAGGATCTTGTGCGACTCCTTGTAGTAGCTGATGCGTGCGTTAGAGCGCAGGAAGGTGCTTGCGAGTATGCAACTCACGTATAACGGATATCCGTCACGGTAATAAAGATTTCGAAAGGGTCCTGCTCATTGGGTTCACGGATACCGCGCTTGACCTCCCTCTTAATCTTCGCCTCCCGCTTTTTGCGGTGTCTAGTCAAAATTTAGTACATCGCATCTTGCATTTGAATAGATTACAACGCACGTCGTGAATCCAAGGTCCTTTTTGTAACACCATAGTACTGACGGACGAGCGGAGACCCGTGCTTGTGAAAGCAAGAAGTGCAAGTTTACAATCTTGCCCATTCGTTAGTCCGACGCAATAGGGTATAGCTTATGTTCACGCACCTGATCCTTCCCCCGATCTCCGACGAGCACTATGAACGAGCGGTGATTTTTCTTGACATTATTGTTGATGAGAATGGGAATGCGAGGGTCCAGTTGTTTGCGCATAATCGGTCGTCACAGAATACACGATAGCCAGCCAATGGTCAACAATAAAGATAGGCCCAGGCAGGAAGAAGTAGAACAGCGCGACGGAGAGCGAGTAAGGGACGAAAGAGACCGCGAGTAGGCTGCCGGAGCTGAGTGTGCAATGAACGAAACTCGGTCTCGTCGCAAGTGCAGCTGCGGAAGCGCCCGTAAAAGTTTGACATCGCCACCACGTGTCTACTCACCTCCGATCATCTCGTGCCCGTCTCAACGTCACGGTCTGCTCGTCCACTCGATCCTAGCAACAGTACTTGCTCGCCACTCTCTCCAAGTGTCAGTCTAGCATCCCTTATGCGCTCAAACAATTGAACTCTTTCTCTATGGCTTCTCTGGTATCTGCCACAAACTCTATGATTAGCTAGCGAAATCCCTCAGAAATAGCGTAGTCATGCCCATTGATTAGGCTAGCAGCGAGTGGAGGGCCATTATCCGTTCTGTTCAACCGCAGTATGGCACTCTACACAATTCAACTTGGTGCCAGTATAAGATACGCTTGCTCTGACTGGGCATGCCTCTAATACCGACTCTTGTCTCTCACCTCACCATCTACGCTACCAATGCCTTCTTGGTTCCATCTCACGATCTCCTGCTTTCCGTTTCGATGTACTCGGTAAGTGTGACTTTATAGCTCACTGCGCCTCGGAGTTGGATAAGACTTCATGTAAAGTCTTGCATACTAGGGTTCCCCAGGTCAAGCCGTCGACTCGAAGCGAGAATTTCCAGCTTGACGAAGATACCGAGTCTCAATCGGGCTCGAAGACGATGCTCACACCAACTCCCACGAGGTCCTTTGTGGACGTGGACGAAGCCTACGCTCCGAATCGCTCACAGCCATTGGCTCACCTGCCCAATGCAAGCAGCCGCGTGCCTCAACTCAGCTTGATGACCACACGCCACTCGCGGGAGCATGACCTGTACAATGTACACCCGCCCGTAGTGTCCACTTCACTCGGAAGAGTCTATCCTAACGCATCTAATGTAGACGGCCCTCAGTAACGTCCAACCGCGGCGTACAGGAGTTCAATCCGCCCAGCTTGAAGGACGATGGCAAGACCGGCAGCCGAGTATTCCGCAAGTTGCTAGAGGTGAGATCGGTGACTCGTTGTTTGGCGCCATTCCTTATGTCTTTGTCAGGTTATCCTACCTATGAATCGCGCCAAGGAGTCTGATATAACCCGCTTCACGCCGGTGTTTGTCTTCGATCACTAGACGGTCCAGTAAACTTCGCAATAGTTTCAATCTCATATCATAGTAATATTGGCTGATATATTGAGGAGTATTCTAGTACCTGGGTGGTCGCTCGATGCTTATTAACCTCTTGCTTCAATGCAACGCTGGCGACGCGTAGATGCCCGTCGATGTTGCTCCAAGCCGGGATCCAGGTCAGTGCCTTCTGTCTCCGTATTGTCTGCAGCAACTAGTATATGACCCGGATATACGATGATGAGGCACACCGTGACAATATTGCCTAAGGTACCTAAGAGTACCCGGGCATCCAGGCCTGCCGTGCACCCCGTCTCACCAACCCCCTCCTCATCCCGACAATGTGCATGACACTTACTGCAGACCCGAATCTTGTCCGAATTCATTGATCTCGCCTCACGCTGACTTCAACCACTTTTTCGCACATGCATCTGCTCCCTCCTTCCCAAGTTCCCTTCCAGAACGTCTGCCTAAGGGAAACTACAAGTTCCCATACATCAAGCGTTGCCTCGACCCGACTGTGAAGTTGTTCGCTTCGTCGCCCCGGCTGTGGTGAGGTAGTTGACAATGCCTACAAAGATCTGGTGTCTCCTTTCGTCGGAACAGCGACGAATCTGTATGCACTTGTGATGCTCAGCTAATTGTCGCGCGCGAATGCTACTCGTAGGAAGTACTGCCAGTGGTCATAAGGCTCTTCATAAGTACACAAGTCCCAATAATGCGTATGCTTAAAGCACAGCACAAACGCGGAATTTTCTGGCAGTCATTGCTATCGGCGAGTCATAGAGCTGGACAACAGCCTGAGTGTCATCTGCGGGGTTCGTGAGGAAACACCAGTAGTCACCGGTGGTCGGACTCGAAGATACGGTCTCGGTACTTAAGTATTTGAGCCAGTGCTAGTGAGCGCTTCAGATGCGCCTTTACTTCTAATCACCACCACCACTCCCTCGCTGGGGTCAGGAGCGCATACTAAGTAGCCTTTACATTTACATGTTCAAGGGCATCACAAGAGTCCTTCGTTGCGACCCGTGAGCCTTGGTAAGTCCATCCACGATGCTGCCGCTGTTGTCCGCTGCTCCGGGCATCTTCCAAGGAGCAACTGCGACACTAACAATAGCAGCTTTGTGCTGGATGTGATATTGTATCATGAAGCCAGGATCTGCACATGGACCGTGGCTTCATTATTCCGCTGGCGCGTTACAGACATCGCGATGATGGTAGGTGTAAGTGGAAAGCCAACGTGGATGCTATACACGAGCCATCTCGCTGCACAATAACCTAGCATCGACACGGCGTCCGACCCAACAGCTCAGCAACAAAGGCTTATAGGCAACTCGCGTGGCCGTGAAGATCAAACCTATGGTGGCTGAATGTGGCCGAAGCCATAGACCGCCATTTTTGGCTTGGGCGGAAGCCCCTCGTCCATTGTCCTTTCACACCGCATGGGCTCTTTGACGAGAGCATGGACACCATATAATGCACCTCGCCGTGGCCATCCGAGCTGACGCTGCCCTCTTTATTCCCATCTCTCCTTCGCTCTCTCAGTGCACGCAGACGATGGATACCTTGAAGCGCGTCTTTTCACATCGAAGATCCAAGGATACCGGAACGCACCCAGTCCCGACCAAACGATACTGCAGGTACCCGGCATGCGGCCAGCCGTTCTACACCACGGACCCGATCAAAGAGTTCTGCTCGTCAGAGTGCCTACAAGACTTCAACTGGCGTCCTCCGCCTCAATACTTCAGGGACGTCCCTGGGTACGAGCGTTCTCCACTGTGGTGGCCACGTCGACGCAAGGACCCAGACGAGTTCTGTGCTATGCAGCAATACGCGATCGCGGCGAGATACATTCCAATTCCCTCGGCTCACGGTGATTCTGGTCGAGGCGCAGACCGTAGTCATGCTCACGCGCCTGCCACGCAAGAGGCGCATCGTCCCAAAGGTCACTCGACGAGGGCGGCGGAACTGGCTTCGAAACCCTTACCTCAACCACCACCTCACGAACTCGTCTCTTCGTCGACCCGCCGTCGGTCGAGATCCAGATCCCGCCATCGCGCGTCTTCAAGAGGCCCTAGCAGTCGTCGCCACCAGGATCGCCATCGCCCCGCTCCGCTTCGACCTCAGACCTCAAGCAGAGACGACGTCCCTCGATCGCGCCCCTCGCGCACCGTACATTTGCATGCGCAACAACCTTCCTTGGATCACGGATTGGTCCAGCACTTCGGCGGCGTAGACGAGGGCGGTTGGCCACTGGGCGTGCCCATGTATATGGAACCTGCGCCAGCACGAGCTTACCAACGCGTCCCTCCCCCAACGCCTCCTCCTCTTCTCCCTTTGCCAGCCGTTCCTTCGTCTGCGTTGCCTCGCCCCGCTGCCGCTCCTCCTCGCTGTCCTCGTCCTCGATCAAACTCCTTTGGCGGCTACAGCAACCCTGCCGTATATAGGGGCGCATCATGAATTTGCCTTCGATCCCCTTCTGCAGTCGCGTCGCGCTCTTTGATAGCGCGACTTTGATACGACCATTTCGACGCTGCTGTGGCGTCGCGCGATATGTCCACGTTCGTTATCTCTTTTAGTGCGCCGACGTTTATCAGAACGTATCATACGAGACGCTCATTCGATCTTCGTTGTTTGTTCACGATGACCTACCTTCTGTCGTTCCTTCGGATTCTCAATTGTAGCATAGTCGCAGCCTCTTGTACGTGTACGCAGCTCTCCAATACAACGCGCGTTTCAGAGTTTGAGTACGCCGACGGTCTTACGTGCATTCCTCGTCCTCGGGACGCGGGGGCGGGGCAGGTACTCGGAGTCGCGCCGATAACCCGGACGTCAGGTGAGATAGGGAGAGCTGATGAGGCTCGCCGACACTCTCCTGCGCTCGTCCGCATGCCACTCGCCTCGCCGATAGCGCGTGCGCGTATATAACCTCGACCCCAGCACTCTTGGCGCCTTCCTTCTCCCGTCCTCCAGCCATGTCTGCCATCTCGGACGCCGTGCTCACCCAGATCCTCACCCAGCTCGAGGCGCTTCAGGTCTCGCAGCAGACCCTACAAGCCAAGGTGCGTCCTCGCAGTCGCGCGCAGCTGGTCGATACGTGAACCTAATCATTGGCATGCACTCTAGCTTGATACTTTGACCGCCTCGCGGTCTACAAGCTCTCCATCGTCTCCTAAGGGGGTCGGCACACCCATCCCCGGACGGCATGCAGACGCGGCGATCATGTCCGCGGAAGCGCCGACCGCTGCCCCGCAGCAGAGTCTCATCTCGCCTTCCACCTCGCCTGTAGTGTCGACGATCATACACCATGAGAAGGACAAGGATAGGAGAGAGGGAGAGGCTGCTCTATCCATCCCGAGTAATGCTCACGAGTGAGTTGCGCTGCAATGTGACCGTACTGCTAACGCTTGTTGACCATGCTTCGCTTGTAGCCTACCCCGACCAGCACGGTATCAAGCCCTACCCTCTGCAATGGGGAGCAGGTGATGCAGCAACACGCGGGCCTGTGATCTGCTCGCGTCTCCCGTCGTCCATCAAACAGCGCAATGCGATCGGCGCGCATTCCGGGTCGTACTCAATCTACCGCGCGCTCGCGATCGCGATGGGCACTCTCAATCCTGCGCACAAGCCGGACTACTCCAAGACAGAGCCAGCGGTCCCGATCCCTCCTCAGCCTTCATGGGCAGACCCTACGAAGATTGTCTCGTTTGATCCGTGGGGCCATCTTGTCCCGCAAGTGTTCAAGCACGAGCTGGAGGACCTGGGCTTGGACGTTCGCCCCAGTATCGCAGTGACCAAGGCTCACATGAAGCTGTCGGAAATCGACGAGTCCGTACGCAAAGGCTCGCTGACGATCGACGGGAAGATCCTGTTGAAGAGCAGGCCTCTCATCAACGCGGATGGTACGGAGAGTACCGAAGATCCCGGTGTCGAGATCAGCATCAGCAAGGCTGCCGTTGAGCCTGTCTGGTACCTTCCTGGTGTGGCTGAGCGATTCGGAATGTGGGTACTACTGTTGCAGGATCGTGTTGTGTACATAACTCATTGGGTCAATAGCTCCGAGAGCCTGCTGCGTCGCGCGCTCTTCGAGGACACGGGAGGAATGTACCCCGAGCTCATCACGCGCCCTGACATCAAGGTCTTCTTGCCTCCTATTGGTAACCTGACAGCATACATCTGTGAGTGGCTCGTAGCGAGCACAATCGTGCCCATGACTGACCATAATCAGTTGGAAACCCTGCCTACCTGTCTGATGAGACGAAGGAATTGACGCTTCGCGTGCATGACGAATGTACGTCTGTTCTGATTATTTCCAGAGGCAGTAGGCTCATATCCTATTCTAGGCAATGGCTCAGACGTCTTCGGTTCGGACATTTGTACATGCAAGCCATACCTCATCTACGCGATAGAGGAGTGTATCCGCGGCGCTCAGCGCGGCGGTGTTGGCCTCGTCGTGTATTTCCGCAAGGAAGGTCGTGCGCTCGGTGAAGTCACCAAGTACGTATCAATTCACATTTGCGCTGTCAGTACTGAGACCGACGACGTAACTAGGTACCTTGTGTACAACCTGCGGAAACGCGGTGGCGACTCGGCGGACAAGTACTTCAAGGCTACTGAGCTCATTGCCGGTGTCAAAGACATGCGCTTCCAGGCCCTCATGCCGGACGTCCTTCACTGGCTCGGTATCAAGAAGATCGACAACATGGTTTCTATGAGCGACATGTACGTGGAATGTTCATTGTCTTGATGTGTGGTGCCGTAGGCTCACGGGTCTCCAGGAAATACAATGCAATTGTAGAATCGGGTATCCCGATCCACAAGCGTTACGATATCCCTGGTATGTCCCTCCTGAAGGAGTGTTCTAGGCACTACTAACAGGTCTTTTGTAGAACACCTGCTTCCACCCGACTCGCGCGTGGAGATCGACGCCAAGATCGCCGCAGGCTATTTCTCGAGCAACAAGAAACTCACGGAGGCCGATCTCGTCAAGACCGTTGGACGTACCTGGGAGGAGACGGAGCATTGAACGGACATCACTCGCACTCGCTAACCTGGTAATGTAGCACAAAGGGTACAGCTTGTAGTCATAGTTGTATCGTACTTCGCGGTATAGGTGTACATGGTGGTCGGAATCGCAATCATACATTTTCTTCGGAATATTCTCGTTTGCACTACTAGAGGTACTCCGGAACATCTCCCCATCCTTCGTCCCCGTCAGCATCCTCGGCGGTCGGGCTCGTGTTCTCCATGTACACATCTGTAACACTAAGCTGCTGCATCGCCCGTTCTGCCGCAGTGAACCTAACCTCATCCTCACTCACCCGACTCCGGTATGAGGCAGACACCTCCAAAAGCTGTTCTTCGTCGATCAGCACAGTGCATTTGACCTGCCCATTCTCCTTCTTAATCTGGTACTCGACCTTCCTCTGCGGGTCCTGCTGGCCCGCCCAGATCGCGAGACGCGAGACCGGGTGGAGCACGTCCACATCGTCCATCACGACCCGCTCGATGATCTGCATCAACCCCAGGCTACGCATGACCTGCCGAACTGCGTCGAGGTTGCCCATCGAGTCCACGTAGACCGCACCGAGCACACTTTCCACCATGTCGCTGATGAATTTCGGGGCCTGAAGGCTGGTGAGGGCTGCCCACGGGTAGACGCTGTCTTCCTGGAGCGCCTTTGCGATCGCGGGGCCGTGCTTCTGGAATCGCGCGAAGGTGAGGTTCTGATCTTCGAGCACGCGGTGGCTCGAGTGGAGGAGACACTGCCAGAGGTGGATGCGTTGCGAGTCGTCGACGGTCGCGAGGCCCGTCTCGGGCGTCCAGGTCGGCATGACGGACTCGATGGTGATGCCGGAGCTGAGACAGACGTAGGCGAGGATATGCGAGTTCACGGCGGACTCCTTCTTGATGTGCATGTAGCCGGGCGAATAGTTCTTGCCTGGAGCGTGGTACAGGTAGTCGGTGACGACCATGTCGAGTGCAGAGTCACCGAGGAACTCGAGTCGCTCGAGTGACATCACAGCCGAGTCGCCCTGGTAGCTTGCGTGCGTCAAGGCCTGCACTAGGAACGTCCGTCGCTTGAACTGGTAGCCCAGCATCTTCTCCACGAGCTCGAGCTGCTCCGGCAGGTCATCGAGGTCCTCAACTTTGTGCATCTCCTCGATCCGTTTCGAGAGCTTCTTCCAGGACATGCCGAGGCCGAAGCGCTTCACGCACTCGATGGCAAGGTCGAAGCCGCCGTGTTCGTAGGCTGCTCCTATCAGGGACTCGACAACGTCCGCGAGCATCTTCGTGGAGAGCTCTTCCGCGCTCTTCCTTTTCTTCTTGTCCTTGGTCACCGCGCCATCCTTGGGCTCGCTCGGCTTCACCCCAACTTCCTCCTGCTTCTCTTCCTTAGCAGAGTCGTCGGAAGAGGCCTTGACTGCAGCGTAGTGAGGCTTCCACTTTCTCGGTACGAAGCGGTCACGGATGATCCACTTGTAGAGGCCCTTCTGGACGGCCTCCTTCGCGAGGTTAGAGTTCGCGACTGCGTGGTCCTTCTTCCGGCTGAGATACCCCTCGTGCCACAGAGGGAACTCGGCGTACAGCTGGTTGCTCGAGATGAACTTCAACACGGTGTCGCCGAGAGTTTCGAGGCGTTGGTAATGGGACAGTTCTTGGGAGGCCGGCGCAGTGATCGCGGTAAGGAGAAGAGGCAGGGAAACATGAGAGACAGGCGTGTTTGAGAAGAGGTTAGACCGTAGAGCGTCGACCGTCAGGGCGTTCGCAAGCCAGCGCAAGATTGAAGGGAGCATCAACGCGTACTGGACTTCGTCGCGGGAAGCCAGCTCAACCAATGCATACCGAGGGTGCAACAGGAAGGGCGAGTCAATATGAGCGGCAAGCTGGCGTGGATCGGTGCTCTCCGATGTGAAGGGCATCAGAAAGTTTCGTCGCCTGGGAAGCGGTTGCACGACCATGAGCGGGTACGAGATCTGCAGGTCGGGGTACATATCGTATTGTTCACGGAACTTCTCCTCTTCAATCGGCGGACAGCGGCTCGTGCCGCCACTTTACGAGTCGCAGCGGCTTGTCGAACTTGTTGATGCCACGCACGATGGCGACGTCTGTCGGGTAGGAGAAACCGCTTCCCGAACTCCGCAGCATCTGCAAGACTCCGCCCCTCTGAATGCCCAGTGAGGCGCTTTGAGTAGCGAGTCTCTTGCCATTGTCGACGTTCCTTCCATAGCGCATCGTCCGGCCATCCGGGAGCAGGAAGGAACAGGTAGGAGAAGTCCATCTTGTCGTGCTCCATGCGAGCGCCGTAAATTGTGAAGAACAGTCGGTAGGTGTACGACCTCGCCCGACGGACCTCCTCCTCGGTAACTGCCACAGCTTGCTTTGTGGAGATGGTCACGGAGGCCTCGCCCCGTTTCGGGATGTACAGCGTTGGGAAGTCCCCTTGAGCGAACTGTGGCAGCGGTCTGCGCGTGAACATGCGCATCGTCGGAAGGCCCTCGACCGCCAGCTCGTGCGCATACCATGCCGACGTCTCTTCCGAAACGGCCCAAGGGTCCATTTGAATAGAGACTCGCGCGGTGCTTGCGCGCTTCGCTACCTCGGCGAGCATCGCTTCGACTTCTTCCTTCTTATCGGGCTCTATGGCGGAACTCAGAGGCAAAAGGTGATTGTCAAGAAGGCCAGCGTTGAACAGCTCGACGTAAGCTTTAAACGCGACATGCTGTTGTGCTCTGCGCTTGGAACGGTGAATGCGCGGAGTCGTGAACTTGCGAAGGCTGCATGGATGTCGTTCGGGAAAGAACATCACGAGATAGACTATGTCACTTACTGCTTTGGAAGTGCTCGAGGTAGAACCACAGTCGCTCCCCAGGGTCCGGGGTAGGGGACCTCGGAGCGGAAGGGCGCCAGGTGCCAGCCTTCGGCGTAGTCTGGGGGATCCAGCTCGTAGAGTGGAACATGGCTTTCCTGTCCTCCGCTGGGGATGACAGCGCAGAAGTGATTGAGATGTGGTATCGCGGAGTGGATGGTAAGAAGGGCTCTACAAAGGTTGCGTTAGTATCTATGCCTATGCACAGTAGGGAGAAGAGGCAATCACCCGGTCGAAGCGACCTCAAACTCAACATAACCATCCATGTCGTCAAAGTCGTCGTCGTCCTCCACGGGAATGATCGCATCGCGTCTAGGATCGTTATACGCCGCCATCATCTTCCGTTCCGTCTCCTCCCATTCCTTGACTTTCTGCGGGCTCGTCTCTTCGAACAAGATGATGAAGCTGCTGCGCTTCCGACGGGCGCGACCACGGCTCTGCGCCCACGCGACCACGTTCGGGGGTGGATCGAAGCGGATGACGCTGCCACAAGCCTGAATGTCGATTCCCTCTTCAGCGACGGAGGTAGAGACGATCAGGTTCTTGTCTCCGATCTTGAAGTCGCGCAGAGTGTCCGCCTGACTCTCCTCGAGCATGCTGCGCGTTATGTCCAGGAAGGAGTGCCGTTTGAAACTCGAGGAGGTACCAAGGAGACATCCGAGTCGAAAGAGCTGCGCAGTCTCTGGGATACGACGCAGAAGCTCGGCGAGCGCAAGAACGGTGTCTCGCCGGGTGACGAAGACGAGGCCGCTGTAGTCCTCGCCTCTGGATCGGAAGAGGCTTTCCTCCGCAATCAACGAGTCAACGAGAGCGCGAACCTTAGGAGAGATGCCCTGTAGGATTTTTTCCGTGTCAGAAGGAGGCTCTGTGACCTGCACCTTGTTGACGATGCCGAGGAGGTACCGCTTCTCCTTCTCTTGCCACGCTGACATTATGTTGTTGTATGGGTTCGCCGCGAGTTTGGCTCGTTCGATGACCTTCGCGATGTACCAGTCCGCCGACCAAGTCCCAAGCTCGTAGCATATCTCCTCCGCTGCGCGGGCGAAGTCCCGAAGGCCTCTGTGCGTGAACGTATCCTCCTTGTCGATGACCTTCGAGAGGCGCTGATCGAGCCGGCGTTGATCATCGCCAGGCTGTAGCTTTGCGAGCCGGCTGCGCATGGAGATGACGTACGGGTCGTCCTCGATGTTCAATGTGCTGAGCACTGCTTGCAACGCTTGATAGTTCACGGATGGAATGTTGTCCCATGTGTGAACGGGGGAAGCGTAGAGGACGTGCTTGAACTCGGGGCGGTAGACATGCTGTGCCAGTTCATCTCGGTTCTTGCGTGAAGAACGGATGGTGCTGTCGAGGTTCTTCTCTAATTCTCTGCCACGGCCGTCAGGTTTAGGTCATTATCAACGGTACATAAGGAGGGTACCTGAATGCGGTGTCCACATTACCGCCATATATCGGACTAGCTGTCAATCCGAGAACAGCGGGTCGGACGCGGTCCTCATGGGTGGTGAGGTTGGTGCGGGGAGGGAGAGTACTATAGAAGTTCTTCATGATCATGTTGTACGGATGCTTCCCTGTGGCATGGTGGGCTTCGTCAAAGACCAAGAGGCCGATATCGGAGCCTAGGTCGACGTACGCCTTTCAGCAGAGCGATTAGCATATACGAAGAAGAATTATCAACCCGAGCGGACAACGTACGTGGTGCAAGGCGTCTAGGAGGACTTGCGGAGTTGTGACCATGATACGATGGGACGCAAGGATTCTACGCCATAGAGACGCGTCTTTCCACTGGTTAGGCTCTGAAGCACCAGACACGAGTCCGACGGGCACCGGGATAGCTGTGCTAATAACCCCGAACTGCTGCTCGACCAATGCAACCGTAGGTGCGATGAACCACGAGACCTTCCAAAACGAGGCTAGTCAGCATGGAGTTGTTCCCCGAGTGACAGGGCTACATACCTTACGAGAGTTTCGTTCGGCTTCGTGCTTCATTCTCAACACAGCAATATGGGTCTTCCCGGAGCCAGTGTCCAGGGCGATGATGAGATTGCGATGCAGACTCTCATCGAGTAGCTCCTGCTGGTAGGCTCGGGTATGCACGATGGGTGGGGGTTGGGCAACGGTGTCGCCGTTGTCGTTGTCTGTACTCGACATGCTTCAAAGGTGAACGGCTGTGTGGCGTCGTCTGGAGGTGAGCGTTGCGAACGCTGGAGTAACTAGAGTGAGAACCGGTGGCTCACTGAGTCTCCACGCCACTGACCAACCTTGTAAGAGGAACAAAGCGCGGATCGAGCTCGGGCAGCGGTACCTGCTCTGTAGAGTAAAGCCAGGGTACCAGGGATAAGCCAGTGTCCTTCTTGCCCTACCGCTGCAGGTTATAACAGCCCTCCACCGCCCACAGAAGTTCGCAATTACCGCCGTCCCATCAGGCCTACTACCGCAGCACCATGATCAGATAACCTGACTTCACATGTACGTTTCGCGGAAGAACATCGCAGCGATCGTAAATACCCACAACTGCAACAGAGCAGTCGTACTCGACCCTGTCGCACAATGGTCAGGTACCGTTAGCGTACGGCTGCAGACAGCTTTTGGGCTGCAACAGTACTTCTGCGGCCACAGCGGAGATGAAGGACTCGGAAGCTTGCAGCAGCATTACAAGAAGCGCCCGCTCTGGGCTGCGAGATAGTCACGTGGACAATACACCGAGGTCCCCGATCCCGACGTACCGCGCAGCACGCGCGCGCTGAACACCGACATCGCCCTCCACCACTGTGACCACCACGACCACCACCGTCGACGCCTGCGGGCAACATACCCGCCAGCTGTCGTTCTTCTTGCTCTCCTCCAAATGTCTCAGACCATCCCTTTGACCAGGATTCCCACCCCGCGCAGCTCGAGCCCCTACGTCCCCGCTCCCGACAGTCCTGGACAAGCCGAATTCCAAAATGGTCTCGCGTACGACAATGCGGACGAGGCCCGGGCCATGCCACAATCCTGGCAGAAGGACCTTTATATGCTGGTTGAGCAGCCCACTTCCTCTCAGGCAGCCTTCCTGGTCCACATCTTCACGACTTCCCTGATCATCGTCTCTGCCGTGGTTACTGTTCTCGAGACTGTTCCTGCTTTCCATTCTATACCTGGTGGCATCTGGTTTGGACTTGAGACAACTTTAGTTGTATTATTTACTATAGAATACATCGCGCGGTGCATCGCGCACGGGACATCTTGGACAAGGTTCTTCAAATGGGTAATTTGTGAGTGCGCTCAGATCATCGTATGCCGGCCTGCTTTAATGTGTCGTGGTGGTAGCTTTCTTCGGGATCATAGACTTGCTGGGTATCCTACCTTACTACATTGAGATTGCTCTGCAACAAGATACAGTGAGTACTGGTACCAATGTCCTTGGGCTCCGGCTAAGACGACCCCTCAGTCCACTCTCTTCAGGTTCACAATCCTGCGTACTTTTAGGCTCCTGCGTGTATTCCGGCCATTCCGTTATAATAACACTATACTCCTGTACGGTTTTGCTCAAGTCATCGGATGGCTTTCCGCTAACGTCGCTGACAGCACCATCGAAGTGATGTATCTCTCCTTTCGACGGTCGCAACACGCATTGCTCGCACTGGCATTCTTTGTCGTCATGGTCCTGATAGTGTTCAGCACATTACTGCAAGTCACGATACATCATCAACTATCCTCATAATGAACTAAAGCCTTCTCAGTTACTTTGCAGAGAGGGGGACCTGGGATGAGACTCTCGGCACCTTCCTAAACTCCGACGGTGATCCCAGCCAATTCGCAGTATGTTCCTTGTACGTCGTAGGAGTTGTAGCTGTGCTCACACATTTGTTTGTTCTCAGAGTATTCCTGCTGCTGGATGGTGTGTTCTTTGTTCTCCCTATCCTGAGCTACTCTAACGATCACTGTCTGCAGGTTCGTGCTCGTCAGTGAGTGCAAACAGTATACGTCTCTTGAGGCATACATGATATAACCTGCAATGGTATAGCGATCACCACCGTAGGCTATGGCGAGATCACTCCTCGGTCATTCCTGGGGAGAGTCATCACTCTTCCGCTGCTCGTGTTTGGCTTATTGCTCATCGCATTACCGACCTTTGTGCTGGGTCGTGAATTCAGTCTTGTTTGGGAGCTCATGGAAGAGCATCAAGTACGCTTGATTCGTATCATCCACTCCTGCATCCTGCTGATATGTTTCCTTAATACACAGAAGACGTATGATGCCGATGACGATGTCGAGCCAATCAACGATCCACTCGCATCTCCGATGCTCAGTCGCTCTCGCTCGGTCCGCGATCTCGCCACCACGACTGGTCTCTGGCAACACGCCCAAGAAGAGATCACACGCGCTCGCAGAGTGTCGAGCAATCACGGCCAAGAGGCACATACGCACACGCAAGCCGAGCTGACTGCGCAGATCGCAGAACTCCGCGCCAAGGTGGACGCGCAGGAGCATATGCTCCGTCGGATCATGGCTGCGGTGGAAGGGCGCGGAGGTCAAGACGGGCGTCGCAGCAGGTAGCATAGGATGTACGGCACCCATGCCTCCGAATTTCTGGAGCTCATGATGCGTTCACCAAACAGTGGTTGACGGACGCAGCGTAGTCATAACACTCAGTAGCTATCACTCCTATACTTGTATTTCCTAGTGGCCATCGTGCATGTCCGCAGCTTTCGTACCCTAGAGCGTGCAGTACATGGGTCGAAGTGAGCGGATCAGAGTCGACGGAACTCGCATGTAATCCGCTACGGGCGCTCCGTTCATCTGAAACCCACGTGGCTGAGCTGAGCATGCTTCTGTCGTCTGTGACGGTCTGTCTCGAGTCTGGCTCTAGCCTCCACGCTCGCCCATCTACCCAGTCTTGTGCGACCTCTTCCTGTCCTGTACAGCCTTCTTGGGAATGGCCTATGTGCAGGATATGTCACGCTCGAGAACGCGAGATTACACGGATCTGGTCGAGAGCTTGAACGAGCTCCTCGACAGACTCGACATGCAACTCCCATTCGCTCTCGAGACCCCGTTCGACCTGACGCCGTCGCTCCTATTAGGCGTGCTGGAGTCCATCCTGAAGGAGCGACTTCCCATATCCCCCGCTATACGCGCCTCGCGCGACTTTGCAAGCAAGGTTCAAGCGATGAAGATCTTCCTCGGCGTCCTCGAAAACGACATCCTGGGCGGCATGGACGTTGGCCTGAGTGACGTCGACCCGCGAAGGCTTGCATCCGGAGACGAGGAGGAGGTCGTATTTGTTGGCGAGCTTCTCTGCTGGCTCGGTAGAAGACGCGGTATCCTCCCGTCTGGAGCTGGTCCATCCACCTCCCGAGGAGACGAAGCCCCACCGACTCTCCCGTCTCATGCGCGCCGACGCGCTATCTCGCCGTCCACCCATTCAACCGTGACAAGCGGCGTTCATTCGAACCTCTCGATGGCGCGTCCCGCGCTCGCCGAGACGGACACGACCGTCATGTCCATCGGCTCCGAACCGCTCGCACCGCTTGGCCACGCGCAGCTCCCCGAAATACCGTCCTTCCGGCCCTCCTCTGAGCCCGGAGCGACCTCTCTGAACCGAAGTACCTCGTCTCGGCAGCCGCGGTGTATCCACGAAGTTGACGATCCGTCGTTCCTCGGCGCGGATCCGGACGACAGCCTGTTCGAGGGCGAGGGCACGTCCGTATGCCATTGTGGACATACAGACGCGGACGTGGATGATGGGGATGATCTGCCCGCGACCCCCACTACGCCCATACCGGTCCGTGAGGAGGGCTGGATTGATTACGCGGATGAGGAATCGGAGATCGACTTCTACCATAGCAGGCGTGCGTCATCCAGTGCGCCTTCGACATCCGGGCGACGTGCGAAGTCATATGCTGGCCTGTCTCCCTCGCCCACTGGACTACAAGGCGAGGGATCAAGCAGTGGTTCGACCAGGCGCATTATCACACCCCACAACGCGCCTACAGAGTACACGCTCGCTCTGTTGAACGAACGCGCCCGGCTATACGAGGAATTGGCGCAGCTCAAGGCCGCTGCTCTCGTCAAGTGATTCTCTGTCGGGATCGCCGCAGTGCTGGTCATCTAATGTCGGTATTTGCCATATTATTACACTATTTTGCTTGCCGCATTTGCTCCTCTGTCTCTCTGATCCTCCTTTTACGTCTCTTGCTTTCGTTTTCGCTTTTGCTTTCTTGGCTTTGCAATCCGTGCTCCCTATATTACAAAGGACGATTGTAATTTATATTGTATCCATATATTGACATACGCGCCGCGCAACTTCTTGTATTTACTTCCCTCGTTCCGAGCAAAACTGACGAAGATTATCTGGGTCTAGCATACTATGTACTTCTCCGCACGCCCCGTCGCTGATGGATCTACTCCGCCTAGAGCAAACTTCCTTCATCGAGTCATTTGTGAGAGCAGCGTGACACACTTGTGTATGTTCTCTTCCCGAATCTGGCATAGCGTCCTTTGTCTGATCGAGGCTGGCATCAGCTCCTCGATCGGTGGTTTTGAGATTGATAGCCTCGAGCTCCAGACTTTCTGGAGGTTCTCGGTGGTCACAGTCACTTGCTCAGCTGGATTGTGTGAAAAGACCTGCAGGCATTTGGTGGTAGGCCGCCCGCTCCAGTCAAGCCAGTTTACGCTGGGACAGCATATGCATATGAACATGCGTATGCCTCTTCCAATATGTACCACGCGGTCAAGATGACCCATCAGACAGCCTCCATACCGTTGAATTGTATAGCTTGCACTGGCCTTGGCCCGGGTTACGAGAGCTCCGAGCTGTAGCCCTAGATGCGCTCTGCATCGACAACAAGATGATAGCACTCGCCTGGAAACGACGGCAGAACTCCGGACGGCTCAGCCACCCGACCCTACCCCGACTGACCGCCCTGAGCTGCCGTCAGACGCATCGAACAGCCCGACGCTTCTCGGACGATTCGCGCTCGCCCGTTCAGCCAGCATTCAGTGCTCGGCGTTCAGAGTGGTGCAGAGTTTGACGGCCGACGTCGACGGGGTGCGTTCTCCTCTGGAACTGGACTGGACCGAGAGCCCGACATAGGTTGCCGCGCCCGAACTCTGTCGTCTTCCCGTGCGTTCTTGCGACGGCGTGCCTAGTATCGCCGCGCGCGGGCGTCGGGCGTCCAGATAGGCAAGCCATTGAGACGAGCATAGACATACAGTAGTAAGCAGTGACAGGTGCGCACGACGCTGCGAAGGCTCGCAAACCTCCAGGTCGCTTGATCCTCGGGATTCGCAGCGCGCTCGCGCTCGGCCGGACTGTACGCGGGCTGAATGCGCGAACGCAGAGTGTGCATACGTCCCCTCAAGCGCTTGAACGCTGCTGCGCGCTCGAGGAAGACTGGTGAAGATACGAGGATACGACGCGGGCGTAGCAGCACGCCGCTGCAGCGACATCTCGCCGCGCGCGATGGTCGCACGAAGGCAGCAACGTCCGTCCATATACCTCTCCTGCGGTCCCGTCCGTCCTAACGGCAAGCTGCAGGTCCCTGCAAGTCGCCACTGCGCCGCCGCGATATCCTTGCGCACGCCGGAGAAAGCGCGGAGGCCTGGCGGCACATGGGCATACGTGCTGCTGCTTTGTTCCGTGCACGGACTTGCGCTGAATGGCTGCAAGCTCCGTGCTGGGCCGGCAAATCGCAGGGCACCAGCAGCAGCACCCTGTCGAGCAAAGTGCCTCGCGTGCACGGTTCATCTCAGCCACGCAGCGACAGGATGCGGAAACGCACCATCCCCCGGAATCGCAACGCGAAGCGCGCTCGGCACTACTCCCACGGCGATGGCAGATGGGAGATTTTCTGCCTATTCGCAGCGCGTCGACTAGGCTTTAGACTCGGGCTCCCCGAGTCCCGGGTCAGCCCTGCACTTTTCAGGTCATGGGACCCCGGGCGTGGTAAGCGCGAGTGGGACGAACGGTGGGGAGCGCATGTCCGGGGGCCAGGGAGGGGAAGAGACTACACACACATGTCTATCGCAGCGGTCCCGTGGGCGTTGAGTTTGGGCTTCGATGGGTGGGTGATGGGGCGCGTGAGGATCCTCGTGGGCCGTATCGTACCGCGCGGTTGGGCTGTCTGACGGGAATGATGGCTGTGAGATCCAGATACGGAGCCAAAATGTCGCAATTGGAGGTGAGGCAAGGCATACGGATGAGATTCATTCAGCGCTAGAGGAAATTTCGAAATTGTCGAGCGATTCTTGCTGTTTGCGATACCAAACACCCAAGAAAGCACGCCTAGCAGATTGGGATACCCCGCGCTCCCAGCTCGGCATTCACACTCCACCCGGAATTCCAGCGAGGGCATCCATGTACGAATTGCACACCAGACAGCTCCCGGGCCCGGGCCCGGGCACATCCGTCCGTCCCATGCGCCAATTTCGCGCGCCGGCCCAGCCCAACGCGGGAGACGACGGCGAATGCGGGGTACAGTGCCCATTGCGGGGTGCACGCGCGTGTGCAGATCGGCGGTGTCAGCGTGGGGAAGGTGTCCCGTCCCGCTGGGCGGCGGAGGACGAGGCATAAGGCCCGGGCTCGGCGTTTCTTCGCGACAACCGCGCGATGGGCGATCGGGTGGGTAGGCCCCGTACATATGGAGATGTTGTTTGGATTTGATGGGGGAGATGCTGGGCAGGCTGGTGAGAGGCGTGAGGAGGCTGCCTTGAGGGCGGTGGGACCGGCCGTCGTCCTCGTCAGAGATGAGCGCAGCAGCGCACGGCTGTGGAGAGCGTTTCACGAAGCAACGAAGGAACAATGAACTTCGAAGCAAGAACGGTCTCAGAGACGATGCAGTTTCGTACGACGAACCCGGACCCATGGCACGCTGCATTGTACGCGCAAGGCACATGAGCGTGCGTGATGCGTGCAAAGGACAGCTACGCGACGCGCCGTCGCCGCCTCCTCGTTTCGCCGCGTTACGGAGGCGAGACGGAATGCAGCCAGGGCACGAGCGCGCTTCGGAGACACGACAGGACGCGGCGAGGTGGCTCTGGAGGCGACATCGAAGAGGAAGCGCAGAAGAGGATCTCAGGGAGGCAGTAGTGATGCCGTACACCGCGACTTCAGGATAGAGAGGTATCGACCAGGCCGCGGGCTGGCAGTGCGTCATACAGCACGTCAGCAGCAAGCAGCAGAAGAGGCGAGACCCGTGCACAGAGCGCGGCAGCCATCAGATGGTTCAAGGTCCCAGAGAAGTGTGCAAGAGGACGAGCTGACAGAGCTTTGTGTGAGCACGTTCGCAGCCATCCAGGACGCACGATTTATGTCGCGACCGTTTATCCCGCCGGCTGTAGGAATATCCTGTCGTCTCGCGGCGAGCTCGGAGAGACTTCCCCTCGCCGGCTGGTAAGTAGGTGACAATGTTCGAGTCGAGTCCGTTGCTGATCACGCTGAATCGCCGTCGCAGCCGCCGACAGCGCACTGAAGACTCCGTACAGCGGAGGCAGGATGCCCAAAGCAGACCGGGGTTTGCCGGCGAAGCACATCGATGGGAGAAAGCCTTCCGTTCAAGAACTTCCTGAAGGACGTGAACCTTGCGCGCTTCGCGAAGCCCGTCCCGTCATCGCGCCTTGCGGACGCGGGCTTCTGCAGAACGTTCAGACGAACGAGCCGCGGTCAGCCTCGAGTGCCGCAGAGGGAGGGAACGCGCGTTAAGTTACGAGACTGTGCCGTTAGCAATGCCGCCGCGTGCGTAGCCACGGTGCAGCGTGGTGTGCAACGAGGAGCGTGGCGGCGGGGCACGCTGGGCTCGCATGGTGCGAGGACATGCACATCTATACGTATACGCTCTGCGGCATGAAGTTGCGGTTGGAAATGCTGTTGCTGCTGCCGGCGTGCTCCGACGAGCCGCTGCGATGAGAACTTCTGCAAAGAGAGTAGCGCGGCTGCGGGCAGAGATAGACACCCACCGTGCAAGACAAAGTTCACCGGCGGTCGACGTCGAGCCAGGGAGACTTTTGGGTTCAGGTTCGCACGGCGGCTGAGAGAGGCAGCACCCAAACGTCATCGTCATGCGCGCGAGCATTGCCGTCATGGACAGGGGAGATACAGGGCGAGCGGGAGGCGTTATCTATAGCCGGGGGACACTGGGCAGGGCGAGAAGAGGATCAGCGGCCGCTGGATAGGATCGAGGGCTATCGAGTGCAGCATGGGCCGAGCTAGACCGTGCGATGCGTGCGTGCGATAGCGTCACGTCGACGCACGACGTTGTGCGCGGGAGGCTATCGAGTGCGTGCGGTGGCCGGGCGATGTGAGATGGAGTGGGTTTGGAACAGGATAAGGCCATAGCGATGAGAAACGGGGCGCGTCTGCCTGTGATTGTGCGAGGCCTCGACCCGGGAGAACGCTCCTGTGTGCTGCAGCAGCGACTCGCTCGGCGCGCTCACGCGTCTAAAATAGTAGCGAGGTGAGTGTTGTGCGCTTGCTTTTGTCGAGGGAACGGAGGCTGGAGTCTGGAGAGAGGGAGGAGGTCCCCATGGGGATGCCTAATCGGAGGGGCTGTGCCTGTGATTGTACGGGCGAATCTGGAGATAAGATGATCTTGTGTGAGGCGCCGTCGCGCTGTTCGTCATGGTGCATCTCAGATGGCGTTCGGGTTTGCCGAGCTCTGTGTGCTCCACCGTAGCCGAATTTCGGCTAGCATTTTCGGCCTGCTGATAGTCGAAAGGTAGGACACAGAGTAGTCGAACGGAGCTAATTTCGACTAGAATCCATGTGACAAAACTGGCCGAAATTTCGACCAGATTTTGCTCCCTTTCGAACAGCGGCCATTGTTCGAATGTCGCACATTTTGGGTTTGAATGTCGACCGAATCAAGTATCCTGCCAGTCACTGCATTCGCTCTGATAGCTAACCGGCACACTCTGAGACGATTCGTAATATAATGATTTGAATTACACAGTGCTACGAGTACAGGGAAAGGGGCGGTAATCTACCAGCGATGCGAGGCTTTGCGAGCCGGAATGCAACGCTCGCTCAAGTCGGGTGAATAGGCGCCGTATACACCGTTCATGGCAATCCTTCATCCGACTGATTGGCATCGACAGCGTTGCTCCAGAGGTTACCTTTGACAAATTTCGCCATGTGCATAACCTTGCAGAATTGTATGGCGCTTTGGGGCCTCGTAAAATTGTCAGAGTCCAAGCAGATGATAATCCAAGTCAGAATCTCACCACATACAGAACCCTTGAGATGACGGAGACGTGCATGTTCAAGAGCAACTCATAGGCTAAAATCCCGCATCATGAATGATATCTTGTGCATCGGTCAATACATATTGGGTGAGTTAATGTATTCAGATGCTCATGAATGTGTGGTGCTCACCCGAATCCCCTCACGCAGGTCGGCATCCCCGTCAAGAGCCATCGCTGTATATATAGGTCCTAGCAGCTGCGTGCACTTTCTTGAGCTCAAGCGATATCAAGTGTCGTGGTTCGTCGTTGTGATTGGGTTAGAGAGTATACTTTGCAGATGAGACGGATCTGTCGACAGTCGTGGTGGTTAAGTGCAAGGAATGCGATGCCCGGTGGAGCAACTTACCCAGATGATAACTACAGTAGCTCCAACGCTACTGACCGCTCATCACGTGCTGCGATAATCGAGCGTTTGCGGCAGGATATTGATACAGCAACCCCCCATGCTGAAATTCGAACAAGGTCAAGTCGAATTTAGTATCGCTGAAATTTCGAACAGAATTCGACTTCGCAAGTGTGACCGGGGTGGTTCCTGCCCCGCAATGGAGGGAGAGCGTGGCCGATAAGGTCCTCGGAGATGAGAGGTGAGCAGGACGTTGGCCGGAATGGCGTGGATGAGGAGGACGTTGAGCAAAGGACGATCGTGCGATGAGCAGGAGGATGTCGATTGAGAAGACACGTTATGATAGCAGTTGTCAAGGCACGATCGACGAGGGGAGGGGAGGGGAGTCGAGCACGTTTGTGTGCAGAGCCGGGGCCGGCGGCTGCGGCGAGGACGGTGGGGGAGGAGGATCAGCATGGCAGCATGCGGGCGGCGGGGCGGAAAATAGTCGGAATGGCGGAGGCGGCGTGGGGACGGTGGGAACCGGAGAGAGAGTGCCCGGAAAGGAAATCTGCGGTCGGAGGGAGGAAGGGGCGGTGGCGGAAGCTGGCGAAACGATTCAGCCCTCCGTTGAGAGCAGCGGTGAAGAACGAGGGCGACCATCGATGGTGCGTTCTGACCGACGCACTGTCTAATATTTCGGCGCGGGCGGCGGAGTCGGCGCATTTTTCGTGGTGGGGAAAATTTCGGGCACGGTGAGGAGGAGGGGGCGGAGGAGTTGAAGAGTCGCGCGGGGCCCCCTTTCTGCGCCTCTTCCTTCTCCTTCCCCGCGTTGGTCTGAAACGACTCTACTTTGGTGTAGTAGGTGTACATCTGCACCGGACACCCATTGATCCCGTCCATCATCTGCCTCCGACGACACAACATAATAACACAGCACCTGATATCCGCCCGTCACGCTCACCGCTCTTGTCCTCTTCCCACCATCTTCTCTGCTCAGACGGACGAGTCTTCCTCCACTCAACCTTCCTCCGCCGCCGTTCTTTCTCCCAAGCCCCGCGCCCTAGATCTCGCTCTCGTCCGCCTAGATTCGCAGCTGCTCTCCTTCGCTCTCTCTGTTCAGAAACAGCCCGGATCATCTACGGCCGTGCCCCGTCCAAGGCAAGGAGCTTCTGCGAGCAGCCGCTGCTTCGATCGTCTGTTCCACCGCCTTACCCAGCGCGCGGTAGCTGCGACCCTGCGTGCTTGACTGTCCATCAATCCAGCCCACGCGGGGTATTCCCCCACATTCCCTCTTCGTCCATCCCCTCCTCCAGCCCGTCTTATCCCATCCCACCGACTGCTCCCCGCCCCGGCCCCTCTGCCCAATTCAATCTCGCCCTCAGCTTCCTGCCTTCCTCCCTTGCAATATTAATTCCCTCACGGTGCGTAGCTACCCCGCTTATATCCTCCATCCTCCCTTTCTTCCCCCGTGCTAATATCCTCCGCCCGCTTCTTCCCCCCCCGCCCCCACTGCCCCCCCTTCTCCTTCTACCGCCGTCGTCATGGACCTCAACGCCCTCCTCCTACACAAAGATATGGACGTCATCCCCTCCTCCCCTCCCCCACCCCCTCCGCAATCACAGGCCCAGCAAGAAAAGGTCGTCTCCAGACCGTACAAGTGCCCCTATCCCCTCTGCGGCCGCGCGTTCAGTCGTCTCGAGCATCAGGTATGTCCCTTTGTCCTCTCCAGTTCCCTTCCTTTACGTCCTTGGATCCTTATCTCCTCCCTCCAGACCCGCCACATTCGCACGCATACAGGAGAAAAGCCGTTCGAGTGCACGTTCCCCGGCTGCGAAAAGCGATTTTCACGCTCCGACGAACTGACGCGACACTCGCGCATCCACAACAACCACGATAGCACCCACCATGCCGGCTCCTCCACCCACCACCCTGTCCACAAGACCAAGGGCAAGGCAAAGGTTGAGCATGTAGCCGACGGTAGCGTGGAGATCAGCGCTGGGAGATCTTCGGCTGGTATGTCCCCCGCCGACGCTGAATTCGGCATAGCACGCGGCTCCAGTATGCGAGTCAAGAAGAAAGCCAGGAGCCGAGCGAACAGCGACGATGAGGTGAGTGTCGTTCGCAATCATGTCTCTGACACCGTCCTCTGTTCCCGCGTCATCATGAGGTGTACTGACATGCATCTATCTGCAGGGAGACTCGTACGCGAGGCCAACAGCGCTTTACCCTTCTGACCCCACACCCTTCGACTATCCCCACACCCACCCGAGGTCTGTTCACCCAGCCGAACATGTGCTCCCCACATCAAATCCCAACGCCTTCTCTGCGTTATCGAGCGTCGCTATGGAGGAACTGTACGCCCTCGAGCGCAGCGAGGCACTGCGGAGAGCCGAATACGAAGTCCGACACATGGAAGCGCTCCGTCGGGCAGAGTACGAGGCTCGCCACGCCGACATCATGTCCTTCCACGGGCGCCTTAGCAAAAGCGCGACGACGACGCCGCTGGGTACACCCTTCTTCGGCGCACATTTCTCCGGCGGAGAGGAGGGTGGTTACTTCAGCGTCTCGCGAGAGCGCGACATGGGCCCCGCCGACGATGAGGCGGTGAGTGCCAAACACGCACGTCGCCGCAGCCTGGGCACGGGCAGTACCAAGCGCGACGTGATGTCACTACACCCGCACTCGTCCGGGCACGTCGTCGACGGCGCGCACCCTCACCCGCGAACGCACGTTCATCCGCACGCGCACCACGTTCACAGCCACTCGATGTGGTCGCACCCGTATCACCATCCCGCTGCGAGCAGGCCGCACCTGCAGACCGCGCATGAGGATTCGCCGTCCCCCATCAGCTCGGACTCGGACTCGATGCATCCGGCGCATTCGCCGCTGCACGCGTCCGCCACCGTGCCTCACCACGCGGTGCCTGTCGATCACCATCCGCTCGTGAACGGCTCGAAACCGCCCAGTGCCGAGTTCTCGTTCACGCCGTCGACAAGTCCCTTCCTCGGCGGCTTGCGCACGCTGAACATCCACTCCAGTGGCCCATCGCGGGCCCCTTCGCCCTTCCGTCTGCCCCCAGCCTTCCCTTGACAGCCCTGTGGAGGAGTACGGCCACTTCTATGATCCGCGCACGCGCAAGGTGACGAGCGTTGCGGGCAGCCCGCCCTCCATGAGCGTGATAAGCGGGCGCATGGCGAAGCGCGGCAGCTCGGGCGACCTCGTCTCGTACGCGGCCGCGCACGGTGTCTCCGTCGACCACTTTGCGATGCCGCCGCCGAGCTTCCACATCCCATACACGAGCGACCGCACGTCGATCGCCTCGCTCCCGACGCCGCAGCTGTCGAGCGGCCCAAGCAGCAGCGGGAGCAGCCCACGCAGCCACGCGCACTCGCTCACGCACACCGAAGGCGGCAGCTCGTCCAGCTCGCGCGCGCCCAGCCCCCCGCACGGCACGCACCACTCGCGCCCTGTCCGCTTCGCCGCACCATCCGTCATCGGGCCCCGGCAGCCACCACCACCACCACGCGCACCTCGCGCACTCTGTCCGCGCCGCAGTTTGGAATGACCCCGATTCATCCTCGACCGCGCGCCGCTGCGGGCCCTCCGGCGGCGCACACGGACCCGACCGTCACCCCGGCGCATTTCAGCGGGTCCAGCTCGGCGTCTGGCGGGGCGGACGCGCACCCGCTCTCGTTGCCCGCCTCGCGGGCCTCGTCGCCCCCCATCAAACTGCCGCCGCTGAAGCTCCCGTCGTCGCCGTCGTCGCCGCTGAACCGCCCGGAGGGCATCACGTCGACGCTCGCGGCTGCGGAGAAGGAGACGCGCAGGCGCAGCTTGGACGGCGCGGTCAGCGAGATGACGCTGCACGAGTCGCAGAAGGTCGAGCTGCCCGGCTTCAGCGAGTTTGCGGCTGCGTCTGGGCTGGGCAAGCCCTGAGCCTGGAGGTGAGGGGTGTTGCCGGGTGAGTTGTGGGGTCGCGAAGGCGATGGAGCGCGGGAGGTGGTAGATTGGTATTGGCGTTGGCGTTGGTCTCGGTCCCGGTCCTGACGATACCCTCTCGCGGACGCAGCCCGTCATGGCTTTGCAGCGCTGTTTCTTCTTGTCAGACTTGTCGTTACGTTCGGTTTCGTTCTTGCTCTCTATATCTCTATATCTCCACCCCATAGACTCCCCCACTCTGCAGATCTCGTCCCTGTCACGTATCTCCACGTACTTATTGCTGTTGTGTACCACCACCACTACCACTCCGCGCCGCGCCCCCGCTCTACGCATCTAATTCTCGCGCCCGCGTCCGCAAGCCGTATATAATTCCACCCCTCCGCCTTCACCGTGGCCATGCACGCCGCTCGCGCTTCGATTCGCATGCGCTTCGAACTCTGCCAGGACATTGGGTTCGCATAGACGTAGCGTTCTGGACGATCCGTTCTCCCTTGCACCCTCGCACCCTCGGCCCCCGCCTTCCGTACGGTGACAGCATCGCTCGACCGTTCCCTCCCCACGTCGCAGCGCGCGCGAACGCACGCACACGTCTGCACCCCATCTCTCTCCGCTTCGCCTTCCTCGCCTTCTGTCTGGGCCAACCAGTCAGCCAGTTACTGCGCGGGCCTCGGCTGACCGCAGCTGCGCGTCGGCGTTATGGTTGGAAGTTGGGCCTCCCCCAGAGTCGGACGTACGTTCTGCCCCTGCCTGCCCTTTCGATTCTCCCGGGACGCGTACGTACACGCGTGGGTTGGGGGTTCCCAGCTCGTACGACGCGTGCACACGCGTGGACTTCTTGTCGATGTACCCGCTGCTCATATCATTTTAGATTGTACGCCTCGCGAGAGGCGATGTGATGATTAATGTTCACGAACCGACCGACCGACCGACCGAATGACGGTATAGATTGTGCTGTAGATCCCCTGCTATCTTGTATTTATCGTTATGGATAGACCGGCTGTCTGACTCTGCCTCGCCAAGCTGTAAGCGGGACAACGCTTGTCTGTGCTTCCTGCTGGAGATCACGTCTTCTCGTGGTTGAGCGATGCGAAACTTCCCCCGATGCTCTGAGGGCCTTCCACCGCTGTTCGTGAACTCGGAATGCCACGGACTCTGGAGCGAGTTGTAAGCCTCCACGACGAGCTGACCACCGCCTACGACCATGAGTGCTCTGGGCGTCGCGGTCCTGCGGGAGCATGATCTGTAGTCAGTGCAGCTGCTCTGAGATAACTCACGTCGGCCAGTGCCAGTGATAGGCATGCTCTGGCTGTCACGGGGTTGGTATGCCCACGAATAGACTTTAGCGACAGCCCGTCGTAGAGGGCGACAAGTCGTCTCGCACGCTTGGGAGAGTCACAACGTCGACTCTCATAGTGGGCTTGTGCTATGGGCGAGTCTTCGACAAGCCTAGTCCCGTAAGCGGTGGGTCCTGGCGCTGTTCGAGCGTTGCAGGGAACTCGGCGTGCTGCTGGTCGCGTGAAGATTATGATCAGTCGCGAGACAAATCGAGGTACAGTACAGCTGCCCTCACCCGTTCATATGCGCAAGCCATTTCACGATGCATGGATGACTTGGGAGCAGGTCGAGAAAGAACGTCTGGCGTTCTTCGAAGAGCCGTGTTCCTTCGTTTCGGTCTCGCCAGCATCACTCGATCCTGGAATGGTCGTGTAAGCGGTCTTGAGGCTTCGAAGGGCTGGCTCGTCGCTGTCGTCGTATCAATACGAGGAGTTGTGAAATGGAAAAGGGGCAAGTGCACGACAACGCGGCCCACCCGCAGCCCTTCCCAACCCATCGTGAGCGCAGCCAGCGTTGCTTTCGAGCAACTCTAGGACAGCGCGATCGGTGATGTGCATTTTGTCGCCTGCTATGGCGGCGCGTTGCACATCAGTGGCATCAGCAACGGGTACGGGGGAGGAAGACGGCACCCTGAGTGCATTGGGAGCAAACATCCGGTTGGACGTGGCTCACGACTTGCGTAAATGCCGATCCCTGCAGCGATCAGTCTGTCAAAAAGAAGAGAGGTCGCCTGCAGAATCATATGTCACCACATGTCCGGTCAACCTGGAAGGAAGTTGATTTGTCGACGTACATCCTTGGGACTGCAGCGCTCAGCTACGGCACTCGGAACCTCCTTGCTCTGCATACAAAAACGCCGTGTCAATAAAGATGGTAAACCAGGAGGCACTTAGCGTGGAGCAAGAGAATGTACGTGTGCCGTAGAAGAACCGAAGTGACAGTTCGGTCTCATAGATGATGAGGACGTCGTGGTTCATAGATCTCATTTGAAACGCGCTGCGGTGCCAGATAAGACACGTCTATGCAGTTTCAAGGTCGCTGTACGAGTCCTCTCGTCGGTTGCAGCTATGAACAACGTTGAGAGCAAGTGCGTGAGTTGCGTGAGCCAACAGACCGTCTTGGAATCAGTGTGGCTAATTGAACTCATTCACCCTCCACGTGACCGCGTTTTGGGGTTGGCGCTGACGTGCCAGAGGCCGCTGAGGCGCATTCTGCTAGTAGCTACCTCTCACTGGCATTGCTTCAAGGGGCCGGACAGTGCTGCTGCAAAATTTAAGCGAAAGTGGCAAGGTTCGCAACTTCACGAGCAGCAAGCAGCAAGGCCACAGGTCACTTTTGTCGCGAAACGCTGGTCATAAATGAGGACCCCGATCTCCATCGTCGCATCAACATTCAAGTGTTCGCGTAGCACGCTTGCTCCATCGCTAAGTCCCCGCAATGTACTTAAGCTGCTTCGCCATGTCAGCGCACTCAGCACCCTTTCTCTCTCCCATCCGTGACGACCCAAACGAGGTCTGTCTTAATTGGTCTGAACGACTAATTTCCTCCTTCACCGCCGCCCGAGATGTTCTGCAAATCCACGCTCATTACTGTCGCCCTCGCACTCCTTTCTGCTGCTACTCCTCTCCCTCGCGACGATACTTCCCTTACGACCGGTATCCGTATTCCTCTTCAGAAGCGCGGCTCGCTGAAGAACGCGGACGGCATCTTCAACTACGAGAAAGCCGTCCGGGAGCTCGTCAAGCTCAAGAAGTCGGTGTAGCAGTCCTCCACTACGCTTAACATGCTGACATCATGTCCTTTCGACAGCAAACACCGCCAGAACCTGATCAACCTCGAGCAGAACGTCGGCCGGGACGCGTTCCCGCTTGGCGCCGAGATCAAGGCTCTCGTGAGCCTGCCCGCCTCTCTGCTCGGCACTGGCAAGCGCGGTGCGGTCCCGCTGACCGACCAGGAAGATGACCTCGAATGGACGGGCCCGATAACTATCGGCAACCCGGGCCAGACATTCACGATTGACTTTGACACGGGATCGTCCGACCTGTGGATCCCAGTCGCGTCGTGCAAGTCTTGCCAGAACCATACCTTGTACGACCCGTCAAAATCGTCGGACAGCAAGAAGGTGAACGGCTCGTTCGAGATTCAGTACGGGGACGGTTCATCGGCCTCTGGCGGTCGCTACAACGATACCGGTAGGTGATTGCCAACCCGTATCGATCATTCCGTTCTGAGCGGGCTCTGTTCGTGTAGTGACTGTCGGCGGTGTGACTGCGAAGAGCCAGACGTTTGCCGCTGTATCAAATGAATCCTCCAGCTTCACAGATGACCCCTCCGACGGTATCCTTGGACTTGGGTTCCCCGCGCTGTCCAACCTCAACGTTGTACGTCAACCACAGGACCCGTGCATTGCCATGTCCGCTTACACTTCACTCTCAGAACCCCTTCTTCTTCACCGCTCTCGAGCAGGGCGCCGCGCCCGAAGGCGTCTTCGCCTTCAAGCTCGACCAGTCCGGCTCCGAGCTCTTTATCGGCGGCACGAACCAGTCCCTCTACACCGGCGACGTCGAGTACCACGCGCTCACCTCCGGCGCGTCCGGCTTCTGGCAGATCGGCGGCGCGTCCGTCTCCGTGGACGGCAAGCCGCTCGCGTCCGGGTTCGAGACGATCATCGACTCGGGGAGCACCATCATCACCGCGCCGCTCGCTGCCGCGGAGGCGTTCTGGGCGGGTGTGCCCGGCGCGAAGGTGTTCGATAAGGACCAGGGGCTGTGGTCCCTGCCCTGCAACTCGTCCGTTGAGGTCGCGTTCAGCTGGGGCGGGAACGCGTGGACGATCAATTTCGACGAGTGAGTGTGCTGTTGCGCTGTCGCCTGGGTGTATGCGTGTGTGCGTGCTGACAGACGGGGGGCCAGCTTCAATGCCGGTCAGACGGAGGAGGGCTCCGACGACTGTGTTGGGGCGCTTGCAGGCGGAGACCTGGGTCTCGGGAACACGACCTGGCTTCTCGGTGACACGTACGTATCCTCGCGCGTAGTTGTCGTGCTGCGTCTGACGTTCTCGCATAGGTTCATGAAGAGCGCGTATACCGTCTTCTCCGTCGATAAGAAGGCCGTCGGGTTCGCCAAGCTCGCGTAGATAGCGTTCGCTGTCCACTCCATACCACTGCAGTGCGAATGCAACGCTGTTGACACTACGCCATATATTTCTGTGCCGGACGGATGGCACATGGAAGATCAGTGCAGGCGGTGCGGAAGGAGGACGTCGAGTTTAAACGTTCCGAATTCTACGACTTCCTGATCCTGTAAAGAAGATAGATCCACACGCTCGCGCGGCGCGTCCTCGACGCAACGCCTCTGAGTCGTCTATGAACACCGTATGCGTCCTCGGCAATCTCGTCGGTGTGTTCCTGTCACCCTGTGTTAGCCAGAGAAAAGCAACGAGGCTCAATGTATGCATGCGATTGGTGAACAGCTTACGCCATTCGAGCGCGCAGGGCTCGATCGACTCCGTACACCGTCTGATGTTTTCGCTGGCAACGTTCACGCCTAGGTTTATTCATCTGTATCAAATTGTTGTCGCCGCGCGTTGGAGTGAGTTAAGTGGTCAGTGGGCTCTGAGAATTGCTAGGCAAGTACATTCACTGAAGCCGACTCATATAAGCAAGGAATGTCATTGGCATACAATGCCAAGACTCGACATCTGCGCGAGTTCAAACGCTGCTACAACTTTCCTTCCACGATGTTCTCCGCGAAACTGAGGCCATATTCAGCAGCGATGACTGGGCCGGCGCTCGAACTAGGCTGCAGAAGGAAGGCATCGAAGATCTCTGCTGCTCCGCTGGCATGTAACACTTTCGCGAGCGCAGCATGCATTCGAAGCAACGTCGGGTTGGGCAGGTCGATTCCAACCTCGTCGTGCGACCGCTTCCTTCCCGCTCTCGTTGAAGTCGACTCGCCAGTTGTCTCTGGGCAACTGTGATCGACGAAGGTGTGGTGTGTCTTGATGGGTTTGGGTCCTCGATAACGCGGCATCAGGCATACCTCATAGGTATTGGCCTCCTGTCCGACATGGTCATTTCGGTGCTTCGAAACTGAGGCTGTCACCTACTTCAGTAGGTACTAGACACCACTCCATACGATCAAAGAAATAGTGCGCATCGTGCTGGAGCATTATTCCATTGTCAGCTTCGTCCAATGATTCGAGGATGTTGGGGTCCAGGCTGCAGTAGTGCTTCAGGATGTCCAGCGTAGCCACCGTCGATTTGTACTATCTGGGCATCAGACGCGAATCCTCCGGTATGACAATGGAAGCAGTAACCACTTGCCTTGTCATGATTGTCCTCGGGATGGACAACGCCAACGGTTCGCTTGAGTATATGGGCAGCCTTCAGAGGACCGAAGACGGCGCCGTCAGGCCACATGGCAGCCGGCATATCGATGTCGAACCATCCAGTGAAGAGACATTGGTATCCGTCCCGCCGCTTGACCTAGGGCAGTCGAATCCCGTCAAATTTCCAACAGAGCGTCCATACATTGAGCAACATACCTCGGCTGGAATATCGTCTTGTCGGTGTGGAGACAATCCGTTGTCGACAGTCGATGCAGCCTCATCTGCAGTTGGAGTAGCAAGCCCAGAGAGCGATTCCATGCCTCTGATCGTGCTCGGAGAATCGGCCACCACTGTGTCACCTCGAGTGTCAACGCAACGTTTCGGTAGCTAGCACAAACCTGTAGCCTGAAGCGCTTACTGGGCCATAGCATGTACGACACCCATGTCGATGCTAGTTTTTCCAGCGAAGCAGCGAGGCACTCCGCCTCAGCTTCACGTCGCTCACTGTCAGTCACACTACTGTCCGCCTCAGCCTCCTTGCTGCCAGCGGCGCACGCGCACACAGCGGCGGACACGTATCGCGCCCCGGATGGCAGCTTTAGGTCGCGTGCAGTCTCGTACATGGCTTTGAACATGGATATGGTCGTGTAAGTCGTCTTGAAGTTCTTCGCTTTCTTGAGGTTTTCGACCCATGCTGGCTCATTATAGCGCTTGAATCTTTCCATGAACAGCACGGACAGGTGTCTTTGAGCGCGTTCATAGAGGTCTTCGTCTCGCTCGGGGCTGCGGATGATTTGTCAACGCGGTCCCCGTACGGCAGTGGATTCAGTCCAATGCTTTCGTTTGTCGACCCGAGAGAAGACAGCGAAGATGTTGGGGTCGAAAATGTCAGTTCAGTAATGATGTCTGTGCTCTTCCGAGGCGCATGGCGGGTATGTTCCGACATCGTGTACCGGGTTGCAGTGCGATTCAAAGATCTATTGGGTGCGAATGTGAGAGCAAGGAGTAGGTAGAGGATGCATGGAGTCGCTGAGTGATCCGGAGAGTGTGTGTGCGCGTGTGTCAGAGGAGGTAGCGTGAAGTCTCAAGCCACGGGCGCGCGACGCGTCTCACCGCGTTTAGCCCACGTGAGCGCATCCCGCATTGTCTTTAAACAGATTTTACAAATATCCTGGATTCCTGGTCCGCCAAAATCTCACGAAGATCTGATTGCAAACTAGTACATCACACGAATCCGTCCGAGAATGTTCACAGTTCAATTCTGATCTGCAGTGCATGCGATTCATCACTGCCACGTTTAGCGCAGAACCGTAAGAGTCAGTACTGTACCAGTGGGACTTGGCGTACACCCACGCCACTGCTTGTGTTCGTGTTCATAAACGCAGGCGCGTGGGCTCAGGATCGTCCCGTACTTCTGTATAGATTCTGAGTGCTGTTGTACTCGTACAACTTGGCAGTCTTGCGCTACGCGTCGCTCGGTGATCCACCGTGCCGGTAGCGAGCCACAAGGCACTTCTATAATCTGTCAGTACGTATGTACAGGTTCAATAGGGAAGGTGTACCGAGAACGAGAAGCACAACCAAGAAGAACTCCAACCAACCTCCTCTGGCCCGATGTGTCACCACCCTTCCAGTCAGATGACGTTCGACTTGAGTCCAAGCAGGTGGCCCTGCGCACGCGACCGGAGCCGCGCTCACCGCCACACGTCGTTCTGTGTGAACGAGCCGCCCGAGGGCGTCGTGATCTGGTTGTTCGGGTCGGACTCCCAGGTGACCTGTCCGTTGAACTTGCGGATGTACTTGTACTGCACGACCGTGTTCGCGGGGAGGTTCACCGTGACTGCACGCGCGCGCGGTCAGCCTGCTGCTGCGGTGAAGAGGGACGCGGACGAGGGAGGGTACGTACTGCTCCAGGTCGGGTAGTTCGCGGCGGAGAGGATGAGCGCGTTGTCCGGGGACCAGTTCTGCAGGGCCGCAACGGAGCCGGTGATGTAGATGTTCTCTGCAGGTACGCGGTCAGCAATCCCTTTCACTCCCTCTATGCTCGTGAAGAAACTCTATCCCACTTACCACCAAAGACAGTTGTCGCCTGGACGTTGAACGTGACCGCAACGGTAGCGCCCCCGCTGCCCGAGCAGCTCGCGGGCACCGTCAACCCCGCGGCGCCCCAGCTGCCATACGTCTTCCCCTCCCGTGCCGCAAACGCCGTGAGCGCGGCGGCGTAGCTCCACGTGAGGTCGACTGCGCTCAGCGGCGTGCCGTCGTTCCTGCTGTACTGCTCCGCGAGCCCGCCGTCCGCGGGCGTGTACTTTGCGTTGACCGCGAGGAAGCCGTCCGCGAAGGTGCGGATCGCGCTGGTGAGCGTGGCGTAGGTGGACGAGGAGGCCGGGTAGGTGCCCGTGCTGATCCCGGACGAGAACTGCTGGAAGAAGGCAAGGGAGGTGCTTGTGACGTTGAGCGCGCCGAGCTGGTCCCAGACGTAGAGCGCGTCGTAGAGCTGTTCGGCGACCGCGGACGTGGTGAGGTACCAGGGCTGTCAAGGGACTATGTATGAGTAACCATGGTTTCCGTATACGAAGAGACGGCGCGCTTACGTTGCCGCCTTGGTACGAGTCCTCGGGGTAACGGCCAGTAGCGACGGCGGCGTTGGAGGCGATACCGCTGTTGATGGTATAGATGGATCGGAATGCGTCGACGTAGACTTTGAGGTTCGAGAGCGCCTTGTCGGAGCATGGCTGGAACGTCGCGGCGTCGCAGCCGGCGGCGGGGTCAAAGGTGTGGATGGAAGTGAGCACCGTGTTTGCGTCCTTGCCGGAGCGGCCGCCGCCCGTGTTCGCAGTCACGTAGCCGCCACTAGGGTTCCAGTACGACTACGCACGCTCACAATCAGTCGCGCATCGAAAGGAGAGAGGAGACCAAGTCACCTGAAGGAAGCACAGCAGGTTGTCCGCCTGAGTCGTGTATCCGCTTACGACGGACGACTGGCCGATGCGGGACGCGAACGTCGCGCCCTCGCGCAGCGCGCGGTGCTGGACGGCGGTGGTGAAGAACGAGGACGAGTTGATCTCCTCCCAGAGGTCGAATGTGGACTGGTTCCAGTTGTTCGCGACGTAGTCGAGGTCGAGCTGGATGACCGGCCAGAGCGTGTTCGACACATACGTCGTGTTCCCGTTGTCGAGCAGCCAGTTCGCGTAGCGGATGATCGACGTCGCGCGCAGGGCCGGGCCATCTGTGGATACGACGAAACTGGGAATGAGATACGGTACAGAGTCAGGTCAGAGCGGGCGGACTCGTACCGCGTTGAGGACGGCCCCAAGGGTCGGTGAAGGCGGTCTCGTCAATGTTGAACTTGGGCTCGCCCAAGCCGCCAGTAGAGACGGTTCCGCTGGGGTTCGGGACTTGCTGGAGGATGGCCTCTGCGGAGGTGAAGTCATCGATGAGTCCACGGAGGCTCGTGTCCTCGCCGCTGGTGAACTGGTCGATGAGCAGCTTGAAGACGAGGGACGAGTCGCGCGTCCATGTATAGAGGTAGTTGGGGTTCGAGGTGCTCGGGCTCGCTACGACGATGCCGGCCTGTCATACAAAGTCTAATGTCAGTGCTTGCAATGAAGGAAGGTGGACGTAGAACGGTGCATTTCCTACCTTGGCGCCGTGGGCCTTGGAGCCGTCCGGTCCGATGTTGTTCAGGACGCCCTGCTTGGCGATGGGGGACTCGGACGCGACATACGCGTCGGCCGCGCTCGACTGTGCATACGCACCGACGACGAGGCCGACCAGAGATGCAAGGAGTGTGAAGCGCATGTTTGCCGTAGGTCAGACGCGACAAACGATGAAACGCAGGAGACGGGACTGACGTCGCTGTGCAGGACGCTGGAGAAGGAGAGAACATCCTGGAGCGTATTTATAGCGTTGGGCGCGAACAAGTGTGCTGAGGCTGACAGCCACCGAGAAGGAGCTGACGGTGAGCGTGACGGATGGCGAGCATATGGGGCGGGAGGTCAGGCGGTCAGCATGGAACGCGGGGCGATGCCATTGGAGGGAGATCACCATCGGTGTGTGCGAGCGCCGCGTCGCGACCGACGAATGCATCATCATGCTCTCGGCAGTAAACGTCCGAGAGAAGGCGGCAGTTGAGAAAGAGCGCAGCGGAAATCAGAAAGCGTCGCATGGCGTTGTGCGATGGATCTGCGCGGGCAGAACGAATGTGTGCGCGCGGAGGTGGATTCGGAACGAGGGGATCTAGGTGACCGAAGCAGGCGGTTTCTCCGGTACCTCTGGGTGTGAGGCGGCCATCGCATGCACCCAAGCTCTCTTATACCGAAATAAACGCCTTCTAGGTGCGCCTGTACGTGTACACGACGTCGGACAGGGCGAGTACCGTCAAAGGAGACATGGAAGAGGCGGAGGTGTACGTAGCAGTGGCTGCCCTAGCGCTTTGGGCGCTACCTGAACCGAACACTCTTACAACCCTACGCCTTCCTTTGCGGGGAGGGAATCACATGCGCGCTACCCCGTGGGGCGCACAACTTGAGCTTGAACCCCGCCGCTTCCAACTCCGGCCGTACCTCTCGCCCAACCTTCGTCGAATGCCCGCCCTTGCTCAAACAGGTTCAACTCGTCCGTTTCTCAGACACTTTCCCCCATCTAGGCCATCCGCCCTCAACTTTCGGTAGCCCTGTCCTGATAAAGTGCGCGAGGTTCCTAGAAACAGGACACTTTCCGCCCCGTGCGCTTCTAGCCCCGAGAAGTCCCAGCGGCGCAGGCGACCGCCGGCGGTACCGTTCCTTCTTCTGCAGATTTCTCGTCAAGCCTCGACCGTTGCGTGGCAGATCGAACCTGTCGCTCGCATCGCGTGCATGGCTCGGAGACGCCAGTCACGCCATTGGCCACATTTTCGCGCACGAACAGCTGGCGCTCTCGCGTCATGCGAAGTTACGAACTATTGTGCAATGCCCTTCGCATCGGCCTTCCAATTCGCCTGGCGGAACTCACGATCATCGCCAGTACGAATTCATGTCGGCCACCGGTACCGTCGTGCGCCACAGCCCTGTTACAGGCCAGCAGACAGTCAGCAAGATAATCGGAACTTGAAGACCATGCCAAGACAGCATAGCTCGACTAGTTTTGTGGCCGGGACGCTGCCTCATACTCAGTCGTCGACAACGCACTAGCCTGGGGATTCAATGAATATTAGCGACGTAAGAAATGACCGCCAATGCACTGCAGTATCAGAGGCAAGTATCGAAGCTTTCCAACTTTTCGATGGGTGAGTGCCGTATGAAGAAAATAGCGGCCTGAATGCGCAACGTCATTGATATTCTCACCGTTCGCACTCTCTCCAGGACGTTCTAACCTTGCTCACCGGTATCGCAACTCCGCAATCACCTTCAGATTTTTGACTGGCGAGTGCCCTATGAAGCAACTGGCCGTCTGCCACACGCACGCGCAGCATCGCTGATATTCTCACCGTGACGTTGCGACTCGCTCCAGGACATTCCGCCTTTTGCTCACAGCTCCAACAATGGAACGGGGCGGTCAGAACGTCTGCACGACCCATCGGAAGTCAGGGTCGCGCAGAACGCTTCGCCTGGGAGCACTTGGTCGCAATGCCTCGCACGACCATCTGCTACGCACCAACTTCAGGTTCCACACACGAGCGCATGACTTGACATTCGTCCACCAGGGCTAGAGGATGCAACGGATTCTATGAAAATTTGACAAGACAGATTCAACTGCCGATGGGTTCGCAGCGCTGTGACGTCGAGCGGACAACATTGCCACGATGATCATGGACCACGAAGCACGTAGCAATATCCCTCGTCGATCTTTCTATCAAGTTTATCGACCTGTCAGCTCCATATGCAGTAGGTAGCCTCCCGTACGCGCGATACTACTCAGCTTCTCACCATGATGCGTACATTCGCTCCAAGATATCTCGAGTCGCTCACAGTGACCAAACGACGATGTGTCGGTCAGAAAATCTGCAGGACCATCGGAAGCCTCGGCCGCGCAGAACGCTTCCACCGGTAGAACTTGCTCGCAGCCCCTCGCACGACCATCTGCTACGCCATCGTCTTCAGGCTCCGCACGAGAGCGCATGACTGCGCCGCGCTGCGGGCATGTCGGGCACACGAGACAGCTGAATAGCTACAGTAACAACACATACACGGGTGACAGCAAAGCGCAACGCGGGGTCGAGTCGATCGTCCGAGCACAGGAATGTAAAGAATGAAAACCAAAAAAAGTGGGATCTGCGAGACAGGTCGGATGAGCTCGCCGGTCGTTGCAAGGAGGAGGACGGGGCGAGACTTACCGCACACGATGGACACGATACCCACAACCCGTCGATTCACAAATGCCTCAGGAGCTCCTGGTTCCCGGTCTGCCGCCGCCTTCCTCCAAGCGAGCCAACGTCTCTTCGAGCTGCAGCGCCGTACTCGCATCCCGGAGCTCCTCCCACTCGGGGTCGGTGCTCATATAGCTTTTCGGCCGATCCCCCTCCTCCCCCTCTTCCGCCCTCGCACCTCCCAGCCAGCTCCGCACCCGACTCGCACGGCTTGCGCGGCTCGCAGTCGACCCCGTGCTATCCCGCGGACGCTGCGCGCGCAACGCGTCGCTCATGAAGCCCGCGAGGAGCAGCGTGCTCCCGCGCGTGTGCCCATACGCGGGCGGGGGCGGGATCGCGATGATGTTGTCCTCGACGTCGCCCGTGCCGACGCCGCTCTGCGCGAGCGCGGCCGCGTACGTCGGGAGCGGCGGCCGGTTCCACGGGGCGAACGCCATCGCGGTCGAGCTTCCCTCCTGCGACGGCCGCGCGCCGCGCGAGCGCGGGAGGATCTCGCCTGGGTGCTTGTATGCGTAGCGCTCGGCGCGGAGGCGGAAGATGGAGCGCTCGAGGAAGATGAGCTCGGCGAGGGAGGTGAGGCCAAAGGCGACGTGGATGAAGATCTGTGCGGACGTTTGACTGAGTACGGCGGTCGAGGGGTCGTCCGAGCCCGAGCTCGAGTTCGGAGGCGGCGGAGGTGGTGGAGAGGAGGTGGTGGAGGAGGCGTGCTGCATGTGTATGGCGAGGAGGGCCCAGCCAGCAATCGTACCCGCGAACAGGCAGACTTGGAAGGCGCAGGTTGCGAGGGACGTCAGGCGGAGCCCGCCAAAGGTCGGTATTCGCTTAGGCTTGAGGAGAGAGATGAAGCTGCGCTTCCCTGCGGTATCCGTAGACCCATTCGGCGACGGCGAGCGCGGCGGGGCGTCGCCCGCGCTCGCGCTTGCGCCCGTACTCGACGGCGCAGCGCCGGATGGTGCAGGCGCGCCGGGTGCGTCGATCGACGGGGGCGCGTCGCGGTCTGCGGGGTGGTGCGCGGGGAGGGAGGTGACGGAAGCACTTGCCTGGGCGTGGACGTCCCCACGGTCATGGAGGCCCTCGATAAAGCCTATCTCTCCACGTTTTCGCGGCAGCGGACCTGCCTGTGGCCGGGGTGGTTCCTCCGGTGCCGCAGGTTCTCTTCGCGTGCCCTCGTCCGTCTCTCCTGGCGGTGAGGTTACGGTGAGTGTGAACCTGTGAGTCTCAGTCTGTGTCGGGGTCTGTGTCGGGATGGGAGATGATGTTGTCTCGGCCAGCGGGTGGGAGGCGGTAGACTGCGAGACGCTCGACGCCATGGCCTACGAACGTTCGGGGTATGTCGATTAAGGAGCGACGACGGGTAGGATCTCAGACGGGTGGGGTGGGGATGCTTAAGCTTGCGTCTGGCACTGCCGACACAGCAGCATGCAAGGAAACAGAACGCGCGCGCCAGAGAGTGTGAACGGAACAAGCTCAGGCGTAGCGGAGACGAGGCCAGCGACTAGTGAACGGGAGAGAGAGAAAGAGAAAGGAAAGAGAAGAGGAGGTATGGGCGAGGGGAGGATGCAGGGAGACACAGAGATGGGGGATGGGCGCAGCGGGTCCCATCAGCCGTCAAGTCGACGGCGCTCAGAGGACCGACGGCCGTAACCAGGGCCTCCCACACTCACAGCCGTGCCTTAACCTAGCTTTAGCATAGATCCCCGCGCCATCTGATTGGTCCCCGCCGCCGTTCGCAGCCACCAGCCAATCGCCGCGCGAGAGCTCGGTGAGCGTTTGGTAGCCTCTCCCAACGCGCGAGGTCGTCAGCATCCACGGTGACAATCATACGCCTCCAATCATAGCTGTGATTCCTACGCACTAGCTACGACGACGCATTACGGTTTCGCCGACAACCTGGGCTTCTCTCGTAAGCGGTCGTCTCGAGGTCGACCCCCGCGGTGTGGAAACACTGGAAAGAGACACGGCAGGCAGGCCCTCCTTTGTGCCCGATGTGATAGCACGGCTAAAGGAAAACAAACAGGTGGCAAACGTTCTTTTTCCCGTTCATAGTCTTGTCATAACCTGGTCATAGCCTGGCAGTTTGTGATAGTTAAACGCGCGGTAGGTCTATGACACGACTATAGCATGGTGTTGCGATAGGAGGTTGCCCGCCGTGAGAAGTTCATTCATCATCTCGGGCGCTCTCAGGTTGGCGAAGAGCGGTTCGTTCACAGTAAGTTCTGAGACAATACGTATGATACATGGTCATCACGGAAGTCTGCACTCACCGCGAGACCTCGTTCGGTATACTAAGCACTACATAGCATCGCGCGCGATCGTGATCATGATGTCTCCCAGACTCCGCGCGTCGCTTGACAGCGCTCACAGACTCACAGAGACCGTAGGTATCCTTTGTCCTCGCCATAGTCAAAGTACATACACAGGCAGCATCTTTGACCTCTCGCCCTCCGGACGTTAATTGTCTTTCTGCTCAGTAAACGATGTCAGAACATACCCGCCCAGTTTCGGAAATCCAGAGTACCGGGCCCGGACTTGTCCCCGCTGTCTTCTTTACATGCACCTCAGTGGTAATGATGTCCGTCCAATCGAAGCAACTCTAGCCACACATGTTACAAGCGGACTATGGCTCTACTGACAACCTGGTCTCCTCCCTATGGGCGATGGTCCCCAAATCAACGACGGTGTAGAACGAGAAGTTCTTCATTTCCTGGCGCTCTGCTCGTTGCTTGCGACCGTGAGGGCGTTCCCGCCTCAGCATCGTCGACGGTTTCTGGATCGTCGGACCGGTACGTATAAGAAACGAGCATGTTGAACTGTCAAAGAGCGACATTGTAAGACAACACGATCGTAGATCTAGAAGTTACACTCACCTTGACTTCTCCACGAGCATCTTTCGGGATTCAGCACCTCGCCACTCACAACCGTGACGTTCGCCCGGCGCTCGACAATACCCACCGAGCGCGACTTGCCTCGCCCGTCCTTCGACTTCTTCCCCCTCGCGTCGACCTCCATGCCGTCATCGTCCAGTCCAAACATGTCCTCCTCATCGTCGTCATACTCCCATGCTTCCGCATATGCAGCGACCGGAAACGCAGCGCTGGGCAGCTGTATATGGAACGTGCTCCGTCTCGCCTTCTCCGCGTCCACAATCTCTCCCTGCGGTACGGCTTTCGCGAGCCTGATCTGGATCGGGTCGTACAGCGGATTCGTGAATGCGAGATGGAAGGGGTACGAGTGGCCGGGAATGAGCGCGCCCGCAGCTTGCTGCTCCTCTGCGGCCGCGGCGGCCGATGTCGATTTGCCTAGCGTCGACGATCGTTTCATCATCTCGAGCGCAGCTTGCGCGTGGGGCAGTGTGACCGCGATCGCGGGCAGGTAGTTCGCCGCGACGAGCTTGATTTTGAAGCGCACGGATTGGGCCTTTTGCTCGGGTTTGATCAAGATGTGGCGGCATGACGGGCACCGCTTCGACTTCTTCGATTGTAGCGGTATGCGTAGCGGCTTCAGGTCACTATCAAATTGAGCAGAAAGAAAGCAAACGGGTGATCAGCTTCAACGGGCAGACCGTGCCTATGTCGCTTACCTCTCGCGCAGAGACGTCGCCCAGCTATTTGTCCATCTCTGTTCTAAGCGATGCGACCTCCTCGATGCTCTCCAAATGCCTTAGAAAACTCTACGTCCGCCTCTCCACTGAGCTGCGGCCGCACTCGCGATCTCGACACGCGCCTTGTAATCCGGCAGCTCAGTGGCGGATGCGCGTGCTTGTCGCGCCCAATGCGACTCCGCGCGAGCGGGTTGTACTTTCCGACTCCGGGGATGTCGCGCGCGAGCGCGGACGACGCGGCGGCTGTTATCGGGTTAGCGTGAACGTGATGTGCGGGGGTTGCGCTCGGGAGAGCGGAGGAAGAGGATGCACGTAGGAAGGGCTCGAAGTGTTCCTTCAGCCGCTCGAACTCGAGCGATTCGGGGGCAGAGTCTTCGAACTTCTGCAGCTGCGCTGGTTGAGGGAGGGAACGATGGTCAGTAATTGGCTTGGGAATGCAATGCAAGAAGGAAGCCCACGGACCTGCGAGTCCTGTTGGCTTCTCGAATGTGATGTCGACTTCCGCGGAGTCCCAACGACAGTGGTTGCAGTATAGGAAGAAAGGCGGCTCTCCGAGGGCAGTCGTGACGACAGCAGATGTCCTCATATCTCCATTGTCTGGCGGATCGGAAGGCACAACCGTCAACGTATTCCGACAGTTCGGACACATGAAGCAGTTCCGTGCACACCTTCATACAAGATTGGATGAGCGCTGCCATGAAATAGATTCAAAGCGAGACTGACTGACCGATTCTTCTCCGCACGCACGCTTGCGCTCGGCACCTCGAACAGACAGTTTGGACAGTAATATCCGCTAACCTCCAGTAACACGCATCGGTTACATCTCACTGCGTCGCATTCCTCGCAAAAGAATAGGTTATGAAGTGGATGAAAGCTGTAAGAGGACGATGGCAGGTGCGGCGGAGGCGGATGAGGAGATTCGGCAAGACATGGACAGTAGTACTCGATCTTGGGGGCCATCAGAAAGGATTCGTTACTTTGGATAGTGTCGTTGATGCAGCGCAGGCGTTCGCGTATATCTAGCAGCACAAGAGGATACAACCAAGCCGTGACAGGCACAGTTGAGTTCTGAGCAGGAGGACCTGAGGAGGATGGATTGCGGCAGTAGAAAGGAGCAAGACGCGTGCCATGAGCGTCTCCAACGCGTTCTCGTTCCTCGCGACAATTGGCGTCCGCACGTCCGCTAGTTAGTACCTATTGTGCTACTTGAACTTCATCCACGTCCACCGGCGACCCGGTCACTCAGCTATAAACACTGGCGATCCTTGAGTGATCCTACTCTTTGGTGTGCATATATACTTGGAACCACAACGCGAAGCAATCCAATGGACGGAGATCAATTTCATGCTGCAGTACGTCGTCTCCGCGTGGGGTATAGCGGAACGACGTAACTACGAGGCCACACAGGTGTACCATGTCGTTCGCCAAATCCCGCCTCAGCGCGTTACTTCGTATGGTACATCCGTGCCACCAAAGATATACGCATACCCTTGTATTGACCACTTCAACCATTGGCAGGGCACATCGCGAAACTCATAGGCATGCCGAATTACTCGCGGCACGTCGGGCAAGGTGCGGCCCTTCGCCTCCTGATTCGACACGGCGGCCCGTTCGTTGACTCCCTGCGTCAGCTCTCAAGTTCGTCTCAGCCAGACGTCCAACCGCCTATACCATGGCACCGCGTCATCTCATCCTCTGGTGCGATCTCATCGCGTGGTCCTGGAACGGATGGAGCCGCGCGTCAGCGAGACGCCCTCATCGCCGAAGGTGTGGATGTAGAGACGACGCGCTCAGGGGAGTTCCATGTGAACCTGCGGACATACGGATGGTTTCCAGCACCTGGCGCTGTTGCCATACAGCCGGATTTAGAGAACCCTGAAGAGTAGATTCGTGCGGCTGGACATACGTTCAGAGCTGTGTATCAACAGATTGTGATTCTTCGGTTGAGAGGTATCTAGAGTGCGCCGACGCCATTAGTGTCTGCACAAATGACAGTGTATAACCAATGCTGCTATATTAGGATTGTGGTAATCATACCCATACAATCTACAACCGATCCAAACCTATCCAAATCCAGTCTAATCACACGAGGCGCAAGCAAACTCCTGCGTCTCAGAAGTACTTATCCCAGAAGCCCCGCGTGCCGTTGGTCGGCGCCGCACGGTCCTCGATGCCCAGCAGCTTCATCATGAGGTTGTAGATGTTCACGTTCTCGAACGTCTCCATCACATACGTGTCGTCCGCGGTCGAGTGCCAGCCCTTGTTGGGACGCGCGAGGTCGCGGCGGCCGAGGAGCGATGCGAGCCTGCGCGCGGGCGATTTGGCGCGGTCGGCCTCGATGGCCTTCACGACAGCGGAGAAGGGACCGTGGGCGACGAACATGGCGTGCATAGATTCGTACTCGTTGTCGTAGCCGTGGTTCTATAGATGGGAGCGCGTCAGCTGTGCGGATAGAGCCACAGAGAGAGGTACGCACGCCCTTGGACATCCCTGCGCCATTCTCGATGCGGTCGGTCAGGACGTAGCCTAGACGGGGGACGACGTAGATGGGAGCGATGCGCTCGTTGTGGGCGAAGTGCCACCGCTCAGGCATCGTCTCGTGAGTGTAGACGTCGAATTTGCCGTTGCTCGCGATGGACGCGTTCAGGAGCACCCTGTAGTACGTCTCCTCGTCGTCCTTGGAAGCAAATCGCAGACCCATCGCCGGCCAGCCTGTTGCAGTACCGTGTTAGCGCGGTTCACGCGAGGTGACACATAGACCAGTCATACCGTCTTCGTGCACGATGCGATTGAACCCTTCCTGGAGAATGTCATCCACGTACACAAGCTCGGGATGGCTCATGTCCGTCATGCCGTGGTCACTGACGAACACGATGTCGAAGATGTCGGTCAGGTTGCGCGCCTCGATGGCGTCGTGCAGATCTTTGGCAAACACGTCGACTTCCTTGAGGACTTTCTGCTCGGTGAGGAATTTAGTTGGTATCAGATGAGATTCAGTCGTTGCATGAGCTTGCTTACATTGACAAGAGGTGAGTTCGGTCCTGTCAGATGGCCTGCCTGGTCCAGTGACGGCTCGTACGCTGAGTGGAATTGAGCGTTAGGGCTCAAGCAGGAGGCAGCAAGCGAGCCTACCCATAATGAACTGCGGCCGCTTGTCGAGAGGCAAGTCAATCCAAGCAAGGATCTGGTCGAGCTTCTCCTTCAAGGGGACCTTGTCCTGAAATCATTGCGTTAGCGTCAGAGGCGCCTCGGGCTGGGCATAATCGAACCTTCCAAGGCACGAAGTAAGTCGGAGAAGCCCCCGTTCGCGTTTTGGGAGGTCCGGGCCTATCGCAGCCCCGCGGTTATCACATATGTGCCTTCATAGATGGCTTAGCCAAACATACCACATGAGGTTCGCGGTGATGATACCAGCTCGTTCGGCAGTCTCCCACATCTGCAATCGAAAGTGCACTGAGCATCGCCAGAACCGCGAAGTGTGGACATCAGAACTCACAGGCTCTCCGAACCACCACGACGCATTCCATGACGCGTCGGCTCGATTGTAGTGGAACTCGCGGTCAGTGACCGGATCCCAGAAATTCTGCGGATGGTCAATTGGGAGACGGCTCAGAGCTTTCGCATACGACACTTACATTGGCGACGATGCCATGCGATTCTGCATACAACCCGGTCCTGGAAGTCGGATACAAATCAGCGGTCAACATTCGACGCCGCTCGCGAAGCAAGCCAACTTACATCAACGCCCAGTGATTACTTCCCGAGCGCGGGAGTCAGTGTACAGCTGCTTGTCAAGCACGGGTGCACGTACGGGAAAGTCAGGGTCTGAGGACTATCAGCGGTTGACTGAATTCACTAGCATATACTACTCACGGGAAAGACAGGTTTCATCGACTTCGCACGTAGCCCGTCCTTGCTAATGGCCAGCAAGTGAGGCGTCAAGCCCCGATCCAAGTAGTCCGCCCTACCCCCACACAAACGCTCAACATTCCACGCCTGCAACCCAGTCCTCAAGCAAGCCCGAGCACACCCACCTGAGCCCGTCAATCGACACGATAAGTGCGCTCTTCCTGAACTCATGCGTCCCATTACTAACCACCCCCTCCGTCTTCAGCCTCCTCGTCCCCGCCCCTTCACATCCCCCAAGCCGTATCAGCCTGTGCACAGGCAGCGCAGCCCCGATGAGCAGCAGCGACAGCAACAGCACAATCCCGGTGAGCCGCCGTCTCTGGGTCGCGCGCCGCTGCTGTTTCTGCAGCTTCGAGCTGCCCTCTGCGTCGTACGGGCTCCCCAGGTCGGTGTCCGTGTCAAGGTGGTCATCGAGTTCAGGGTCGAGATGGCGCGCCTCGGGGGAAATGAGGGCTTTGCGCTCTTCGTCCTCGTCGGCGTGTATCGAATGGCGGGGCGAGCCTGCCATGGCGGCTTCGCCAAGTTTCATGTACTCCGCCTTCATAGCAATTCCAGAGGTTGAAAAGCAGTTTCAATAGAATCCCAGCCCCAATTAATCCTCACAGAAACAAGTGCTATCGGCCAGCAAGGGTGGACGTGGTAGGAGATAACCGCAGGAACAGAGCGTACGCTTCAGTCGCCGTGCGCCGCCACTACCCCTCATTGAGTCGATAGACGCCCACTCCAAGACGCGCATGTGAGTTTACGTAATAACGAGCAAGGCTGCGCGGTCACGTGGGGTAATCACGACGCGCCTGGCACGGCGGGCAAATCGGAATGTTCGTCCTCGGAAGAGGCTTGTGATAATTCCGCGCAAGGTAAAATTTTACGGATTCCGTAACGGGGCTGTTCTGGAAGGGAAGAGGTGGCCTATCACAGAGATGCAGCAAAGCTGTTACGTGACGGGCAAGGTGGTTTGGTCGCAGAGCAGGACAGATCTGCGACAGACAGACTGTTACAGACATGTTGAGAGAGGGCAAAGCCAGTACAAACGGTTGCAATAGGTCACGTGTCACTACGCTTTGACTGTGCTCGTCCAATCTGTAACAGTCCACCTTGTACACAACTATTGAGCATTGTAGCTACCCCGCTCACATATCAACTGTCCGCACTTGTAATAGGACCGCAAATGGTGACCTGAGACACTCCTTGTCCGTGCCTGAACAGGCTGCCCTTCACCAGACTGTCACCAAACTGTCGCGGCGTGTACTATTGTAAGAGCAAGTAAGCTGGTGAGCTCTGTAACAGGTGAACTGTCTACGGCGCGGAGGAGTAGCAGGAGGACGAGGAGGAGAGGAGGAGGAGAGGCGCGGAGAGGCGGAGCAGGAGGAGACGCGGAGGACGAGGAGGAGAGGAGGAGGAGACGCGGAGAGACGGAGCAGGAGGAGAGGCGGAGGAGCAGGAGAGGCGCGGAGGAGAGGAGGAGGAGACGCGGAGGAGGAGGAGACGCGGAGGAGGAGGAGGAGGAGGAGGAGGAGGAGGAGGAGGAGGAGAGGAGGAGGAGAGGCGCGGAGAGACGGAGCAGGAGGAGAGGCGGAGGAGCAGGAGGAGGACGAGGAGGAGAGGAGGAGGAGACGCGGAGGAGGGGGAGGAGGAGGAGGAGAGAAGGAGGAGGAGCAGACGCGTGGAGGAGGGGCCGCGGAGGAGGACGAGGAAGAGGAGGGGGCCGCGGATGAGACGCGGAGGAGGGGGAGGAGGAGGAGGAGAGAAGGAGGAGGAGCAGACGCGTGGAGGAGGGGCCGCGGAGGAGGACGAGGAAGAGGAGGGGGCCGCGGATGAGACGCGGAGGAGCGACGCGCGAGGCCAGATGTTGCAAGAACAGATCCGACTTAGCACGAGGAGATGGCGCGGGCAAGACGAGCGTATTCGGATGGTCTACGTTGCAAGCAATATATTAGTTCTGTACCGGCACGCGGTTGGTTGCATACTACATGCGGACGCTACAGTATCGGGAGGGGGGTGGGGGTGTAGGAGTGGAAACACGAGAGTAGGAGGAGGAGGAGCAGACGCGCACAGGAGGAGGGGCAGCGGATGAGACACGGAGGAGGAGGAGTAGGACGAGGAGACGCGGAGGCGCAGAGAGGACGTGGGGGCGTGGAGAGGAGGAGAGGAGGAGAGGAGGAGAGGAGGAGGAGGAGCAGACGCGCGGAGGAGGGCCGCGGAGGAGGACGAGGAAGAGGAGGGGGCCGGGGATGAAACGCGGAGGAGGAGGCGGAGAGGAGCAGACGCGGAGGACGAGGAGAGGCGCGGAGAGGAGAGGAGAGAGGAGAGGAGAGGCGCGGAGAGGCGGGGAGGAGAGAGGAGGAGAGGAGGAGAGGAGGAGGACTGGAGGGCTGGAGGAGGAGGAGGAGTCTACCAGGGATCTTTCCTGGTGATATATAACTTTCCAATGACATTTTCGGTACACAAGCGCGGTCGCAATCGGAGGTACGTAGAAATGTCTAAGCACGCCTGCGTGCAGAACGGGGATAACAACTGCTATGCATGGTTCCATTCCTCCAGGAGCGCAGATGCAGAGTTCCTGGAGCAGACAACCTGAGTAGCGGAGGACAAGAGAGGGCGTTGGGGCAATAACTCCCACCATTGGTCACAATTCTTCTTCGACTTCATCTTCCGAGCCCATTTGCGCGTCGCCCTCGTCGTGGGCCTTCAGGTCCGTTCTAGCATCCTCATTCGGCTCTAAATGGACGCCAAAGTCGTAGTCGGTCTCGATTATCCGCATCCGCCGTATCTGATGCGCCGGACGGCTGGCCAGCCACGCGTTGTCGTAACAATTCCGCCAGAGCCCGTCAGGAGCGTGACTGTCCTCGATCTTGGGATCGGGGGAATGGATGCGCTCGTGAGGTCTGCTTCCACCCCCTCCTTGGGCAGCACAATGCTCGAGGTACATACTGTCCAGATGGCGGAGGAAAGCTTTCAATGCCGCACTTTGCCACTGTGCTTCGACAATGCGATATCTCTTGTGGGCAGACTTCGGGTCGTCAGTCTCATCCCCGCTCATGTGCTGTGGCAGTAGTTTGTCCAACAGGACGGCATGGCGAGATAGGCCCAAATTCAGCACTACGAACTCGCGCGCTTCCAGGAGCTTCCCAGAGAATATGCCATCAGCCTGAATACATATGGTGCCCCCAATGCTTCGCTCACCGTCGCCTTGCGAGAGTTCATGGCATTGCGCTTCTTGCGCGCCTCTGCTGCGGCTTTGCGCTTCGTCTTGGCTTCCGCGTCGTCGGCTTCGCCGATCATCTTGTGGTACTCTCGGTATTTGCGTCGACAATACTCCATATGCATGTCCAGAGCACTACCGATCTGCGTCAACCAATGTAAGCTTGGGGGTCATCAGATTGCTCCTGGCAGCAAGCCACGTACGTGCTCCTCGTTAATGAGTGGGAGGGCTCGAGGATCGAATCGGAAGCCACCGCCCTTGATTGTACCGTAAAGGGACTGAATAAAGTAGTCTCGCGCTGCTAGATTCATAGGCAGTCTCTTCCAGTCGTGCACGAAGTCGACCCGAAATTTGACTTCAGGAGGAGGAACAGTGCTGTCATCATCGAGGCCGTAACCTTCGATTTCCTCCTCGGTGAGAGGAGGGCAACGCCTGACAAGATCTTGCCAAGTGGTGTAGCCGAGCAAGGTCTTCAGGTGAGTGCGAACAGCTTCCTGCTCCGCGCCGAGTATCAGTGACAATGTACAGAAGCATCTAGTACATGATACGAACCTGGAGCGTCGTAAGGATTATATCCGGACATTCGATGTCGTTTGAAGAGACCTTAGATTTGCGGCCGGCTCGTCTGGCTGGAGGATCCGCAGGGCTAGAAGGCGTTTCCGAAGAGCGGGTTTTGGCCGGCTTCTGTGGGGTCCGTCTATGAGTGTGGAAGGGAAGCGAGTTTTCTGACTCTTTGGCACTGCCTTTCGAGCCTTTGAGCTCCCGAACAACTGTCGTGCTGTACGACATTATTAGTGTATGCACAGGTGTCGCAGCGTGCGGAACGTACCAGAACTGATTCTGTAACTCGCATTGCTTCGCCATGAAGTCGGTGAGCAGGCTTCGCGTCTGAATGTGCGACTCTTGGATCTTGTTCAGTAACATATAGCCGAAATGGTTCGTCATCTGATTCAAGCCATCCGAGGACGGAGCCTCATGAGAGACGTCGTTGGAATCCTCCTTGTGTTGTCAGCCTTAGGCAACCCAATATGTAGTGTGGACTTACTCTTGCCTTTCCTTTACCAAGTTTGCTTGTCGACGCTGCTATATTTTCGTCATCGACAAACATTTGGTGGTCTTCTGACGGAGGAGGGTCTGAGGAGACAGCATCCTGCTGTGGCGGGTGTTGGGGAGGTGATGTATGGGCGGGATGAGACATCGCCAGCCCTTGAGCAGCTTGTTGACTAGCGTACAGCCTCAAAAGTTGCTCTCGTTCCGATGGTGATAACCTTTCCCAGGTTGATTTCGCTTCCTCGTATTCGGAATTTGCGCCTTGTGGCGCATTGAATACAGTGGTGTGATTAGTCTGTAGGCGTTCAATGGAGCGACACTCGACGACTACATCAGTCAGGCTTACCGCATGCATTGGCGCCGTGTACATTTGATTAGGTATGTTGTGCATTGGGAAGCCAGCGGCGCCGAGATGTGTCCCCGTTTGAATGAAGTTGGGAGCGGAGGAAGCCACCATTCCAACGACATTCTGCGGTGGCTGGAGCCATACAAGAGTGAGTCCAAGGCAGGGTGAGGAAACACCGTACGTACAACGTTGTTGACAATCGCTGGGACCTGCCCATAAGGGACATGGTTAACAAATGATACCAGATTTTGTCCTTGGTAGTGGCCCACGGGCATGTAAGGCTGCACAATGTGCGGGGCGACTGTGGCATTACCCATCGCAGCCTGGTGGGGCTTAGGGATGGACGTTCAGATATGAAAGACTGGACGACTTACCAATTGGGGAGCTGCAGCTGCTTGAGGCGTAGTGAGCTGAGACGTGGTGGATTGGAAAGATGCTTGAATCGGTGGTCGCGCCACTTGTGCAATCGCCAAATTGCTACCAGAGCGGAGCGGCACAACTTCAGAGCATAGCTCTCAGCATATTTCGTGCAGTACATCCGCAATGTGGTGGCACTACTCACTACGTCTTTGACTTGGGGCTTTCGGTGCAGTTCGAAATTGGGATTGATCCATATTCCTCGCCAGAGGACGCACATTATTCTGTGAGTATGGTCCGATGGATCAGCCACGTACGCCGTACAGAGAGGGAGATATTTACGGTGTCGTTCGTCCTCGCGGCTTTGACATTTTCCAGAGCAAACGCCTTCGCACCAATCATTTCGCGCTTTGTGCCGGCAACGGGAGGAGGTGGAGAGGGCGGGGGATTCATCATAGTGACATCCTCCGTCCCTGCTTCTACCGCCTGCTCTATTGCCGGCTGGTCATCATCTTGAGGGTCAAGAGGAGGTATGGAGGCAAGGGTGATGGAGGCTGCATCAGAATGATCCATATCGCTGTGCGAGGTTGGTGGTTGAAGAAGGATACCTAGCAATGGGCCACAAGAACGATGGGAAGGCAGCCTATATATGTTCGCGAGACTGAGCCATCAGGCAAAGCGAGCCACAGGCCAAAGCGAGCTGCATAGTCAAAGAGGCCGCCAAAGCTTCAAGTTGTCAGTTTCAAGCGGCTGTCAAGCGCGCGCGAAGTAGATAGCAAAGCATCGAGAAAGATAGATAGCGAAGCATCGAGGAAGAGATTGCTAAGGGCATGAGTAGTGAGCAATTGGGTGCCAGTGGGATGTTCATGATACACGCATTGGACGTGGTTGCGGACGTGGTTGGAGGAAGGTCCGAGGAGGCGCGCGCGCGGCGCAGTGCTTTGCATTGTAGTTCCTTGTCACTCCGGATCCTGCAGCTGCCCCCAACTGGTCTCCCCTAGCGTTCTGATGTGCCCTATGAGTGGAAGGATGGATGTGCACCAACGCTCAATACACTGCCGTAAATACATGACTAAGTGTGCAAACTGTCACTACTAATCTACCTCGCGTTCAATGCAGCCGGTGTGCCATGGATACGAACCCGGTACAGGCAAGTAGACGGCGCACCCCAGTTGTCCAGAACTTCTAGCACAAAAACACCAAAATCCATGCCAGAGTCAACAACGTCTTGAGAAATGGGAAAGGTCTGGACATTGGAAGCTGCATAGATGTCGTACTCGAGAGAAGCAAGGGAGAGGAAGCGGTGTCCAGAGGTGAGCCCAGGGGCGGATTCCGACTTGGACCTGCATCCCCTGGCAGCGGTGACGGCCTTGAAGCGTGCTTGATTTGGTTTGCCATCGACGACTCCCCATAGAACCATGCGTCGCGGCGCGCGTCCGATGTCTGCCGCCAGCTTGCGGGGGATGTGGTCGATCGTGACATTGGTAGGGTGTATGAGCGTTGGAGTAGAGATTCCCACCTGGGACGGCGCAAGACTAGACCAGCAGCGTCCTATGGCTTCGGTATCGTCGATGATGACCTCGGGGCCGAAGATTTGTTGTCCAGGGAATGCAGCGCATTCCTTGGGTTGTGGTGTGGTAAGCCCTGGTAATATCTTCCCTCCGTCCGCTTGAAGTGCGTAGTCTCGCAGGAGAACAGGGCCTTTCAGAGCGTGGCGGATGGATGCATGAACAACCGCTTCGATGTCGACATCGACTGGCAAGCAAGAGGTAGCAGACGATTGAGCCCAGGAGCTGTCGACATGGATAGCAGGGCGTTGAGGGCGAAGGTGATGGAACAGCCCACGCGCCGAAGAACGTATTGTGCCGGCCACTCGGAACAGCGGGTGAGAGGAATAGGTAACAACGATGGGGATCATCATTGCACAGATAAGGATCGTCGCGATAGATCCCGACCACCAAGGGTGTAGCTGGATGAAGGTGTGAGACCGGCGCGATGCGCCTCGTCCGCGGATATCGCTTCGGGGCGGCGATCGCGGCATATGGGCCGTGCGCGATGGTTCAGAGAAGGACGAGTCACGTAGCGGCGCAAACCGAACGTTCCTGAGGCCAGCCGTGTGGTCTTGAAAGCAATGCGTCAGGTATGTTCATTATAATGTCAGATCACAACCAACCTGAACCGCGACCAGGAGCCTCCTCAAAGACAAAGCGTGATGGGTCACACGCGGGGCGAACGGTGGTAGACTTCCCAGTCATGCTGGGAGGAGGATGTAATGCGAGGATGAGCGACAGTTCGTGGGGGAGGTGAGGGATGAGTACTAGGCCAGCAATGCATATACGTAGTTGATGCCGGACGACGTGGCACAAAGAAGAGGGAGAGGACAAAGGAGCGTGTATGATTATGCATTGACAAAGCAGTACCGGTCCTGCGGTGCGAATAACCTAAGCCACTTATGGCCACACTGGAACAAAGGAGCTAAATAATCGGAAAATACAAGGGCTTCCGCTATACGGCCGCCGGTCTTGTCATCCCACGTTTGTATTATTGTCCCCGAGGGCGGCGTTTGACTGTTCAGTCCAACAATTATTAGCATGCATGTGTGTCAGATAAGCTGAAGATACCTACTCGCACGCATACATTTGACGGACCAATCGTGAACAACCCAAGAAGGCTCCTGGTGCTTCTCCGTGACAGTGAGGCACCGACCGTCCTCACGTTTGTAACCAAGAGGCACCGGACGCCAGTATGGACCATTCTCGCCAAGAACTCTCAACCATAACTGACAGTCCTTGGGAGTCAAATGGCGGTAAACGTCACCGATTCTGATGTCCAACTCGTTTTCGAACGCGGGAGGAGCATCAATGGTGGCCGGCCCCTCAGATCCGGCCCAGTGACCATGGGCCTTCTCCTGGCGGTCGTAATACACACACTGCTACGAGGACACACGAGTATGTGAGCTCACGGAATCACAGCCTTACGAGAGATGTAACGTACAGCTTTTCCCTTCCCAGCGACCCTCTGATTTGATGGGCCAGCAACGGGATAATCCCCAATCGACCGGCTGGAAGTCGACCGAGTGATACGGGTGCTTGCAGGAACCGACTTTGTGCCACAATCGGTGTCAGAGATGGGCTCAATATGCAAGATCTTGGGCTTTGATTTGACGGCGTAGTTGGGAGGATAAACATGAGAAAGTGTTGGGCTTGACTGCTCGGCATCATCGTGAGTGCTAGAGTCGGAGGCTTCTGAAAGCAGAGAGGAGGTACTCTCGTCGCGCGTCATTGAAATGCGAGTGAAACCAGCGTCGCGTGTGATCGGACTACGAGGCAACTCAGTCTTCAGCGCACATAAGACGTAGTGAAGAAAGTGACTGCTACCGTGATCGAACTGCAGTGGAGTAGTCGAACACCTTAAGAATGGCCGGGCGCGAGTGGCGTTCGAAGTACTGAGGCGGGGAAGGTGCAGCAAACTCGAGGTAGGTGGTCTTCTCGCGGTGAACACCGGTGCTTGCCGAGAACTTGTACTGGGTAGGACGAGGAGCATCCCGACTAGGGGGACGATAGCTGCGCCGCGTGACGTAGAGTGTCAAGGCGACGATGATGACGAGACTCACGAGTGCTTCGCACAGAGAGAACATGGTGGTAGCATCGAAGAGGTAGGATCGCCCTGGCTCTTATAGGTGGCAAAAAGCGAAGCGTTGGCCGCTCTCGTGCCAGCAGTGCCCGGAAGTCAAAGAGTTGCGAACAAAGCTAGCGCTAAGGAGTCACAAAGCGTTGGGAACATCCAAGCGGACAAAGGCTTGGTGTGGATCAAAACTAGCTACAACGCCTCCCAGTTTATCCCGCCGGAAAGGTACCCTATGATGCTGGCAGCAAGGATGATCGGAAGTATGGTAGACGGCCAAGCATATCTGCTCCAGAGTGACGGCCACGCAGCGGAGATATGTGGATGTGCTATACGGCGGCAGGTCAGGGATCAGATGGGTCGGAAGACTGGCTAAGGCAACTTACAGAGTTCTTGTGCCTGCCAGATCACGATGCCACGGCGAGACCCTCCCTCCAAGATGCCTGTCGCAATTACGAAGACATCCGATGCCTCATAGTAATGAGCCTACAAGGCATCAGATATATCACCCACGTCGAGCTCACTTGTCACTCACTGCGAGAGCCAGAATTACCTCCTCTCCTGGGAGATCACAAATTGAGTGACTGTCAACGACTCGCAACGAGCTTAACTTACTGCGGTGCACTAGGCTGTGTAACTTGCGGCGCGAGCCGACATCCCAAATATGTACATCACCCTGGGCATTACCCCCTAGAAGCGCAAGGCCGTCATGAATGAGGAGAACGGGGGTTCGTCTGAGATTGTCCAGTTTGACAGAGTGTCCGAACGAGCAGATGGCCGTCTCGGTTTCCATAGAATACACATCAAAACCGCTGATGATATTCAATACCGCTATCGTTTGACAGTCGGGTGAAAGGCTGGCATCAGCGCTGGCGTGAAGGGTGAGTGCATTCCACTCATGGAGAATTTTGTATAGTGCACGCACATCTGACCCGTTATAGGGATACTACGCCTATGTTCCCATGTCAGCGCGTCATACAGGCTGTCAATGTACTCGTTTGATCAACCCCGAGAGCATTTTGATATGAGCACATAATGCGCACTTACTGCATGCCGTGATTCATATACGAGACGACGAGTAGAGGCTCACTCTGCGGGATGATATGCAAGCTCGTCACCTGGACTGCGTCCATCCTATTGAATGAAGTCTTCGGAGGTAAAGGAAGATCTGCGAATTGTTGCCAACCCGAGCCGTCTATATGCAGGGATGAGGAGTGAAGACGTGTTCATTCGACACGAGAACATACCCGACGGCCGTTTCCAGACTCGGACTTCGCTGTGTGCACCAGAAACAAAGACATCGAGGTCTACAACTGCCAAGCATTCGATAGGAAAAGAATGAGCCCAGAAACCGCTGACGACGACCTCTTGCTGCAAGACAGCACATTGAGTCAATGGAGGTCAAGGACTATGAAAGCACTAACCTCACGGACGATGATCGTCACCATGTTTCCGTCCTTTAATCCGCATATAAGGGTATCTTCGCCAGGTCCCAACCAAGCCAGCGAAAGAACAGCGATATCTCCCGAACGCGAGACGACATGTAGGAGGCGGAAGTCTTCAGCGCGCCATATGCATACTTTGCCGTCGAGACCAGCTGAAGCAAGATATTTGCCCTTCACACTGAACGCTAGAGCAGTGATGCCGCCAGTATGTCCTCGAGCTAGACAGGCGGTCTCAGTATAACGCAAAACCATGGTCACGGAGCAATGAAGACAGTGGCAGGAGGACCTTGGTACGCCGTGAGTACCATGAAGGACGTCGAACAAGGGCACACGCTTACATATGCAATCCCGGCTCGGCAGTGCGCTGAGTGCTGAGTTGAGTCCGCTGCTACTTCTCCCTGCTCCCTCCTTTCTGCTCCGGGCTCCCTCCGCGTGGCTTAGGGTCTCCTCTGCTTGCGCTCTCGTCGTTGAACATCAATTTGCTTTGAGCCTTGGGGGTGATTTCTGGCTAAGGATGTGATTCAAAGATCACTTATCACGCAGTCACTTGGCATGTCCTTCAACGATAGAGCCAGTTCAACGATAGAGCCAGGACAAAGACGGCATAAGGCGACGGCCCAGTGTGGCCTGGCCGATTATATGCGGTGAGTGCCACTCGCATATGATCTGTGGCATGCCCTGATCCCGTCTGACTACAAAGGTTCAACTCCCTGCACGTCCTGCACAGTCCTACACCCCACCCACCGGTTTCGCCTTCAGAATCACACAAATCCAACGTCCCAACTGCCTCCAAGGATATCTCAGCCGATGTCTCAGTCCAGCGATGACATTGTGCGCACTCCCACCCGAAGCCAGCACCGCGAACGGCTCCTTCAGGTAAGTGGTGTCCTGCCTCACGATTCCAGCGACCCTCTCACCCCTCCGAAAGCTCGCGCACACGACTCGCATTCAGGTCAGTCTGAATGCATTCCTGTATCGCCTATAGCTAATCATCTCCGACCTCAGACCGTCCTCCGTGTAACTACTCTAGATCAAGCCGAACTGTTTATCGCCCTGGCTGGTTATAACAGTACCATTGCGCTCGCAGTCGAAGACCTGGAGATAATGTTTCCATCGCGAATTGGCTATCCTGCCAATCTCCTACGCAGCCTCCTTTCCCTGCCGAGCAACATCGAGACCCTCACATTGCACCTTCCTCTTACGTCCCCGCTTACAATTCTCAATGGCCTTTTCTTCCCGCGGCTCACGGTGTTCGATACCAATCTTCCCCACCGCTACCTCGTGCAATTCCTCTCTACCCATTCCGCACTCGCCTCTCTTACCTTACGAGCCTGCAGATGCCGCACCACTTGCCCTCTCCGTGATCTTAACTTCAGCCGTGTATCGGAGCTCCAGTGCCCAGCTCGGTGCTTCACAGGTATAGCGCGTGGCCAAGTAACCTCGGCCACCGTCAGCCTCACCCGCATGGCATCCATGGCTGCAGTGGCCATCAACGCATTATCAAGCTCTCCGCTTTGGTGTCTCACAATCGACTTCTTCTCTGACGATTACGATATATTGGCGCGCATTGCAAGTACTGCACCGAACTTGCGCAAGCTCAAACTCATTGAGAAGCCTCGTGCTCAGGTAAGTCCAATCCCACGAGTCCTTTCCAGCTTCTCATGAATGAACCCAGCGCCGCTTCCGCCACTTGCGAAGACCGTGGAACGACGTTCGCCAGTGGCATCTAACCTTGCTCAGGCTACCGCACTTGGAAGAGCTCCTACTCCGTACACAGCTTACTGTAACCACTGCCCATCGTTCGGGGGATGCTGTTGTCGGGGCCTGGGCCAACGGGGTGGGATCGCGCTCCACGCATCATCCAAGCCTCATTCATATCGCCCTTCTTGAGGGTACCGGCGTCGGTGATGGGCAGAGGCTCGGTCACTGGTTCAAGACAGGAGGGAGCTGGGAACGCGTCTCCAATTCGCTTGTGGGCCCCATGCACTCGTTTGTTGTATGAGCTGACCAGCGATGACGGCCGTCATCGTAATCAGTGCCAATGTAATATGTATGTTGATGTTGGTATCGGTATTGAACATAATTGCGAGGCTTGCTGCCACAAGGTGGCCAAGTGCCAAAGCGTTCAGCGCTTACGTGTCAATTTTCTCTTTGTGCCATCTCAGGCTGTGACCGCGCTTAGTTTCCGCTTAGTCTCTATTTCGCTCTACCATGACCTCCTCTCCGCTCCGCCACTCCGCCTCTTTCTCTCCACCATATCCCCAGCCACATGCCACTCCTCTTAGACGAGTTCTCGCATGGAAGCCTCCTACTGTGGTACTGGCCTGAATGAATCGCAGGCACGCATCCATATCGACTTGGAGCTATCAGGCCTACATCAGCTTTTGAAAGATGGGTGAGCACGAGATTGAAGAGCTCGCTTCCCGGAATGCTCGCGTTCTGCACACTGTCCTCGACTTGAAGCGCGAGCAGGTACGCTTTCCGCCTTCTGTGAGGTAGGGTGATTTTCTAACATAAGCCAGGCCTCGACAACATCACGTACAAGTCAGCTCGAGGCTGATGTAGAGAATGTATACAGTCGCGTGACCGAACTGTCCGCGTCGGTTGGGACACTGCTCACAGATATGAAAGGTAAAGCAGCCTTCCACTACAGGACATTGACTTTCTCACCTCCACTTCCAGATCACTTACGTCACGAGAAGGAGGTCCTCAACGATAAATGGGGCTCACTTAGACGAGGACTCGATGATCTCAGCCAGAAGGTTGCGCGGGTCGATTTCGACCTCGAGATCATGAAGTCGCAGTGTTCGGTCGATCACGCTCGGACAGAGCAGGTACAGAATGGTCTAGCCGTCCTTGAAGCATTCAGTACTGCAACGACCAACACCGTGCAGCACCTCGAAGGCGATATAGCACGGCTAGAGCACATTTCTGAGCAGCACGCGTCGACTGTGGAACAGCTCGCTCTCACGCAAACTGAGTACCAGAGTGTGCAAGACGCATCGGTCGACTTGACAGGCCGTACACTAGCCGAAGAGCTATGTCAAAGCGACTACTCTGAAGCAACGGCGGAAAGTAGGCCTTGTGCTCCTGCGGGCATCGTCCTTGTATGTGACCTCCCCCATCTGGGCATCCTGATCTTTACTCAACGCGGTCCACAGTCCATGCTCGAATTGGGACCCGTAGTGCAGGTGCGAAGATGTGATGATCTCAGCATCCTGCCCATCGCACCATCCGCCGACGATGCAGGTTCGGATGATGTTTCTGTCACAGCATCCATAGGTTTCGCGTCGTGCCATGCGGCCTGAAACATGAGCCTTCTTCCCGATTTGGTGCGTGTTATCCAATCACCCTGTTATGCGCATGTGGAAGCTGACTATCTCTTGCCCAGCCTCCTTCGCTAAGACAGTCTCCTCCCCCCTGCCGCGTTGCGTGGCGACGGGTTTTATTCCCAATTGAACGCCTCAATGAGTCAATCATTGGTTCGTTGGTCCTGATAGTGGTTTGTTCTCTCCTTGTACTCTCCGCCTGCGCCACGTCAACATGGAGTGACCTTGTGGTCCGTCAGCGTCCGATATGGGAGCTGTCCAGGGAGAGTTGAATGTTTCGGATATCTACCTGCATCCTTGTATTTCATGTTGCCGTTCAATACGTGAATCATTTACAACATTTGCCTTTTGAAGCCCAAAGGCGCAGCATAATAGCGGATATATATGGTACGCAATCAGCTCGTCGCACTGTGTCCAATTAGCTGATCGCTCTCTTCCCTCTTCCTTCTCTCTCCAAGGTACCGCTCATCTCAACTCGCTTCCTGCTGTGCCACCTGCTGCAAATGTCTACCACCCGCAAAAAGCGGCCCTGCGTGTGCTCTCAATGCAGCTTGTCGACCTACTTGGACGAGTACGGGGTCATGCACAAGGGTGCTCTGCAGTATCCCAAGACGGTCAAACAACACAATGCCAGAGATCAGCTCTTAGAGACGAAACGCGCCATACAACAGGAGGTCCTCGCTGACGCCGTCCTGATTGCTACCGTCGGGGACCTCGCTTCTGCTCATGCAGTGAGTGCTCTAATCATGTTGTGTGGTGTTAATGCAATGCCCAACTTACGCTATCTTCAGATCAATCAATCACGCTCCTCTGACGCCTTGCCGGCAGACCCTAGCATCATGATAGGGGACGATGCGAATCCGGTAATACATCTCCGCTTATCAACTCTCCATTGACTGCTCACAAACGACACCGAATGCCGCAGGTTGATGATAATCAGCCCTCCACCACGGTGGAAGAGATCAAGACCCGCGTGGATACGCTTGCCTCTGTGCAGTCGACATTCGCTCGCTACGAACGTCTGGTGTCGCTCTCTACGCCTCTCAGCTTCGTCTCTACGCCTGTACACCTCGAGGATCCTCCTGCAGAGATCGCCCGCTCCAGTAACGCCGCGCATAATTTCGTCAATTATCGCGAGTGGCTCAGCTCCACTATATTATCTCTCGCACGCCTCCCTGAACTCGGTAATCGCGGTGTTGACAACCAGCTTGCATCTCTCCTTGTTAGGCTGAATAGCCGGGCCGATGCTATGGATCACTTCGTGCGAGATTGCTGGGAATCGGAGAAGGTACGTGCCGGACTGTATAACCTCCGGCCTGGGAGTGATCAAGGGCCAATATTCTTCACCACCGGTACGTCGTAACACATCATCTCACTCATGGGCACGTCTGAACCTCACGAAGGTATTTCATCACGCGCAAACCTTCAGCCATTCATCACTGCGGCGCTCGTGATGACCACACTCCTCCACGCTGTCGCATCCGTCTCCCGTCCCTACTCGAACTTTGTTCTCGCGACTATACGGGTCCTCCCCCATGGCACGTTCATGCACTGCAATCGATCATCCTCTGCAACGACATCTACATTGTCAGTTCTCCAGCGTGAGGTCGTGAAGACGATACCTAAAGACGTTCGCACCGCATTGAAGGCTCTGGGAATCACTCCCGATGTCTTGCGTTACGCCACGTGCCCGTGGTGCTTCCACATATACCCTCCCGACCACTCCCGTCCTGATGATCCCTACCCCCATCACTGCACGTTCACTGAGACCGACAAGGGCCCATGTGGGAGTCCTCTGGTAGTAGCTACAGAGCGCGAACCGATCAAGAGAGGCGACCCGTCTCGCATCACGTATCGTCCCATCAAGCCCTACCCATATCGGACCTTCAAGTCATGGCTGGCTGCTCTATTTTCTCGGCCGGACGTCGAAAAGTTCCTCGAAGGTTCCTGGAATAGAGCCGTACCCCCTGGCGGCCGTTGGACGGATATCTTCCACGCGCCCGGCATACGCCAGTTTCGTGGTCCCGACGGCGAGCTCTTCTCGCACGAACCCGATGGGGCTTGTCATCTTGTCTTCAGCCTCTTTGTAGACTGGTTCAATCCATTCGGGAACAAGAAGGCCGGTAAATCCCACTCTGTGGGAGCGATCTATCTCGCTTGTCTCAACCTCCCACCGCACCTTCGCTTTCGTCCCGAGAACATCTACCTGGCTGCTATCATCCCTGGACCGAAGGAACCGTCTCTCGACCAGCTCAATCATCTCCTCCGTCCTCTCGTGGATGAGCTCTATGATCTGTGGATGCGCGGCCTGTTCCTCGATCGCACCGCCTTACGATTTGTGGGACGTCTTCTCCGCGTTGCTCTGGTCCCCCTTGTGTGCGACCTGCCTGCCCTCCGCAAGACTGCTGGGTTTGCTAGTCATGCCGCGAAACTGTTCTGTTCTTTCTGCCGCCTCATCAAGAAACTCATCTGCAACATCGAGCGGGCTACTTGGCCGGCGCGATCTGCGAAGGAGCATCGTCATCTGGCTGCTCAGTGGCGCAATGCTGCAACTGAAGCGGAACGCCAAGACCTCTTCAAGGAGCATGGGGTCCGTTGGTCCGAGCTCCTTCGCCTTCCATACTGGGACCCTATCCGATTTCCTGTCGTGGACGCTATGCACAATCTCCTTCTCGGCAACCTGAGGCATCATTGCATGGACGTTTGGGGAATCGATATCAAGGGCAAAACAGGTAAGAAGATCGCGCCTCACACTCCAGAAGAACAGGCGTCTTGGCTGTGTCGCGTAGTGGAAGGAATCAAGAACAATTCGAAGCATGCGCTTGGAAAAATTCGGGTGGGATATCTTGCCACAGTGGCGCAAGTCAACGATATCTCCCCTGGGACGAAGCTCGTGAAGCGCGCGTATATTGCCGCTCTTCTGCACTGGGTACGCTTGTGTCCTACGATCTGATGCGATGCCCCTCACGTACTGTGCAAACAGGCAAAGTCACATCCCATCGAAGAACTCAAACTGCCCCCTGTCCTGGAGGAGGATGCTGTCGACTTCCACATAGCGGACGGCTTGTACGATATATCCAAGTTTCGCTTTCTGACTCCCGACGTACTCGTCACCATTCGCCAAGACATCGCGAAAACCACCTTTCCTTCCTGGATGGAGCGACCGCCCCATAATTTCGGTTCTGCGGCTCACGGGAAACTGAAGGCGGACCAATGGTGCACCGTATGCACCGTCAGCCTTTTCATCACGCTTACCCGCCTTTGGGGCGACGCGCCCGCCGAGAGCAAGGAGGGGGTCCTACTCAATAACTTCGTCCATCTCGTAGCTGCGACGGAACTCGCAACACGCCGCTCAATGGATCCTGCGCGTGCACAAGCATATGACGACCACATGGAACAATACCTCCACGGCCTTCTCGAAATCTTCTCCCATCAACTCGTCCCGAATCATCATCTCTCGCTGCATCTTACTGCCTGTCTACTGCAATTTGGTCCGGTCCACGGGTGGTGGGGCTATCCCTTCGAACGTTATAACGGTATCCTCGGCGGCCTGAACATCAACAACATCGCAGGTAAGCACATTATTCGAGCGAAATGCCCATAACTCATCGTCGTCTTATCTAGAGCACATCCCACTCACGTTCATGGACGGTTTCTACGCCGCTGTGGGGCTGCGCGAGTTGATGGCCACTGTTGAATGGCCAGACGCTATCGAGTATCGCGAGATGATGGACGCTTACCGTCACGCCTTCCATGACACCGCTCGTGGGACGCGGGTCACTGACGCGAGTTCCCTGGGTCACGAGCAGGCCACGATTGATTCAATACATGCGGCCTACGACGGAAACTCTCTCGTCCCGCTAGATCGTCCGCTTTATGAAGTTCTGCTTCGTTGGATGCCTGCCGACTACGCACCTTATTACGCAACCGCCCACGACTCGCGCCCTCGGGTCGCTCCCTACGTACAACACGCTCCTTCTATCAGCCACTTGGGGCTGACCTTCGCGACGCGCCAACATGGCTCTAGAAACTCCTTCATCATATTCACCCACCCCGATACTGCAAAGAACTCCGCAGGTCAGATCGTGGACATCTTCATCCATGCTCGCATCGAAGGGAATGCTCGCATCCTCTCTGCTTTCGTGGTAGTGGATGTGTACGCAGACTTAACAGCAGTCCATTCCGAGATGGACCCCTATCGCCGCTTCAGAGACTTGGATACTCGGCTTTACTACAATCACTTCCAACAGACGGTGCTCATCAAACTCGAAGATGTAGTAGCACATTTCGCGGCCCTCACTTACACTCCTGTGAACATTGGCGTAGAGTGTATAGTGGCCCGATCATTGGATCGCGTGAGTACTCTTTCGCATACGTGTGGATGACCTTCATTCACTGCCCGCACAGAGTTGATGGGGCGACCTCAATAAGCAACACCATCCCGTATTGAGCGAACCCTTCCGCTCTCTGCTAATCAAGTCTGCATCTTGCCATCACTTCGCGCAATGATCACCGGCGATTGGATGGGGAGCATTGTACCACTCTCGCGCTTCCACTCCTACACCGCCCTCCTGATACTGTAGCGTCCACATGTACTATTCGTCCTCCTTCTCTCCTCCTCTCCGCGCCCCTCCGCGCCTCTCCTCCTCTCCGCGCCTCTCCTCCTCTCCGCGCCTCTCCTCCTCTCCGCGCCTCTCCTCGTCCTCCGCGTCTGCTCCTCTCCGCCTCCTCCTCCACGTTTCATCCCCGGCCCCCTCCTCTTCCTCGTCCTCCTCCACGGCCCTCCTCCGCGCGTCTGCTCCTCCTCCTCCTCTCCTCCTCTCCTCCTCTCCTCCTCTCCACACCCCCACGTCCTCTCTGCGCCTCTGCGTCTCCTCGTCCTACTCCTCCTCCTCCGTGTCTCATCCGCTGCCCCTCCTCCTGCGCGCGTCTGCTCCTCCTCCTCCTACTCTCGTGTTTCCACTCCTACACCCCCACCCCCCTCCCGATACTGTAGCGTCCGCATGTAGTATGCAACCAACCGCGTGCCGGTACAGAACTAATATATTGCTTGCAACGTAGACCATCCGAATACGCTCGTCTTGCCCGCGCCATCTCCTCGTGCTAAGTCGGATCTGTTCTTGCAACATCTGGCCTCGCGCGTCGCTCCTCCGCGTCTCATCCGCGGCCCCCTCCTCTTCCTCGTCCTCCTCCGCAGCCCCTCCTCCACGCGTCTGCTCCTCCTCCTTCTCTCCTCCTCCTCCTCCCCCTCCTCCGCGTCTCATCCGCGGCCCCCTCCTCTTCCTCGTCCTCCTCCGCGGCCCCTCCTCCACGCGTCTGCTCCTCCTCCTTCTCTCCTCCTCCTCCTCCCCCTCCTCCGCGTCTCCTCCTCCTCTCCTCCTCGTCCTCCTCCTGCTCCTCCGCCTCTCCTCCTGCTCCGTCTCTCCGCGCCTCTCCTCCTCCTCTCCTCCTCCTCCTCCTCCTCCTCCTCCTCCTCCTCCTCCGCGTCTCCTCCTCCTCCGCGTCTCCTCCTCCTCTCCTCCGCGCCTCTCCTGCTCCTCCGCCTCTCCTCCTGCTCCGTCTCTCCGCGTCTCCTCCTCCTCTCCTCCTCGTCCTCCGCGTCTCCTCCTGCTCCGCCTCTCCGCGCCTCTCCTCCTCCTCTCCTCCTCGTCCTCCTGCTACTCCTCCGCGCCGTAGACAGTTCACCTGTTACAGAGCTCACCAGCTTACTTGCTCTTACAATAGTACACGCCGCGACAGTTTGGTGACAGTCTGGTGAAGGGCAGCCTGTTCAGGCACGGACAAGGAGTGTCTCAGGTCACCATTTGCGGTCCTATTACAAGTGCGGACAGTTGATATGTGAGCGGGGTAGCTACAATGCTCAATAGTTGTGTACAAGGTGGACTGTTACAGATTGGACGAGCACAGTCAAAGCGTAGTGACACGTGACCTATTGCAACCGTTTGTACTGGCTTTGCCCTCTCTCAACATGTCTGTAACAGTCTGTCTGTCGCAGATCTGTCCTGCTCTGCGACCAAACCACCTTGCCCGTCACGTAACAGCTTTGCTGCATCTCTGTGATAGGCCACCTCTTCCCTTCCAGAACAGCCCCGTTACGGAATCCGTAAAATTTTACCTTGCGCGGAATTATCACAAGCCTCTTCCGAGGACGAACATTCCGATTTGCCCGCCGTGTGGAGAACGCGTCCATGGACACGATGGCGTGCAGGGCAGTCTGACGGCAAAATGCCGGAGGGCTTGTGGACGGCCATGTCACCGTTATATTTTGTTGTACACAGATAGGCGAGGTACCGAGTGAGAGGTTAGGGTAAATGCCTCGGCATAAAAGTAGGCGGGGGTACGAGCAACGGCGAGCACACATGCGAAAGTACTGCTCAGAAGGTATATATGTACGGTATCACAAGGCCTGTCCACAGGCGACCCACATAACTTGGGTGGAGGGGAATATAGAGCGGGCGGTTACAAGCGACAAACAACGACGCGACGCGACAAGTTGTCTGGTGAAAGCGCGAGGCATCCGACCGCACCCGCCTGTTCAGTCAAGAGCGCAGAAGCGGCTCGGAGTCTAAAACGACGGGTAGTGGTGCGAAGAAAGCGCGCGACTGCGCGAGCAGCAAAAACGGTATGATACACGGGCGGCGAGGACTTCGGTCGAGCTACAACAGCTGGTGGCGGGGCCGAGTACGGTAGAGTAGGTAGTAGGCAGATAGGCAAGGGAGGGAAGGGTGGGCAAGGGTACGCAATAACACAACTTCTCGAAGTCCGAGCCTCTTCTTCACGGAAGTGACGGTGCGACAGCGAGCGATTGACAACGAGACGACGAAGCGAAGCGGGGGGAACGGCACTGAGGTTGACCGCGCCTACACGCGCGTACGGCTGGACGCGAACGACGGCCTGTAGTCGGAGCGGTAGTCGTACCCCTTGCTCTCACGCATCTCCATGTTGTCCGGCAACGCGCCGTCCTCGAGGCGCGAGAACGAGATCGCCTGGGCTCCGGGCGAGCGCGGCGCGTTCGAGCCGGTATCGGGAAGACGGACATTCGCCATCTTGGCCTCGCGTTTCTTGCGCCGGCGGACGCAGCAGCGCCAAGTGATGAGACCGGCGACGAGGAGCACGAAGAGGAGGCAGCCGACGAAGATGTACGGCCAGCGGCTGAGAATCATCTCCTCGTAGCTATGGAAAGTGGAAGGGTGAGTAGTTGGTTACAACGGGGGGATTCCTCGTCCTTACGCTTTCTTCTTCTCAGCCTCGGAGATAGGCGAGTGCTGCATCTGATCCGCAGGCAGGAGTGCGTGAGAAGAATCGCCAGTGGTGTCGACACCATTGAGGCGAACTTGCACAAAATCCTTGTGCGCCTGGTTCACGTCAGTGACCGGGAGCAGCTGCACATACGGGTCTCCACGATCAGACGCGGTGTTCTCCATGAAGTTACCATAGTCGAGGAGCGTGTATGTGTTGCGGACTGATCAGACCGCTCCTTAGCACGATAAAAGCAGTTGAACAGATTGTTTACGTACGGAAAGCCATTCCAAGGATGATGTCGTACTCTCCCAAGAGACTGAAAGCAGACGTAATGGGCTGGAACGTGCCCACGCATACAGGGTTGCCAAGGGAGTTGACCATGTTGAAGTCACTGCTCGATACGTCCAGCGGGTGGATGGGGTACTCGACACCACCGAACTTGAATGTGAGCGGGATAAGCTGGTCACATGGGATGGTCCACACTTCAGACGCCGTGTTGTACTCCGCGCCCTGGACCCGACCATAGATCGCGTCTGCCATCGCGCGCGGTACCTGCGGGAGCGTGAAGCCGGAGTCGAACACGACCACAAGCTGGCCGTCCGGCGCACTTGGCACGATCGAGTCGACCTGGATCGGCTGCCCATCCGGGCCTAGCACACCATTCACATCGGTGAGGACCTGCCAATGTTGATCCTCGTCTGTGAGCTTGTGCACCTTCGTGACAGGCAGCTTTGGCATGCTCGTGATGTTGCTGTACTGCGGGAGGACCTCCGAGACGGTCAGTTGGCCCGTTGAAGCACTTGAAGGGTCGCCTTCGCGGTTGAGGAGAATGGTGAGGAAGTTGGAAGAGGTGGTGTTTTGTGAGAAGATCCGGTCAAGCACGCTGTCGCCGCTCGCGGAGTCGAGCTTGTCACGAATGACGGACCCGGTATTGGGTCCAAGCCCGATGAGTCCTTCATACCCCTGCGACTTGATATCTACAGAGAAGGAGGAAGTATCCTGTACCAGCACTGAGAGGAGAGATCAGCATGAGCGCTTCCTGTCAGGTACTTCCGAGCAAGGGTGGACTGGAGGACTGGAGGTATTTATGGCAGGATTCGGGCATGCAATGCCGCTCCGATGCTTGTTCGTGATGAATGCCTATGCATAGCAGCTCTGCCTTCGTGGCGCACGGAAGACCCGTTAAATAGTACGTTGCGCGCGATTCGTCCTCGCGAAAGTGTCGCAGAGACATTTGGAGCCAGAGATTGCACCAGAAAGCAAGAATACTTACAGAAGGCTTGATCCTGAACGGTATAATTCGCGAACTCCAGTGTTGCGGTATATACGTCGCCTGAACCTCGTCATATATAAACAGGCATCGTGCGCACAAGAATAGCACATACCCGCGGCCTTTCCGACGGCGTAGCTGAGGGATACGGATTTGCCAACATCCTTCGCGTTTGGTACGCTGCCAGTGACCCAGAGATCCGAGCTAAAGTGGGCTTAGCACCTGTGTCATTAGACAAATGCCAAAGGCGGTCGTTACCTTCCTGTGTCAAGGAGGACAGGAATCTGGCGTCCGCCAAGAGTGATGTTGGCAATGTACTCCGAGTTGTGGGTGTTAGCGACGGGAACCGCGTTCTGGCCGTTTGCACGTGCGGCGAGGACTGCAGCCGCGCGCTGGCGAACATTCACGTTGAAAGTGAGAGCGCGAACATGGGCAGCGAGGAGGGAGAGGAGGAGAGAAAGGACAGAGAGGTGAGACCGCATTCGGGCCTGGGGAGGAATAAAGAGCGGAATGCCCAGGACTATGGGCGGTGGCGAGAGTTGGCGGAGAGCGGGAAGGCTGCGCGAAGGCAGAGAGACGGAGGCAGAGGCTGATGGAGAGGCTGAGACTGAGGGAGGTGACGGTGTAGGTAGAGGGAGAGGGAGAGCGAACGGCCCTGTCGGTTGCCTGAGCCTCGCGCGGCAGTGCAACGTCCGAGTCTCTCACGCGTCCCCTCCTCACGTCCATCTCCCCATGTCCGCTCTAGTCCGCCGTACTAGACCTCCTCTCCGCGCTCTGGCCGCTGCTATTGTCTCGTCTTGTTCTCTGCTCGCCAAGGCGTCTATGACAGGACATGGTCGACCAAGTTTAGTGACCGGGTCAACAACTACCTTCACCACTTCTCCACCGTAACTGCGGACACGCGCGGCAGTCTCGGCCATTCCGCACAGCTCTCCGTAAACGCGTCCACCGCCACGCCGCTCGTTCTACTGCGCCCAGCCACGCTCTGACCCTGCACTGTACATCCTCGCCGTTCTCAAAATTGCCAGCACGCCTCCCTTGGCTGCTAGCTTACCGCGAGGATGAAGCCCTCACCACTTGCCCTGTCTCTCCTGCTCCTGCTATGTTCGGCGTACGAGCTCCTCGAGGTCAATGCTGTCAGGCTAAGCCTCCACGGGCGGCCAAGGCCGAAACACGCTCGCGGATGGCTAGGCAGGAGAGCAGGCGTGGTGGGCAATACGTCCGTCGGCGATGCCGGAGATATCGACTACACCACAGATGTCACACTCGGTGGCAAGAAGTTCACCGTCCAAATAGACACCGGAAGGTGAGCACCGGTGGCAATTCACTTCCCATTCAATTCGCTCAAACAGTGATAGCTCGGATCTATGGGTGGCTGGCACCGTCCCCAATAACAAGGACACCGGAAAGGAGACAAAGGTCCAGTACTGCTGTGGACGCCGTAGAAGGTACCGTCTTAACCCTGCCTTGCCTTGGAAACATCTGGGCACCCCTTAGGGTGTCCTCGAGATTACATGCATCTTGCTGCAAGATGTAGAATGCTCGTGACGGATGAGGTCAACAGAAATGCGGCTGATTTATTACTCACCGACCTCCAGTACATTATGATGTACTTCGTCAGGCGAACATGGCATAGGCACGGCGTCGGAATCCATGCCAATATTTGCTAGTGGCATCGCTACCGAATCGCATATGGTGCCGATCGACGCCTGTCCCTCGTTGACCATGCCTACCAGTGTTCCCTCGGCTGCATTTGCTTGTGTAAAGTATAAGCCACTGATTCGCGCGCCACTGCAGGGTCCATTTTGACTGCCTCATTAGAGTTCGCGGGTTACACGGTAGACGACCAGGCATTCAGTCAGTATCAGACGTCCATCTGCATGGTTTTTTTTTTTTGCTAACTGGCACGACCATCGCGCAGTCAATGTCTCGCCCTCCACAGAGAACCCGGACGGCAGCGGCCTCATAGGTCTCGGGCCCAACACAGGATCGCAAGTCCGGGACGCGCTAGCTAGCTCGGCAGGCGACCCGGTTCTCGATCGGATATTCCGTCAAAACACCTCCACGCCCAACTACATCACCATCTTGCTCGGACGCATACGCGACCCCACAGACCCGCCCAACGGAGACCTGACGGTCGGCGAGATCCTGCCCGGGTACGAGCAGGTCACCTCACAGCCTAAGCTGCCTGTGTCAGTCCTGGCGAGCAACAATGCCGGCAACCAGCATTGGCAGGTTCTGCTCGATTCTGATGGCGTGATTGGACCCGCTGGGAATAATGTCATCGACGAACTGAATGTCAAGACTGCTGTCGACAGCACGTCGAATGACAAGCAACTGACGGTGAGTATGATAGCGGTGCATGTCCAAAGCTGCTGTTGAAATGGTGACAGGTGGTACTCGACACCGGCTACTCACTTCCGCAAGTCCCTCCGTAAGTCCCTCAGCCCAAGTCGATGTCGTTAGAGCACGACAAGCTAATGCGACATTTGCGTGCGCCAGGGCCGTAGCAGAAGCGTTCTATAGCAAAGTACCGGGTGCATCGCTCGTGAACCGAGCAGATCTGAATGGCGAAGTGTGGCAAATCCCGTGCGACAAGGAGATCAACGTCACCTTCAAGTTCGGGGGCGTCAAGTACCCCATCCACCCGCTCGACACGAACCTCGACCTCAACCTGACCGACTCCTGGGGCAAGCACATTTGCATCGGCGCGGTGCGTACACGCCGTTCTCCGAGTCGGTCTTCGTGTCGTGCTGACTGTGCACTTTCTTTTCCGCCGCGCAGTTCCAGCCCATGAACCCGCAGGACGGCGCCACTTACGACATGATCTTCGGCATGGCTTTCTGTAAGCTCTCTGACACTTTTCCTCCCCCGCCCTCCACGTTTTTGCCTTCCCCCTGTACCCCGGTGCCGGCGCCCCTCGCCCGCCCCTTTCTTCTCCTTCTCTTTCTCTGAACGTGTCGCAGATCAGCACTGCTCGTCCACTCACTCTTTCCCCGCCCTTCCCCGCCCTTCCCCAGCGCCTGCCCCTCACCTCCAGGTTCGTTCCCCGCTGACACACCCCGTTCCCCGCAGTGCGCAACACGTACACCTACATCAACTTCGGCGACTTCGTCGACGGCTCGGCCTCGTCCACCGCAGCGCCGTACGTCCAGCTGCTCTCCACGACGAACAACTCCGCCGAGGCGCACTCCGACTTCGTCAAGGTCCGGGGCGACAGCCCCTGGACCCCAGAAGCCGCGTCGCTCGCGCAGCGCCTCCGCTCGCGCCTCCCGCTCATCATTGGCCTGAGCGCCGCTGCGGGCGGCGTGCTGCTCATCGCCGTGGGCGCGTGCTGCTTCTTCTCCGCGAGGAAGAACAAGCGGCAGAGGATGGCGTTCTTCCGCCCGGGGCCCTACCAGCAGCTGCACGAGCCTGCGCCGCCGGAGGCGCACGATTTGCACCTCGTCGGCCAGCAGGGGTACCAACCGCCCCCTGCGTACTCGAACCCGTGGGACGCGCGGTACTGAAAGCTGAACCCTCAGCCACTCCCCCGAGTCGCGGCGGGAGCTCGCCGTGATGTCCGTCTCTCGAACTGTCGCTGTTATCGTTGTGCGTCGCGTCGTGGTGAAAGTGCTTCATCCGCTCGGACCTTCTTCTGCCCTCGGCGAGCGGGCTCGTTGCGAAACCGATACCTGTACACGTACTTTCTGTATGTTCTGTGTACATACCACATCCCCCCGCCCTCCTACCACGGATCTTCCCTCGGACAACCACGTATCTTCTTGCGATCTAATGCCTGTCTTGCTTGCTTCGATTTGCTGCTAATTTATCCGCTTCCGATACCCAATGACCTCTCTGAACCTCCTCGTTCATTCGCCTGTTGCGCAATGCGCAGTGCACAATCAAAATCCTACCTAGCAAGCCGTAGGCAACAGCTGCGAAGATTTGTCCCTGTTGGGCTTAGCAGGTGTAAGTATGTAGTTGCCGCGTTCCACGCGCACGGCCAGCACGCAACATCTCGTTCAACTCGCTCTCGATCCTGCTATGTAGCACCACCGACCGATCATCCGATCTCCTTGTAACCTCTTGGCTCCCCCGACCCTCACTCGACATGCGAGCCTCCCACATCCTCGGACACACCGCAGCGCGACGCACATGGTCCTCGCCCGTCCCGATCGGCCAGAACGTTCTCCCACCCGCCTGCGAGGCACGTCGGCCGCGCCGCGCCGCTCGGTCAGAGCGGGCGCGTTGCTCCCGCCCCTGGGCGTGCGGCGTGCGCGAACCTTCGTCGGCAGGGACTTCCAGACCGGGCAGAACGGTTCGCCCGCAGGCATGTGTATGTACAGTTACAGTAGGCCTGCGGCAGATCGGGCCCGCTCGCTCCTGTCGCTTGTGTGTGTGTGTGTGTGTGTTGAGGGACGAGGGACGGACGGGCGGATGGATGGGGCCTGGCGGTGGCGGGCGGGAGCGGGTAGGAGGCGCCGGCGTGGGTGCGCCGAACCCGACGCCCCGACGTTCGGCTCCGAGATGTCGGCATAGGTTCCCGAAAGGGAATGGCGCGCTGGGAGCGACATACCCGCGCGGAGGGAGGGGCGGTCGACGGTCATGCATTGCGCGACGTCGGCGGGTGAGGATCAGCACGTCAACGAGAGTATTCAAACGGGCCCGGGACAGGAGGTGAATAATATACGACCTGTTATGGAATCGTGGTGTATGTACTGTACAGAATTCAGAAAGGCTGAAGGAACCAAACAATCGTGAGTGGTTGTGCGGCGAGAAAGCCGGCGCGACGCCGGTGGTACTTAGCAGACGACGAGAAAAAAGAGAAGCGTAACGTTATACAAAGTTGAGTCGTAGCAGGGTCGTTTCGCCTATTCCGGGAGATATCTTCCTCTTCCTACTCCAAATGACCGTCCTGGACCCACCGCGGGCTGTGCTCGCGCGGGGCCCCACCAATCGAGCGCAGCATCCCCACGCCGTATGAAGACAAGCTCCCGCGCAGACCTGTTTCAGCCTTCCACTTGAGCCTGCCGGCCGCCCAACAGGAGCCCACATCCGAATTCTCCTCCTATCCCGCACCTGCTGGATGCTATCCTCGAGCCGGGGAGAAGGCAGCCCCTCAGTGTCCCTCGGCATCGAAGACGGTGCCGCCGTGCCGGATGTCGAGGTGGTCGCCCGTCGCGGTGGGCACGTACGCGCTCTCGGGCAGGCCGGACTCGTCGATGCCCTCTGCGGCCTCGATGACTTCGTACAGCCTGGAGGCTACTTCAGGCGGGGGCACGCGGCCGCTGAGGATGTCGCGCGCGGGGACGGCCGAGCCGTAGAAGTCGCGGTTTGCGTCCTTGCGCTCGATGAGCACGGTGCCCTCGAGCGAGAGCCCGGCGAAGAGGCCTGGGTGACGTCACGTCAGCGTCTTTGCTCATACATGTTTCTAGTTCTTGCGCAGCCGCCCTGCGCTCCTGAGGGCAAGCAGAATGAACGGTACGGACCTTTCGACTTGGAGTACGAGAACATGGGCGCAGGGTGCGCGAGGGAGGCCTGAACCGCGCCGCCAGTGCCAATAGGGCCCGCCGCAGCGCTGATGTTTCCGCCGATCGTGACGTTGCCACCCATCGCGAAGGCACGGACGGCCTCCTCGCTGTTCAGGACGATGACAAAGTCGGTAACGTCGGCGCCGATCTGGAGACCCCAGCCGACGCCCCCAGTTGCAATGCATGAAGGCGCAGACCAGGAGCCGTCAGGGAGGCGTGCGATGACGATGCCTGAGCCGACCTTCCCGGAGAAGACGAATCCTGCCTTGACCACTTGGAAGATAGCAAGACCTGAGCAGGTGGTCTTCAGTACGCATAATTCCCGCATAGTATTTGATGCCTACCTCGCGCGCGCTGCAGTACGGCCTTGGGGATAGCATTGAGGGCGGATTCAGGGTGTTCAGGATCCGCTACGCAATCCCAATAGATCAGACGTGTGAATACATATCCACTAATCGATCTGCGCACCTAGGAAGCTGGCAAGGATCTTCGCTGCCTTCTCCGCCTCTCCTGGTAGCGAGAAACCCTGCACGAAGTGCTGCGATTCGTTCGCAATCCTGCTCGAGCCCTCCTTCAAGAACGCGGACGCCTGGATGCCCGCCTTCTGCGCGCCCTTCCGGAACTTGTCCAGCATAGACATGGTTGTAGATTCACTCAGGTGTGTTCAATTCAAGTGGTATCGGGATCACAGCGAGTTACGAAGCGCGATGGGGGTGTAGATGTCTGTAGTACAAAGTCGATGTCGTTACCGCCGACGCTGCCAGTCGCCGCAGTGGGTAGTAAGCGCCGATTACGCCACGACGGCTGTGCCTTGACACTCAGGGTTAGGGTTGTGAACGCTTTCACATGCGCGCATATGGAAACTCCTCGAACATGAGCTGGACGGTTCTGCGTTGAGCTCGGCCTGTTTGCGATGTTCCAGGACGCATCCGACGCGTTGTGGCTCGAGGGATACAGCTGGCTGGGGTACATGCTTGACATCTTGCTGGACGCGGTGGTCATTGGTAGGTACAGGCACTGCGCGTGGCTGCCACCGAAGGCTTCATTTAGCTCGCATTCTCACAATCCCGAGATCCCAGGGACATCGAGGACCACTTCGCGGGTACATGTTGAGCCTGCCTAGAAAGGTGATGTTTCACCGAAGCCCAGACACCGGAGGTACATACGCAGAAGTGCGTACCAAACGCACCCTTACACGATGCACGAAGCTTGCAATTGGCAGCATCGAAGGCGTACGTACTTGCCGGCGTTGGGGACTGCGCATCGATTCTACTCGGCAACCAGGGCTCTGCGATCCCAAGGCCGCCCGGGTTTCAATGAAGATACGCAGAGGCTCAGGACGTTCCTGTGAAAGAAGACGACCAGAATAGCTGATACACATCCTGCCCCTGCTCTTCGAGCCTTGCCCGAGGAGATGGACAAAAGCCTGAACGACCTGAGGTCATTCTCAGGTACGAGCCGGTATCACAAGGTCAACCCCAAATCACTTCGGGCATGTAAGAGCGCAGTCGGGATGAGTGGGACAGTGTGGACGACCGCCTCTTTTCACCTGCTGATCGCCCAGTAAGTGTCGCAGGCGCGTCCGGGCGGCATGATCGAGTCCAACTGGCCGCCGGCAAGCAACATGGTCATCGGTGCTAAGTTGAAAACCTGATAGCCACACGCTCCTGCTGGCCACGAGGAGATGCAAACAGTGAGTCCCAGGGAGTCGAGAGCGTATCGTGTACGTATTGTGCAGGTACTCGGATGCCCGCAACGGAACAGGAGCCCGCGTCAGAAGCTGCGAGTGCACCCATGACCAATGCATTGGTAAGTGACCGTACCGTTATCGTCGTATATACAGACGAGGGCTTCGCAGTTCCCCACGGGGACGTCAGGGAAGAGATGTTTCGTAAAGTTACTCAGGCCGTGAGTTCAGGCATGACCAGCAGACATCGACTGAGAGAAGAGGATATTCGATTACCCGCGAGGCAAATTCCTGGGCGGCTGAAGCTTCAGGGTGCAGGAAAAGCGGGAGGTGCTCAAACTGCGAGATTCAGCGAGAAGCTTGGCTCGGTAGGGGCGCGCGTACATGCGAGTGCGCGGGCCAGAAAAAGGCTAAGTGCAGGTACTGAATCGGGGATGAATGTTTCGACGGGCCTCGAGCGATATGGCGGGTGCCTTGAACGAGCGGTCGGCCATGATCGAGTGTGGTCGGACGTAAAGCACGCCGGGAAAGCACACAATGTTCTGCAGGGCTTTCGTGCGCTGTACGTTGGATTCGGATGGCAGCGCACACCGCAAGACGTGTACACCGAGACGAAGGATACGCGTCTTGTTCGATTACAATACAGGAGACGGGCGAAGACGCGCACGGCGTTGATTGGTATGGGTGCTGGCTAGGAACGTAATATGTCTGAGAGGTGTGCCGTGGAATTAGGAGAAAGGAGTGCCTCGACGCGTCTGGAACCGGCAGCCGCCCTGTACGGTATGGCTGTGTTGAGCAGCGTGTACGGTGCCCGTGGGGAAGAGCGGGGAGATATGGACGTATGGACTGGGGCAGAGGGAGGCTGAAGACTCGAGACTGGAGCTGGAGTCTGGAGAGCACGGAGGCGCAGCGGTGGTGAGATGGTGATCGGCAGTGATCGCGCCGTATGGGCCGGGTGATCGAGATCGCAGGTCGGAGCGGATGGGCTGATGGGTTAGACGCCCGGGTGGACACTTCGTCCAGTCCGACGAGCTGACCACCTGAGCTCCGGGTTTCTGCCCAGAAACACACAGAAAAAACAGAAAACAGAATACTACCAAGGAACAGCCCGACGCGCATCAGCCTCTTCTCGTCATATGGGTGCCTGGTCGGTCTCCATTTTCCTACAGCGTCGGACTTTGCATCATGCAAGTGTACGGGCCAGTGGGGCGTCATTAGCACCGGCCCTTATCCCTCCCCGCCCATTTTCCTCAGGCCCAGCCACAGCCCGACCCGCCGTCAGAACATCTTAACCTGCCCGTACACCTCCCTCTTATAGGACCCCTACCTCCGCATCTCTATTTAACCACCCGTTGCTTCTTTCCCCACTTCCCTTAAGGCCTTTCGCCCCGGTCTCTCCGCCCCCACCCCCGCCCTCTCCCTCTCGTCCGCTACCATGTCCTGGTCCAAAAGACGCACCCTCACCTCCTCCGATGGCTCGAGACACTCCAAGGAGGAGAGAGACACCGAGCAGATTGAGGACATCGCACCCCCGGCCCCAGGCATGACCCTCGATGACCTCACCGAGCATTACACCAAGTACCCAAACAGGTGGTCCAAATACCGGTAAGCCTCGTTCACACGATATCAATGCCTGCCTTCACTCACTCCGCCGTCAGAGAGATCCTCAGAGAGCCCGCCGCCGAGTTCTTCGGCGTGATGATTCTCATCATCTTCGGTGCTGGTGTCGATTGTCAGGTTATCCTGTCAAGGAACACCAAGGTCGCTGCCGTACCATTCGGTGTATGTACCATTTATCTTGTAGAGATGTATCGTCCCCGACCTAATGTTGCGCGTCACAGGACTATCTTTCCCTGAACTTCGGCTGGGCAGTCGGTACTGCCCTTGGTGTCTGGGTCTCTGGCGGTATTTCTGGTGGACACATCAACCCGGCTGTCACTATCGCAATGGCTACTTTCCGCGACTTCCCTTGGCGCAAGGTCCCGATGTACATCTTCGCGCAGGTTATGGGCGGCCTCTGTGGTGCTGGTATCATCTACGCCAACTACATCCACCCAATCGACCTTGTCGAGGGCGGCCGGCACATTCGGACCGTTCCCGGCACAGCAAGTCTCTTCTCCACCTACGCGGTACGTTCTCCCGCTATCGCCTGATTTGTGGGGCCCACCCTCATACATATCCATCAATAGGCCGACTACATGACTTCAGTATCATGCTGGTTCGACGAGGTGAGCTTCTCTTCGCCCCGCAACCGCTAAATCGTGCTGATCGTTGCCCTCAGTTCCTCGGCACCGCGGTTCTACTCATCGTCGTCTGCGCTATCTCGGATGCGCGCAACGGACCCCCGCCAGCGGGTTTGGCGCCTCTCGTCCTCTTCATCATGATTCTCGGTATTGGCGCCGCCCTCGGAATGCAGACTGGCTATGCGATCAACCCTGCTCGTGACCTTGGCCCGCGGTTGTTGACCGCCATGGTCGGCTACGGTGGCGCTGTGTTCTCGTTCAGAAACCAGTACTGGTTGTGGTGCCCAGTCATCGCCCCCATCGTCGGAGCACTCGGTACGTGTTTCATGCCCTGCTGAAATGATGATGACCACTGACGAGCTCCCTGACAGTCGGCACGTTCATCTACGACCTCTTCTTCTTCACCGGCAACGAGTCTCTCTTGAACAGGCCGTGAGTTTGACAATAAAGCGCTACATGTTTGGACGCCTTACTGACGGTGTCTCTTGTCCAGTAACGCCACGGCACGGGCTCATCACGAACGGGCACGGAATGAGGAGCGTCAGCGGCCGCCTGCTGGTTTCACTGCCGCCGAAGATATTGTATAGTCACGATCGTCGACGAAAATCACGCCTCATCCACGCATCCCTTCCACACAACCCCCTCCTCTTCCTCCATCCGTCACTCACCATCTTCCACCCGCACTCGCACATCTCCGTCCTACCTTACTCGCGGACCTCACATCCCCTGCTCTCATCTCCACCCATCATCCCGTGAAAACCACCACCCTCCATCACTCTACGCCCCGCCATACTCTAACGCCCCGACGTACGATACCTACTTACGCACGTATCGCATCTCGGCTTATTCCCCCCGGGCTCCTCCTCCCCGTGTGTTCGACAACTATTCCTCCTTGGGTCTCAGGCGTGTTCTGCTCCTGTTGTACGATCGGCACTCGTTCTGTACTGTATTGTACTGCTTACTCAGACCGATCCGCTGTGATATCTCTTGCGATGAGTTTGCCGTTCGTTTTTGCAGCGTTCATTTCTACCGGCTAGCCGTGAGTCAATCGCTAGGTAAGTGCTCCGGACCCGCTCCGGACCCGCGTCCATGCTGCAAGGTCTTCCTAGGAGTCTGACACAAAGTGCATGCGCTCGCTAGTTCATGCACGGACTCTGCACACTTCATGTTAGCGATTCTGAACCATGACTATGTTAGCCAACCGCCAGGCTAGGCTAGGCCAAGGATTGAGAGTTTGAGAATGGACGGTTCTTGGCACTGCACCTATAGCAGCCGACAGGCCACGCAACGACAGCTTCCGTCGCACAATCACCGCGCAAAAAGCCACTTGATTCTCGTCAGCAGTTACTGGTATACGTGACACTACAGCTCATTGTACCGACCGCTGTGTCGAGCAAGCTGAGGCGACGAGGACAGGACGTTCACGGAAGTTCCACGACGAGCCATGCGATCCTCCCAACGAGCCTTCTGCGCGTCGTTTTCTCTTTTCTGCATGATACCACACCGTCCGGCAACGTGAATGCCTAGTGAAAGCGAGCCTAATAGGGTCGAGATCTGTCCTCGTAGGTCCTTGATGCTCTCGACTAGAGATGTGAATGCTCTGCAACACAAGACTTCTGTCAGCGGGACCCGTTCGTAGGATCGATCGGATGAGGTCACTCACGCGAGCATATCTCGCAGACGCTGCAGTCCCCTCATAGGCCAACCTGCCATCACAGAGGGTACTGCCTTGGCTGCCGATGAGAAGGTTGCTGCGGTCTAGCTCTCCCTGAGATCACGTTGACATCACCAAGAGAGCTACGGGGGAGGCCTCGACGATGGCACTTCGGCGTTCACCTGGTCGCATATGGAGTACCATTGGTCAACACGCCCATCGACTACCATGAGAAGCAGAGACAGCACTCACAGTCGAACGCGGTGAAGGCGCCGCAGTCCCTCTGTCGGGCCAAGTGGCCACCATCGAGGGACTGCCTTGGACAATCCGCATCGTCCCTTGCCCAAGAGGAACACGGCATCGCCAACAATCTACCGTGCAGGCGCAGCATCCGCGCGTGAACGCTGTCCGATTCGGAGACCGCTGACAGAACAGGCGTAAGCGATGAGGGTGAGAACGGAATGAGAATGCGTGGCTTACAGGCAATGGAATACGAAGCGCTGCAGATTCCTCATAAGCCCAAAGGCCATCATCGAGGAAGCTGCACCAGAACCCCAATCCATCTCCCGTGCACAAGAGATGGGTCGAGGGCGCATCTCGTCTTTCGCCTAATACGACAGGCGTGCACTCCTGTCGGACCAGACTCCAGATCTACAGCAGACCCGACACACGCGTCAGCGCGATCAATTCTCAGTCGAGAACACAGTTTAGCTCACTTGTTGCTTATGACTGCACAAGGAACTATTCTTCACAGGCGCAGGCATTGTGATCGCAATCCACCTCCAACAGGACAACGCATGCACGCGTGCCACATTGAAGACAGACTTAGAGGTGACTTCAGTACTGACAGTGAGCCGAAGTCCTGTGAGGCGATTGTGAGGACTCACAGAGATCAGGGTGAACTAGGAGCTATGCGAACTGGGTTGATAGAGTCTGTCATATAGCCAGACTGTGGCAGGTTTGCCAAGTGACCACTTCGTCCGATGCGCTGTACGCAACGTGGTTGATACGAAGTTGGGGATGCACGCGTCGAGCGGCGCGCTGGGAGCTGTGACCACGGGTAAACATGTAGCGTCTTCGTTCTAGTCCAGAGCAACTCACGAGGTGCTCAAGTGCGGGAACACCGAGAGTAGGGAGAGTCGGGAAGAAGAGATGAGGTCAGGTGGACGAGAGAACGTCCGAAGCAATAGTGCTTCTCGCTGCGGATCGCCAAAGCCGCACAAAAGGGGGATATCGGGAATGCCGAGGGTCACTGGCCGTGAACGTCTCCGACCAGACGAAGACGACCGAGACGTCGAGCTTGAGTAGGCAAGGGATGCGGGTTGGAGAACAAAAGAGTGGACAGACGACAAAGCGTCCGAGAGCGTCCGGAGATGCTCAAGGAAGCGGTCGCCAAGGCCGCTTCGGTAAAGGAATGTCGGGAACGCCGAGGATCGTCGATCGTGAACGTCTCCGACCAGACGAAGACGATTGAGGATGTCGGACTTGAGTTGGCGAAGAGTATGCGGAGCAGTGCTCTAGCAACCTCATACGGAACTCGACGGGGATCCAGTCCGTCGAGCCAAGCAGAGAATGTCGAGCACTGTTGAAGGGATCAGGGAGGAGGGGTGTGCAAACCGCGATGGCAAAGAACGAGCGCTTGACAATCGCGAGACGAAGAGACGGTGGTGGACGAGGTGGGAGGGTAGGCGGGAGGGAAGAAGATATTGTTGCGGAGGAGGGGAGGAGAGGAGGAGGTATAGCGGCGGAAGGGAGAAAGGGGGATACGGTTGTGTTGTGCACATTAGGTGAGAGCCTTCTGAGGTAAACCTAGACCAAGACGAGCCAAGACGGAGAGACAGAAATCTGGGGATTTGACAATTATGCGATGTTGTTATAGGCGTTATGACGTTTTGATATGTTTGTGGATTATGCTGGAATGTAGACGGGGCTCGAGGCGAGAGGACGAGGCTGAGAAGAGACACTATGAAAACCGAGAGACGGAAGACCAGAGACGAGCCCAGAGAGAAGCCAGAAAGAGGCCTAGGACCGGACACGGCTTTGAAACGAAGCTATCGCCAGGAGCGCGCAAGCCTAGAGTACCTACATCAGTCTGCCGCGTGGAACAGTCAGTGGAGAGGACACTGCCAGGGCGGAGAAGAGACTGTGATGTCAAGCGCAAGAAAGCGAGAGACCCAGCCAAGCAGGAGTGCCCAAGGATAGGAACGAGAGCCCTGAGCAAGCCGGATCCCAGAGAACGCCTGAGCCCAGCCTGAGGTGCAGTCCGTGATGTTCCAGAAGAGATAGACGAGATAACTGCCCAGTATCAAATCTTGGAGAAGGGTTGAGCGTCCCTCATAGAGGTTAAGGATGGCGGCTGCGAGTCCATCGTGAGTCATTGCAGTGGCAATCCGCTCAGGATACAACTTACTTTGAGGTGCCCCCATCCAGACGCTGAGAGCCCAGTATGAACCCGTATATCGTCCCTCGTAGAGGCCAAGGACGGAAGCTGCATATGGTCAGCCATACGATCATGACTATACTAGATCATATATTTTACTTTGAGGTGCTGCCGTCCAAACGAATCGGAGCCAGGCTCAGGCTCCTATCCAACTACCAGGTCGTATGCGACTTCTCATAGGCATCCTTGACGTCGCCGGTACGGAGAGAAGTTGTCCATAGTCGTCCACAGACGTGGGCAAGTAGGCCGTGAAGACGCCATCGAAGAGCAGCTTAGCACCGACGTCTCATCAGAGTGAGCCCGACTGCATAGCGTTCGGACGAAGCAAAGCAGGTGAGGGAGACAGAAGCGCCTCAAACCCCACTGCTAGCTACGCAGCTATCGCACTCGACTAGAGAAGAAGCCTAGGAGCAGACGAAGGCGGACGACGAAGGGAACGGTGGTGGTGCGGAGGGAAAGAGCGAGAGTGTTGGAAATGCAGACGAGCAAGTTTATATACCCTCAACGCCGGAGGCTGACAGAAGGCTTCCAATGGTGCTGTAAAGGCATAAGACTCGATTCCGGTCAGCCTTCGCCTCCGTCCTTTGGCGTGATGTTCCAATTGCAATGTAGACCAGCACACGTCTGGGAGGGGCCAGTCGGGCTACGGCGTCTCAAATAAGCATCGACGTTGACAAGGCAGAATGGCACGTTAATCCGTAAACGTGGCCTGAAGAGCGGCTCGAGTGACACAGGACATCGGTGGTGGTGGTGGTACGGACTGAGACGCAACGCTGACAGCGCGCACCGAGAGCGTACGACGCGTTCAAGCACGTGATCGCGATTTCCGTATTACATTTCCAAGGCTGGGCATCCAAAGTGCTTCAGAGACATCGAAATGCTACATTGTCTACACTTCTGCAACAGTATAGCTGCTACTATGTGCAAGTAGAATCCAATATCATGCTCCGTCAAGCCCCGACGGCCTGCTCGGTGATGGCACCGTTATGCATTCCGTTAGCGTACAAGTAGTAATACTGGAACTGGTCGGAATTTCACACTGTGAAAATGATCGGAGATCAGGAAGTCGTACCACGGGAGGGTTAGTGGCTTGATGCAGCCAATGCACGCAGTGGATCGGAAGCTGGGTCAAGGCCCTGACGAGCGAGAAGTGTGCGGTGGCCGTATGGAGGGAAACGGCAAGGAACCGTGCAACGGAAATCAACAGGTTTATATACCTCAGTCGGTGCCGTTTGAGGCTGGCATGGTGCAGATAGGCTGACAGGAAGCCTCCAAGCAGGCTCTTTGGCGAGCAGTTTGCATTGGGATTGAGACCGAGAGTCGTGGATCAACCGACAAGTTCACAAATCCGCCACAATGAGAGTGCTTATCCGGCATTGCCGGTCAGCAATGTTCTCAGAAGGAGTTGACAAGGATTAAGATGCACAGTCACCTGGATATTGAGAAGCATTGAATGAACTACATAAATCCGGTACACGAGAGGTAGTTCTGCACAAGTTGCAAATCTCCCTCAGAGTGTTCCATTGGGCCGCATCCTACAGAAAATCGGGCTTAACAGGCGTGTACTAATGTACTCCTTAGACATGAGAAGTAGTCTATTGGGCTCGCACGTTACGAATATACCAGGAGATCTGGACATTTGTATGGGCGCCGACGCAAAAGGGCGGTGTACGAACACCTTTTGACTTCGCCAAGTCTCATACCGCGACGGATCGCCACAATCTTTGAAATACAATGTATGGGAATGAGGAAGAATTCTTGTGCAAAAATGAGGGCCAGAGGTTGGGTGGGTGTCAAAAAGCCGGGGTTTTGCAAGATGTCTGTTACACGCAGAACTCCCTCAATGATAGTATCCCTCGGCGTGAGCCAGTGTTGGCAGAGTCGCAGAAAGACGTTGCGTGTATTCGAGCGGTGTCAAGAAAAGGGCAAAAATCATCAACTCTCACAGTAATGCATTAAGGGGGAATCGAACCCCCGGCGGGTCGATGGCAACGACCCAGGTTACCACTACCCCATTAATGCTTGAAAGGCGAATCAATCTTACCCAATATAGACGGTTTATATGACAGTCCAAATTCTGAACTACAACCCTTCGCCTCAAATTCCGATGTTACTTCTGTAGAACAAGTCAAAGCAAGATATCCACCACAACCAGTGTCTCTGCTACAATACACAGTAGTCTGATAGTACATCGATCCGAGGCAGGAGAACAAACCACAAGCAGGCGGGGCTACCGCGTCTTCGCAGCTTTGACAGGCCCGGCCCGTCCGGAAGAGGAACTCGCATCGACATCTATCTTACGCTTCAAGTTCTTGGCCGTCGCACTATTCGTCGGTTTCCCTGATGCGCTTGTGCGTGATTGTCGCTGTTGTCGATCAGACCTCTTCTTCTGCAGCAATGTTAGCATCCATCGAGAACGTGAGCTAGTCACCACAAACCTTGGGCGCAAGCAAGAGCTCGTCGTCCTCGTCCTCGTCCTCGTCTTCCTCCAGGGTATACCGCTCCTCGCCCTCTCCAACATCCGGCGTCTGTTCGTCCTCGTCCCATTCTGGGACAATCTGCTTGCGCCGAGGCGTTGCGTTGGAAGCTCGTCGCCGCCGCCTGCTCGGAGGTCTCGGCGGCTCTTCATCAGGTTCATAAACAGAACCGGAGCGGACGGATTCATCATCGCCCAGCACTTCTTCTTCCTCTTCCTCTTTGACATCCACAATCGCAGTGACACGCCGTATTATCTGCTGTCGCGGCTCGCTGTGCGCTTGCGCCTCCCGATGTGCAGGAGACGGTCGCCCAGCGGGGGTGCGAGGAGCCGACTTGGTTCCATTTGTTCGGGCAAGCTCTGCGGCCACTTGTTCTTTCCGTCGTGCAGGGGCTTGACGCACCGGTGAGCCGGCACGGCGAGGCGTACTGCCGTTGTCCGCTTGTGCAGCAGGACGCGAGGTTTGGCTCTGGGCTGCTGCCCTCTGCTTGCGCGCGACGGTTAAAGGTGGCTCTTCCACATCCGGTGGCGGTAGGGCAGTCCTCCGGGGAGTCCCACCTGTCCTCTGAGCGTGCGAGGCCGTGGATGCCCGCTTCGGTGCAGATGATGATGTAGATGGTTCAGGTATCTCCGTGTACGCAACACGCGGGGTGTACGGAGTATATGCATGAGCAGCAGCGTTCCACTGCAAGTGCAACACGTCAGGACGGGCGAGAATATCGGGCCGCTGTAGTGAGACATACCGCAAGCTGACCAGCGACTGAGTTCGTCTACACGCACGGATAAGCGAGTACGCTCGTGCTCTGCTCTCCGGTACTGTTCCTTCCAGTCGTCGATCTCTTGTCGGGAAGACTCCTCCAGGCGGGTGAGTTGATTCTTCCATTGATCTATCTCATTGCGAAGTTGCGTGATAGTCTCAGCCTGATGGTGGATCTGATTTGGTGGATGCCCGCTCAGCTGTGAGTTTCAGAGTTGAAGATCAGGCGAGTAGACATACCGTCATGTCGGCCTTCTCCAACTGTGGCACATGCATGGCTCTTGAGTACGATACGGTGAGACACTGGGACATACTCACCGCCGCCCTCCAACCCTGCTCTCGCAGCTCCGACTCTTTGATCTCCAACTGTGCCTCATGCAGAGCCTTGAGCGCATCATCTCGTTCGGCGCGGGCTTGTGTCGCTTCTGCCTGGGCTTGTTCTTGCACGGTAGTGAGCTAGCCACCAGTTAGCGGAACCATCAGCTTCACCGCCAAACCGATGATAGTCGCATACTGACCGCTACGGTAGCAGCTCTTGTAAGGTTGTGTATCGCATTCGAGAGCGGGTCTGAGGAGGAGGAGGAGGCAGCGGGCATGGATTTGGTGACGCCTGGCATGGGCGTACTAGACCAAGAGCAGTAACGATCGTCTCCGACGCGTTTGGGCGCGGTTGTGGCGGTGAGGTACGCGCTTTGGACGTGCCAACTCCGCGGGAAACTCCGAAAGGGTCGTTCTGATCCCCGATGAGGCCTAGCTAGAAGTCCGCTTTCGGGGAGATCGTAGATAAGTAAACGACGCGACGCGCGCTTGATCACGACGCGTCTGCTCGATGATGCTACGCGTGATTTCCAGCCACAGCACTCTCCCCCGCACTCGCAGATCCTTGCTTTCGATCTCTCATCATATTCGGCGGAGTGTTTCGACCATGCCTCTTCCCCAAGATATACGAGAGTTTTTGGACGGATACCCTGACGTCTCTGATGATCCTCGTCTCAACGCCAACTACGAGTTCTACTCCAACAAACGACGGTGTAGACCAGACAATCTCTTGATCGACGAGCTTCATGAACTGTGAGGACTTCCCCAGGCTATGCAGCATCAGCAGGCGTTGACATTCACACAAGATGGAAAACGGATTATAACAAGCTCGAGTACAAGCATGGATATATCCAATGGCTGTAGGTTGCGAGAGCAGAGTGGATTGCATCACGTACAAGGCTAATCCCGGCCATGGACAGTTTCCCGCTGCAAGAATACGGCATGAACTACGAGGCACAACCACTGCAAAAGCACGAGATCACTCGCATGAAGGCGGACGAAGCCATCTTGGAACGCTTGCATCGATCGTACACCATGATGCTGGGCTTTTATGGCATGGAGCTCGTCTCGAGAGATACGGGAGAGCTCAGGCGCGCAGATAATTGGGAGGAAAGATACCGCAATCTATGCCGTGAGTAATTCTCTTCTGTGCCACACCAATTGCTGAGCAGCACCTTGTTCCAGGCGCGCCGCACAACAACCTTCGTATCTCTCGGATCCTGAAGTGTCTCTCCGAAATGGGTCTTGAACGCCTCAACGCTGGATTCTTGCTCTTTGTGCTCGTCGAGCAGAGTGCACACAACCAGCTTCGCACACAGATGATTGTTGGCAGCATGGACAAATGGTGGGCGAATTGTCTGCGCAATGACCGGGAGAGGCGTTGGATCAACGAGGTAGGTCCGGAAAGTGCGAGCTCAGCCCGACTTTGTCTTCACGGACGACGACTACCGAAAGGCATTGAAGAGACGGGAGGAGACCGGATTTCTTGGAGAGTGACTCCGAGGCTCAGTAGGCGAGTTTCGATATCTGTACTCTTGGACTGGCATACGAGAATGCGATAGTGTACAACAGCGCCAAAGCTGGGATGCTCACAAGAAGGGTACAAGACGGGTGCACGGGTATTCTTCTGTAAGAGCGGCTTCAACACCTTGATAGTTGCACAGACTGAAGCGGAATGTACTGACCAATAGATGAGGGTCAGGTAGATTGGGATGCGAGTGATTCGAGCTTGGTGAATAGAGCATTCCGCCTGGCGGACTCGTACTGCTGGCTGACGGTCTGCAAGAGCTGCTCAATCGTTTCAAAGACAGTCTCGGAGTCATGATCAGGATCCATGGGAGCTTCTGAGGGACTGTGCAGCTGCGAGAGTTGTGAGTCCGACGAATGACTTCGGTGTGTGTATGGACGGACGTACCTGGTACCCTCGGCTCGAGAGAGACACAAGGACAGGTTCGCCTTCTAGCAGTACAACGCGAGCAGTCGCCTTGAGTGGTGAGGATGACACGACCTCGAAGCTAGAAATGCCGTAGGAATTCTCCACCAGGGCGCGCTCGAGCTCCTCCCGAGTGAACGAGGATGGCTGAGATTGCTGGTGCACTGGTGAGGACATGGTGCTGACAGCAGAGGTATGAGCGTGAGTTCAGGTAGTAAAGTAAAAGAGATGAGAGAAGGAGGTTGCGGGATGTGCGCAGGTCGGAACGGAGGACGATGTCATCGTGGAAGCTGGTCGACTCGCGCCGAGACGCGTCGCGTCAATTGCCTCCGCACCTTCGCCCACAGCCACCACCTTCAGCCTCTCCTGCTAGCTTTCCTCCGCGCTGTGCTTGCACGCTATAGCTGCCATTGGAGTCCGTACTCGGACTGGTTGGGCAACTGCATACGACAGAGATCATCTGCAGGAAATTATACTGGATTGCTCCTTGCACGTAGGCTGCCATGGACGTCGTGAAAGCCGTGGAGACCTACATTACGAAGATGGTGTCGACACCATCTTCCATGAAGGTCCTCCTGCTCGATAACCATACCGTATGCGTCTCCTCAACTTCTGCGTGTTCCACCAAACTCAGAGGTGCTGGGAGTAGACACCAATTGTGTCGCTGTCGGCAACGCAGTCCACCCTCCTGTCGTATCAAGTGTACCTCACGGACAAGATCGACAACAAGAAGCGCGAGCGGATGGCGCATATGAAGTGCATATGCTTCCTCCAACCCAGCGAGGAAAGCTTCGAGGCCCTCGAGGCTGAGCTGCGCGAACCCAAGTACGGCGAATACTACCTCTGTCAGTGAGCGTCCCCGCTTCCATCCAACCGTCGCCCGCGTCTCACCGCCGCATGCTCGGGAGCAGACTTCAGTAATATCTTGAGCAAGACAGCCATTGAGCGGTTAGCCGACGTTGACGAGTTCGAGGTCGTGCGCGAAGTACAGGTCAGTATCCATCAGATGCGTCCTACCGCGAGCCCAAACTGGTGGGCGCTGCACCCGTTTCCCTCGCTTCCGTACCCCAGACCGTGCCTTATGCGTATCCATCAAGGAATACTTTGCAGACTATGCGCCCATCCTTCCCTGCCTCTTCTCCCTCAACCATACCCCGAATGCGCAGCGTCCGCTCTACGGTAACAGCCCGAACGCGTGGGATCCGAAGGCGCTGGAGCGCGCTGTGCAGGGTGTCACGGCTGTCCTCCTGAGCTTGAAGAAGAAGCCGGTCATCCGGTATGAGAAGAGCAGTCCAATGGCGAAGAAGCTGGGCGTCGAGATACAGGTAGGTCTAGGTGACAAAGGTAAGTGGTGATGGGATGCGGACGCTAATTGGCTGTGACTGCAGCATCGCATACAAGCAGAATCACAGTTGTTCGACTTCAGGCTCACGCAAGTGCCGCCATTGCTCCTCATCCTGGACCGTCGAAGTGATCCCGTCACTCCGTTGCTTTCCCCATGGACGTACCAAGCGATGGTACACGAGCTTCTGGGGATTCAGAACGGGCGTGTTGACCTGAGCATGGTACCTGACATTCGGCCGGAATTGAAGGTAATGTAGGTTAGCAGCCGGTCATTCGTGCAGGATACTCAACACCAATGTGCACGCAGGAGGTTACGCTCACTCCGAACACAGATCCATTCTTCGCGGCTCACTACCTTGCAACGTTCGGCGATCTTCGGCACCGCGTTGAAGAACTACGTGCAGTCATACCAGTCACATTCGCTCGCGCATAATCCTTCCTCTATCAACTCGATCACGGACATGAAACGCTTCGTCGAGGAGTATCCAGAGTTCCGGAAACTGGGCGGGAACGTCAGCAAGCATGTTGCGCTTGTCGGTGAACTCAGCCGCGTAGTCGAGAGGGACAAGCTTTTGGACCTCGGAGAGGTAGAGCAAGGCCTAGCAACGGGCTCTGGTGCCGACTTGAAGGTATAGACGACCACAACGGGTGCGCGCGCGAAGGATTATTGACTATATGATCAGGATGTCCAAGCGTTGGTTGCGAATCCTGCAATACAGCCATGGAACAAGCTCCGCCTCGTCATGCTGTACGCGTTGCGTTACCAGAAGTCGCAAGCGCAGAATGTCGCGTCGCTCATCAATCTGATGCTTGAGAACGGTGTCTCTCGAGAAGACGCGAAGGCAAGTTTGTATGAACTTGATTGTAACTACTCCGTGGCTGACCGCCATCAATCCTTTAGCTTGTATATGTCCTGCTCAACGTTGCCGGCTCAGATCAGCGTCAGGAAGACCTATTCTCGGCAGAGGCTTTGTTCGCGAAGGGTCGGTCGGCGCTGAAGGGCTTGAAGGGAGTCGAGAATGTTTACATGCAGCACACCCCGCATCTCTCTCAGACCTTGGAAAATCTCTTCAAAGGACGACTAAAGGATACGACCCACCCGTTCTTGGATGGTGCAGGCCCGAATGCAGGCTTACAACGGCAAGACTTGGCTTCCGATGTGACTTTCGCACCTGCTGACATCCTGCTATAGTCCCGGAGACGTCATTATTTTCATGGTCGGAGGCACAACGTACGCAGAAGCCAGAGTCGTCGCGCTGTTGAACCAGGAGTCGTCCTCCGGAAGCTCGGCGGCGGGGACGCGACTTCTGCTCGGCGGAACGTGTGTACACAACTCCTCCAGGTTAGCTCTCCGAATCGCCGTGGTTGATCGAGAGCGAGAGAAGGCTAATCTCAATTGTAGCTTCCTCGAGATGCTCCGAACGGCGGCGACCAACTTCCCGGAATCTGTATACGAGCCTCCGCCGGGCTCATCATCCAACATGCCATCGCTGAACCTCAACCTCGGCGGCGTCAACGTGAGCCTGGGTGGTCCAGCGCCGGGCGTATATCGCACGAGTGGAGAGGGCGTGAGCTTGCAGACGGAGGGTATCAAGGATGGCGTGCGCAATCTTCTCGGGAAGGTCAAGCAGGGTGTAGACCGGATAGCGTCGCAACCGTGAAAGGCTGCGCAGTGCGGCTCTCGGACTGTTCTCGGATTTCGCGCGTTTCGGCGAAGGGCTGGTTTAGGCTGGAGTGCTGGTTCTTCTGGACGTATGGCTACGGAAAGGGTAGAGATACGATAACACGGACGGCTAATTTCTGGGAGATGGTCGGATGGACATGGGTGCACGCGCCGTTCACGAGATGGCGGCTGCCCCGCGCGCCACGACGGGCTCGATCATGTGGCGGTGACACGTCACCCCGGTCACCCATAATTACCTCTCAGACGCGGTCCGTCACCGCGAGACTCAGTACATACACTCCCCGTCGCCGCCGCCTCGCCAGGCTTCCACGACAACACCTCTGCGGAGGACACGCTCTCTTCTCGGTTTCTTCTTCTCATACTCTCTGGCCGCGCGACTTGGGACACTTGCGAAACATGCCAGCGAAGGGCTTCTTCAACGCCCTCAAGGGCGTCGATGCCTTTGGCAAGGTCAGACCATGTAACGGCAGCAATGCGACCAGCTGGCTGATGGTGTTGTAGACGATGGAGGATGTCAAGGTCAAGACACGCACGGGCGCGCTCTGTGTGTATCCAGTTCCGTATGCTTTGGATGCGCAGCATACTGAACGCCACGGGATGTACAGTGACCCTCATCGCCGCGGCCATCATTCTCTCGTTCACGACGATGGAGTTCTTCGACTACCGTCGCGTTAACGTGGACACCTCAGTTGTCGTGGACCGGAGCCGAGGGGAGAAGTTGACTGTCAGTATGAACGTCACATTCCCCCGCGTACCGTGCTACCGTGAGTATCGTAACTATACACCCACAACCGCGCACATTTCTCCGCTCGCACCAGTGAACGCTATGTTGACTCGAACGCAGTGCTTAGTCTGGACGTGATGGACATCAGCGGCGAGACGCAATCAGACATCACGCATAACATCCTCAAGACGCGTCTGGACGAGCGCGGCGTACCCGTGCCCAACTCGGTCATTACCGAGTTGCAGAACGATCTTGACAAGATCAACAGCCAGCGAGAGGGAGGCTACTGTGGCTCCTGCTACGGCGGTGTCGAGCCTCCCAGCGGCTGCTGTAACTCATGCGAGGACGTGCGACAGGCATACGTGAACCGTGGCTGGAGCTTCAACCGACCAGATTCAATTGAGCAGGTTGGTATATTGCTTGTCCACATACTGGCTACACCTAATACCTGTATCGTCCTTCAGTGTGTGCAAGAGGGCTGGTCAGAGAAACTCAAGGAGCAATCGACCGAAGGGTGCAACATCTCAGGACGCATTCGCGTGAACAAGGTCGTCGGCAACATCCACCTCTCGCCCGGTCGCTCGTTCCGGACAAGCTCGCACAACCTCTACGATCTCGTGCCGTACCTTCGCACGGATGGCAACCGACATGACTTTACGCACACAATCCACCACTTCGCGTTTAGCAGCGACGACGAGTATGATAACGCGAAGGCCCGTGTCGGCAAGGAGCTGAAGGAGCGTCTGGGTATCGCTGCGAACCCGCTCGACGGAACCTCCGGCCGTGTACGTCTCGTGCTCGTGTCCGTGTATTTTGCATATGCTGACACGTCCTGAGACAGACCATCAAGCAGCAGTATATGTTCCAGTACTTCTTGAAGGTCGTGTCCACGCAGTTCCGCACTTTGGACGGCAAGACCTGTGAGTGGTCGTACTGTCTCCTCGCGTGTTAGCTCTTACTAACCGTTACGCAACTACCAGGTCAATACCCACCAGTATAGCGCGACGCACTTCGAGCGCGACCTCGACAAAGGTGCCACGGAGAACACCAACACTGGTCTTCACGTCTTGCACGGTACCGGCGGTATTCCCGGAGCGTTCTTCAATTACGAAATTTCTCCGCTCCGCATAGTCCACGCCGAGACGCGTCAATCATTCGCGCACTTCCTCACTTCGTACGTCTGAATCACCCACCTTATAAAGGCTCTCGGTCCGATGCTGACTCTCGTACCGTAGAACATGCGCCATCGTGGGAGGCGTTCTGACCGTCGCGTCGCTGATCGACAGCGCACTCTTCGCCACGCGCAAGGCGCTGAAGAAGAGCGGGCATTCGCCAGTCAACGGGTATAGCAATGGCAAGCTGATGTAAACCCTTCGTATTTCGGACGTTTTGTGGCATTGTGGCATCTCATCGTGTTGTCGTCGCACTTTTCCATGGATCATGTACATGTATACATCGCACTTCCACACTTCTTCCACCAGGCGAGGACCTATGCTGCACCAACACCGGTACGGTTGCATGTGTGTGCCTCGAGTTACCGCTCTCAATGAAGTTAGCGCAATAATAGCGAATTGCCGGTATGTAGCATACAATAACTTCAGGAGGGCCCTTTTGAACATCGTAACGTTCAACGCTCATCCACATCATGTTAATGCCATTCCCGAGCAGCAGAAGCAAAGATGAAAAGACCGCTTTTTCCATTTGAAACACCGAGTTCCCAGCCGACTGGCCAGTCTCCAAGGCGCAACAAAAAGAAAAAGAGGACAAAGGATCCCCCGACGACACAAGCCTATACTGCAGTAGCAAGGTCATCGCGCCCCCGGGTTGCAAGCAGAGCCCAGGGGACAGGGGCGGCAAAAATTAGATAACCAAAAATGGGGGCGGTGCCCCCATAATAGTGGTTAAACTATTAAGAACAGATACTACACTTGATCTAAGCCAAAAGGCCAGAGTGGTAAGGAATCGAAGACGTCGAGGGGAGGGTTATATAGCATCGGGGAATGCGCACGGACCAGGTGGTTGTTTGTCAACGACGTGGTGGAATGCTTGCATTGCAGAAAAGCAGCTATGTGACGTGTAGTTAGCCGAAAAGTATCGCATTAATGGGGTAGTGGTAACCTGGGTCGTTGCCATCGACCCGCCGGGGGTTCGATTCCCCCTTAATGCATTTGTGTGAGAGTTGATGATTTTTTGTCGTCTGACCTCTGTTCCTTTTGTCTGCAAGCGAGATCATAGAACCTATCGAATGCATGACACCCAGACCAAGCTTGACGTTGTGTCATGGAACTACTATTGTATGGTGGTAGGTACATTCCTAGATCACGTATGTCGCCGCCGCCACGATGATCACTATGGATACACCCATGAATGATCCAGCGAGTCTCCCGACCGCTCCGTTCGACGTTTGTGTAGGAGACGATGTTGGCGAGGTAGATGATGAATCCGAACGTGCAGAGGTCGTCTGTCCGCCAATCGTAGACACAACGTTAGTATCGGTGATGGTCGCCTGATTGCGTGGTCATCGTCTGCGGGGGCAAAGTAGCCGGCGGGCTGATCTTTGTGAGGCCATCGGTATCGCTACTGTTGAAGATAGAGAATAACGGGCTGGTGTTGTTCATCTCGCCGAGCACTGTAATGACACATAACATACACGCTGAGCCAAGGTTGTTCCACGGGTGAACGTAGCGAGAGAAGTGTGCGTACGGATTACGAAGTAAATCTCGTTGCCGGTCGGTATGTCTGGTAGGATGATGTTGACTGCCTCGTCTGACAGCGCAAAGTTTTGCGCTAGCGGCTGGTCTGCACGTCGGACGTACTCAGTCGTGTTTCCAGCACACCCGCTGACATCGTTCTGAAAGTACCTTGGTAGATGTGTTTCGTCGTGTTCGGAGCGACATAACCAAGGAGCACGGTACCATTTAACCCGGTGACGTCCAGACCAGTCGTCTCCCTGTATCAATGAAAGCGCTGAGATCATCAGCCTGAGATAGCTAGAGCCAGATATGTGTCAACCGGTCGGCATACTGACCACTTGACAGTTTGCACCTCCAAAGTGTTCCACCTGTCGCCTCCTCTTGGACGTGTTACGGGAGGGCTGGGAGTCCTGTTTGGATTGTCCGCGGGATTCGTCGCGGCATCGAACGCTTGTAGTTTCAATGCAAATGCGACGTTGAGAAGCCAGAGGCATAGCGGCCAAGCAGGTGCGAACATCTTGTACTAAGGCCTGATTGCACCTTGACCGGCCTTCAAGACGGGCTGCTCCTAGCACCTGGCAAACGTTGGATTCCCGTTCTCAGCTTCCACACAACACTCGGACCTCTGATAGCCATCATTGTCCAGGTCTCAAGTTGGTGATGGGCGCGCATAGCCACGTTTGATGAGCGCGGCGTTGAAGTACGTACGCTGGGCGCTACCAAGGCGCTACTACTGAGTAGTACGTATTTGCAAGTTGCTCGTCGCAAGCCTGCAACTCATTTGATCATGGATCGGTAGTTTGTAGTAGGTCGTGCATGGACGAAGTAGCACTAGGGATAAGTCAATGCCATATCAAGCTGGACTGTCGGCATACATGACACGCAAGGGAACAGGGACATCGACAAACAAACTTATTCAGGCAGCTTCCACCGAGTCCGATCCCGTCGTCTTCACCGTACTGGCCTTCTCTCCGATTTCGGGACGGTGCCCCTGCTTGTTCAACGAGACGGACTGGCCCTTCATATCGACGATATCCACCATCTCATGCTGCTCCACGTCGATGAAGATCTGCGGCTGCGGCTGCGCGTACGTTGAGACGTCAGCGCAAGTTCCTTAGATTCGAAATGCGATACTCGCCCTCCTAATCCGGTCCGTTTGAATGATGTTGACGTTCCTGGGCATTGACATGACTCCCCTCGAGTGCTCGCGGGACTGGCTAGCGCTGCTGAGAACTTGACTCGAGTCGTACTGCCAGCCGTGCCTCGTGTTCAGGCTCGACATCAGCGAATTCGTGTACAGCTTCGAGAGGGGCAAATTGAAGATGAGGTGAAGACCGGCTGGCTGCGAAGATAGGCACAGTCATCAAGCCACAGTCATACGAGTACGGAACGGGTGCACGGCTTACAGTAGCTAGGAAGAGAATGAGGTCGATGATAGCGCAGAGCGCGGTGACTAAGCCGGTCTGTACAGTCACTGCAGATGCGGGCAATGAGTACTTGTCAGGAAATGCTATTAGAATCATTCGTATGCTTACTGCGGATAATACGGTTGATGATATCGTCCGTTACTGGCATCCCCGTCTTGTTCCGTCTCTGCGGCGATTCCAGTGAGGCTTGTAGTGCAGCGCAAGGTACATGAGAGCCAACGTACGAGATGCCACACGAGAGAAGCGGTGATGAGCGTATCCGCGACGGCCGAGAACGCCAGCCATACAATGACAATGACTTGGAATTTCTGGAAATGCACAAACTCCGGTATCATGCCTACGGCAATGGCCGTACCGAGACCACCACCTTCGGCGGGAAGACATCGCATCGATGAATGGAATCAACAGCTGACAAGTTGGAAATTGGACGTACAGAACTGCGCAAACGAGCAGAACGCGATGAGACCCACCGCGACCCAACTCCTCGTTAGCACCTTCACCCGCCAGGCGAAGAATGACTGGACTAGGGCCGCAATGATAGCCTATACGAATCATACGATGAGTGGAGAACTGCGACCTATACACGGCCAAGTCCATGACTCCCGGGCAACGCACCGTCATCGCTGGATCTGCCACGAGCAATACCATGCGTTAGTGAGCCAGCTATCTCGCCGAGCACGTCCACTGTCAGCATCACCTGTCGCGAAGACTGTAACACGACCCTTGTCAGCATCAAGCCGGATGTCCTTGTCATTATTCACGTACCCCATGTGGCGACATTAAGCGCTTGGACGTTACCTCAAAACAATGTTCTTAACCGCAAACAATGGACGATGTTCATCAGAGGGAGTAACTCACCAAATTCGTTCACAAGGGGCATGTAGAGGAAAGCGATGTCGAAGGCGCAATTGACCGTGTCGCATACGAAGAGGCAGATGACCTGGCACCACGCCGTCAACATCGTGCGGTGAACCGAGGAGACAGCCGTAACATACGAAAAGCTTGATCCAATTCTTGTCCCTGTTCCCCAATATCAGCTCACGACTCTAGCGCCACAGGTCTCCGAGAAAGACTTGCCGTTTGTACATTTGGAAGTACAGGTACGTCTGGGTGATCATAATGCCGTATAACAAAACATTGAATATCACGCCGATGAAGATCGGACCGTAGCTGTATGCCAATGATAGTCAGCAACACAACGCATACACGAAGCGGTTATTCGTGTGAAGACATACGTTATCGTTGCTGGTGAGCCCATGGTGGTCGCAACCTCGACGGGTGAGTTGGCACAACAGGCACGCCTAGTATTGCGCAATTGTACGTCAGACTACGACTGCAACGTGCAGAGGCAACGACTTAAGACGAACAATGATGATGCGCAAGGCGCAGAGAGGGATGCAGGTGCAGGGGAGAGGGAGGACGTCCTCGGGAATCGGACCTGTAGCTTAGACTTGTGAGATTAAATGCACGGCGCCGTGAGCCGTCAAGTATAATCCGAAGCTTTTCTACGACAATCCGCCACCGTCCCACTGGACCGGAGAACCCCCAATGCGCCAGACGGCTGTCAATTGAGGAACCGACGAGATACGGATGCAGATGGGCATCTGTCTGGGGGCGACTGCGTAGGTGGCAGCGACCCTTCTTCGCGAAAACACTGTAGCGAGCGGCCAGCGCTCATGACTCCACATCTGTGTCGCCCACTGTGGACGCACGTCAAGCCCACGCGCAGCACTACGTTGAAGGGATTCCTCAGTACCAGGTGAGACACAGCAAGCATACGGTTGTTCCAAACGAGGCAGACTTCGGAAGGCGAAGATCAAGTCGATTAAGGTGCTGCTCAAACGCAGGAGCAAAGGTTTGCTCTTCAAGCAAGCCATCGAGCCCCGTATAAAGACTCTCACGTCGACGAATTTCTGTGAACAAAACAGCTGACTATGTCCATGCGTGAGCGTCATGCAAGTTCAACTTTCCGGTGGTAGAACGTACCAACCATCAGAAAGTGCGTGGCATGATGCATCACGCAGATGCTCTCTGGAAAGCACGTCCACGGGAGCGGTTGGCTGACTCGCCCGGGTCCATGCACGGTTCTCAAGTGGGATACAGTCACATGCCGTTATGACTTCGCGCCCGGTGCGTTAGAAGGAGCCGCGAATAAGATTAGATAGCGGACAGACCTTCTAAGTCGATGTCTTACCCTGCAGAGCGCACTGGCAGGCAGCCGTCAGGCAATATGCTTAGCTACAGCGCCCTGACTGTGAAAGTGGCTGTTGCGTCGCGAGACCTTGTTTGGACGTCGCCGACCGCATAATGGTTTGCTACGCTATCGCGGAATGCACCTCTGAGGACGCGGATACGTCTGGAACTTGCGAGGGCTGCTCCGGCGACCTGACAGAGCCGGGCGACAAATTGTCCGACTGTTTGACGTTTGCTTCGTGCGGGCCAAAGTTTGACATGTATACCCTGAATTCGTGATATTCGTAGTGACCCTGTGTGAATGACGGAACATCCATGGCATGAGCTGGAGCAGTGGTACTCTCCCATCCATTAGACACTGACATGGTATTTTTTTGGAGCTTGGACGATACAGTACGGTTCTGTTAGTTGCCTACACCACATGGTAAGATATGGACTTGTGAGAGTCTATTACGATTAACACAAAGAGACGACATACGCGTAGACTCGGACACTTCAATCAAGCGTCAGGAACGACACTCGGCGAACAACCGTGCCGCATGATTGTGGGCGGTTGCGTACCTCTCCCAGCCGGTACCGCTACGAGCAACCACGCGACCTCGGCTTTTATGTGGCGCGCCCATCCTGTTGGCAGTTGCTGTACGTCAGGAATCTCGATGGACTACGCGGAATCCTTGGGCCATGCGCAATCGTCATGCGTCCGAAATCTGTTGCCATGCATCGGCATCCAAAAGGCACCCTGAGTCTTCGCCGACCAATGGGTTAACAGTGAGGTTGCTGTCCATATCAGATATCTGGCCACCAGGACTGGAACATGAGAAGATGAGGGTAGCAAGTCATTAAGCGATCAGCCCGCGAAGCAACGATTCGTTCGATTCGAATGCCTGGGCGGGGAGATAGGACTTCAGAATAAAAGCCGGCCAGCATGCGATAGAAACCTCGCATGAGCGAAGCTGAGCCGTGCGATTGTCGACTCAACCTAGGTGCCCGAAAGTTTGTAGCTTACTTGGGACAGCAGCATAGGGAGATCGCCTAGCTAACAAGACGAATTGCCAGTGAAGACAAGACCTAGCATCTTCTGCTACGAGATATCCAGCGATACCGGTCATTCCAAGCCTTCGGAGCCAGTTAGAGTAGGTTAGAGTCGTCCGACCATCAATGCATCACGCGTCACGTCGCGGAAAGAACAAAAAGAGGAGTGCAGGATAAGCGCCCTAGTGCATGAGTTGACTTCCGAACGCCGGCCACGACGACGCCGCAAGCCAGACCCATTCCCTCGGTTCAAGACATACAACCTACAAACCGATGTATAGCAAGGGCAGCTAACAGCCTTAAGTCAAGACATCAAATAGGCAGTGGATAAGATGGTACGCGTACTACGGATACAGATATTCCGATGACTTCAACAGTGGGCGCCACAACGAATTCCGAGTCGCTGACGGTGACCCGCGTCGCGTATGAGTCCCCTTTCGCAGGAGAGCTCTGGTTATACACATCGTTTACACTCACAACGAGTCGCTCGTCGTGGCTGCGCAAAGCTTTCCATCCTTCTCAGAGTATGCCCGGCTCTGGTTGTGGTCCATCGCTTCAATAGAACGGAGCGTCTTCGTATCGATGACGTCCACCATTTCGTGTGATTCCACGTCGATGTACACTTGATTCGGCGTCTGCACGCAAACGTCAATGTCTCAACAACTATGTGCGTCATATCTACGCCTACCATCATGCTGACCCGCCGACCTGTCTCACCCCCACGCAAGGTCAGATGCTTGTTTCGGTCAGTTCGCGTCATATCATCGGTGGTTGTCTCGCCGTTTCCGGTGCCATATCTCCAGCCTGCACGGGAATTCAAGCTGGACATCAGCGAATTTGTGTAGAGTTTTGACAGCGGCAGGTTAAAGACAAGATGGAGGCCAGAGGGCTGTCAATGACGTATCAGATAACGCATCTCACATAGGGTACGGGAGCGCTTACAGTTGCCAGGAATAGTACAAGATCTACGACTGCGCACAGAGCAGTGATTAGACCAGTCTGAACGGTCACTGGAAAATATATCAGGCGCCATTCTCATTATCAGGCGAATAGCCATGGTGAGATACGCACGTCGAATGATCCTGTTCACGATGTCATCGGTAGCAGCAAAACCGGTCTTGTGTTTGCGCTAGAATCCTCTGTGAGATATACAAATGTACAGAATAAGGGACGGATTCCGGACGCACCAGGTGCCACACCAAAGCGATGGTAATCGCACAATCCGCGACCGCGGAGAATGCCAACCAAACGATGACAATGATTTCGAACTTCTGGAAGTGGACAAACTCTGGAATCATCCCAACGGCAATGGACGTCCCTAGACCGCCGCCTGAGAATTTGTTCAGTTCGGTGCCGCATTGTACCAATGAGGCATTGACTCACAGAATTGACACAGTGCACATAAGGTGATAAAAATCACGGCAGGAATACTATGCGTGAGCACATTCACTCTCCAAGCGAAGAAACATTGGGTCAAGCTCCCAATGAGTGCCTAACCGTGCGATCAGCCGGCATTCTCCGCGTTGACGAACGTACTGACCGTCATGATTGGATCTGATAGTAGAATTGACCTATCAATACACTCCGCCTTATCCTACTCAGAGAGTTACATACCGGTAGCAAATACTGTGTGATGTTGTAAGGATAGGCGCAACGGGTATGCCAAGGTACGGAAGACTCACCCCAAGTAGCGTACATAAGCGACGAAGGATTGCCTAAAACATGGGCTTAACGGAGTGGGGGATGACAGGCGCTGAGTAGCGTACCGAAATTGTTGACGAGCGGGATATATAGGAACGTTATGTCGAACGCGCAGTTGACAGTGTCGCAGATAAAGAGGAGGGCAACCTGTCAGTGTCAACGAGACGGCTCAGCGTATTATGGCAGAATCCGAGGAATGTCCACGTACGAAGAGCTTCATCCAAAGGCGATCCCTACACCCATTTTGAGGACAACTCCGCGAGTTTCTCGAGACGGGACGACTCACTTCTTGTACACGGTGAAGTATAGAAATGTTTGGGTGATCATGATGCCATAGAGGAGTATGTTGAAGACGACGCCCACGAAGATGGGGCCGTACCTACAACGTACAGTCAATGCACTGGTAGAGAACCAAGGAGCGAAGTACGTACGTTAGGGCAGCCGGGGATGGCATGGTTCGCTAGAGTTCAGTTGCTCGAGGGTATCGCAGTCGAGCAGCTTATAGATGGGATGTCGTGGAGGTTGAAGGAGAAGGAGTGGAGGGGGCTGTCGAGAGCGGAGAACATGGAGTGGACGGTTTATGAGGACGATCGCCAGAGGATGAAGGAAAGAAGTGTGCTCAGTGGAAAAACACGATCGACCCTTCCGACGTTCTGCTCGCCGTCCGTATTCGGCACCCGACGCAACGAAACCGACTGTCATCCGCGATAGCGGTTCCACCGCAACTGTAGAGCTTGAAACCGTTCGGATTCAGGCCCCAATGGCCTTTTAGTACCTCTAAGTGAACGTCGTGTCGTATGCACGGCGAGCATCAGTGGAAGAGATGCGGCGACCAACGTCGGAGAGTCTGTTGGACCGGTGAGGAATGAGTGTCACGGCCACGTCTCTCCATTAGGATATGACGTTCTTCTCCGCAGGAAGACATGCTGTGACAGCGATCGTTGGGACAGAACGATTCTAGCTTCCCTCTTTGCGGAGCAAAGAACATTCGTCACGCCCAACAAGCGCAGCCCGTATACTCGAGTCCCTGTTGGCAAGTGGTCCGTCTATGACCCTGACAGGCATTATCAGTCTTGCTGCAACGCAGTACAGCTCGGAGTCTGAGCGACATCCCGATCCCCTCACCTCGCGAGTGAAGTACAGGTTGAACCACTTCACAAGGTGAGGCGGATCGACGAGTGACTGGCATTCAAGACTAGCACATCTCGGGACCGAACTTGATCAGGACCCGTTCGAGGACCCCAACGCCGTTGATGCCGATGAAGGTTATTGGTCCGGTACCTTGCGGTCAGCATCCGTTGTGAGTTCGATGGAGAATCAACCGTCCGAAAGGAAACGAGCACGTACTCGATTGCAATGTTGAATTAATCCTTCCGGCATGTCAACTCGCCGCGACCATAGCGATGTTAATCCGGCTCTTGCGCAGGAGAAGCCACGTATCCTCCTCATGCCCGTCTCCTTCCAACACGTCGCTCGCTTTATCGCCACAGGTATTGTCTATGAGACCTATGAGCGGCTAGCTTATGTAGGCAACGCTGGCGGATCACCAGCACAAGGGGCAAATCGGCGCCTACTGTCGCGCAATGGGTGATGCTGGGCGAGTGACATTCGCGTAGAGTCACACGAGCGTCACGCGAGAAAAATCCATTGGCGGTACTGCCGCACTGCCAGACACGCCCGGGCCATTGCTTGGGTTTCGTGTCTAACCCATGCTGTTTGTAGGGACTCCCAACATATGCAGAATCCAATGAGCAGTTTGCCTGCTTTGCACAATATGGGATCAGCGTCCTCAAATGGTATAGCACCTATTCACCTCAGGCGCGAGCCTGTCGGGGATTATCCAGCGTTCAATGGGTCCCGGCCCCATCTTTCGTTGAGCACTATCATCACAGAGCGACAGAGTCGGCGAGGACTCCCATATGCATGACAAGTAGCTGACCAGATTCCGATGGGGATAGACCTGAATATACTCCCTCGAGTTTGCTGTGCTGTGGGCAATTCGTGGGAGGCACCAGCCATGTGACCGTCCCGATGTATTCCTGTCGCAGGCCATGGGGACGATGGCGCAAACTATAGTTTGCATGACGGCAGCCCGATAGGAGCTGCTGGTAGGACGGTTAGAGCTTCCCAGGGAGACGGAGGTGTGCGGAATTGCCACTCACAACCTGATATAACCACCTGCTTAGTGAGCCTCTGATGTGGAAGCTCAAGGTCGACATCGTTCTCCCTATATACTGAGACGAGAGCTGTTGGGGAAGTCGCACGGACCTACAATTCTCAGACAAACCGCCATGGCCATAGCGTCGCTCCTGGGACCCCACGACGTGTCCACAACGCTCAACTACTACGCGCCAGTCGGAGACGAGCCACCTTACCGGTACATTTACGGCACGCCTCCGGGAAAGCCAGAGCATAACCTGGGTGATGACCCTCGCCCTGTCGTCGTGCACGATGCTCGCGGACGAGAGGACGAGTTCAAGCTGGACGTCCACGGATTCCAGTTTGAGAAGCATGTCAGCGCGGAGAAGCAGTTCGTAGACGAGGAGGCGATTAAGACGGGGTACTATAAGGAGATCGAGGAGCTGCTGAAGAAGGTCGCAGGCGGGAAGCGCGTTTTCATATTCGACCATACCATCAGGTTCGTAGCCGACGCCGAAGTGCGACGGGAGGGCTCATGTCCAATCCCTATGGCAGGCGGCACCATGAGAAAGATGGTACACTTCCGAGGGACCAACAGCGAGGCCCCGTGGTACGTACCCAATCTCACCCTATGCGTGCTTGACCTGACCAATGACCTCCTGGCTTCAAGGAACGCGTTCACATTGATCAGACCTACGAGGCCTCCGTGAAGCGGGTGCGACAGCTCCTCGGAGACGACGCCGACCGTCTGCTACAGTCTCGCGTCCGGCTGATCAATGTGTGGCGACCCATTGGGAACCCGGTCTTTCACAAGCCGCTGGCCGTCTCGGACTGGCGCTATCTCGACGAGGGAACAGATCTGGTTCCCGTGAAGTACATCTACCCCAACCGCGAGGGCGCGACATTCAGCGTGCGGTACAACCCTGCGCATCGATGGTGGTACCTCGCCCAGCAAACGCCGGACGAGGTCACACTCATCAAGTGTTACGATTCGGAGACGGATAGGGCGCGATTGACGCCGCATACCGCATTTTGGGACCAAACCAGCCCGAAGGACGCACCACACAGGCAGTCAATCGAGGTTAGGGCGTTCGTGTTTGATGAGGAATGACGGGATATGTTCACCGCTCGAGTACTTCACTCACGATAGCAGTAATCACGGCTGTCTCGCATGTGATGATGAACCCGGAGTGACCTGTGTGATGCAATAGCGGTAGAGCAACAAAATATGACAGAAACAACAGGAAACAAAATCATACACATCACTCGCTCATGTGCTCCTCTGCGTCTTCCCCCGCATCGTCGCCCGCGACCTCGTCCGCCGCGACCTCCTGTCCCTCGACCTGTACGACCTCGCCAGTGGCCGCGTCCCATCGCGCCCTCAATCCGACCTTGAACGTAACCATCTTGATACCCACGAGCTTGAGCAGCTGCGCCTGCTCTGGAGTGATCGTCTTGCCCTTTTCGCAGATCGTATGAGGCAGATCGAGCGTTGGTACACCGCGGTCCATCCGGGTGCGGAGACCAAGCTTGCGCAGCTGCGGCTCCTCATTGTGCGGGAAAGGCTCTGGGGGGTTGGAGTGTTGTTGCATGACGGGACCTGCGGGAAGGATGACGGTTCGCGAGGCCTTGTTGCCTGTGCGCGCAAAGTCGGGCTGCTTGAAATCGTCGAACCACTCGATCACCTCTGAGGGCGGCGAGTCGGTGAAGAAGAGGCCGACTTGGCCCTTGATTTGTTTTGCGAGTTTGTGCAGGCCGAGCTTGTGCTCTTCTTCGGGCGTTGTCCCAAGCGCTTTTGCCATGACCGCTCCCCGACCAAAGAATATCCGTGCAGTGCTGGTGCGTGTTAGAACCAATGGGAAGTGATCCACTGGTCTCGGACGTACTCCTTCCACAATCTCCGCACTGTCTTCAAGTGCGCATTCCGCATGTTGCCAACCTCGAACAACCAGCAGTACTGCCATTTGTCGGCATTTTCTTGGACCTGATCTTGTCAGCCCGCAGTGCAACGGCCTGGCTGCAAAGACAACATACCTCCTTCAGAAGTGCATTTTTCTGCTCCCTGGTCTTCTTGGCGACCTTGGTCAAGGAGACTTCACACATACAGTGAGCTCAAACTCAATGGAGCATCGCGTACAACTTTCCACTCACCGACCTTCGCACGCTTGGACTTCGGCATTATAGACTAGTACAGAACTTTGACTTTCACGAAGAGCGACAAGGTATCCAGACAAGACCAGACAGATGCGTGAAGACGAGAAGAGCCGTGCGAGCGAGTGTGGCAGCCCGTCCTCGCCAGACTTTGGAAAGGCAAGCTGAGCGCGCGTTGCCGATCGCGGGCGTCTCCCATCTAATCTCCAAAATTTCCTTTGAGCACCGATCTGCACTAAGCGCTCAATCTAATCTCTAATCTTTGCTCTTTACCGCCATGGTGGCTGAAGCGTCCCCCTCTACCCTCGCTGCGCTGGAGGCTGCGCTGCTCAACACCTCGGGAAACGTACCACTTCACAACAGGTTCAGGGCGTTGTTTACCTTGAAAGCGCTCAAAAATGATCAAGCTGTCGACATCATCTCGAGAGGTAAGTTACCAGAAGCTGAGATCCGGTCGCCGATCTGTTAACGGAGGCTTGGCTTCCTAGGCTTCGCGGACGAGAGCGCATTGCTGAAGCATGAGCTCGCCTACTGTCTGGGACAGATGAAGAACACCAAGGCACTTCCAGTGCTGGAGAACGTTCTTGCTAACGAAAAGGAGGATCCGATGGTCCGCCACGAGGTTCGTAGATTCATCATACCGGAGAGGCCAATGGAAGGCTCACCTTGTTAAACTATGTCTCCAGGCAGCCGAGGCTTTGGGTGCCATTTCTTCCCTATCGTCGACAGAGATCTTGAAGAAGTACCTGAATGATCCGGAGCAGTGCGTCCGCGAGACCTGTGAAATCGCTCTTGCCAAGATTGAGTGGGACAATTCGGAGGAGGGCAGAAAACACCGGGAGACTACTGCGAACGTCGCGGAGCAGTGAGTACCACGCATTCTTTGTGCCTTCTCAGATTTCTCACATCGCACTCTGTAGGACGTTTACCTCGATTGACCCCGCTCCCCCGACCTCTGGCCTTCTAGCAGGCAAAGCTGCGCCGGAAGACGCATCACCGGAAAACATCGCGAAACTGAAGGATACCCTGCTCAATACTTCTCTCCCGCTCTTTGAACGCTACCGTGCGATGTTTGCTCTCCGGAATATCGGTACTCCGGCAGCTGTTGATGCGCTCGCTGCTGGTTTCAACGACGAAAGTGCGTTGTTCAAGCACGAGATCGCGTTCGTCTTCGGCCAGCTTCTCTCCACCCATTCCGTACCCGCCCTTCTCGCCGTCCTCCAGAACTCCCAGGAGTCCGACATGGTCCGGCACGAGGCAGCTGAGGCTCTTGGTGGTATCGCAACGCCCGAGGTGTTGCCCTATTTGAAGGAGTACATGTCCAAGCCTGATGCTCCCCGAGTTGTCCGGGAGAGTTGTCAGGTGGCCATCGATATGTGGGAGGTAAGCGATAACTGTGAGCCCTCCTGGCGTACGCCACACTGACCCCTGTCCACCTTCTCAGTATGAAAATTCTGACCAGTTCCAGTACGCTAATGGATTGGATAACGGCGCCGCCACCGAGCAGGCCGTCGGGGTTTGACGGATCATCATATTGTACTTTTATCTACACGGGCATCTTTGTACTAAGTAGGAGCAGCTATACTGTCGCAGTAGTGTCGAGAATGTAGCATTTCGGTATTTCGGTGTCTCTGAAGCTTCACTTTGGAAACCAGCCTTGTAATGCGGAAATCGCGATCACGTGCTTGAACGCGTCGTACGCTTGGTGTGCGCTGTCAGCGTTGCGTCTCAGTCTGTACCACCACCACCACCACAGATGTGCTATGTTACTCGAGCGGCTCTTCAGGCCACGTTTCCGCATCAGTATGCCATTCGTCCTTGTCAAAGTCGAGGTCGATGCTTCTTTGAGATGCCCTAGCCCGACTGGCCGCTGAGTCCCAGACGTGTGTGTGCTGGTCTACATCGCAATTGAAACATCACGCCAAAGGACGGAGGCGAAGGCTGACCGGAATCGAGTCTAATACTATTACAGCACTGCTGGAAGCCATCTGTTAGCCTCCGGCGTTGAGGATGTATAAACCTGCTCGTCTGCGTCTGGACACCCTCGCTCTTCCTCTCTGTATCACCACCGTCACCCCCGTTGTCCGCCCTCATCTGGTTCTAGGCTTCCTCTCTAGTCGAGTGTTATGGCTGCGTAGCGAGCAGTGGGGTTTGAGGCGCTCCTGTCTCCCTCGCCTAGCTCGCTTCGTCCCAACGCTGTGCACTCGAGCTCATTCCAAGAGGTCGCCGGTGCTCAGCCGCTCTTCTATGACGTCTTCAAGGCTCTCTGGCCCACGTCTGTGAACGACTATGGACGACCTCTCTACTCGGCAAGCTCAAGTACGCCTATGAGAAGTCTCATACGGTCAGGTAGTTGGATGGGAGCCCGAGCCTGGTTTCCGATTCGTTTGGACGGGAGCACCTCACAGTAAGCTATACATTGTAGAGCGGATTTTGGACATATCGCTGAGCATATGCAGCTGTCGTCCTTGACCCCTATGGGGGACGATCTACGGACCTCTACTGGGCTCTCAGCGTTTGGATGGGGCACCTCAAAGTAAGCTATAATCCGACTCGGATCCGAGTTCCTGCAATGACTCACGATGGACTCGCAGCCGCCATCCTTGACCTCTATGAGGGACGCTCAACCCTTCTCCAAGATTTGATACTGGGCAGTTATCTCGTCTATCTCTTCTGGCACATCACGGACTGCACCTCAGGCGGGGCTCAGATGTTCTCTGGGATCCGGCTTGCTCAAGGCTCTCGCTCCTATCCTTGGGCACTCTATGGCTTGGTCTCTCGCTTGCTTGCCCTCCGCATCAGAGTCTCTTCTCCGCCCTGGCAGTGTCCTCTCCACTGACAATTACACGCGGTAGACTGATGTCGGCACGCTGAGCTTGCGCGCTAGTGGCAATAGGTTCGTCTGAAGTCCCGTCTCTGGTTCTCTTTCTGGCTTGTCTCTCGTCTCGTCTCTAGTCTTCTGTCTCTCGGTTCTCCGAATGTTTCTTCTCAGCCTCGTCCTCTCGCCTCAAGCCCCGTCTGAAATCCAACATAATTCACAAACATCTCAAAATGCCATAACGCCTATAACAACATCGCATAATTGTCAAAACCCCAGATTTCTGTCTTTCCGTCTTGGCTCGTCTGGGTCTAGGTCTACCTTAGAAGGCTCTCACCTAATGTGTACGATAGTACCGTGTCTCCCTTTCTCTAGTTCGCCCCAAGACCTCGTCCTCTCCTCCCCTCCTCCGCAACAATACCTTCCACCCTCCCGCCTACCCTTCAACCCCGTCCACCACCGTCTCTTCGTCTCGCGATTGTCAAGCGCTCGTTCTTTGCCATCGCGGTTCGCACACCCCTCCTCCCTGATCCCTTCAACAGTGCTCGACATTCTCTGCTTGGCTCGACGGACTGGATCCCCGTCGAGTTCCGTATGAGGTTGCTAGAGCACTGCTCCGCATACTCTTCGCCAACTCAAGTCCGACATCCTCAATCGTCTTCGTCTGGTCGGAGACGTTCACGATCGATGATCCTCGGCGTTCCCGACATTCCCTACCGAAGCGGCCTTGGCGACCGCTTCTTTGAGCATCTTTGGTGCTTTCGGGCGCGCTGTCGTCTGTCCACTCATTTGTTCTTCAGCCCGCATCCCTCGCCTACTCAAGCTCGACGTCTCGGTCGTCTTCGTCTGGTCGGAGACGTTCACGGCCGGTGACCCTCAGCATTCCCGATATCCCCCTCTTGTGCGGTTTTGGCGATCCGCAGCGAGAAGCACCATTGCTTCGGACCTTCTCTCGTCCACCTTTCCTCACCTCTTCTTCCCGACTCTTCCTATTCTCGGTGTTCCCGCGTCTGAGCACCTCGTGAGTTGCTCCGGACTAGAACGAAGACGCTGCATGTTCATCCGTGGTCACAGCTCCCAGCGCGCCGCTCCAAGCGTGCATCTCTCACTTCGTATCAATCACGTTGCGATCAATGCATCTGACGAAGGGGTCACTTGGCAAACCTGCCACACTCCGGCTATATGGCGGACTCTGTCAAGACAGTCCGCATAGCTCCTAGTTCACCCTGATCTCTGTGAGTCCTCACAATCGCCTCACAGGACTTCGGCTCACTGTCAGTACTGACGTTATCTTTTAGTCTGTCTTCAATATGGCACGCGTGCATGCGTTGTCATGTGAGTGCGGATTGCGATCCCAACGCCTGCGCATGCGAACAATAGTTCCTTGTGCAGGCATAAGCATCAAGTGAGCTAAACTGTGTTCTCGACTGAGAATTGATCGCGCTGACGGGTGTGTCGGGTCTGCTGTAGATCTGGAGTCTGGTCCGACAGGAGTGCACGCCTGTCGTATTAGGCGAAAGACGAGATGCGCCCTCGACCCATCTCTTGTGCACGGGAGATGGATCGAGGTTCTGGTGCAGCTTCCTCGATGATGGCCTCTGGGCTTATGAGGAATCTGCAGCGCTTCGTATTCCATTACCTGTAAGCCACGCATTCTCATTCCGTTCTTACCCTCATCGCTTACGCCTGTTTTGTCAGCGGTCTCCGAAATGGACAGCGTTCACGCGCGGATGCTTGTACCTGCACGGAAGATTGTTGGCGATGCCGCGTTCCTCTTAGGCAAGGGACGATGCGGATTGTCCAAGGCAGTCCCTCGACGGTGGCCACTCGGCCCGACAGAGGGACTGCGGCGCCTTCACCGCGTTCGAATGTGAGTGTCGTTCCTACTTATCAGGGTAGTCGACGGGCGTTTTGACCAAGGGTGTCCCGTATGCGACCAGGTGGACGCCGAAGTGCCATCGTCGAGGCCTTCCCCATAGCTCTCTCCATGATATCAACGTGATCTCGGAGAGAGCTAGACCACAGCAACCTTCTCACTGGCAGCCAAGGCAGTACCCTCTCTGATGGCAGGTTGGCCTATGAGGGGACTGCAGCGTCTGCGAGATATGCTCGCGTGAGTGACCTCATCCGATCGATCCTACGAACGGGTCCCGCTGACAGAAGTCGTGTGCTGCAGAGCATTCACATCTCTAGTCGAGAGCGTCAAGGACCTACGAGGACAGATATCGATCCTTATAGGCTCGCTTTCACTAGGCATTAACGCTGCTGGACGATCAACCCATATAAAGCTCGGAGGATTGGTCGTGGGGAGGACCGCTGGCTCATTGCGAGACTCCCGAGTCAAGGACATTCTGCCTTAGCCTACCTGGCACAGTGGTCGATAACGTATACTACACTGCATGTCGTTCCCAGTAGCTAGTTGCAGAATTCAGCCAGTTCACTGTGAACGACGCGTGATGAAAGCTATCACTCCAGGGAACATACAACAGACAAAGCTACATACAAGCTAATACAATGACGCAGGCACCGCCACAAAAAAGGAATTCCTCGTTCACTCGCTATCAAACACCAACGCACGAACCTCAATCGACTCGCGGTGGGGAGCGTCCTTCGGCGAAGTTGGGTCGAGGAACGCCGAGTGCGGGGTCAAGCGCGCACGATCCTCCTCCGAGTCGTAGCACTTGATGAGCGTGACCTCGTCCGGAGTCTGGTTCGAGAGGTAATACCAGCGGTGGTTCGGGTTGTAGCGCACGCTGTAGGTGCTGCCCTCGCGGTGTGGGTAAATAAAGCGGACCGGCACGAGGTCATTCTGGTCGAGGTAGCGCCAATCCGACACAGCCAGCGGCTTGTGAGCTACCGGGTGGTGGATGGGACGCCATACATTGATGATACGGACGCGAGACTTGAGCAGCCGCTCTGCATCCTCAGGGAGGTGATAGTGAACGCGAGCAACGCTAGCGTTGTAAGTCTGATCGATGTGGACGCGCTCCTGTACATCCTCGTGAGCATGGCAGAAAATGCGGTAGGAACGGTAGGCTACATACCACAGGACCGCGGTTCTGAGGACCCGGCTTGCCATTCTCCGTGGGCTTGCGTCTGCCAAAAACCATTGTGAGTGAACTGCTCACAAGGCAAGAGACAACGGGCCTCACCTGATTGTATGGTCGAAGATGAGCACACGCTTGGCGCCAGCCACCTTCTTCAGAATCTCCTCGACCTCCGGGTAGTATTGCGCCTTGATGCGTTCGTCGTCGTCGAACTCCTTCTCCACGCTCGGCCACTTCACATATTGGAAACCGTTCTTGTCGAGCGTGAACTCATCCTCGTGTCCGCGAGCATCGTGGACGAGCACGGTACGAGGGTCGGTCCCGATGTTGTTGGGGGGAGTGTCCTTCGGAGGCTCCTCAACGTACTGGTAGGGAGCTTCGTCGCCAATAGGTGCGTAGTAGTTGAGCGTCGTCGGGACGTCGTGTGGGGTGAGAACGCTTGCGGTGGCCATTGCTGTGTCTTATGAAAGTGCCTTCACTGCCAAGCGGATGCTATGACGAGAAGAGGGAGAGGTTGTGATGAGACTCAATGTCATTCTGTCCATTATATATCTTCTTCGCGATGCGCAGGATGCGCCGTGCGTCCAAGGACATCAGAGCAATACCGGCGTACCGGGCTAGGCTTTCTCATCGCCGGTCTCCATAGTAAGCCACGGCTCAGTCATCTCGTCGAGAAGAGGCCAAGGATTTCCACGCCCCAGCCCTCGCGCGACGGTCTAACATCATCCGCAAGACGTATGAGGTAGGATTCGGTGCTCTGAGGCAACTCTATAGGGCGCTTGTGCTGCTTTCTAAGGGACGCGCTCACGATAGTCTGGATTGTCGCAATCGAGAACGCCTCTGACGCGAGACAGGAGACTGTTCTCATGCGCGTATGAACCACTGCCTCCCGCGGATCGTCAGAGTCATGTGGCCACAGAATCTGGATATAGATGTCAGCCGTGTTGAGATTGATCGTGCGGAAATGGCGGGCCAACCTATCCAGTAACTCGTTACGGCCGTAACCGCACACGACACACGCTCCCGACTCGTCAACTGTCAGTCTGCGCGGGTATGCTAGAACAGACGGCTTTGTAATCTCACATTCTGACGGCGTACATCTGCAAAGGCCGACGCAGCAGTGCAGTCGGACGTATACGACCGGCAACGAAAAGTGAGTCAGCTACTGGCAGTCAAGTTCGATGCAATGCGGGTGTACAGGACACCTATATGGCGTCATCGCGGTGCTATGTCCACTTGCAGTCCAGCCCAGGTCCAGTTCGACTCTCATCGCTGCGGGTTCAACGTTCAACGTTCAGAGCGAGGCAAGGGTGACCGTGATGTTCTCGCGCAAAGCCCCAGATCATACGACCATGGTCCCAACGACCGCTGTGAAGTAACAATGAGTAGATTTGATTCAATGATAGATACCGATGTTCGAGTATGCAGCGTCGACGTTCAATGCACGCAGATGCCACGGCCACTCACTGTTCAGATGCAGCGAAACTGTGTCAAAACGAAAACACAGATGGTATACCGTCCTCCGTCCTTGCCCTCCGCCTGCCATCACCTTGGTATGGTATCTGCCTCATACTTCGGACGCCCGGTCCTGCCGGAGACTCCTCATCCTGCCCATGGTCCTGCACGCCTAAACCATATACGAGACCGAGCGCAACCCGGGCCGCAGCTCGACGTCGTTCGTCCTCGTTCTCCATGCCTGCGATTTCGGCCTTCATGCCTTGCAGCGCGCTGAATACCCGTGAGAGGTCGAATGCGGCGAAAGAGTGGTCATCGTCGCCCTCGTCAGAGTCGAGCGACAGATCCGCGGAGGAATTAGGGTCCGCTGTGGGCGCACTTGGTGATGCGACGCCAACTCGGGAGCTATGAAGCGCTGCAGCGGATGCGGGAGATGAGGAAGGAGAGGCAATCGGGGCAGCGCTGGATGACTGTGCTTCGGGGGAGGCCGCGAAAGCTGCGGCACCGAACAGCCTGCGCGAGGTCTCCAGAATCTCCGCTCGCGATGGCAAGTCGGGGTCGTTGTCCTCCTCGCCCAGGACTCCATATTCACCTGATTGCAGACCTCCTCTCTCCACGAACAGTCCTTCCTCGCCGCCGAAGTCCGAAACCGAAGCCATAGATCGATAAGAGGCACCAGTGTGCATCGGCGTGAGTCTGGTGATATCGTAGTTGACCTCTAGAAGTCGGTCTTCGCCATGCCCGAGCGCGTGTGGATGGAGCAGGTGCGAGTCTGACGTCGCGGAGACAAAGTCGGCGAAATCGTCTTCGAACCCGTGCTCCGCATCGGGCGCTGCAGAAAGACCATCATCTGCGCGCGGTGTGCGAATTGCTGGCGGGGTTAACATGTCTTCCCAACCTTCCGCAGACGTAACGGGAGCGCTAGCTACCCAAGCCTCGGCCTGCTCATCGTTTACCGTGTCCGCCGGAGAGGGATTGGGTGACCTGCCGTCAGGCCGACCTCGAGCATATTGCAGTCCTGTGCCTGACTCTTCGTCTTCGAGCCACCGCTCTAGCTCTTCCATCTCCCGCTGCATACGACTCTTCCTCGCGTTGGCGGACGCAGTTGTAGTCTCCGTGATGGAGACCGATGTGGAGGCGGGAGGCCCAGCGATGAGTGCCTGTAGCCCATCGTCTCCTTCCTCCTCGAGAGCCCACCCGACCAATTCTCGTGCCCTCGACTTCCGCTGTCGCGTTGCTTGGGACTGAACCAGGGAAGGCCACATGATTGTGCTCAGGGCGTCGACGACCCGAGGTAGACCAGGAATCCCTGCGAAAGATGTCAGTTACATGTATTCACACATCTCATGTCTACTCGCCTGAATCTTCATCGTCAGAATGTCGTTCGACGTCTTGCGTGGGTCTGCGGTATGTCCTATCTCCTTCGATAAACTCGAAGCCATGCGAAGAAAGGAACTCGTCAAGGCCGTCGTCTTCTTCGCTGGGAGTCGTGGTGGAGAGAGTCGTAGCGGCGCTATCACCGAAACGTACTGCCAATGTTACCTCAGGGTCGTAATGCTGAATCTTCTGGGCGATCTCGGGTATATGTTCCTTGTACGGCTATAAACCTTGCTCATGAACACGGTCACGAATACCGAGCAGTATTGTGAATGCTCACCTCCCCAGGTCCCCAAACATAGATGATCGCAGGTACACCAATAGCATGATGCACTCGAAAGTGCTCAAACTCGTGCGTCTCAAAGTGGACGTCCGCGGTATAGTACTTGTTCACGATCGTCCATGGGATGCTACTGCTGCTCCTTCCGAGCGTGGATACAGCAGCTGTGGGCACTTCATCCTCCGCCACGTTCTCAGTCGTCTGCAATAATCGGGTTGTAAGAGGTCCCGACAGCGCCTGGACACCTGAGGAGTCATTGGCCACGAGAAGAGGAGGCGATGTAGAAGTGAGGCATACGTTCCACGAACTGGTGCGCGCGAGATGCGGAAGGTGATACGACGAGTATCCGGCAGGCTGCAGTCTCAGACACCGACATGTTAGCTGTGCGAGGTCACAAGTCCAGATACACCAGCGAGGCTCGCGGATAGTTGGCAAAGAGTGTATACGTGTGCCGACGTTCTGCAGAGCTTGTGGTCGACTTGAAGAAAGCAGCTATCTAGCCGAAGCGCCCAATGACTTATACTGTACAGACGCCGGATATGCACATACAGCGACTGTACAGCGCAGGGGCAGCAGCAGCACAGAGGGTTGCTCGACTTGCACAACGCAGCCGGAATGTTTACAGAAGAACGGTCAATTTCTGCAACTAGCTATAAAAATGACATGCACTGTGGTAAATGTGAACGACCACTGTGCCAGGTATGCTAATGCAGAATGTCCTTGACTCGGGAGTCTCGCAATGAGCCAGCGGTCCTCCCCACGACCAATCCTCCGAGCTTTATATGGGTTGATCGTCCAGCAGCGTTAATGCCTAGTGAAAGCGAGCCTATAAGGATCGATATCTGTCCTCGTAGGTCCTTGACGCTCTCGACTAGAGATGTGAATGCTCTGCAGCACAAGACTTCTGTCAGCGGGACCCGTTCGTAGAATCGATCGGATGAGGTCACTCACGCGAGCATATCTCGCAGACGCTGCAGTCCCCTCATAGGCCAACCTGCCATCAGAGAGGGTACTGCCTTGGCTGCCAGTGAGAAGGTTGCTGTGGTCTAGCTCTCTCCGAGGTCACGTTGATATCATGGAGAGAGCTATGGGGAAGGCCTCGACGGTGGCACTTCGGCGTCCACCTGGTCGCATACGGGACACCCTTGGTCAAAACGCCCGTCGACTACCCTGATAAGTAGGAACGACACTCACATTCGAACGCGGTGAAGGCGCCGCAGTCCCTCTGTCGGGCCGAGTGGCCACCGTCGAGGGACTGCCTTGGACAATCCGCATCGTCCCTTGCCCAAGAGGAACGCGGCATCGCCAGCAATCTACCGTGCAGGTGCAGCATCCGCGCGTGAACGCTGTCCGTACGGAGACCGCTAATGGTACAAGTGTCAGCGATAAAGCTGAGAACAAGCTTCAAATCTGTGGCTTACAGGCAATGGAACATGAATCGCTGCAGATTCCTCATAAGCCCAAAGGCCATCATCGAGGAAGCTGCACCAGAACCTCGATCCATCTCCCGTGCACAAGAGATGGGTCGAGGGCGCATCTCGTCTTTCGCCTAATACGACAGGCGTGCACTCCTGTCGGACCAGACTCCAAATCTACAGCAGACCCGACACACCCGTCAGCGCGATCAATTCTCAGTCGAGAACACAGTTTAGCTCACTTGATGCTTATGCCTGCACAAGGAACTATTGTTCGCATGCGCAGGCGTTGGGATCGCAATCCGCCCTCACATGACAACGCATGCACGCGTGTCATATTGAAGACGGCCTGCCAGTGCAAGGTAGTGTCAGTTGGCCGCAGTCCTGCGTATAGAGCGTGAGGACCCACAGAGATCAGGATGAACTAGGAGCTATGCGGACTGTCTTGACAGAGTCCGCCATATAGCCGGAGTGTGGCAGGTTTGCCAAGTGACCCCTTCGTCCGATGCATTGATCGCAACGTGATTGATACGAAGTGAGAGATGCACGCGTCGAGCGGCGCGCTGGGAGCTGTGACCACGGATGAACATGCAGCGGCTTCATTCTAGTCCGGAGCAACTCACGAGGTGCTCAAATGCGGGAACACCGAGAATAGGAAGAGTCGGGAAGAAGAGGTGAGGGAAGGTGGACGACAGAACGTCCGAAGCAATAGTGCTTCTCGCTGCGGATCGCCAAAACCGCACAAGAGGGGGATATCGGGAATGCCGGGAGTCACCGGCCGTGAACGTCTCCGACCAGACGAAGACGACCGAGACGTCGAGCTTGAGTAGGCGAGGAATGCGGGCTGGAGAACAAATGAGTGGACAGACGACAGAGCGTCCAAGGCATCCGAAGGTGCTCGAGTGATAGAAGCGGTCGCCAAGGCCGCTTCGGTAAGGAATGTCGGGAACGCCGAGGATCGTCGATCGTGAACGTCTCCGACCAGACGAAGACGATCGAGGATGTCGGACTTGAGTTGGCGAGGGGGAATGCGGAGCAGTACTCGAGCAATTTCATACCGGACTCGACGGGGATCCAGTCCGTCGAGCTAAGCAGAGCATGTCGAGCACTGTTGACAGAGAAGGAAGAAGGGATTTGCGAGACGCGGTGGCGAAGAACAAGGCCTTGACACTCGCGAAACGCAGAGGCGGTGGAAGACGAGGGTGGGAGGGAGGCGGGGGGCAAGAAGATATCCTTGCGGAGGAGGAGAGTAGAGGAGGAGGTATCGCGGCGGAAGGGAGGAAGGGAGACACGATACTATCGTACACATTAAGTGAGAACCTCTGAGGTAGACCCAGACCCAGACGAGCCAAGACTGAGAGATAGAAATCTAAGGATTTGACAATTATGAGATGTTGTTTAACGTGTTTTGTGATTTTGAGATGTTTTGTGGCTTATGCTGGAATGTAGACGAGACTTGAGGCGCGAGGACGAGGCCGAGAAGAGACGTTCCAAGTACCGAGAGACAAAGGACCAGAGACGAGACCAGAGAGAAGCCAGAAAGAGGTCCAGGGATGGGACTCGAAACGAAGCTATCGTCAGGAACGTGCAAGCCCAGAGTAGCGATATCAGTCTGCCGCGTGGAACAGTCAGTGGAGAGGACACTGCCAGGGCGGAGAAGAGACTCTGATGTCGAAGGCAAGCAAGCGAGAGGCCCAGTTGATGAGGAGAGCCGTGAGCAAGCCCAATCCCAGAGGTCTAGTTTGTGATGTTCCAAGCATCCAGCTTGGACAAGGGTTGAGCGTCCCTCATAGAGGTCAAGGATAGCGGCTGCGAGCCCTTGTGAGTCATTGCAAGTACTCGGCTCAGACACGACTTACTTTGAGGTGCCACATCCAAACGCTGAGAGCCCAGTAAAGGTCCGTAGTCGTCCCCCATAAGGGTCAAGGACGGCAGCTGCATATGCTCAGCGATATGTCCAAAATCCGCTCTACGATGTATAGCTTACTTTGAGGTGCTCCCGTCCAAACAACTCGGAAACCACGCAGCCTTCTATCCGTCTACCTGGTCGTAGGCGACTGCTCATATGCGTGCTTGACCTTGCCAAGTAGAGAAGTCGTCCATAGTCGTTCACAGACGTGGGCCAGTGAGCCGTGAAGACGTCATCGAAGAGCGGTTCAGCACCGGCGACCTCTTGGAATGAGCTCGAGTGCACAGCGTTGGGACGAAGCAAGCCAGACGAGGGAGACAGGAGCGCCTCAAACCCCACTGCTCACTACGTAGCCATCGCACTCGACTAGAGAGGAAGCCTAGAACTAGGTGAAGGCGGCCGACGAATGTAGGTGGTGGTACAGAGGGAATGAGCGAAAGTGTTGGATATGCAGACGAACATCTTTATATACCCTTGCTACCGGAGGCTGACAGAAGGCTTCCAACAGCGCTTGAATAGTAACAGAATCGATTTCGGTCAGCCTTCTCCTCCGTCCTTTGGCGTGATGTTCGAATTGCGATGTAGACTGACTGGTGCCGCACCGTGGACTGCGCGATCGCTTCATGCCATTCTGGGTTGCTCTGTAGCGTAAGAAGTCAGATAAAGTCATACATTTGCGCATATAGGGATCATATGAAAGTTTGGGTAACGGTGCGATAGAACCTTGCCAGCGACATGGTAGTTCGTGATCAACGAACTTGTCTGCCAAAATGGGACTGCTAGTCGCTCAACGCGCAGGCGCCGAACGCGCACCAGTGGCATGTACCGGCAGTGTATGTCCGGCCATTCAATATTCAATATCCATCCTTGATTTCGACAGTAAGGAAATTTCCCCGAATTGCGATTCTTGATCCACTGATTGCTGAAGAGCATTTATATCGCCGCCTACTCTCAGTGGTACATGAGTAAGCGTGCTCAACGTACGATTGACTATGCAATCACCGGCACACCCGATGCCACAGTGCGCCTTGACCGCATCGCTACACCGTCTCCCGAATCCTCCAGGCCCTTCAAAAACGCTCTGATAGAAAGGCGGCAAGGTCTGCCTCGCGCGCCTCGAGAACCTCCAGCTGCGCTTGAATGACCGCCTGGCGGGCACGCAACGTCGCATGCTCCTCTTGCAGCGCTTTCATTTCTGCATACAGAACTTGTCGGTCCGCAGATGGCGTTGCGAATGGGCTGGAGAGAGAAGCCGGGTCGGCATGCGCGTCAAGCTCTATGCTCCCGGGACCGCCAGCACTGGACTCGGACTTTACCCTGGCAGAATCGCGCGCCAGAGGTTGTGGGGATTGCCACTGGCAAGATGGGCTGCGAGACGGTGCGGAGGGCGAAAGTGTGTGTGATTGGTGGCGCTTTACTACGCTATTGGTTGCAGCACGGGGCGCGCGGACAAACTTGATGTACGGGATGGGAGATGCCCCAAGGGCAGCCTTGCCATTTTCTGTGATCACATCTGGCAGGTCGGGCACGGCAAGACGAGGCCCGACTGCGCCCTGCGAGCCGGAGACAGAAGCAGCGGGAAGTTGAACGCCCTTACCTTGACACGGATTGTCTATTGCTCGCTCGCCTGGATTGCGCGGCCCGGGGCGGATGACAACATCACACAGCGCAGTGAAGCGAGCTCCGTACCGGTCAGCCAGAAAGGCGCGCACGAAATCCGGCCACTCAGTGGGGTGGACGCCGGGCTTGTAGCAATCCGAGGTCTTCGCCGCGAGAGCGGCCGCATTGAGGACGACAACGCCATGCGTGACAATGAAGCCCGTTGCGCTCTCGACGGCCTCAAAGACGGCTGCCCAGTCTGTTTCTGTTCGTTTGACGATGCCGAATCCGCTTCCGTTGAAGCGGGCTAAGACCTTTGTTCTCGGGCCATCCTTCGCTGACATCATGATCCTCAGTGTCAATATCAATGAAACACAGGTGGGTATCAGCGTAGATTATCACCATAGACTTCACCGCGCATGCCAATGCGTCCCCAAGAGCATGTCCGTTTGCTGCGTACGCAGACACGACAACCTTTTGCAGCGTTGTCGGAAAACTCACATTTATCCCTGTGGGCTGTTGCGCGACACCGGTCGCACTGGCTCGTATGCTGCTGTGTGAGTGCAACGCACAAAGAAAAGAGAGACATCACTCACGTCCGTCCACACCTGGAGAAGGTGGCCTAGTGGCGCTGCAATGGGTGCCAGGCTCTCAAGTGCTGGAGCCGCGTAGGAAGCCTCATCGAGTTGGTCCACTTCGTCACTCTCCTCTGATGGGCGAATCGCAAGAGACGCAGGGGCGAGCACGCCGTCGGTCCCCGAGTTCAAGCTGTTCAACATTTGGACTTGACCGTGCTCAGGCTTGGCACTGGCCTATCGACCACGGTAATTGGACAACGAGCAATTATAATCTGGAGTTCTTGAGGGTAGATGACCTACTTTTTCTCTACAATCTACGAAACAACGAGATTTCAAGAAAGTGCCAGTTTCCACCAAAGATGACCGTGATAGTACTGGTGAAAGACAGGGCTTCGAAGAGATCTCGCAAAGGTCATACGCGCCCTTTCGGCGCTTGCGTCTCATGCCATCTTCAAACACTGAGCTACGGTGATTCTCAGTTTGCCAGCCAGCGTCTCAGAATTCACACGCAAAATCAAGCTCAACGCCGCTGTATTACTGCGAGGTTCTCGTGTCACCCTACGACGAAGTACATGAACAAATAACTAGTCCGCAGGCAACCACGAGGTCCAGCGGTTGAATGTGATACAGCAGCGCCCGGTAACGTGAATGCTAGCGGAATGCCTTCCTCCTCTCCGCGAGCGGCCAACTCGGCAAGAGGCAATCCCATCCTGGCTATGCATGTGGTACTCTAGGAAGGAGGTCATGGCGTCAGCAAGAGAGACATCGAGTCATGAAGTGAAACTGTTGACTCACGCGAGCGGAGCTCACAGATACTGCAGTTCCCTCATAGGCCAACCCTGCCATTGCAGAGGGAACTGCCTTGGTTACCAGAGCTTAGGTTGTGGCACTGAAACCCTCGTTAGACGACGTTGTCGTCGTAGAAAGAGTCACTTCGAAGGCCGATGGCGCTTCAGCGTCCGTCTAATCGCAACGAATTACGCCTTGGTCAACAAGTGCATGCAACTGGATATGAAGTAGGCTCACGCTCGGACGCAGTCAAGGCACCGCAGCCCCTCTGTCGGGCCGAGTGGCCACTATCGAAGGGCTGCCTTGGACAATCCGCATCGTCCCTTGCCCAAGAGGAACGCGGCATCGCCAGCAATCTTCCGTGCAGACGCAGCATCCGCGCGTGAACGCTGTCCGTTTCGGAGATCGCTGAGAGAGCAGGAGTAAGCGATGAAGAAGAGGACGAGTTGAGACTTTGTGGCTCACAGGCAACGGAATACGAAGCGCTGCAGATCCTTCATGAGCCTAGAGGCCATCATCGAGGATGCTGCACCAGAACCCCGCACCATCTCTCGTGCACAAGAGATGGATACGGGACGCATCTCGCCTTTCATCGGGTACGACAGGCGTGCACTCCTGTCGGACCAAAATCCAGATCTAGAAAAGACATAAATGTCAGTTGGAGCACACAAACTACTGATGCAGCCCGGCCTACTTGATGCATACACCTGCACGAGCAATGATTGATTGCAAGTGCAGGCCGTTGGATCCTCTTCCATTCGCAAGGCAACGCATGCACACGAGCATTGCGGACGGCGAGCTTATAATGCGAAGGTTAGCCTACCAGAGCATGGAATGACGGCTCACGCTGCGTACTCACGTAGATCCGGATGAGCAGATGGCTATGTGGACCAACTTGTCAGAGTCCACCATATAGCCGGTGTGTAGCAGGTTTGCCAAGTGACCACTTCGTCCGATGCGTTGAACACAACGAGCTTGATACGAAGTAGGAGATGCGCGTGTCGAGCGGCGCGCTGGGAGCTATGACCATGAATAAATCGACGGCACTTTTGTTGTTGTCAGGAGGGACCTACCAGGTGCTCATATACGGGAACACTGGGAGCAGGGAGAGTCGTGTAGAAGAGTTGTAGGGAAGTGGACGAGAGGACGTCTGAAGCAATGCTGCTTCTCGCTGCGGGTCGCCAAAGCCGCACAAGAGGGGGATATCGGGAATGCCGAGGGTCACCGGCCGTGAACGTCTCCGACCAGACGAAGACGACCGAGACGTCGAGCTTGAGTAGGCGAGGAATGCGGGCTGAAGAACAAATGAGTGGACAGACGACAGCGCGTCCGAAAGCACCGAAGATGCTTAAAGAAGCGGTCGCCAAGGCCGTTTCGGTAGGGAATGTCGGGAATGCCGAGGATCGTCGATCGTGAACGTCTCCGACCAGACGAAGACGATCGAGGATGTCGGGCTTGAGTTGGCGAAGTGGAATGCGGGGCAATGCTCGAGCAATTTCGTATCGGACTCGACGGGGATCCAGTCCGTCGAGCCAAGCAGAAGATGGCGAACATTGTGGAGATTGGTGAATCGCGACGGCGGGGAACGTGCGCTTGGTAGTCGCGAATGACGCAGTGTAGGCAGGAGGAAGACGAGGGAGAGAGATGAGGGAGAGAGATGAGGGAGAGAGATGAGGGAGAAAGGAAAGGAGGAGGAGGGGCTACCGCATAATCGTACACATTAGGTGAGAGTCATCTAGGGTTGACCGAGTAACAGTCGAGTCGAGGCAGATAGAGAGGTAACTTTGAGGAGTTGCTGACATTTTGACTTGTTATGAGGGTTATGATAAGTTTGACCTGTTTTCCGGATTTGATCGAATGCGGCCCAGTTCAGAGGAAAGATCGAACCAGAAGGAGACAGCCCAAGAATCAGACAAATCGAGAAGAGAAGTGGCCCGTGAAGACAAGAGAAGAGAATGAAACTGTAAGGGGTTGACTTGAGCGTGTCTGCCGAGGACAGTGTCGTTGTAGTCAGGCTCTACCGCATGGAAAGGAAGTCGAGAGGGCACTGCCAGAGCGGGTAGGAGCCCAAAGCCGCCGAAACATACAGCATAGGCTTGCCAGTCCAGACAAGACGCCCTAGAGGCAGAGAACAGCCTCAGAGTAGCCGTCAATGGGACACCTGGGGAGCAGTGCGAGATCATGGTGTCGACCAAGAACGGGCTGCCAATGAAACCCAGGAAGATGCATCGTCCATGGTCGTGAAAGCCGCAAACATTATCGGCTGGACTCGTGAGATCCATATCCTGCGAAGCAGTCGCTCGGGCTGGCTTGCGACTCGGAGTCTAGTAACCTCCGGCGAACTTAGCAGACACGGGTCACGAAGAACGAAGCTTCACGGTCGATGGGACGTCCCTCCATAAGAGGTCAAGGACGGCGGCTGCATATGTCATCAGCCACCGCTCATAATGCCACAAGGAACGAGAGAGGGCTTACTTTGAGGTGCCTCCGTCCAGACGAGATCGACCATAGGCTCCTTTCAAACCATCCACGAAACTCCTCTGTCGGCATGCTTGACCCAGCTGATAGAGAAGCAGCCCCTCGGATTCCTTGGCAGCGTGAGCCATTGGGCCGTTGAGACGCGAGGGAAGGCGAGTTCAGGGTTCGCGGCCTCTCAGTATGATCATGACACCACGCCGAGGCGAGACGAGAGCAGGTTGATAGCGGGAGCAGGAGCGCCTCATACGCCATCTAACCAGCTCTGTTTGCAGCCAATGCACGCGAGTCAAAGGGGAGGAAGCAGGACTTGAACGAAAATGAACGCGGGAGGAGGGAAGTAGTGGTGGTCGTACGGAGGCAAGGGAGCAAGAAGCAAAGAGGCAGACAAGCCGGTTCATATACCGCGCTGAGAGCGAGGCTGACAGGCTCTAGCATTTCTCGGACAGCCCGTTGAATAGTTCTAGGGTCGATCGTAGTCAGCCTCAGACCATACTCTTTGGCGGTATGTTGCAATTGGGATTTAGACTGAACCTTGCCGTGTTCGCTGCCACCGTGCTCGCTCCGGCATGCGTCCGGAGTGAACATTCGTCGAGTCGGACATGTTGACGAAGAATGTACGTTGGCCGTCGACAATGCTCGACGTTGTAGCAGAATCAAGCGAGCGCCATCATCAAGACCTCCGACACGCACCTTCCCAGATAAGCCACCACTCATCTGAGCCGGCGGCAAGTACAAATCCTGTAAAAGGCTCCGAGCCCAATCGAGTCGACCTAAAAGAAAAAGAAGCGGCCGGTGAATAATCCCCCGCTCGACGCTCGCTCGCAGCTTCCCGGAGGAACAAGCTCCAACCTCAAACAAGCTCTCGGGATCCTACCCGCTGGGCCCGTCGCCTACCATACAGTGCAGGAAGTGACATCGCACCTACGGAGCATCTCCCATCTCCCCGATCCCGTGTACACGCCCGATCGTCATCGCAGGCTGGCATGCTTCGACGCATCCCTGCACCAGCGGTGCACGCGTTCCGTAACCCGCAACCGCGGGGTATATGTAGCGCAGATTCAGATCGACGCATCGCATCTGCGGGCATCTGCGCGCCGTCTTGGGCGACGCTCGGCGGGCTCGCGGGTGGGCGATGCCACACTCACTCCATTTGGAAAAGAGAGATGAGAGATCGATCTGCCGCAGGATTGAATAGGAAGGCAGCCCGTTGCTGTGGATCGAGGAACCTCCGTATACTTATTACGAGTCCGTTGCGCCGTCGATCAAGCCGTGCCTGCGCGTCGTTTTGGCGAAATGAACCCGGCGGAGGATCGTGTTGTGTCCTGCGACTTGGACGCGTCTTCTGGGCCACTACTCGCTGCTAGCAGGGACGGCAGACTCGCGTTTACACGTGAATTGGATTTCATTCAACACAGCAGCAGCTAACGACGCGACGACACAGAGAGCTAGACATGATGAGGTAACACTACTTGGAACTACTCCACACAGACTTGGGTCTCGTGCGACGCGAGAGATTCGCCTAGACAAGTACACCATATTGCATTCGAGCGAGATAGAAAAGAAACGCACAGTGAAACACCTGAAGCAGCTGAAGAGGGTTAAGGATACGAGAAATCAAGCGGCGCGGGGGCGGAACGGGGTGTCGGGGAAGACAGAAGGCTCGACGGGGAGCGTGGGGACACTGGGAAGGGGACGTGGAAGGGAACGAGTGTTGAGGGGCCGCAATCAATGTACAAGATATGGGGTAGGGAGGACACGAGGGGAAAGGAGAAATGGGGAGCCTTCGTCACGTACACCGATTCGTCGTCATCAAAAGCAAAGCCGGTACAATCAAGCGGCCACGCGAGACACCACGAGCAAGCCTTTGTCCATCCAGGCAGGGTCCGTGTGTCTTCCTGCCCAGCAGCACCTGCAGTTTCTTCCTCCACACACCCACCATCTCGACACCTCCCTCCTCTCACCGACGCGCATACTGGTTGCCGTGCTGCACAGGCCAAGCATTCGGCATACCTGGTTGGCCGCCGGGCGCACCGCCCTCATGGCCGAAGCCGGGGTACGGCTGCGGCGGTGGCGCTCCAGGATACCCGCCGTGCTGTTGGTGAGGCGGCGGCGCGTACATGTTAGGGTCGCCACCTGCGCCTGGAGGCGGTGGGTAGCCTGCGCCAGGCTGCGCATAGTTGGGGCTGGTGGGCGTTGCCTGTCCTTGACGAGGTGAGTGCTCGAGTGGCATCTGGGTTGCAACGCCGGGGATGGCGATGGGCGGCGCGCCAGGAGGGATGGCGCTTGGGCGGGCGTGAGGCGAAGTGCTCGGCGCCGCTGCCTGATTCTGGCCGGCGGGATTCTGAGCGTTGTTGTTCGCGGCACGAGGCTGGCCAGAGGCGCCCGCAGATGACGATGCACGACGGCGCTTGCGAGGGTTGCCGCGATCAGACGCGTCGCCCGAAGCCCCGGGCGCGTCTTCGGACTCCTCGTGCGCGTCGTCGTCCTTGTTAGCACCGCCCGAGCCGATGGCGAGGCCACCGGGAACGTTCGGTGGGTGGGCCATGGGCATTGAGGTGCGGTTGAGCGGGGTACCGACGGGCATTGATGAAGGGAGCTGGCCGTGGGGCGCGTTGAGACATGCTTGGATGAGGTTCTTGCCCTCGGGCTGCGTCACGAGGGGCTGGAGCTTCGGCGGTGGTGAAGGTGTAGACGAGACCGGTCTCGGACACGACGAGGAGGAGGACCTGCGTGCCGGTGAGGGTGGATAGCTCGTACGCCTGATGGATGGGCGCGGCGGTCAGGAAAGGGTCGGGGATGATGAGGACGACGAGAGAGGAAAGAGGGACGGACCTTTTTCATGATGCCCGCCTTTCGTTTTGAGAAGGTGATGTGACGTCTGGACTTGTCCTGGATGAATTCAATCTTGATCTTCCTCCTTCCGGCCTTCTTGTCGCCCTTGGGCTTGTCATCGTCGTCCTCGTCGTCCTGGCCGGACTCGCCGGCGTCGGGGTCGTGGACGAAACCGTCGTCGGCGGGTACGTTAGGGTCTTGGAGGTCGTGTCGGGCGCGCTTGTTGGACATGGTGGGTGAAGCCGCGTCGGTGGACTGGGGCATGGGAGTTGGGGGATGCTGGATCTGGTCTTGGGCTTGGGCGTCGAGGGTGGGGTGGGGTGGTCTGGTTGAGCTTGCGATTGAGGAATGGGCAAGGGGGGATGAGCTTGCGGCGGATAGGGCGGAAGGATGTGCTGGATTGGGAGGTCTGGGTGTTGGGCCCTGTGAAAGAGAAAGGGCATGAGCTGGTTAAAGAGGAACGGACAGAGAGAGGTCGAGTTGGGAGCTCGAGCACCCCCAATTCGGACGCGTACCAGAAATGGAGAGGAGCTCTGAGAGGGAAATAACATTCCCATTTTCGCTCACCCTCCCATATATACCCATCAAACAAACAACGCCATCCTCCGCCCGGCACACCCCGCTTTCCCACGCCACCTACCCTATCTTATCACCCCCTCCCACAACCGACAGGTCCATTTCCCCCTCCAGCCCGCCTTCTTCCCTGTCATCCCTCCTTCCTTCCCTGTCCCACGCACGGCCCTCTTGGCTGCTCGTGACTCTCGCAGCAAGGCACCCTCTCCAAATTCAGCTCTAACATGCCCATATGCGGACCCCTCCCTTACCGAGCTAGCCGAAGATCGACCTCGTTGCCGCCCGATTGGGAATCCGCCCAGATCCTTCCGGGCGCGACTCTCCCCATCCTCTCCTCCCGTTCCGACCTCGCTCTCCATTTCCGTCCACCCCTCCCGCCCCTTCTCCTGCCATAAGTACTGCGCGCCGCGCGCTCGAGGCTCTTGCGACCTTCCCGCTGAAACTCTGAAATCTCTCCCTCGCGCAGTGCGATGCGGTGTGATGCTGCGGAGGACTCAAACAAGGTCGCGCGGTCTGGGCGCGAGAGAGGCTTAGGCATCAACAATCATCATGAAGATGCTATACTTGGGTCCGGTAGTCATACGCAACTTCGTTCCGGATGGGGCAGGTCGCTTTCCGCGTTGGGCGGCGTGCTTGTGCGCTGCATTTTGCTTCCGAGCTTCGTAGGCGCCACCGTCCTCGCTTGATCTGCCTCTGTGCGTCTCCCGCGCCCGGGGTCGCTCCCTGCTCGGAATGGCATCCGCCACAGCGTGTTCGCGCTGTCCCAACGAGGAAAGCGTAGTGTCTCTGCGACTGAACGCGCGCGTCTCTGCTCGCAGCGCAATCCCGCGGAGGCTGCTGCAGCGGGAGGCATCGCTGTCAGAATATGATATTTTCCCTTGAAGGAGCGCCGCATCGAGACTCGCTGACAGAAGACATACGTGATTTGTCTTACTATAGCGCCTTCCCGGCCGGAGAACAATGGCGTCGTGGCGGGCCTCTCCAGCTGCCGCCACCTTCAGACTGCTCGCACTTGCAAGTTGCTGCGTAGAATCCGCCGCACGTCCGTAGGGGTGTGGCGCGCATCGTGCATGCCTGTCTGCTAGACTCTGCGGAGTGTGCGGTGGACCGGCGTGCGGTGCGGGGGCGCTATGGACCCCGGTCTCAGCGTCACTGCCAAATGGAGGCATGGACGTCTCAGCGGCGGGATCGAAGTATGCCGGCATCGAGACCCTGGTGTCGTCATACATCCGATCGCCATCCCCTCTTCCCCTTGTCCTCCTCCGGCGTATGACCGACCCGGCGGTCTCGGGCACGACTGTACCTCGCTATTCGCTCAGTACTGCATCCCGCATAGAGCTACGCTACGCTACTCGGCTCCGAGTCGTTGTAGTTGATGCTGTCCCATCATCAGGTCTGCTAGCAACTGTTGCGTACAACACGTGCGTTATATACACCTACACCACAACCGCCTGGCACCATGGGGTATGTTGCGCCAACGCGAACAACCCTGTGCACGCGGCCAAATGGTGATGCATCTTCGCCATCTAATGTTGAACTCTTCACGACATTTGTGCTGACTTTACGTGTCTCTAGAACAACAAGGTCCCATCTGAATCTCACATTCCTGATATCGTATAGCCTCCGTACATCGCCGCGCATGCTTGATGAGCTGCTGCACTGTACGACAGCACGCAAAATGCGAGATGCTGCACGCGCGAATTGCTGTCGGAGACGTTGATCTCAGGGCGTCGATCCTTTTCATCTCGCATTGCTCCCGACGGCGAAGCACAAGAGGCCGTCGGAAGCACGAGTCACAGCGAACGACGATACTCCCCGCTTAACCTCTTAGCTCCATCCCCCGTTACCGTTGGTTGACTTGAGCTCGTCCAAGTACAATTTGCGTTTGTCTAGGGCCAAGTGCATAGTATCTTCACGGCTTGCCGCCACAATCCTACTGAATCCTACGGGTCCTCCCTCGGATCCATCCTGCAATGCATGACGCCATATCCCTCTCAAGTATGCCGTATCCTACAACCACGACTCCTCCAACGTTACCCGCATGCGCACCTTCGATCCATCCACCCGCTTTAGGTCCGCTGGCATAGTCGACGACGGCAGGGTCTCCGCGGATCGCGTACCGCTCGCTCGTCGCCCCAGCATCTTTCTTCTCCGATAGAAGCGCGCACTCCGCTGCATTGATTCCCCGCTGCTTGACATAACGGGGGACCGTGCACTATCGGCCGCATTCGCACCCCGCCTCGCCTCGTCATGCGCGCGCGGCGAGCTGAGGCGCGTTTCTGCAGTCGCGCGTCTTCCCGCTGGAATCTTGAGCGAGATGGTGCGATCGGCTGCCCAGTCTGCCGCGTCTCCTGGAGCCTATTGTCCGCACAATAGGACCCAGACACGACGCCAATGCATCTTCCCCATAGCCGCACGCCAAGCAGGGCGAGAAGGCGCGTTCCCATGCGGTCGCACATCGCAGAAGCCCACCATAGGCTCCTCCCCGCCGGCACCCAGGAACGAAGGTCCCGCCGTTGCCTTAATCATCCACACACCCGTGAGTACCGCCTCTGGAAGCGTACGCGCTCACGCCCACGCTTCCGAGATCGAACCTCCATTGTCCCGCTACAGCTGCCGCCCATGCCCGCCACCGAATCAAATGGTCCCATCTTGTACACGCGCTGTCCCAGGCGCGACGGGCGTGAGTGAGGGGCTGAGTGGGAGCAGTGCACGCACCGGCGGTCCGCTGTTGGTGATAGGACATGTTCAATACGCCGCTCGCATCGCACTTCTGCGGCATGGCTGCTGTGCAGGGTCTGGTTCTATCATGCGGAGGTGTTCTGACATATTTCACCGCAGATGGGGCGAGGCTCGCGATTGGTATAGGTCTCCGTGGCGACGAGCCAATCTCTGGAGTTGCTTCTAGTCAGGGTCACTCTCCCGGCATGCTGAATGTGGGCGTTCGATAGCCTGGTTGGACATTTGTCAAGGTTGGGAAACCTCACATCCTGCCGTTTGCAAACCTGGTCGTCCTAACACTGACAGTAATTCATGCGCACACCGTCGATTAGCCGATTCTATCTGTCCCAAGGTATGACTATCCACGGTGAGATGTTCATCGCGATGCTCAAATCTCAGGCTGCCGCTCTAGCGCAGACACTAGTAAGTAGGCATTGCCGTGCATCTCGACGCCCATGTCGTGACAACTCCGACCCTTGGGAGACACACTAGGCGTATTCAAACCTTCTGATGAGCAAGGGTTGCAGGGCGAAGCAAGCACGCCCGAGGTCGCGCACAAGAAGGTACCCGCTTCGCTGTCGCCGTCGAGGCCAGTGCGGAGAAACTCAAACTGAGGCACCTGCCATTCCTGGCTCGGGACGTGCGGAGTTTTCAGGCCCCGGCATGCATGCCAATGCAGCGTGCGCAGCCTCGCCTCGAGTACGACAATCATCTGCGAGATGTGCCTCATTATGGGCTCGAAGGCAGTATGCCGTTGGTGGATCTGATGGTCCAGACCGGGTCGTGGTGGTGAAGGAGGTGAGCCCACTCCGCTTTGCCGCAGCAGACTTCCAACTCCGGCTGTACACTGTCTCGACACACCTAATTCCATCCATTCTGGCCCTTCAAATTGAGGCGAACTCGTGTTCTTCTTCAGTCGTGCAAGACAGGAAGCACGACCTTTGCCATGTCCGAACCCATCCAGGAAATATGACGCGACTCTTCCAGCTTACACTCCGCTTTCCAATGCTCGCAGCATGGAAGAGCACCCATTAGATGCAGCAGTGGGGCCTCTGAGCGGGTAAAGGCCACCACGCGCGGCCGCACGATGCGAACCTGTCTGCCCAAATATGGGCGATGGGACGCCTTTTCCGGAACGCGCGAACGACTGAGTGGGGAGGAATGCACGATTCAGATACGGTGCGCCAGAAGCACAGATGTGCCGCGTATGCGCTACGCGAGATTGATTCGTGCCATGTCTGCGCTCTCCGGAGCGGCGGCGGCCGTGTGGACGCCGGCTTTCTATCCCTCTCGCCCGGAGTGGGAACCTTGGGACCTGGTGCTAACCATGACCGGCATCTGACAGTTTGAGACGGTCGCCCGAGTGGGAAGCGGGGAATCAGACTCCCCTGCGTTGTAGTCACGACAGACTAACCGTAAGGTGTTCGCAATCTGAGTCTTGTGCTGCTCGGACAGGCAATGCTGTGGTCGAGTCCAGATTGAGGAGAGTAAGTTACGGTATCAAAGCTAGTACAGAAGTGATACAGGTCGTCGGGGAGAAGCATGGGATTGTAGGCTTAGACGAACACGTTGGAATAATAAGTTAGACCGGAACGAAGCGTCCGAGAACACGACATCGATAGCATAGCGGCACAACTGCAAGCGTCTCTATCACCGCGCATCCAAACGGAGAACCCGACCGAGCCCGCAATGCAACGTCCATCCCCCACGTCTAGATCGTATCATCGAACACGGCGTCCATCCGTGCAAGGTATCGCAGGAGATGCAGAGAAGGCGCGGAGACAAAGTGGATGGTGGCGGCGGGCATGAGAACGGCGAGACTGGTTCGTCCAATCGCCCTTTCGCCTCGGGGAAGGGGAGGCTATCCCAGTGGCGTCCTGGCGGTGCGTGCCCTCAGCTTCTGTGCCAATTTGGGCTGGGCCGGGGTCATACGCGCCGCCGCTCGGCCTAATCATGGGTCGCAGGCACGTAAGCTGAAGATCGTCGCATTCGCGTGCTGTCGCATCGGACGGTAGGTTTCTGGGATGAACGCGCGCGGTGGCTGATACAGTGGTGTAAGCATGCCTTCCACAGCAGTCCGACACGAGCGCAGGTGAAGAGTGGGCTGAAGATGTGTGGGTACCGGCAAGGAAAGGCGGCGGCCGAGGAGGACGGTCAGATGGACGGAAATGGCTTAGGATGGCGCATAGGCTCTCCCGCTGATCCGCTGAGCTGAGAACGAGAACATAATGGGCCGCTCGGTGGACGAATCAGGTTCACCGATCCTGAGCGAGAGAACGCGACGGCAGCTATTCACGGCACCGCAGCAGGGGATCTGCGACGCCCAATCTGGAGGAGTACGGCACGAGAACAGGCCCGGGCTGGGCCCGCGAAGCCACCACCTCGCTGAGCGGTGCGAGGCCGCTTTCAGGCTTTCCACGCGACAAAGATGCGACCGGTCCGGCTGGACGGTGGGGGCGAATCTTCAGAAAGGCTCGGGCCTGCGGCATATCCGGGCCAGGAGTTGGAAGGGGCCGTTTTGACGCTAGTGTGACCTGGCTCGCTCGTCCGTCGTGGGGCTCGCTCTGCGTCGAAGGAGAGAGGTGGCAGCATGTGGTTGTCATCATGTGCAAGTGGCACCTCCGTTCCGCAGGTTACTTTGGCGAGAAAGGGGAGAGGGAGAGGATGAGAAGCCACGGCTGCGGGTGTTGGATCCGGCCTTGACACGACGTTCGTACTCGGCCCAGGCGGCACACATCGCCTTCGTAGCTCTCGCGCTCTTCGGAGGTCGAAGGAGAGCATGGACCCCAGCCCATTCTGTCCTCCAGGGCGGTGCCAAGGTACATGCGACTTTTCATATCCCTACGATGCGGTACGGGGAATGAATGCGAGTCAGTCCGTGGTTCGCCCATTGGGAGCTCTGTTTGACATAGCTGCCCCTATGCGCGTTCTGCACGATAAGAACCGCTCATATGGGGGCCGTATGCCAAAACAGTAGAGCAAGGAGACGGGGACGTACAGCTCGAAGCGCCGAAGAAGTTCGTCGAATTGCTCTCTTGTTAGCTCCATCAGAGCCTCCTGCTTTGGGTGACGGCGACGACTGTGAGGAGGCGAAGGCGAGGTGATCAGATGCTCGACCTCTTGTGCTCGAACTGCATGCAACGGTCTCCTGAAAGTCGACTACCCAGTCCCACATCGGTTCTGCACACGCCAGCACCTCCTGGACTCGCAAGGCGAGTATAAGGTTCAGCGCGCGAGGATCGAAGTTAATGGTCTTGTTCGGTAGCGGGTTCATTCCGTGCAGAGGAGGTACCGTGTCGGGGTTCAAACTCGACGCTTGCGCTCGTGAGGCTCCGCTCGCTGTAAGTTGAACGGGGCACGGGAGGCAGAGTGGAGCGACGAAGGGCAGCAGGCGAGATCCCACTGTATCTGGTGGTATCAATGCCGATGAACGGCGACCCCTTCGCCACTTCCCGGCCGTTTAATATACTCATACTTGAGCGTCCCGTCGTGGTCTGGATCTGCTCTTCGCCGTCTAAGCTGGACTGACCCATAGGTGGGTCAGTATGGCGCACAGCGAACAGCATTGAAGCTTTTCCGGCAGTTGATGGTGCCACGCGGGGTGGCGGAAAGTTGATGACGACTGGCGGTGGGGCTCGAACGTCTGCGGCTTTCAGTCAGAATATGTGCGCGCACACAGCATCTGATAGATGATTACCTCGAAAGTGAAGTGGTAGAAGGTTTGTGAGGAGAGAGAGGGGTTCGAGGTTGATGAATCTAACCGCATGCATCTCGTCATAGATTGTTTCGAGTAAGGAATGGTCATGAGGATTGATCGGGGGCCTCTCGATGGTACGAAGGAGCATCGGTGTCGACGATATCTTCGAATTGGACGGGACGGCTCGCAGGGGACGCAGAGTGTCATCTTGCAGCAATGCGCCTTTGACCCGCAACACGTCGTCGAAGGAGTAGCTGAAAGCTAGGGAGCGATGAACAGGAAGGGCATAGACCGCCAAGGGTGTCGCCTGTTCGGAGGAATGCGAACTATCCGTCTGCGGAGGTGTTGGCGGGGAGACATGCCTCGGCTCCGGGGCATCGATGACGGAGTCCGTCTCACGACTGCTCCCAGGGAATCGGAGATCTTCCTCCCACATCTGGAGAAGGCTTAGTCTATAATTCAGACGTCAAGAGAAGGAAGCCTCCGTACCTCGAAAGCGCCACCAGGCTTCATCACACGTGTAACTTCCTATCCAGGGTCGAACGAAGGTCGGCAACATACACGGCAATAAGGGGGTCCCACATAGCCAAACACGTACCTCGAGCAAGCCATCCCACTGATGAAGGAAGGCGTCAATGAGGGTCGCTGGAAAGTTTAATGATCCGAAGACAGACGTAACCTTGTCCTCAGGGACTCCACGAGCAACTCGAACGATGCGACTGACGGACGCAACGTAAATCAGATCAGATCTTGCGCACCTACCGCAGATTCAGGCTGGACCCACTTACACGTAGTCAAATTCCTCATTTGGGAAGGGTAGCCTTTCTAAGCTAAGTAGAATGATCCGTCAGTTGAGAGATTGACCCGCACAGTCATGACAAGGCATTCGCTGGGTTGCTCTCAATGGAGCCATGCGGGCGCCGCACTGACTCGGCACCTGCTTGTATTGCCGGTAATGGTGACACGAGGAAGGTAAGCCGTCCCCAATGCGCACATTGGTCTGGAGAATTCGACGCGCCATGTCATGACGAGGAATCACTCACAAGTTTGCTTGAACCCAGGTGATACGCGAGGCTAAGTCGAACGAACCGACCTGAATCAGGTCTGGATGGAGCGGCACTACGTCTACGCCTAGTTTCGACATAAATGAGTACTCACAAACGGCCGCGATAATGCGCAAGACGTTTACATACCAACGAAGAGCGAGTCCTGCGATTCAGCAATTACAACGATCAGTTATATTTCCTCCCGCGACTGGATCTCAACGCACCTTCCACTCTCTGGCAGCGTTGAGGATCCATGTTCCTGTGCCTGTAAAAACATGAGCGCGTGATCAACGGGGAAGCAGCAGTACCGTACCGCAACCAAGCTCAAGACTGCACCCATGTCACTGTTAGTTTGTTCGATCGTGTGAACAACTGCAAGTCGGAGACTCACACCCGCGCCGGAGCGGTCTTAAAGACGTGCATTGTGATGCTCCCTCCCAACTGTTGCTGCCACAGATTGTCCCACACGTCGCTAAGAAACCTCAGATACCGGACAGCGCAGGAGCTGGGCAGGGACTTACAGGTCGACCACTTGTCTGTCATAACTGCGAGGATATGGGACTTCCTCTGCGGGGAACGCGTGATACTTCCGCCCGCTTCGTATCACAAACTGGTCTTCGCGTGCCCGCATCTTCTGACGTAGTTCTTCAAGGATAGCCCGGTCGAGCGTGGAGAACAGCAGCTCGTTCTTGGCATTTTCGTCCTGCATTGCGCGTTTGGCGCTTCCCCTTGCTGCTCTTGCTTTTCTTTCTTTGTAGAGGAAACTCCGACCCACGCTGATACGAGCGAAGAGGTTCTTATGTCAAGAGAGGCCATATAAGACCTCCGGAAGGAATTCTTCACTCACCGGAAGTGGGAACTCCCAGTCCGCAGCATCTCCAGTGGGCTTCATCTCCTGTGCATCGGAGCGCGGGTGGTCTGACAATGCTCCATCGTGGGCGGGTGATGGATCCGGCGCGTCCGCGGTGGGAAGGCCCTTGATATGAGTGCAGACGCGCCGGGTTGCGCGCCGGTCGAGGCGGTACAGCTGAAGATGACGACGGACTGGTCGGCGGGACATGGTCTTCGTGCAGGCCAGACTTGTCCGAGTGAGAGCCCGATGAGCGCTTTAGGCGGAAGAGCTTGCGCTTGCCAGACAATGACCGAAGCAGGGGGTCTGGGATGGTCTTTGAGGAGGGGTGTAGCGCCTGAACGAGAAGGTGGGCAGAAGCAGGCAATGCAGGGCTGGCTTCCGCAGAGGCTGCACCGGCGCTGTTGGAGCGGCGGCGCGGAGGGGTAGACTGAGAGCGACGAGTGCTGAAGGACGACGATACAGTGGGACGAACAATCATGGCGGCGACAAGCGAACGAGAGAGCGATACAAGAGAGCGAAAGGTGGCGACGAGTTCATGAGGGTGTTAGGCAGTCGTGCAGGGCATTCAAGTGGCGGACGCGAGCGGGCGTGGGCGAGTGAGTGGACGAGATGTGTGTCCTTCCTGGTCGTCGGAACGGTCGGAGTGCTTCTATACGTCGGGCGCAGAATGTCCGTGATCGAGTGCGGTACTAGATGCTGTCTGATGTGGCACTAATAACCGATCGATATGATGGGAGGGTACGCAGTCAAGTCAATGCACGGGCTCGAAGAGGGCGCGGACGGCCAAGAAGGAGGGTGAGCAGAGACGAGAGAGCATCTCGTGTGCACGCTCTCGACGCTCACGGTTGCAGTGTTTGAGGGTGAGACGCAACTGATATAGCGCGGCCCATGTGCCCGTTTGGCGTGCACGAGCGACACCGGTGCCTATTGGCGTGCCTCCCCGTGTTTCCTAATTGAAGGTGAGTATGGTCATGTCAACGTAAGTAACCGAAGAGATTGCGCACGGGTCCTGGAATCCCGGTTGGTTACCAGCCAATACTGCTGTTGCTAACTAACTGCGATAATCTCGTGCTTGGGGCGCATTAGCATCGGATAGCCTATCCCGCCATCGAAAGCTGATGAAAACAGCCACTAGCCCGATCTTGGCTGCCCTCTGGAAGTTTATACTGCCTGCCTTTATTTAGGGATCCCTTCCAAGCCCAACCGCCACGGCGCCTTGTATCTGGCGACGTTGGAAGTTTCGGGGAGAGACAGCAAGAACAAAGCTGCGATGGAGGAGGAGAAAAGCCGGTCCCTGCCCGAGCATGCCGCGATTCGTCAGACGAGTTGAGAAATCGACAGTTTCAGCAAGCGCCGCGTCCAGCTGCCGATGTCTGAGCCTGATCACCTGGTTGTCGGTAGCGGCACTGTAGCGGCGCATCTGCAGCAGCCACAAGCTCGCATCTGCTCAAACAGTCAACACAACGTCAGCGCGAACCGGCAGCATCAGAAATTCAGAACTCAAGGAAGAGAGCGCCGGCGCCGTGCCTGACGACACCCCTGTCTGAACAAGGGTCCCAGATATCGACATGTAATAGATTCAGAGCATGACCAGTAGTCCTGCGGTCGTGCGCGCCCGATTGCGAATATCAAGCAGCAAAGCATGTTACACAGCAATACAATGATGAATCCAGACTTCTTCTCCGCAATGTCCCTTAATCAACGTCCTTGCTCTCCTCGGCATCGTCACCCTCATCTCCCGCGTCGCCTTCATCGTCGGCCTCAGCGTCCTTGCCCGTTGCGTCCCGGATACCGCTCTCGGAGAAGCTGAGGATACCTGCCATGTCCAGCATCTTGACGACCTCTTCCGCGCGCTCGATGCTCATTGAGCCAAGCACCTTGTTGACTTCTTCCAGGCTCTGGGATTTGAGCGCCTTCTGCAGGGGTTCCTCGAAGCTCTCGAACACGTCCCACCGCATCTGCAATGCCTTTCGCACGTCTTCGACGTCGACGTCCTCAAAGCCAGGGCCTTCCAGCTGGAGGTTCTCTGGTGGAGGCCCATCGGGAACGTTGAACGTGATAGACTGGTTGGGGTTCTCTGGCACGAGTTGGATCTGCTCAGCGGCGGCTTCCTCCGCCTTCGATATCCGGACACGCTCGACCAAGTGCGCGTAGGTATCCGCAACATCCTTCTCGAAGACGGATGTTGCCCGAGGGTCACCCGACATCATCCTGCGATTGTGTTTGAGAATATATGTCAGGCTCAAAGGAAGGACGACTCACTTTCGGAAGAACAGTGACGGGCCATCCTTGCCGAGCTTCTCGCAGTACTGCAAGAGCAAGCTCTGGTGAACGCATTGCATCGCCCACTTCGCATCGCCATTACTTTGCGCACGGAAAGCGGCAACCAAAAGCGCATCCGACGCGCCCGGGACGTAAACATCGCGATGTGCTTTGATGAACTCCCAGGACTCCTCGTAACCCTTCAGAGGGAGGCGAGAGAACTGCTCCAGGGATGGCGTCAATTCGGGCAACTCATCGTCGTCTTCGGCAGGACTTCGATGATGAAGACGCTGCAGCGGAACTATAGGCCTGGTTGAATGGTGCGGATTGAACGCCCTTGGGATTGAGGACCTCAATCTCCGTGACCTTCTGCTTGGGCTTGTCGTCGTGAATCGCGCCCTTGACGGGTGGCGGCGCCGGCTTCGGTGGCACGTACTGAATACAGTATATCGTGAGCAACAGAGCGCTGCAGCAGAGACGGCATACACACGTGTGAGTCAAAGCCCTCGTGCAGATCCTCCATGGTGATCTTCTTGTGCTGCTCTTCCTCCTCATGGGCAAGATCCTTGCGCAACTTCTCTTGGTGCTCGTCGAACTTCACGAGGTGCTCCTTCAGACCAGCAACCAGCGCCTCAGATAGCTGGGGGTCGTCCTTCTCGACGCCCTTCTTCTTCGCCTCCTCCCATACTTGCAGCAACAGAGCGAGCAGCATCTCGTCGTACGTCTTCTGCTCGGGCGCATTGGTCGGGGGCTTCTCGGGCGAAGGGTTGGTCTTGAATCGCTCGACAAGAGAGGAGAAGTGAGGCGCGCCCTGAGCCTCAACTTCCTGAGTGATTTGCTGGAGGCGGGGCTTGAGGACTTCGTTGCAGGCGATGTCGGCCTTCAGCTGAGCGATCCGCATCTTCCGCATCTCCCGCTTCTCATGGATATCGCGCTGCTTCCACCTGCACACAGTCAGCGTGGAACACTGCAGCAAATATCAACGAACATACCGAATGAGCGATCTCTTGTCAACATTCGGGTGCCCCTCGATGTCCGAGTCGTCTGAAAGCTACAGACGCGACGCCACCGATTCAATCTTCCAGTACGCGGGCAACTCAGCTCGTCTCGATACATACCTCAAGTCGATCCCACTTTGAATAGTTCAGCGGCATGGCGGATGGTATCAGATGGGGAGTTGTTGTGGTTAGAGATGAAGCAGGGTATAAGACGCGTCGAAGCTGCAGCACCCAAATACAAGGTCGCCGTCATAACAGACATGATCGCTACCGCAATCGACCTTTCTGGAAGCTGCCAGAACAACGCTGCAGTGACTTTCATCCGCATGCGTCAAACCACATTGTTGTAGCACTCTTGAACCACTCTCTTCATAGCGGAGGTCCCATAGACTATGGATGTTGGGTAGATGCGTACAGGATGTCCTGGAAATACGGTCTTTCATCGTCAGTAAGTAATTGCAGCAGCGCATGAGCACGTCGCCCTTCCCGCGGCAATCGCACAAGCGCCCAGTGGCGGTGCTCAAGCCGACGCGTCTCAACGGGCGCTTGATCCCTAGGACCTCACGGGCCCCCTGGCAACCTGTTCATGTCACTTCATCGAACAGTACCCTGGGCCTAAGTACCACTGGGTGTACCGCTAATCGACATCACTAGGACTCAGATAACATCTTACTCACTACAGGAGAGACGTCTGAGACACTGCTATGACTCCTATGGCAAGAAGGTTCTCTTGTTTACATCCAAGCTCGGGCTTAGTGGGCCTCGGAGTCAAGATGATAGCTCAGACACATCCCTGCCGTCCTTTCTGTCAGTGGACTGCTCTATAGGCGTTTGTTCTTCAGTGAATATATCCATGGGTTATGCTCGTGTCCGCTCTCTTACTATGTATCTGGGGAGCCCCGATGAGACTTGCAGTTGAACTACCTAATCTAACGTTCGAAACCAATCGTCTCGGCACTATATACAGCCAGGCTGCGAGGCAATGCTCAGTCTTTGCGGCTCGAAGGCGGGCGTCGTTCTCGGCGTGCGCGACTGGCGGGCGGACGACCCAGGCTCGTCGCTGCTCATCGACGCGCACTTCGCAGCAATACTGTAAGTATTGCTGCGCGCGATCCCGTGACCGTGGTGTAGCCCACGTGGAAGGTAGGTGTCTTCAGAGTTATGAACGGTTCTCCCTTTTAGCTAGCGCGATACCCCTCTCCACCGGCCACCGGCACTGCGGACATCGGTGGCCGATCTTCTGTGTTTTCTTGACCCCAATCCTGAGTCTTTTGCGGGACCAGACTTCGCGTTATGGCGCAGTCGTCGTGGACGGCTGACCGGGACTCAAAAGGCTTGCTCCAGTACCGGGTGCGCCATCGGGACAAACATTGGCGGTCCCGCATCGTGGGGTGTGTTCCTGCAAGGTGGAGAACAGGTTGCTGCGCCACACAATTTTTCTGCCTTCCGACGTCAGCAGCACATGGACCTGCAGGCGCACTTGGTGAAGCTGCCATCGACATATCATAGGCAGTAGCGTTTGAACGATTCTTCGGCGGTCCTCGGTAAGTTGCTTGTATGGTATCGCACTCTGCAGGCATCATTCGTGAAAGACTGCCGTGAATTATATGTGTTATGATCTTAAAAGTGGTGCTGACTGTCGCAGCAAGGTGTCCAATTCATCTCTCATTACGCAGTAACGGCGCGGCATACGTCAAGTTCTGGGCCTTCAGCAATACCCCGGGCGCTCGTCACAACCCCGCACTTTGTTATTCGTGTCATCGAAATTCTCCCCTGCGACCAACACCCCCGATCGACGATTGTAAAAGCATCTTCCTCTATTCGATCTCACTTTTTCCGGGGCAGGTTGCGTTCGGGGTGCCCTGCGCCACCCCCGTCTGCCTCTGTCGCCGGTGCCGACTGGCCAAGGCCTGTCGGCCTGAGGCCCACGCTCGTCCGGGGCTTGCGCAAAGGAGTGGTGAAGCCCTCGACGTTGAGGGACTTTGCACTGATATAGACGCGGTGCGAGGGGGCGGGCTCTCGTACTGTATAAAAGGACAGCGGTTCTGCTCCTGGTCGTTCCTCACGAGTCCCTCTCGCCAACTCCTGTCCTTCTTCGGTCTACCATCCGGTCGCTCTTTGCCTCTACCACTCTCGCTATGTCGCCTTACACCGTTCTCTTCTTCCTCTTCGCTCTCGCATTCACCGCGTTTGCTTCCCCCGTCGACACCGAGGGTGCTACTTTCATCGAGAAGCGCTCTCGCACCGGTCGGGTGAGTAACTTGAAGTGTTCGATGTTCTGCTCAGGCGCTGATATCGCTTCTGATTCTAGGGCACTTGGTTCGATGTTGGCCTTGGTGCATGCGGCAAGACCAACAAGAACAGTGACAAGATCATTGCGATCTCGTCTGACATCTACGGCAACGGCGGCTACTGCGACAAGGTTCGTCCGCCCGCCGTTTTCCCTCCACTCATTACATTGTTACTTACCACATTGTCGTTTATGCAGAAGGTGAAGATCAAGAACACCGCCAACAGCAAGACCGCGACGGCCACTGTCCGTGATGAGTGCCCCAGCTGCGGTGCCAACGACATTGGTACGCCTCTCTCATGACTCCTGTTTGTGCTGCTAGTGCTAACATGTGGTCTCCAGACATGAGCCCGTCGCTCTTCGAGGAGCTCGGCGACCTCGACACTGGCGTCCTTACGGTGACCTGGGACTTCACCGACTAAACGCCTGCGCGTTCTGTCTCCGGTGACGCGTCGCTTGCCGACGTGACCAACACTCCTTCGGTTTCGTATCGCCTAGACCCTCCACTTCCTGCAGCGAAGGGACCGGTCTGAGGCCTTGCGCCAAGCGCGCACACATCCACTGCTAACTTATGCGCTATCTCAACACTAGACTGGGGGAGGAAGGAGAAGAAGCATGTACTTATGAAAAGGGCCATCTCTGTAGCATAGTACCTTGTAGCTGCATGTGCTTGTAGCATGGTCCACCCTGGATCTGCGCTCGGCCTGGTGCCAGCGCGGCAAATAGACGCTTTCCATCTACATGCTCAAATGGCCCGAGAGTGTTCCCCGGAGTTGTCAGCGTGAACTGAGATGACGCATCCATACGTTGGCGTTCGGTAGCATATGTCAAGTACGTCGATTCTGAAGAAGATGCGCGACTTGGCGTCAGTGTGGGCGCTTGGGTCTAACTTATACATAGTACTACTTAATCCGTAACGATTCCAGTGCCCCCTTCGTTCAGCCACTTCGTCAACAGCGTTCTCATCGAACCATAGCAACGTTGAATTTCGACTACTTACTACCTTATACCACATAACCTTCCGACTACAGCATGAGACAGTACTCAGTTGGTGCCGTGACCCTTCGCCAGTGAATTGACGAGCTTTCTGACCGCGACATGGCACTTTTATAGATCGTTACTGGTTTCTTTGCTCAAGACGACCCAGCCGCAGACGGTGTCGCGATCGGAGCAGTACGTCGTCGAAATACAGAAGAAGCCGTTATCACACCCTCACCATGATCTCTTCGCGATCATGCTAGCTGCCTGATCGATTCGGGCTGCTTGATGACTCTCCAGATCGGTGGGAGAAATTCAGGAAACATATTGACGACCTGAATGCCACAGCGCCCGAAGGGACGCAGTACAAAGTCTTCTTCTTCATCAGACACGGACAGGGATATCGTACGTTGTGTTGCATGCATATCTTTCGCCCAGCTCATCTTAGTATGGCAGATAATGTCGGCGAGGCAAAATATGGCACCAAAGTATGCACCCACATAATGCCGATATTGCGGTCTACGAGTCCACTGACTATGCGTGCATACAGCTGTGGGATGAGTGGGTATCTCTCCCTCACGCATGCGGTGACGAAAACGTCCAGCTGATTTCGAGTCGTGCCACTTCAGTCATTGGTCCAAGCTGAACGGCGACGGGGAGATTGTATGGGGTCCGGATCCGGACCTGACTCCCCTTGGTGTAGCTCAAGCGGAAGCCGCGCGTCGGCTATGGGAGACAGAGCACGAACACGGCGTGCCGTTGATCGAGACACAGTACGCAAGCCCGATGCGTAGAGCCCTGCGCACTTGGCAGAAGATCTTCGCGGAAAGCGGCCTGCTAAGCCAGGAACAGCGCCGCGTAACGATATTGGAGGTGCGGAGTGGCAGCTAGCAAGCGGGTGGCAGGATTGACCGATGGCACACTCATATCACTCAGTACCTACGGGAAGAATATGGCGAGCATACCTGCGACTCGCGCTTTCCGCGGTCGACGATCGCTCAAAATTTCCCTCCGCCAATTTACGAGTTTGAAGACGGTTTCGCCGAAGAGGACACGCTGTGGAGAGCCGATGAACGCGAAAGCACAGAACACGTCCGAGAACGCGGGCGAGCAGTGCTGGATCGCATCTTCAAGAGCGACAAGGAAACTTGTAAGTTGCTGTACTACCTAGCAATATCATCTGTGTTGACGCGCATGCTGCAGACATCGGCATCACCGCTCATAGTGGCATAATCAATGGTTTTATCGGAAACATGGGCCGACCCCGTTATCCGCTCCCTACCGGAGGTGAGTAATCCAAGGAAGTACTGGGCTGCTGTACTTGAGCCTTGTTCTAGGAATCCTCCCTCTGGTTGTTAAAGCCGATACAGTTGATCAGGCATTATAGTAGTAGAGCCTATCGCCAGTGGGCATGTACGGCTTCCTTCTCCAGAATCCCTCCGCGATCGCTCTCATTGAACAGCATCGCGAAGGACCGAAAGGATCAAGGGATGTGATCTGGATATACCGACATATATACCCATCTCTGGCCGATCGAGTTGCATACATATTTGCCCGAGTGATGTAGCCGTAGCGAAGTCGTACAATTTGCGTGTGTCCATCCAGCCGCAATTGAGGCTGGAGATGAAAATGAACGCCAGCGGCTGGCTGCAATGTGCATGTCTACTGAACTGCGTCCGGTATAAGCGCCAAAAGGTGGTCCGTGCGTGAGGAAGTCGAGCGCTCGTTGATCTCTCGACATCATCGTCCACATCGTCCTCGCTGTTCTCGCTGATCTTGCTGTGACTATCGTCGTCTGGCGCGCCTCGTCTCGTCTATCTTGGTTTTGTACATTGCGCATGCGCGTCTTCCTTTTGAATAATGTCTGGATCAAAACTAGCTGAAGGGGCTGCTAGTCAGTCGGCGACCACTGTTGTTTCTGAGGACTATGCTGCTGCTCTTAGGGCTGCTGCTTTGAAAACTCTCAAGCCCAAGAAGCGCCATGCAACGATCTCGCAAGCGGAGCCAATGCTCCCGCAACGTCCGCTCCTCACAGTGGATTCGATTGAACTTGACTATGGGCAGGAGGAACCAAGCGGCGCGTCCTCTATCGCATCATCTCCAACAACCGCATCCGCCAAAGCCGCTGTCCCTCAACCACCCATCCCAGAGCCTATGCAAGTTGATAACATGTCAACAAAGGAAGAGGGCGAAATTGAAGAGGGCGAAATCAGCGACTCGGAGATGGCGCCCCCAACACCCAAGGCGAATCCCTTAACGCCGCTGCCGGGCAAAGAATCTGGTATCCATGCTGTAGAGGAGCCCCCCATCTCCAGGCGCAAACAATCGCCACCTATGGCCGACCTTCCTCACCTTCAACCACCCGCACTTCCTCAACTTCCCTCGTCAGTTGCACCCGCGACGCTCGTCGATGAGAATCATGTAAGGCCAGGCCTTGCTCGTAAGTCTATTAGCCACATCTTAGATACCAGTAGCTGACGTCTCGAGCTAGTGACCCAAGCTCAGTATGATACAGCGAAAGACATCATTCTTGATCTTCTGGGCTGGGGTGTGCCTCCGGAATATCTGGTCAGCTGTGGCCTTAGTCGGGAAATCGTCTTCTACGTCTTCGTGGAGCTGAACCTGCGGCTTCCATCCAATCTCGATACCACCGGCCTGCCTCCGATACCAATACCCTCAGCGTCTCAAGCGCCGCCTTCTACGGTCTTATCTCCTCGACCGGCGCAATCCCACCCTAGCCTTCCTTCAAAGCCCCCTACTCAAAGCGACACATCAACTAGTGCTGTGCCTCCCATACCTCGTCCCTTGTCTGCGACTGCGCCACCCTTCGTTCCCAGTGCCGTTGATACGAACGGCTCATCTGCGGGCCCTTCATCCGCTAGCTTGCACGATATGGAACAACAACGTCGACAAGAACTTCTTGCCCGTAAAGCTGTTCTTGCGTCGCGCAAGCTAAAGAAGAAATCTTCTCCAGCTGTGCCGTCCTCCCATACCGCAGACAAGCATAGCTCCGGCGGTGATCGCGTTGTGAACGGGATCATTCCGACAAAGGCTGTAGAAGACTTTCTCCAGAGTATCGAACCAGCTACGGAAGCTCCGCCGATACCCACGAGGATCTCACCACCCTCCATGTATGACATGGATATCGACGATGTGCCAGGGTTGACTACAACTATGCAGGGTCCGATTACGGAGTACACCCCGCTCCCTCGCCCACCTGCTCCTGCCTCACTATCGATCTCGGCTTCAAATTTTACTACGCCACGATCCCCTGTCCTCCCTCAATCTGCTGTCTCATCCGCTTCTGATCGTTCCTACGAAAATGCACCTTCGGCTTCGTCTGCTAGCTTCAGCTCAACGCCGCTATCTTACGACGGCGATGCTGAGATGGATGCTGTTCCTGGGCTCTATCAGCCCCCTCCAGACGAGCGGAACATATCGAAGCCACGGAGAGGAACGAAGAGGCCAGTCGCCTCTGACTTTGTCGACATGGACTCAGGTCCTTCCCGCGCTGGCGTCAAGACCCCCACAGATTTCTCCCGGGCAAATATCCGCAGGAAAACTACCGGATTCGCCGGCCTCACGCAGAGACGATGCATCATCGACCTGAGTGATAGTGAAGCGGAGGAGGACAACTCCATGAAGCAGGATCTCGCACCGTTACGAACGGACTCTCGCGGCCCCAAGGCAGCAAGTCCTCAGCCATCTGCCGCACCAACGCCAAGGCATCATTCCCCGAAGGTTGTCGTCCCTGCGATAACGCCCGCGATCCTTGAAGAGAAGGAAGCAGAAATCCGCAGGATGCGTGAACTGATTGCCCAACGCGAGCAAAATCGCAAGAAGAAACTTGCCGCTGTGAGTCGGGCTCAATGTTCTTGCTGCCCCGCATGCTCATTGTTAGCAGTCCACTCGATCCACGCCAGTCGCTACTGCCATGTCGACCAACGGTGTCCCGATCAAGCAGGAGGATGACGACTCTGCACGCCTTCGTTCGTTCGAGCCTTCGCGAAGCGGGTCTTCAGCGACGCCTGATCCTGCCACGAATGGTCGTCCCCATGACTCTCAGGATGAACGATCAGTATTAGCCGCTCTTCTTCCACATGGTATGCTTATTTTCAACTATAGACATGGCTGCCTCGTGCTCACCGCCATTCAGAAACTGGCGAGGATGGCACCGTCTCGCTGCTAGATTCTCAGCCATCAAGCAGTGCTGCGACTCCGACTGGTTCTCCTTTTCCTACAGCAATCCTCCGACATGGCCTAATCAACGCTCTGCAGATGTTACAACGAGAACGCTAGAACATCCCACCACCGGCGATCAAGGCAAGTCTTCGCGTTCCCCAGGTCTATCGCTTCCTCCTTCCTTACCTAACTCTCTTGCTCGGCTACTCCCATCTCCCCTGTGCAACCGGTCCGACTGCGCTGGATCACACCCTTGGTAATCTTCGCTCTCTGATTCTGATCTGGTATATTCTATCTGTCAGTCATCACGGAAGAAGCACGACATGAACAAGTGGCAAGGATCTTTCTCTCTTCCGCCGCGTCACATGCGGCTGTACAGCTTCGTTATTGACGTCCGTTCTTTTCGTTCCCTTCATCTTTCACATCTCTTTCTCTCTATCGGCAACGGTTTCTTCCCGGCTTCCTCCATGCTTTCCATCTGTCTTCGTGCTCTCAACAGGTTGTAGATACTCAAGATCAGTCTGATGAAGTCGACGTCATTGGCCATAATCCAGAGACGTCGACTCAGGTACGTGTCAGAGCTCCTCGACTCTCCGTGCATGGGACGCCCTTCAGGAGATATCGTCGTGACTTTGTTCGCTTATTTCTCTCTTACAGATCACTTCAAAACTGCATAACGATACCAGCGATCAAGCGACTCCCGAGGCTACGATCTTCTCATCCTATCACTCTCTTTTAGACTACCATCCTCTCTTGCGTGATCACTCACGGCAGGATTCTGCCACTGAGCCACCAGCACACTCTGCTTCGAGCGGAGCGCCATCTAGTACTACTCACCAGCCTATCGTTGACTTGGAACCGCTCAAGGAAGAGGCGGTGATGAAGTATCTCTCTAGTGGTACGGGACGCATTTGTCACTATGAAGTACCGGGTGGTGGGGAGTGTAGAGACAAGAACTGCGAAGATGTCCATCTCTCCCGAGTCTCCTCAGTGGAACCCAGTGGTATGTGCATTTGCCTGTCGTGCCGGTTCGCTGACCCCCTACATTGCCTTTTATTCTTGAACTCTTCTCGGTCGAATGATCTTACAGATGAGGACACTGCTCAGTACTTGTGTTCCTCAATACCGACTGGTTGGCGGTACGGTGTCAAGGCATTCCGGGACGCGCTTGATGTAGCACGGCTGCGCCATCCGACGATGCCCTTCGACGCGCGCGTTCAAGAGGCTCTATCTGCGCTCGGATTGCGATGACATCCCGACATCGACTCGACGCAACGTCAACAACCAGCTCCCCTACCTCGTGGCCCTGCCGGCACTCGACGGACGGATGAAGACGATCATGGAGATCGCACTAAAGAGCGCTAGGCGCCACCGGTCGCTACCTGTGCGAGGTTGCGGCCGGCAGAGATAGACGACGCGGTATTGTGGGGCGTCCCGCCTCGCGCGGATGGCCCTGTAAGCTGCGGTTAAGATGACGAAGTTCCGTCCATGGCTGCTCTGGATAATCTCCCGCGACGGCCGCGTATATAGTTGTATTACCTTGTTGCATATCACTGTGGAATTGTATCATGCATCAGCTTTGTTGTTTTCGAAATCGTCGTGTGCATGCAACCTTGGGATGCCCACTACAGCAGATATAAGACTGAAAAAATGTGCATCGAAAGAAGCAACGTGACATTAGACGAAAGCGACTACAAAGCGAAGTGGTATCGTCATCGTGAAGACGTGTCGTATATCGTACATCGTAAGAGTAGCGTTCAGATCACTTCTCAAGACATGTCAAGACACCAGGACCGTTTGAACAGTCCGGGGGTGCCTAGTGCCTTCCGCTCACAGGAGAGCAAAAGCAGAAGCCACGACGCAACCCATCGCCCACATGTGCGCGTGGCTAATTGTAACGGCCCGAGCGACCGAGTTCGTAGCAGCTGTCTGAGAAGGCGAGGCGTCCGACGCAGCCGTCGCGCTTCCTGCCGCAGCATTCGCACCACTGCCAAGCGTCGCAAAGAAGAGGGACTGCGAGGAGCTCGCGGGCGCGGTCGAAGTCGGCTGGGGTGACGCTTCTGGGGTGCTCGCTGAGTCTTGGGTAGCCGTGGATACAGTAGAGGCGACAGCCGTCGTCGAAGGAGCCGCAGTAGACGATGAGATAGCTGAGGCGGTCGGGAATGCAGAAGATGAAGTGGTGTTGGTGCCGATGATGGTGAACATCGGGCTGATATCGCCTGAGCTCCCGAACACTACAGTAGGATATCAGCATCTGTGCGCGAACGCAAGGACAGCGAAGTGCTCACAGCAGACGATGTAGTTGTTCGCGGAGGGAACAGAGGGGACCGTCAGGCTCACGTTCCCGGCCAGGAAAGGGAATCCCGACACCAGCGGACTCTCTGCGGATGCGCGCGTCGATCAGTCGAGGAACGATGTACACGGGCTGCGGATGTGCGCGCGCGGCGGGGAAGGCGAAGGCGACGTACCGATCATCAAGTGCTCATCGCCATCTGGGGTGAGGGTGCCGAGGATGATGCTTGCTGTGGGGTTCGACGGCGGGGTGCCGTTCAGTGCCGCTACGTCCCTACACGTGCCGTTAGGACGCGGGACGGCGTAAGTTGCAGGCAGGTATTGACGCACCATGTCACGATCTGCGTCTCGCCGACTCTCCACACGGTCTGTGCGGTGGGGTTGGTGATGGGCGGCTGGACATCGTCGCGGTTCTGGAGGTACACGGGTTTCGCGAGTGCTGTACCAGCGAAGGCGAGGACGAGGGTCGCGATGACTTGCGCGAACGAGGCGAACACCATGTTGGCGAGCTGTCCTTGAGCGTGCGTACAGGGATCAGGTATATGAAGGCTCTGGGTCAACTTCGGCCTGAGAGAAGGTCCTGTGGGGCGTGTCGAGCGTGAGGAGTGGACGTAGAGCGCGGCGTGTCGAGAAGTTCGTTCGCAGTACGAGATCCGGCAGAGGACAGGCTCAGGTCTCAGTACTCAGTCGAATGGTGACTCCACGAGGTGAACGTGCTCGGGCTCGTCGAACCGCGGCGGACGTGACGGTGGTCGTGCAAAGTCGAACCAGACCGACGAGCTGAGACGGCCGTCGCTCGGCTTATATGGGGTGCCTGGTTCATCCGCGCGCGGCGAGTCTGCCGACGGTAAGGGCGTGCGACCCAGAAGTCGATAAGGCTTGAGCCGTGCCAATTATGTTCCGTATACGCGTGGCAGATCAGCGTATGCTCGACTTCTCTGCCATCGTTGCGATGGTGAGTTGGGAGAATGCAGAGATATGAGTGTCAAGTGGCGATATGGTGGGAACAGGAAGCGTCGGTGCTGGTCAGACGCGGTAGGCCCATTCACTCTAGCGGCTCTAGGTCGCGCATTTCGCGCTACACCCTTCGGAGATTCGCACTCGCCGCTATCATAATTATCGAAGGTTCTCTGCAAGCGACAAACAGCAGACGTAGATGTGTGCACTCCTAAGGTGTACTAGAGACTCTGCAAAAGCCGCCATTTCTACGTTGAAGTACACATCCATGGGATTATGTCGGCGAGCTTATAAATAGTGGTGCCCAGTCGTCGAAAGAATAGAGCGCCGTAGGGTCCGATGAAGGAACGGGACTTGAATGAGTGGTAATGCCTGTGCGCAGGCAGGATGTGAGTTTTAATGCCTATGCAGGCAGCCTTTCAAGAGTCGGTATTAACGATGCTGAAGGGTGGGCTGATGTCGTCGGCTGTGCCGAACACTGCAGGATGAGCAGGGGGGTGAGCGTGGAGGGGTCGCAGAAATTGCGCGGTACATACGGCAGACGATGTAGGTGTCTCCGGCGGGCACCGAGGGTACTGTCAAACTGACAGTGCCTCCCAAGATGGGGAAACCAGAGACAAGCGGCGTCTCTGCATTTGGACAGGTCAGTGAGGGCGCAAACCTGACAGGAGCAAAGCTCTTGAGAGACGTACCCCACATCAGATGCTCCTGGCCGTCTGCGTCGATTGTACCCAGAAAGACTTTCCCCAGGGGGTCAGATGGTTGGGCTCCGTCGAGAGCTGCGACGTCCCTGTGAAGAGAATATATTCAACTGGTGCTCAATAGAGAGTTTCCCAAGCCAAACATGCAGCATACCAAGTGATTGTCTGTACATCTCCTACCCTCCAAACGGCGCCGGCGATGGGCTTCGTGATTGGAGGAGATACGGCGTCCCTGCCTGTAAGATGAATAGGGTATGTGGTGGTTGGAAGAGCAACAGCGAAGGCAAGGACGAAGGACAAGAGTTGGAAAATCTGCACGAATTGCATGGCGTCAAGGAGGGTGTAGAGTATTGGGTTCAGAGGAAAGCGTCCGAAATGAAGATATTAGGCGGATGTTAGGAGAGGCAAGTAGAAAAGCCAAGGCGTTACTGGAGGTTGGAGGACGGCCATGCTGCCGATGCAGCTTTTGTGTTTCCGACGGCGGAACCTTGACTGCGAAGAAGATGCGATTGACAAGGTCAAGTTTGACACAATCATAGGATCTGAGGTGGGAGTAGGTTTTTGCAGCGGCCTGAGAGAAAGCGCATATCATGCTCTTGATGAACGCGCACGGGGATGATGCAAGCATCAATGGCCTTAGACGAGAGTCCAAGACAAGACATGGGTTGTGAGATCGCAGGCTCGACTCCGGAAGGAGGAACACCTATATGGTAGTCATCGCGTAGGAGACGATGCTTGTATCTCCACGAATCGGTGGTAAGTGGGCCGCGGTAACTTCTTGCATGCGTCCATTGAATGCAGAAGCATCGCGAGAGTACACCGGCGGTGATGAACCATTTTTAGAGGCAACAGCGAAGGCACCAAAGTCGTTTCAGGTGGCGGCGATACTGTAGTATCAACATTCGAAAGCAGTGCCGATGCAGCTCTAAGATCCCAGGTACGTTTGTTGTGATCAGTGTGTACGCGAGATGGAGGCCATGTTAGCTGTGTACCTTGGCGATGGGTAGGAGAACAACATAGTTGTCGACTCACTGCAGACGGCATGCAGTCGATTGTCAACGTGCACACCATTGTAACTTGGTTGAACAGAGCGCTCAGCGCTCGTGTTTAGTATCACGTCACTGATGGCACGGTGACACATGGGATCGAGAGGGAGCGAAGCGCCCGACCAAAGTGAGTACGCGACGCTTTTGTGGCGTTGCCGGGCGGGTTAGCTGGGTGACAATGTCTGGCATCGCCATCAGACACGCCATGCCGGGCGCAAAGCCTGCGGATGAACCCTCTCTCTTGAGCTCGGTCCCCCACCACGTCGTTTGAGTCCAAGGTCGTCGAACAGTCACCGCTCATGGCGCGCTCCGGTACCTATCGAGCCTCCCTGGTGGCGCTCTTGCTCTGCTTGACACACGCCCTGGCACTCAACATCGCTCGTGCGAAGCCGGACTCTCCGCCCATCACACTTCCGACCGCTCAGAACGGATGGAACTTGGGCACCGTAGAGACCGTGAAGTGGTCAGTCATTCTACCTATACACTCGTCGGTAGGCGATACTGATGCGTCTTATTGCGCTGCCAGGCTCACGGACGGCTACAACGTCAATGGGACGGGCAGCATCATCTTTGGCTTCGTTCAACACAATGGGAGCGTGGACTTCTGGATAGGTATGCGTTTTGAGAAGTAGTATCGTCAGACCAATTGCTAAGAAACTACTCTCACCAGACCAACCACTCGCCGAGGGCTTCCCGCTTGCAGATGGGATTGTAAACGTCCGGTGCCCTTCCAACGTGCCCGTCAATCAGCGTTATGTCGTTGCTCGTAAGTCGTTGATTGCACTTTTCCACGCGAGATGGGAGGCTCTGACGCACAGATCGTGCCTTTCGCAGTGCTCCCGGATGTGACCAACCAGAGTCCACCCTTCCTGGTAATTGACGGGGACAATGTCGACAGCACAGCTCCAGCGATACCCCCGGCGACCCTCCTCACTACAGGGAACGTTCCTTCCGCGACTGTTACGCGGACAAGCGTTGTCGGCACGATCCCTCCTCCGTCCAGCTCGGCCGCCACTTCGAGTGCGAGCAACTCGTCCACTCAAGCTGCGCCAACATCGAGCGATTCTCAACCTACGCAGACGGGGTCGAACACGAACAGTGCGCTATATATGGGCGATGGTAATGCTGTCATAGCGGCTGTCCTGAGTCTGATCGCTGTAGTTCCCGGACTATTGCTTTGAACGATCATGTGTTTTTCCGTGTGAGTACGGCTGTGGCTAGACGGTGACTGGTGGCGATGCTCATACAATATAAGCTCTCTCATAGTCGTGTACTTACATCGGTACGCGTAGCAAATGCACCAACATCTTCCTCGAGATGTAGGCGTCCGTCCTTGCAAGCTCGCCAGTATCATGCAGCAAAGTCAGGAAAGTGTGGTGCACCTGGAGCTATTCGAAGACTCTGCGCTCAAAGCCTCTGTCGCCGAGCCTCCTTGGCGGTGATAGGTGGGAGTGGTCCTGACACTTCCTGACCACAAAATGATCGGAATAAGCGATGGTGTGGTTTGCTCCGGAGTTTCGACTACCAACTTGCCAGTTATAAGTATTCTCCAGTGCCACAGCACCTTGCTCTCCTTGTCCCTCGACCGTCATGGTACATGTTGACTGGATGACACTGCTTCTTGCCATCGGTTGCCTGTTGAGCGCTGCGGCGGTGCAACCGGTGTTCCAGCCGACGATGATCAGTCCAAATAGCTCCGATGTGTGGACAGTCGGAGAAGTGAGATCGGTCCGTTGGTACGTTCCTGGGATCCTACAAGGTACTCTCCTTCTGCACAAATGTGAGCTGACGGACGTTTGCACAGGGACAACGACGGGTTCGACATTCCCTCTGACAATCATGGGATTATTGTGCTGTCCTATGAAGACCCTGACACCGGCACCTCCACCGAATGGTACGGTGAGTGCATGGGATGCAAGCTCTCCGGTTAACCAGGTGTGTTTGACGCCATTGTGACTTGCTAGACCAACCCCTCGCTTCCGGATTTAGTATATCAGACGAGGTTGTGAACGTCGTTGTCCCTGACGTTCCTAGTGGGAAACACTATAACATTCTATGTATGCATGCTCCATCAATCGTCTCTCGGACCTCAGAGTACGCTGATTGTGGATCTCGCATCTAGTGATTGGCGATGCACAGAACGAAGGCCCCGCATTTACGATCATTAACCCGACTTCTCCTGCACTCGAGACAGGTTCCATCAGCTTCCCGGTCTGGATCTCAGTAGCCACGACGGTTCCTCCAGCGACCGTGAGCCATTGGTCCGCGAGCACCACGAGCGGCTCCGAGTCAACAATGGCTACAACGACTTCCTCACTCATCTCGTCCTCAACATCTGTTGAGACGACTTCAGGCGCTGCTTCATGCCATAAGACAGCGTACAGTGGCGATTTATGGGGCTATTTGCTAGCGGCTATGATCGGCGTGCCTGCCGTGATGGCTATGGCCGTGTAACCCCGGGGCTGCTGAAGATGGTCAGCGATACACTTGCGAATCCGTCCAGTACGTGGTCAAAATGAATACTGTTCCAAATATCTATCCCATAAATGTCTATCGTTGCGATGCCGCAAGCCGCAAGTGGAGTTGGTGAAGCGATCACATCTCGACGCGTGCCACCGGGGCCGTATAGACCGAGACGCGGTGTTACTCCACGGCACGTGCTGCGTGACTGTCGCGTTCGAGCCTTACGGGCGCATGGGTCCACTCCGCCCACCTGTTATGCTCTCCCAACACCTCGATAGCTATGGGTATCGGCCTGACTCCATCCAAGATTAGAATGGGTATAACATGACAATGATGATACAGTGTTTAGCTTGGTTTATTCAAATGAGGTGCAAGACACAAGCCAATGCGGCATCGCCAATATGGCCGCCTCCTCACTCCGGGTCTCGCCGTCTATCACTGAAATATCGCTTGCAATCCCTTGCGCACGCTTCGCATCGGGGAGGAAGGCAGTGTTTCCCGAGTCTTTTGTCATTTGCACTGAGCATCTGATCCTGTCGAGAGCAGAGGTTGCTGCTCTCAGCATTGTTTCTCATCTAGGTTATGACACTCCACTGCTTCGCTCGCACTGTGTTCTTGCTTTTGGCGGCGGTTGGCACCGCGCTCACAACTCACATACCGCGTGCTGAATCCCTCATTATAACGCAACCTAACGCCTTGGTAGCATGGACATTGGGGACGATAGAAACAGTGACATGGTGGGTTCCCCAGAATCAAAGACGACCTCTCGCTCACTAAATAGCTTCTAGGACAATCGGTGGCCTTGACCTTGATGGAGTAAATGGCACGGTTCTGATGGGTTTTGCCTTCACGAACGGAACGATTCAGTTGTGGAAGGGTGGGTTCCTCTTCAAGGGCACCCAAGAACAAGAAATGGACTCATGTACTTACGCGTTTCGCAGATCAGCCTCTGGCCACGGATGTTGCGTTGGCAGACGGCATAGTGAATGTCCGCTGTCCTCTCAACCTGCCTACCTCCTTCCGCTACGTTGTTGCACGTGAGTTCGGTTCTGCGTGTTCTCTACGCCTGGTTCTGACCCTCGGCCTGAATATGGACACCCGGTTGTCTGGGCAGTGCTCGGGAATGAAACCAGCACGAGCCCACCGTTTCAAGTCATTGATATCAACGATCACGACGTGAACTCCAATGTCGACATCTCTACGCTCCCAGTTGCATTATCCACGCTGGGCAGCGTTCCGCCTGCTACAATCACCCGTACCAGCGTTGTGGCTACCATTCTTCCGTCATTGAGTTCAATCGGTACGACTGGCGCGGCACAAGCAACAGATACGAAGAAGCAGACTGCGAATGCGCATGGAGCGCTGACACCGAAGGGAGGTTCATGGCACGTTTTCCCCCCGCTCGTCTTCTCTGGGTTGTTCATGGCTGTTGGTGGGTTTATTGCTTAGGTGAGTGTCCCATCCATCCGAGCATGGTTCAGAGAAACCCACGATTCACACAGGTATCTTTGTATCTTGCTTTCAATGGAACAGCCATACGTTTCTATCATTCGCCCACGGAATTCTATTGCGTACAATGATGTCGGCAAGACGCATTTCTGTTTGCAGACGAAGACTACCGCGGCACGTAATGAGAGAAGTCGACTGATATGAGTTCCGACTCCTCGACCTTTCCGCCGGGCTCGATCACAATCGCCAGCCACCCGTGTCAGCCTCAATGCTGCTGGGTGTCCTCCGTGATCACTCAACAGAGGCTCACCTGCTGACAGGGCTGACCACGCCAGCCCTGTGCCAGCCCCCGCCAAACATATCCCTTCTGCTGGTACCATTCAGACCTATTCTCGTCTCTGGCTCCTGCGACTCTAGGATTTCGAACAGCTTGGACTGTACTCCAGCATCCCTGTCACTCCTTTGTTTTCTCGCGCATGCGTTCTTCTCCCGCCCACCATTGGTCTGGCACAGGGGGCTCGCCGGACATGGCCATCGAAGAGGTACGCCTTCCCTTCATCTGTTCGTAGCGATGGCACTGGCGGGCTAATCACGACATCAGCTTTGCACTAGCGTACCAAAGTTGTCTTCTGACGACAAGTCGCCCTCTCTTGACACCGCGAAAGTCGTCCCTCCTTTCCTGCGCAAGGTCTTCCGCTCAGTCTCGAACCTTTCCCTGAGGTTACCCAAGCCGGATAGAGGGCGCTCTCCGAAGTCTCCCAGTCTTAGCCCCCATGGAGTGCCGTACCACAAGGGATGGAGGCCCGCATTTTACACCCCCGCTCTCCGCCAGCCTCGTGCTCTTGCCATTCCGGAAGACTTCTCGCTCAGATTGCTCAGCGCTGTGAGTCGGGCGGAGGAGAGGCTGAGGGCGACGTCAAATAAGAGGCCGTTCGGGCTCACAGAGGATCCAGTGTCGGATGAGGATTGCGCGAAAGACGTCGAGGTTCGTCACTCATCCTTGGGCATCCTTGGTGAGAAGCATTTCTAACAGATAGACAACATTCAGGCACTGGCGCATCTGCCTATGAATGTCGACGCGCTCACTTCTGATCCAAAATCTTCGTCCTTGACGCATGACTCTGCTTTGGAGGATGCACAGGTTAGTCTCTTCTTATGCCAGTCTTGCTCCGCGTTAGAACAGCTGACCGATTGGACAGCAGGATCAGGTTAGTGGGGAACTCAGTCGTTCGGCAAGGTCCTAACGGTACTATCCACAGATTCCATACCCTCCCAGCTCTGAGGACCCATGCGGAGCACGTACTGTGTTCACAGACACGGGCAGCACCGAAACGGAGGCCATCCCAGCTACTCCTGAAGAAGCTGCTGTCCTGCCTGAAAGCCTTTCCGAGGGTGCAGTCGAGATGATGGTTCAAGACGAAGATGCCTCATTTGCGTCAGGAATCAGGCGTCAGGCCCTTGGAGCCGATTCTTCGTTTGAAACAGCTCACCAGGGGTCGATGGCGGACAGCGCATTGCCTATGGTGCTTTCGTCATCTACCATCCCAGCTATCTCAACACGAATCGCAGGGACCGACGGGGTGCGGGATTCAGAAGTGTGCCAATCGGAAGAAGTGCAGGGTCTTGCAGTTCTGACTGACAAATGTCGGTCGACCATCATCTCGGGCTCCGGCGAACATGGCAGTACTGGCGAGGACGCGTTGCTCGCCCTCTCGCACGATTCAGTAGAGGAGCTTATGGCGGAACCATCTCCCAACACTGTGACCCCCTCTTTAAGCGGTCCGATGGTCGAGCAAGTGCCGCCGGTTGCCGATACCGGGCTCTCGCAGCTAGAATCAAACGACGCCGCAGCTTCTGTCGGATCCGCGTCAACTTCAGAGCCGGACATGAGCTGTACAATCATCGACAACGCACACCCATCCGCGGACGACCTGTGGCTCGAGTTCCCCTTCTATACCGACGAGTTCCCTCCGATCCAGCTGCCCAGCCTCCCTACCGACCTCGACGCCGCACTGCTCTCCGTCTCGGACGATGACGACGACGAGTCTACCTTCGACATCTACCTCGTCCCGACCCCGATCACGATGTGGATGCTGTTTACCTGCGAGATTATCTACCCCTCGGATGCAGCGTACCCCTGTTGTGCGGCTGATGCTCGCGGTGCTACGGGACCTCTGGGAGGGCTTCAGGCTGGCGATTGGGATGCGCTAAGTAGTGGTATGGTCTGCGTCGCCGTGTTGGGTTCCCTGGCGCTCCTGTACTTCGCGTTCTCTGCAAATTGAACGGGAAATCGCTGCCACTGTCTGTACAGGTTCTGCTCAGCGACGTGCGTTTATGGCATTCGTTCACGCTGTGTGGTGGGTGATTTGTTGGCGGTCGAACACTGAAGCCACGAACCTGGAGACCCAACATGGACCCATGGCCTATAGGACACGACTATGCACACCAGGCACAAGTCAACGGATCCGTGCCAAAGGTGGCAGTGCGCAGCTCATTCTGAGGAAGCAGTCAGACTGCCAGATCGAGCGCCACAGCCTACTTGAGCTGGGGTTGTGCCTGCCACACCGTGCCACATGTACGAACACATCCTTTAAGTGCTACCGCCTTGTCGTTTCGCTAGCGGCTCTCGTTCGTCTGATCGCTCAGCGTCGATCTGACCGGTCTCGGGCGGTACTTGAACTGTTGCTGACGGTGTGTTCCTACGTTTGTCAGCGCATTAGCGCTCCAGCATTTATAGTAATCGCGTGCTCACGACGTGTCGACATTGCTTTGGCCCCCAGGACGGCACGCAAGAGCTATACCATCGCACAGCTGCAGTGCGTACCAGGAATTTTATATGTCTATGAAGTGGTACTCACAGTCCGAGTCTCATCGCGGTCCAGTATACTCGAACGACCAATTCACCTAGCTCGCACAACTCCAGTCCCATAGCATACGAACGATGACGTCACGGATACTGCCCCCAACTTCCCCACTCGCCCGCGTCCTACCGGCCACTCTGCGCCTCCCAACCCGAGCGAACAGATCCAAACCCGCATTATCGTCATGGCTGAACCACGCGCACAGATATTCAACGGCTACTTCGCCGTCGAGCAAGCCTGTCCTGCTCTACACCGCGGGCACGCCCAACGGGCGCAAGGTGTCCATCTACCTCGAGGAGCTGAAGGCCCAGTACGGGCTCTCGTATGAGTACGTATCTACCTCTCGTATCTCCAGCTCCACCTTCTCGCTATGCCGTCCCGTACACTGACTTCCGGACCCACCAGCGCGCACCGCATCGACATCGGCGCAGGCGAGCAGAAACAGCCCTGGTTCCTCGCGCTGAACCCGAACGGCCGCATCCCGGTGCTCGTCGACCGCAACCGCCCCGCGCGCGCGCTCCCGACGGCCGGCGGCGGCGGCGTTCAAGAGCATGGTTTCCCCGTGTTCGAGTCCGCCGCGATCCTGCTGTACCTCGCGGAGCACTACGACACGCAGCGCAAGTTCGCGTTCGACGCGCGCCAGCGGCCGGAGGCGTGGAGCGAGATGCTGCAGTGGATGTTCTTCGCGGTGAGTGGTGGACTGCGTGACTAGCGCGAGAAAAGCGGGCGAGGGGAGATGGGATGGCTGACGATGTTTGTTTGTGTAGCATGGAGGGATCGGGCCGATGCAAGGGCAAGGTGCGTTAGCTCGTACGCCGTGCCATGGCATTCGAGTCTAATCACGCTGGAATGTAGCATTCCACTTCCTAAAGGCCGCGCCCGAGGACATCCCATACGCGAAGAAGCGTAAGTCCACTCCACATCCCCGGCGAGGTCCGCACCGCTGATGGTACACGCACACCTCTCCAGGGTATCTCGACGAGGTCAAGCGGCTGTACGGCGTCCTGGACGCACGTCTCAGAGGCCGGGAGTGGCTCGCGGGCCCGGGCAGAGGCGAGTACAGCATCGCGGACATGAACGCCTTCCCCTGGTACGTCAGCTTGTCCAGTGTGGGCTTCAATGCTGGCTGACTACGACTCCGACGCGCAGGGTGAACGGGCATAGCTATGTTGGCATCGAGACGCTCGACGAGTGGCCGAATGTTAAGGTGAGCGATACAGGCATGTAGTCTATGTGAAGAGAAGCTGATCATGGGCTGCGTGTTAGGCTTGGATCGAGCGGCTGTCCGAGAGGCCCGCGGTGAAGGCAGGCTTGCAGGTGCCATAAAGGCGGAGGCTACCCCCATGCCCCCTTCCCAAAAGTGCCGATCGTCGCTCGCCGTTCTTGACGCATTCGAGAGCCAAGAACACGACGCGATCGGCCTTGCGTTGCTCGTGGAAGACTGAAGTGTAATGCGTCCGTATAGAAATCTACCACATCATACGTTCCCGACGACGCTTCCGAATCAGTCCGTGTCGCAGATCACCTACGCTCGGGGTTCCCCCGATGCACGCAAGGGCACGGGCATCAAAAGCGTCCGTGGCCCCATCCCCGCTTCCGCTCCCAAGATAAGGGAGAATTCCCAACAGTGTTCGCATGCGTGCGTGCGTGCGTACGCGTGCGCATAGCGTGAAGTAATAATACAACGTCCCAGAGGTCCACCATATAAGAAGATTTTGAGTTGGAGAGAAGCATGCGGGCAGGCTCGGAGGATACTAGATGGCTATGTCATAAGCATGGACAGAAGACTGGTAAGGGTCAGGTGTCAGCGTCTCTGTGAGGGTGACGCGGCCAAGACGTACCAGGGCGACGAGGGTGCGGTAAGCAGCCATGCTGGCAGCGGGCGACAATGGGCCTTCCCATCTGTGCAGACGGCGTGGTCAACGAGGTGCTAATGCGCAAGAACAGTGAGACGCACACGAACCTCTATATGAGTCACTCCTGCGGGGACTCAGCAAGGTCGCTCTCGGTCGTCATGCCAGACTGCCCAGCGTTGTCCGCATGCCCATTGGGCATGGCTGATGGCACGTTCGGCTGCTGGTTTTGGGAGTCGAGCTTGCGGGAGAGGTCGAGCCAGAGCTCGAGGGTGTACTGGTGCATGTTGCGCGCGTACTCGAGCAGCGCATAGTGCGGCCCGGGGAGATTCGTGTCCTCCGGCATCATGGGCTGTCTGCTGTCGTGAGTGTACGGCGGCTGGTCCTGGTACTACGCTTTCTGTTCGGCTGATCGAGGCTATAACTCGCGTGTGCGCGCGGGAGCGGTCGAACGACGCAGGCGGGCCTGGAGGCGGGCAAGGGCAGAGGCGTCGACCCGATGGGGCGAGGCGAGGGCGGGCGGGGAGAGCGGGAGCTCGATGGAGGGGGATAATAATATGGTAATGACCTGCGGACTCGGACGGAGAGACGGGTCGGATTGCGTGCGCGGCACGGGCGAACCTACTTTATTTAAATTATCGCCGAGGGGAGGGCGACTGAGGTTGGTTGCGGGTGGGGGAGTGCTAGTAAAGGCAGGAGGGTGTTGATGATATCGATAGTAGCTATAGTAGCTCTAGCTCTAGCTCGGTGGGAGTCGTCATTCTCCGGACTGCGTACACAACCGACGACAAGCACGGATGGCCAGAGTGACGGTGACGGCTGTGCCAACCTGCTGGGTTCTTCGCGCGCGCGCAGCGTACGTCATCGACCACTATAGACGGCCGATGGAGCGTGTCCAGAGCGTCCTCTGTCCGTTACAGAGTACTGTACTTAATTCATCGGTACCTACGCAGCTCCCTCTCCGTTCCTGGCCTCCTCATCCTCCCGTCAGCGCTCTAGAACGCTCTTTCCCTCCCGCCCTCCGAGCCTAACACGCAGCAGCATTCCCGACTCTCCGGCTCATGCGCACGTCGCGCCTCCCCAGTGTCTCACCCGCAAATCCTTTGTGAACAGAGAGTCGAGAACTGAGCGCACGACGCGTGAACAGGAGCGCTACTGAGTCTGAAAGCTAGCCTGGGCGTGTCAACTCTAGCAAGAGCCATCAAAGTTGGGCTCCACACCGGCACACCCCATGGTCTGCCCCCAAATGCCCGTGTGAAGGAGGGCCGTGCGCAGCCGGAGGTGACGGCCCTCTCACACAAGCCTAAATGGCCTGCACCGGTGATGATGTTGTTGTCGAATTGAACGAAAGGCGAGAGCGACGGAGCGTTGAAACAAGCCCTGGTCGACCGATCGCAAGGGTTCGAGAGGCTTCCAAGCGGCACAACATGCCCATCGGCGCGTCCTGTCCTTTGCGAAGCACGACTCTCGCCCTAAGCCATTCAGGGCAACTGAGGGAAAATGACGAATGGTGCGCGCGTTTCATGCGAAGATGGAGAAGCTTCAGAAAGCTGGCGTGGTGGGACGGGTGCACAGGCCAATCGCGACGCTGCCGATAAGAAAGAAAAGGGGGGCGGGCGTACGATCGTTCCTTCACCGGAGTGCAGTGGTCCCATACTCACCCTCTAAGCCGGTAACATGTGCTTTCAACACACGCATGCGCTGTCATCTCGCCATCCGATGTGGCCCTCGTATACAGCAGCTCGGCACTCGCACAGGAGAGCACCTCCGAGAGCTACCGTCGTGGCGGTCAAGAGAAAGCGTCACGGATGAACTTGACTTGCCAAACGGGGAGAGAGGTGCACCCGCCGTGTCACGGTCAGTGACTTGGTGACTGCGTGACGGAAAGCTGCTGGAGAGTTGAGCGACGACGGCGAAGACGCCGAGCAAGTACGTTCTGCTCTTACGGTCACGGTCTCGCGTTCGCCATGAAGCCTCGACTGCCGCTATCGTTGAGGCTCCCCTTCTCTCGCTCGTACGCGACAAGGCTCCCGGAGAGGCCGCCGTACAGGGCACCGGACCCGCTCCGGAGCAACCCCCATGCGACGTACCAGGAGCTGCCCGACAAGAACCTCACCTTCATCCACCGCCCGCCCCCCACCGCACCTTCACCACTCTCGTACACCACCAATCCCGCCTCGCCGCTCCTCAAAGACGGGCCGACGCCCGTGACGGGCGCGCTCCCTCCGTCGGTGCGCAAAGACAAGGGCGAGAAGCCGCGCCTGTCCGACGAGGACATTGCGAAAATCCGGGACCTGCGCCGCGCGGACCCGGTGAGGTGGACGCGGGGGAAGCTGGCGAAGGAGTTCGGGTGCACGCCGTGGTTCGTGGGGAAGCTGATCACGCTGAAGGGTCCGGACAGGCGCTGGGCGCTGGAGGAGCGCGAGAAGGCGCACGCGGAGGCGAGGGCGAAGTGGGGCGAGCGCAAGTCTCTCCAGGCAGACATTCGCAAGAAGAGGAGGGAGTTCTGGTAGACGGGTTACGCTTGCGTGCTCGCACGAGGTGTGTTTGCTCTCGGAATGCGTGGCAGGTCGTCTTTGCTTACATGCCTGCGTCTGCGTTTTCTAGTTTGGCATTCCGCCACTTTGCGTTCTGCACGCCGCATAGAGGGGGCTTATCACTCGGTTCTTACTACTGTATATCCACCTATTGCAGAGGCCACACCTCACCAACCACTGCGGCTATCCACCATTTTATCCGTCAGATAGATTGCGAGGTATGGCTGTTCAGGAGAATAGCTTGAATGACAGTGCCCGACTGCATAAGGGGCTCCTCGCTCTACCGCCTCGACAACCATCGTGCTGTTTCAGGAGCACTGCCGTGGAGGATTCCGGGAATGCCAATCCTCCCAGGCAGGAAGGAAGTTCTCTTGTCGTCCGGGTAGCTCAAGATCGACCAGAGAGTGGGCTGACCGAGAACAACCGCTGTATTCAGCGGACCCCTAGTTTCAGGAGTATACCACCCTGACCCAGGACCTTTCCACCTACTCACACCTTGTGTGCTTGTACTATGAGAGGAACCAGTTCTGTCACTGGACTTGTTCGATTTACCATCATGCGTAGACGCCCAATACTAAGAAGGTACCTGATGGTCAAGCACGTGGCCATCTCGCATGGGCGCTTCTAAGATTTTGTGAGCCCAAGTCGTCCGCCACCGTACGGAATCCAGGGCTTCCACTCTTTCTCCCTTCCGCACTTCTGCTTTGTCGCCATGGTCCGCCGACGCTCGGGGAAGGGCAAGGCCGCACAATCCAAGCCGCGCGGAGTGAACCGCAAGGACAGCAAAATCAACAAATGGAACACCGCGGACGACATCCCCATGGACGAGGTGGACCAGTGTGCGTTTTCTAGCTTTGGCGGTGCATGCATATCTGGCTCATTATGTGTGCATTGTAGTCCATGCCTCCCGTGACAAGATTCTTCTGGAGGGAGACGACTATGGAGGGTCAGACGACGGCGACGAGGACGAGGTGTTCGCGCTCAAGGGCATGCCGGAGGATGAGTCCGACGACGAGTCCGACGACGCCGAGGGTGGTGCGCAGTACGAGGACGACGAGGACGACATTGACGAGGTCCATTACGCCGCTGCGGAGGCCGCACAAAAAGAAAAGAAGAAGCAGAAGGCGAAGGCGAAAGCGAAGAAGGGCAAACAGGCCGACGACTCGGACTCGGACTCGGACGAGTCGAGCGAGGAGGAAGAAGAGGAGGGGTGGGGGACGAAGAAGAGCGCGTACTACTCGTCGAACGCGCAGGAGATCGACTCGGAGGACGAGGAGGCGATCGAGCTCGAGGAGCAGGAGGCGAAGCGGCTGCAGACGAAGGCGCGGGAGGTCATGGCGGAGGACGATTTCGGCCTTGACGATGTCGCGGAGGGGCTGCCCGAGGCGGATGGGTATGCGCCCTCAATTGTGTGCGATGTCCATGCGTGCTGACGCGGTTATAGGATCGTCGACGAGCCTGCGCAGCCCACTGTCCAGCAACTACCGCAGGACAAGCAGTCGCTGCTCCGGCACCTCGAGAAGACGAATCCTGAGGCGTTAGCTCTGGCGAACGACTGGGACGACGTCGCACATAGTCTCGTCAAGGCGCAGGCCAAAATAGCAAAGTACGTACGACCTCCCCGCCTCACCTCGTCTTCATCTCACTCTCCCATCCCACGCAGGCTCGAGGCAGAAAACCCCTCGGCTCTGAGCCTGAGCATGATGCACCTCCACCACCGTGCGTCTCTTCTCCCGCCGCTGCCTTCCGCCGCGCACCCGTGATGTCGCTAACATTGGCCGCAATACAGAGGCTCTCCTCACCTACGCAACCACCCTCGCGTTCTACCTCCACCTCCGCGCGAGCGAGAAGTACGTCCACCGCCCGGACCTCCTCCGCTCGCACCCGATCCTCCCGCGCCTCCTCAAGTTGAAGCAGTCCCTCACGACGCTCGAAGACCTCGACTTCGCGGCGTCGTCCGACGACGACGACGACGAGTCCGGCCTCTCCGAGGAGGACGACGACCTCTCCGTCGACGGCGACAGTGACTTGAGCATGGACGACGAAGAATTGATGGCAGACGCGGAGAACCTCTGGGCAGGGAATAAGCTGAAGAAGCGCGGCAAGGGCCTGGAGCGCGGCGAGCTCGAGGACCTGCTCCGCGAGGCGAGTGACCTCATGGACACGGACGACGCCTCCGCCGGCTCCACGGCGAAGAAGGCGAAGCGCAAGCAGAAGGCCGCGCCGGAGGAGCCCCCGAAGAAGAAGCGCAAAGCGGCCGACGCGCACGCCGAGCCCGTCGCGCCCGTCTTCGACCTCGTCGAGCCCGACCTCGCGCCTGCGAAGCCGTCCAAAGCGAGGAGCGGCAAGGGCAAGGGCGCGGCGACGACGATCGAGTCCGCGGACGACGTGTACGGGGAGGCGTCCGCGCTGGACGTCGCGGACGCCGCGGACAAGCAGGCGCGCAAGAAGTCGCTCCGCTTCCACGTCGCGCGCATCGAGAGCACCGCCGCGCGGCGTGCGGGCGCGCGCTCCGCGGCTATCGGCGGCGACGACGACATCCCGTACCGCGAGCGGAAGAAGGAGAAGGAGGCGCGGCTCGCGAAGGAGGTCGCGAAGGCGCGGGAGGGCGCGGGCGCGGACCTGGACGACGTCGACCCGGAGCTCGAGGCGGGCGCGGCGAAGTCGAAGAAGCGCAGGCGGGACGAGAGCGAGAGCGAGGACGACGGCGGGGAGGCGGATGGGTACTACGAGCTCGTCAAGCGGAAGTCCAAGGAGAAGAAGGAAAAGAAGAAGCAGGAGTACGAGGCCGCCAAGGCTGCAGAGCGGTGCGTCGGTTCGCTGTTCCTCCGATTGCTGCTGCTGATCGTAGGTCGTCCAGGTACGTCGAGGAGGAGAGCGTGGACGGCCCGCGGTCGCTCACCCGTGCGATCCTCAAGAACAAGGGCCTCACGCCCAAGCGTTCCAAGTCCGTGCGCAACCCCCGTGTCAAGAAACGGCAGAAGTACGAAAAGGCGAAGAAGAAGGTCGCCTCGCAGAAAGCAGTCTACAGGGGCGGCGTGGACGCGAACAGATATTCAGGAGAGAAGACCTGGTATCTCGCAGACCGTCAAGGGTGTGCGGCTGTAGTGTCGCGCTCGTGTGCCTCCATATGTATACCTGCTACTCTGCACATATGCTATCCATCTATCCTGCTCACATATCTAGGAGAGTGGGGGTTTGAGGGGATTCCTATCCCCTTCCCGAACAGTCCATTCTGCCAACAGATGCGATACAGCTCGTACATGCTCTATGGATATACTAATGCTACTACAACAGTTCCAACAGAATCCGAGAGCGCCTGCAAGAACGACGACGACGACACGACACGACAACGCGACAAACACAACAAATCAACGACTACAACAGATTCGCTTATCCAACAAAGTATTTTTGCACACCAGGCCGCGCCAGATTCTGCAGCGACCCAGTCCAAGAAGCTCCACCGTACATCGATCAGTGGAAGCCGCCAAAGACGACCTGGGGGTGGTCGATGTTCATCGCGTTCATGCCAGCCTCCCCTGCAGAGCCAGGACGCGGCGTGACGGACGCCATATGGTTGAGCTCCGTTTCACCTGCCTGGGCTTGGAGGTACACGCGCTTGATCTCCGTCGCCTGGTCGGCGCACTCCTCATACGCGTACGAGTACTGCTCAAGCCCGTCAATGCAGTTCGAGACCTCCGGGCGTCCCAGGCGCGCGAGGAGCATGCCGGCCTGGATACAGCTGACGTGCATCACCGCGCAGTCGAGTTTCTACGTCGCGACAGGTCAGCACGGAAGCAGGCAGTCGTTCAGGAAGGGAGGTCGACTCACCAAGTATCCGTTCGAGGCTAGAACGCCAGCCTGGAACAGTCGCTGCGGTCAGCGCGATCGGTTCCTCAGTGAATGGTCGGTCACCCTCAAACTTACCAGTCCGGCGATGCGCAACGCGCCGTGCAGCGCCTCGTTCGCGACCTTGCGCTTCTTCTCCTCGATGTGGGCATGTTGCGGCGGCGACATGGCCTCGGGCGTGCCTGCGCGTGTCACGTCATTCAGCTCGCGAATGCCAAAGTCGTCCATCGCGTTGAAGAGAATGATCCACATGATGTGGTACGTCGCGTCGCTGGCACCTGCACGTACAGTCAGCCATTCCGCCTTCCGCCGTCTACCTGCCACGGGGGCACGCTGAGGAGATGATGACCCACATGCCGTGACCGCACTGACGAAGTCCCACGCTGCCGGAAAGGCGGTGGGTACGCCGACATGCTGGAGGTACTCGTCTCGCCACTCGTTCAGCATGTCCATGATGGTGGTCAGGACGTCTGCCGGGATCCCATCGGACTCCGTCGCCGGTCGCCACAGCTGGCGGGCCATTTGTCGTGCGATCCGCGCGAGAGCATGCGCAGCCTTGTAGTAACCCTGCGAGTGAAGGGCGTATCCTGCGGTCAGCGGGCGCAAAGGACCGGGTGATTGTATCCGGAGGCTTGGGGGAGGATGCCTTACCAAGAACTATCGGAGGGGAGGGCCGGAATTTGATGTATCAGCGGTGAGCTCAACGCGACTTCGTGGGCGAATGTGGGCGCACCTCTAGCTGTTCCCTGGGTGATGGTTGCGGAGCTTGCCTCTCGGACTCAGTAGGAGGAGGCGGTACAGGTCCAACAGTATAGAAATCGATGTCGTAATCATCGTCATCCCTACAACGCACAGTCAAGTATGTCAGAGGGTACGTTACATGAGCTCATCAAAAGAGGAAACGCACAACATAGGTTTTCGCCTGTAGTAGACGCTGCGGTATGCATCTGCCAGACATGCCATCCACCATGCAAAAATCATGGTTCCTCGCGCTTCGGGATCATGGATATTGGACATGACAGATTTGTGGTTAATCTGCAGACACTGATGAGTTGTTGTATTCTCGTACGGTAATGCACCTTCCGCTCACCTGGAGATCCAGCAGCAAGCGTATAGCGGACCCCAGCCAAAAACCATGGAAACCTGTGGTGCATGATCAGATGCAACTCATGCACTCTACCAAGTGACCCTTGCGTACCGGCATTGTCTTCTAGACTCTCTGCATGTGCGAAGCACGAGTTCAACGCGACGCATCACGAGATCTAGGCAATCCACACTCACGACTCTGCAGCGGCTCAATCAACAGCGAAATGACCACATGGTCGGCGTTGGGTATCCTGTGCACCTTCATGTCTTCCGCGAGGTCTCTCGCACGGTTAATCAGAACCTTCGCAAACGCACTCTGACCGCCATTGCGGTGGCGGTCAGCGACGAACAACGGGTGTTCGGAGAACTTTGCGCCCCATGCGATCACTGTGGCGACAAGTCTGATCGGCCGCAAAGCTCAGCACGAGGCAACTTCCCAATCTGACCGGCCGCATCAGGAGCCGGAGAACTCACGCTGGGTGGAGGGGTCGTTGCGGCTGTTGTTGCGATGGCTGTCCTCCGAGGGGACTGGTGCTATCCCGCGTGCGCTGTTGCTGCGCGATAGGGGTGTTAGGGGAGCTTGCCCCGTTTTGAGACCCTGTGGAAGACAAGCTTGTATGCAGCCGACTTCGGAACTGCACGGGGTTCAGGAGCGGCAAACGTGAATGCACGATTTGGAAGAAAACCTCCACGAGGTCGAGCGCGAACCTACGTTAAGCGTCAGTCGCCGATCATTAAGGGTCGTACCGACAATGAATGGGGGCGGAATATCGATGCAGGAACGTACTCTATGCGAAAACTCTCTTCGTTGAGACGGTGGGCCAAAGCTCCCCACTCGCTGTAAGGGTTGGGGGACGGGCTGCCACCCACCCTATAGTGCGCGGAACCGTTGACCTGCCCGCTTCGCGAACTTGACAGGAGATTTGGAATTAGAAGCACGCCATGCGTCGATGGCTGGATTGCACGAACCTTGCTTCCGGCGGAGCAAATATGTATGCCAATAAATCGCGTGTCTGGGTATCTACTGTGATTGGATGGGCAGGGGGAAATGGGCCCTGTTGTGGGAAGTGCGACCCAGGGGACTGATATGCATGTGTAGTGCCTGGATGTCCGGCCGCAGCCATGTGCTCCGCGGGACCGCTGAATCATAAGCGTTGCATCAGCGGCAATATCTTTGCGAACAGAGAGGGAAGACTTGCAGTCGTGAGCTGGAGGGCTGGCCACTGCCGTAACGTGAGGGACGTGTTCGCCCAAATCAATCCAAGTCTACCCACCTTGCACTACTTGCCGACAACGTCCGCGGTCTCTTGGCCGCCGCAGCACTGCGTTTCTTCTCAGTGGTTGCTTGCTGAATGAAGTGGCTGGTAGATAGAACGTCAGATGCGTTCACATCACTATCCCCACTTCTAGCGCGTAAGGCACTCACGTGCAGGGGTAGTTCTTGGAAAGACAATGCTGTCATGAGGAGGGGGGCCGGTAAGCGGACAAGGGCAGCAGCAGAACAAGGCCCGTGTGGTTGTACCTGACACTGCGCGAATACTCAGGATGGCGACGGCGAGGAAGAGCGGAAGGGACCAACCTTGTCCTGACCGGGGAGCTGATTGCATTTGACCTTGCGGGCTCTGCAGCAGGCAACGGCGCGATCGGTCTACAGATAGATTGCCAGAGGGAATATGTCTGACAGACCTGCAGGCATCGCAAGCGGTGTTCTGTTTCCTTGGCGGGGGGAGCGTCTTGGCTAGCTCGTGAATTTGGTTTTGCATAGTGGGCGAGGAGAAATTGAAGGCTGAGACATGGTCAGATCAGGGCAGCGATGACATTGCGCGTGCGACGCGCGAGAGAAGGAGCACGACGGCGCGCATACGCACGTTGGGAGCTGAAGGACGAGGGGTCCTGTTCTGCACGGTCTGGACGATCCATGGTGAACGCGGGGGAGATGGTGGTAAGAGCAGAGAGGGGTGCGGGGGAGAAATGAGGAGAAATGGACGATATAGCACTCTCGAACGCGGAAACAGACTCCGCGTCCTCGCCCAGACGCCCACTCAAGCGCCCATCTCCCGCAGCTTCTCGGCACCGACACACACACAGTCACAGCGTCACAGCGTCACCCCTCGTCACCGCCGCCGTCACACCAAATTTTGGCCGGATGCGGTTAGACGCCCACAGCTGGTGCTTCCGTCGAACAAGCGCATCACCCTCGCCGTCGTCCTCCTCACCGTCCCGCCAGCTGAGCACGCAGTCGCCACCACCACCACCACCACCACCGTACACGTTCTCATCATGGTCAAGGTCGAAATCGTCGAAGAGAAGGAGCAGCACGACCCCCGCTCTCCCTACTCCTCCGCCTCCTCCTCTCGCACGTCATCCTCCGTCTCTCTCTCGTCAGTAGGCTCAGAGCTCGACGGAGAGGAGTCCTTCTACGAGCGCATTGTCGCCCTTGCCGACATCGTCCCCCCAACCACCCGGCAGCGCATCTCAGACCGCCTCGGAAAGACCGCCGGCTTCATCAAGGGCACCGGCAGGGTCTTCGGCAACCTCGTCTGGATCGTCACCACCAGCGCCCTCCTCGTCGGTCTCCCCCTCGCCCTCGTGCTCGAGGACGAGGCAAAGATCGTGCAGCAGGAGCAGGAGATGCTCGCCCAGCAGCAGGGCGCTCAGGTGAGTTGACTTGCAGAAACGTGCTGTCTCCTTCTCCCCTCGGCGCGCGTCCGTCCCTCCGCCGGTTCGCTCACCGCCCTGCCCTATCCGCAGATGCTCGCCCCGCCTGGGTCCATGTATCCCGGCCAACCCCAGCAAAAGGGGGTCACTCCCCCTGGCTTCTGATCGCCCCGGACACACCTCTTCTAGTTCCCAGAGCCCCCCATGCGTAGCAGACGTGTACTGTATATTAGAGCCACCTTATTTCCATGCCTCCCCTCACGGACTCCCACTTGCACGCACCCGCTTTGCTGCGTTCGTCCACGATCGTCAGAATGTATCAGACGCAGCAGCACTGTGGCAGCACCCCCGGCTGGCCGCCCGCCCGTTCGGGCAACTCTTGCTGTTCTCCCGTCTTCTTCTTCGGCAAGTTACTGTTCTCAGATTGCGCTCGGCTTCGAAGTCGAACCACTCTGCACGCATGCCCTAATCTGCACCTCCGCCGATGAAAGGCTGGTTAAACATAGCTATCCGACGCAGTCACCATCCTCGAAGAGCCAACAGCCAAGCAGTGATTAGTGTCTACACTACGTTTCCAGCTCATGCGATGTCGTACTGTACGATTGATGGGGGCGTCCGTCGGTCAGCGATAATGACTCCAAAAAGTGGGCTAACGGCCTGACTCACCGAGGAAGTTTCCCGGGTAGCAGGGAAAACCACCGGACGCGCGAAGTTCTCCCTGTGAACCAAGCTCATATCAGCGAACTCTCCCCTGCCGGGCACAGACGCAGCCTGTCGGCTGGAGGCAGCAAGGACGGAAAACTCACGCGGATCGGTATCTCCTCAGGTACGTGATGGCATGCTCCTCAATCTCGTCCGGAGTTATTCCAAACTTGTCCCAGTCGCCCGGGACGTCCACGTCGTCGATGTATCTGCGAATCACCTCGTCCGGGCTGAGCGCCGGCCACCACACATACTGAGCCATCTTGGCCAACCAGAGCGCGACAGGCTTGGGCAGCACAGGCGCACGCGAGGGCGGGTTGTAAGTCACGGTGGAAACGAGCGTAATGAGATACTCGTAGGTTATCGTGGAGGGACCGGGCAGATTAAACGTGCCCGGCATGGAAGGGATTTGGATGACGTTCGCGAGCGCTTGCGCAACGTCCATCACCTATGGCAGATTTAGAGGCGGCAGCGCAGGACATGACACCGATGCGAACGTACATGCACGGGGCGGACCTTCGTCTTCATGTGGTTGAGCTTCCACCAGATCGGCCAGACTAAACGGGGTACGCCGTTCAACCAACGCTCGGCTATGGGCACGATGGAGACTCACAAGCGACGTTGTTCAGCAGCCTGTCCTCGTAGCCGTACATGATCGACGGCCGAACGATCGTGGCAGAGGGGAAAGCCTCCTTGACGGCCTCCTCGCCTGCCGCCTTGGAGCGGTAGAACGCGGAGGGAGAGTCGTGGGCAGCGTTGAGATGCGAGACGTGCACGAAGCGGTCAACGCCGGCCTGGGCAGCGATGTTGGCGATCGTCCCAGCACCTTTTACGTGGACATCGTCGTAGCTGAAGTTCCTGTTGGCAGCGATCGCGTTGAACGACCACGGAGCGCTCGAGAGGGGGTAATACGTACTTGGTCTCGTACTCCCGGCCAACGAGGTTGTAGACGATGTCGGAGTGTCGCAGACACTCCTCAATCTGGTCGGGCCTGCGAAGGTCCCATTCCTGACGTGCGCACGCGCCTCAGCCGCCCTTCTCACACCACCACCGACGCGTCCGGGAAACACACGCACCATGTTGACAATCTGGCCGAGATCCCCAGTCACCTTCAGGTGACGCTTCTCGTCCTCGTCTCTGTATGGAACGATGACCTGCGTGCCCGCCTTCGCTGTTTCCACGGCCCCGCCCCGTCAACATGACCGTCCTATGCCAAGACTGCAACAGAAGTGAGCGACGTACCGAGCTTCGCAACGACATAGCGACCCATGAATCCAGTGCAGCCAAACACGGTCGCTACGTGCCCTGTGGTCGCACTCCTTCCAGGGGGTCCGTACGCGATAACAGGCTTGTTGGAGGGGAGGGCGGTGAGATCATGAAGGGCGCGCTGCAGCAAAGAGGTTCAGAGTTAACCTGATGAATCACATAGAGCCTCCTGATCCTCTGTTCGCATACCTTGTTCTGCGCTAGTGCGCGCGGGAGGCGCACGGCTTTCGAGGAGACGGCCAACATCGCTTGGCCAACGTTGAGGACGGAGAGCAAGACGTTGCCTCTGACGCCCGCCGTCCACCGGGAGATTCCGAGACGGCGCTACTGATGGGCGCGTCGCGCGAAAGTAAGCGCCCACAGGGTGTTCAGCCACTCAGCATCGTCCTATCACCACTCCTTTCTAGCATCCCCATGGACTCCTCATCGGCCTCTCAATGCTCGACTCGGAGCTCTATGCTGTCAGTAAACGCGCATATGTATAATGGAGACGGTTCAGATGATTGCTCCACGTGCAAATCCCTTGCGAGGTTGTCCGTGGAGAGGTTCTCAGAGAGGAGCTTCATACCTTCCTCATCCCAGAAACCAGCACTGTAGGTCCAGTGTCTTCTGAGCCCCATGGGCTGTATGACTGACCCTCAAACAGAGCTATGCTCGTCTCACGCCTCAAGATCCTCCGTGAGTAGAATAATGTTGAGAACCCGTGAATCCCTAAGCCGCAGCGTTCGCTGCTCGGAAGCAGATCAATCTCCGCAAAATCTCTGTAGAATTGCCTTGCCAGCGTTGCCGATTGTGGTGTGCATTGAATGACTGGTGTGCTGGAGAAGCACCATCATCGAGAGGGGTGGGTCTGCGACGCTCCTGCGTGCGCGAAGGATGTGCATCACCAAATTGGGACGATTGGTGCACAGCATTCCAAGAAGAGCTGTTAGGGTTAGGTTCAATCACTTCCTCCCCGATCAACTTTTTCTCTGTGCTCTCCTTGTCCAAACGCTTCAATACCGTCCTGACCTACTGAGTTCGACCCACACACTCACCGCACAAGTTGCTTCCTGTTGGGTCTTTTGAAGACCAGACATCGCTCTCATACGTTCCTCATGGCTCAAGGCCAGATCAAGGGTCTGCAGAAGCAGAAGAGCTCAGGTGGACGGCACGCAGCGAAAGCTGCGGCAGCCCCCAAGAAGGGCAAGCGGTACATCGCTCCCAAGAAGACGGCCGCGGTGAAGCAGGCTGCGCTGCACAAGGTGAGCCTCTGTTCTATGATCTCCCTTGCGCTCCCTCGGTCTTCCTATCAGAAGACGAAGCCTCTGCATGGATAGCTGGGTGGGCGCAGGCACAGAGACGCCTAGACGGACGGATGGTTGGGTCGAACGGTGCACTGACGATTGCGTACGCACCCTGCAGGAGCTGAGCGCGAAGATCAACCGGAGCATTGAGCAGCAGGTCGCCGCTGCGGCGTCCTCCGGCAAGCTGACAATCATGAAGAACGTTGCCCTTGAAGGGTACGCTGCTCCGTGCTCGATGCCAGCCCAGGATCGACCCGCTCACTTCTCACCGCTTCACAGCTCCTCGGACAAAGACAAGGACAAGGCCTCGAAGGCGAAGGCCCCCACGGCGAAGAAGTCGTGAGCCAGAAATCTAGCCTTCGCCATGGGACCTCACCTGGTTTCGTCTCGAGGTGCGTCTCCTGTCTTGGAATTTCCTACGCTAAGGCTGATGGTCGCGCAGTTAGGTCGATTCTATCATGCGCCAGACCGTTCGCCTCATGTTGCTGCTTCTGCACCGCAATCGGTGGTAGTTCCGCTGCGGTAATGACTGGATGACACTGCGTCCTTCAACGGCATGACGCACCCCATCCAATCAGTGCGATGCTCGTAGCACCAACAAGAGCTCCCGAGGCTGCTATCTTGACCCAGCATACCCCGGATTTCCACTCACACCACCCGCAGATGCGGGACATGTGTAGACAAGTTCGAAGTTTGTACACTACTATCAGGCGTGGCCGAAATGGCCGCGCCCGGAATAATGTATTACAAAGTGACATAGTGAAAGCGAGCGACAACGGGGAGAGCGACTCGGAGATGATGTTGAGGGGAACAAGCTGCTGGGATGTCATGACGAGTGAACGGGCGAACCCTACTTGCTAGAAGAAACATGGCTGACATATGATGGGTCGTGGTGGAACAATGGTGGTGAATGCGACGGATGCATGATGGAAGAGACAGGGGCCTGGACGGCGTGCGTGGCGTATCATGGAGAGACAGGGAGACGGAGGGGGTAATCGGTGAACAGTACGATATGCGGTGAATGAGGGATGCGGCGTGAACGAGAAGTGGAGATGAATGATGTGGGAACAATGCATGATGATGACGATGCTGAGTCCATGTGCAAGAATACCGACGACAAGAGCCCAACGTGAAAGTTCAGAGTACACTGCAGAAACCTTTTTGTCACACAAACCTTCGGAATAACCCCGCGGATCCATTCTCGACAGCCCAACGGCCATACGCAGTCGAGGTCGTCGTGCGCCAATCTACGTCTCCGAGGAGCACCGATAGAGCGAACGACCTCCCGACGTAGCGGCGAGTATGAAGCCCGAGCCCGATGAAGGCGTGTGCCTACGATTACGTGTGCTTTGGCGTGTAACGGGAGTCATATGGTTGGCCAGTCGCCTTTCCGTAGAGCTTGTACTTGATCTCCAAGAGCAACTCGACGTGGGCGTCGTTGAGCTCGAGGTCCGCATAGTTGGCGCGTACGTACGACAGGACCTTGTCGAGAGCTTTCTCTGCCTCCCCGGGGTCTGGTACATCCCGCTCAAGGATTTCAGGCATGACAGGCATGACGTAGACCTGTTCCCCGCTACCGCCGTCCTCGGGACCCAAGGGGATGGGCACCGGTTCGGCAGGCGGCAGGACGGCTTCGACGACAGGCTGTGCAGCCTCTTGCGGAGCCTCCTGCTGCAGCGAGTAGTGCGATTGGTCGCCAGACGGATATAGGAGGCCGCTTGTGGAAGACTCGCCGTTGGAAGGCTGCTCTTGCGGCTGAGACCAGTTGGTTTGCGTGGTGAGCGACGAAGGGTGCATAACCTGGCCGGTGTGATGCATAGGCTGGCCGCTCTGATCGATGTTCAGACTGTGATCAGCTGGTCGGTCCTCGGGTGGAGGTGTGATCTCGGCGCCGAACGGTCCAGGAGGGCAATCAGTCTCGGGGACTGGGGGTTGGAAGTCCTCAGCATATGCGCGCGCCTTGGCGTCAGCCGTGCCGTAACCCATCCAGACGCCGCGCCGAATACCATGGCGGTGCTTGAAGTTCTCCAACCACCCTGAGCTCGCCTTGAACTTGTCGGCCGTGTAGCCCTGGGAGTCGCCGATCTCGCGGGCCCGCTGACGAAGCAGAGCATCGCTCAGGACAGTCCCGTTCTTGGATACCGTCTTCACCCACTGGGCAAGGCGGTACTCGAGCTCAGGGAACTTCGACGGCCTGAGGAACATGTGAGAACCGGTCAAAGACAAAGGAAACGTATAGAGCTTACCGCATCTTAGCTACCAGAACTTCCTCGTCGAGAGCGACGCTGAGCCATCGGGCCTTATGCTTCAGAATCTTGCTAACTGTGCTGCGTTCTACGCCGAAATGAGCAGCGATGTCCTCTTGCTTGACACCGGGGTTCTCGCGGGCAAAGATACAGATCTCCCGACGGTCGGTGTTGTACAGGCGCCTCTTTTTATTGGCCTCTTTGCGGCCATTGACTGGGGAATCCCCAGGAGGGAATGGCGGATTGACTTGCGAGTTGGGTGCAGAAGCTGAAGACGAGACCGATGTGAGAGCTGAGGCGACACTGAGGGCGGGAGAAGCCGAACGCGGGTTCGACGTCGCGGAAGTGGCAGAACCCGATGTCGAGCGCGACTGAGGCTGAGCGTAAGGAAACGGAGGGTGGCGGGAGTAGACACCAGGCGGCGTGCTGAAAGCGAGACGCGACTGCTCAGAGAGCTGCAGGAACTGGTCTGGCGCACCCGGGCCGTTAGGGGTCTGAGGACGAGAGCCCTGATGTGAGGGGTAATGAGAGTTCTGGACATGCTGGACGCATATATGCAGGCTTTAGTGGACCAACCGAACGAAAGAAAGAGTAGGACGAACGTCATGAGCTTCAGCCATCGCTACGTAGTCGGGGAGTTCACCGTGACTTTGTACTCTGCCGTGCGGGCGGAGGCGGCGACGCGAAAGGGCCCTGTCTGGTCCGATGCTCCCGTCGATCTGGGGCGAGTCAAAGGACTATTCCATTGCTTGAAGCTGATGAATCGATGGAGGGAGATGGAGGGGGATGGTGCGAAAACGGGTCTTGTGGATGGCGTGAAAGAAAGGACTGTTGTGCTGAAGGAGGGGCATATTCGACATGTTCTTGGGGATGGTGCATCATAGGCGGCATCTGGGCGTGACCCGACGCCGAAGGGTTTGGCTGAGAGTGGTGAGGGACCTGCCAGGCCATGTCCTGGGCGTAGGACTGGGGAGTGGCAGACTCAGAGAGAGGGTGTGGCTGGTGAGGGTGAGGGTGATACACGAGGCCGGAGTAGTGCTGGGTCGTGTCCATTGTACGCGACACGGGAGCTCAGCATCTGCCAGGGGGATGGGCAGAGCGGAGAGGAGGACTACCGAGGCTGGGGAAGAGGACGAGCTCGGCGTCGAGCACGACGACGATGATGATGATGATGATGACCGTCCGGGAAAGAGAGACGGAGGGTGTCGAGGCCGAGACGGCTTTTCAACCGTTCCAGCAATTCTCCAATCAGACTCGGCTCCTTCGATCGCTCGACTCGCCGTTCGCTCTCAACTCCTCCGTCTCCGCCTCAGCTCCCGCGCTCTCACTCGCAGATCTCTCTTGATCTCTTCTCGCCATCTCAACAGACAATGCTGTACCATACCATACCATACCATACCATACCAGTACCGTAACACGCTCACCATACGCCCCCACAGGCATTTCTTGTTCCACACAGCACGCGCGAGAGAACAAGGCCCTTTCTTTGTACTTCCCCATCAATCCGCACGCGCAACCTGTCACCCAGTCTCGACTCCCGCTCCACCGTAAATGCAATTGTGGCACGCCCACAAGGTCGCCTGGTTCCTCGTCCGTCGTCCATTCGTGTCCGGACGCGTCTTTACCTTGTTTCATGAGTGCATGTCGCAACTTTGCATGCTCGCGGCGACCAGCCATGCATTGACATGCCCCCGCAGACTCGTACAACAACAGATTGACGCCATACCGTCCAGCCTTCCTTGCCGTGCCCGGCCAGTTCTCGTCCAAAGCCGCTCAGTTCCTCCTCCGTCGGAAGTGCGTCCTTTTCCCATACACCGTGTCTTCGCGCTCATATGAAACCAGAACGCCATCCAATAACAGCTCAATCTGTCCACAGATCGTTGCAAATTCGCGTGAACCGTAACCTTCGTGCTCCGCGGCCCGGCGGCACTCAATGGCGAACGCACGTCTACCATGCTTCCAGGCATCCAGACGCTTCCTGCTCCTACGCCTCAATCTCTCCTCTCTGCGGCCGTGCGCAGAGCAGGCCCTCCCCATGACTCACAGTCCTCATGTCCGATCTCGCTACCATCCGCAACGCCTCCTTTGGTCGATGGCTCGTCTAGAGGCCACAAATGAACGCCTCCACACCCTCTGGATCTCCCGGAGCCATCCTATTTCCGCCGGAAATAGGCAGGCCTACCGCCCATCTCCCGCTGGAATCCGTCTAGCCTATAGAGGGGATGGAGAACACCATCTAAAGGCTCTTCTCCGTTAGCCCGTCGTGCGCGATAATGGGCCGTAGTGCATCCGACCGTGCCACGGCGACCTGTCGCGACACCGCCCTTTAGCTCAATCCTTCTTCATTGTTTCGTGTATCGCGGCTTGTTCGAAGGCCGCCACGGCGGTTACCCGTGCATTCGTCTCCAACTCACTTCTCAATTGCCTTCAGGGACGGGGAGGCCCAGAGCGCGCCACGTCGGAGCCAGGAATCCCGCGTTCATGTTCAATCATGTTCAATACAGCTCTGCCCTTACGTACCTCTTCCGGCCCCGCCACTACGCAACCCTACGTGGCAGGTTATGCAAGCTCTCCCATGGTGCACTGGGTAAACCCGAGGAGTGCATCCGCATGAACCCCAAGGGAGGATTTCCACCGTTCATAGTGGTCGCTCTCGGCTTCGGATGGACAAGCTCAACCGTTAGGCTGCGCACGCCGCTCCCTCGTTTCACGGCTCGCCTTGTTTCCCATCTTTTGGTCCAGGTGAGAGGGCGACGTTCCAATGCTGCACCGGGTGCGCAACTGTGGCCAATGATGAGCAAGGCCCACTGCAGGCCTTCGATGTGGACCCTTCTCCCGCTGCGGTTTGCACACCGTGCGAGGGCACCAGGCACGCCCTTCGCTCCTAGAGTTTGACCACAGCGTGTTCGGTCGAAGGAGGCTATCATAGGTCCGCGCGCACTGCCGCAGGCCCACCTCCTGCATTATGCGTGGCCTTTGCCTCGTATGTACAGCTTTGATAGTCGAGAAGGCCCAGCGCGCGGATATGCACCTCTACGAAACGCTGGCCGAGCCGCAGTGGCACGGCGCTCTGCGTCTCTGCTCTCACCCTGGTGCGAACGCCGCTGGGCGTGTGTCAGGCGAAAATGGGAGAAGCTGGCCTGTAGGTGCCCTTGGAATTTTCTCAAGCTTGCACTTCCGCCAATGGTACGCGATCGTCTCTCTGCTCGTGCACGTTGACGTATGTGGTCCCTGGCTGACGCATGCCTCTGGGAGGCCTCGATGGCTCGACATTCCAACACCTCTTGGGCCTCTCATACATCGCCATTCTCGTCCACGGCTGTTTCGTACCCATACCAAGAGTGGCTGTCCCATGGACGGGCTACGTTCGCAAAGTTGCGGTGAGAGCGGCTCCCTAACGTGTTATGAGCAAGGACACTGACGTTGTACTTGTACGTAGGACTTAGAGCGTATCTCACGCTCCCTGGAATCGCCTCTGGACCGATCATGGCTTGCTCATCTCGCATCTGTCATGGAATCCGAGGGTCCAGTCGTCTCCGATACCAGAAGAGCAGTCGGTACCCTAGAAGAACGTCTCGACTGTTTCATTCTCTCCCCTCCGCAGCTCCAAGCAGGTCGAAGTCTCCGAAGCCACAGCAGTGGCCTTGGTTCATCGTCCTTTCCACCGCGGCCACCGAAACGGCCCTGCGGGTATGCGGATAAAGTGGCCACTCGCCTCGAAGCCCGGGCGATCGTTCTCTTCCGCGGCACCCACGAACCACAGGCCGAATCAGGAATTCTGAAACAGCGGACCACTCTCTGGGCCGCCTGGGCGCGAAATCAGCGGCCGTTCGCCACGACGATCAGCTCGCGAGTCGATGACTCGCGCTTTGTCCCTGCATGGGACCCAAGCCATCATATCGTGCGCGGAACTTGTGGGCCGCTTGGTAGCGGTGGGTGTTGTCCATCGACATGCGTATCACCATGCTTGTCGGGCGCGCAGGAGATTGATACGTACGATAGCGTACGATAGCCTGGAGCTACTGGTAGCCTGGCCTTGTGCGGAGCTCGTGGGCTGCAACGCCGCCTCGGTCCGTTGATAGCCTTGGAGGCTGGCTAGTACCATATAGGTGTAGCGGTTCACAGAGTACGCGACCTCGTGATATCGACCGTTGGATTTGCGTGGTACATGGTATGCCCGGCGAGATGCAATCGCCTAGAGAGCTGGAAGAGGCATCTATCTGCTAAGTTAGCTCGTCCGCTATGGTCCGCCCGGCTATTCACCGCTACAAGACCAGGCTTCTCTTCTTCTAATCAGGCGAGCGCCGCACGCACATCATTTGAGGCCTGAAACGGTCGACAATGACAGCTCCTGCATGTGTGTCTGCGCGAGCTCGGACAATGACAAGAAAAAGGACAGGTATGCATTCAAACAAAACACTGGGAAGCGTCGACAACATCAACAGACTAGGGCGATACACACACATATCGTACAACGCACAAAACCGTCCGTGCGCGGTATCACCTACACAACACCGTCCACGCCTCCACCGACGCCCACCGCTGGTCACTATCGCCCGCCGCCCACCCCAATCGGCGCCCGCATGTATGGCCCGTTCATGGGGCCATACGGTGTCGTTGGCATCTGGGCGGGCATCGCGCCTGCCATGACGGGAGTCGTCAGGGTCGCGCCCATGCCCATCACCCCGTGCCCCGGAGGTCCTGGCGTCTGGTTGTGGGCCTCCCGACCTGAGGTTATGGTGCGGTCCTCTCGTTCCGCCAGCGTCGCCGCGCCTGCACGAGCGGCCTCGGCAATGCCATTCTGGAGGGTGAACGTCTGGCCAAGACCATAGAGCTTGCCGTTGAACTCGGGCTCGTCGAGGTGGTCGTTGAAGTAGAGTTCCCGCATCTTGAAAAACGTTGATGCGGTGAGGAAGCGAGTCGGAACCAGCCTGGTGCGAGGGTCCTATTCGCATCACCTGAGACACAGATTGAGCAAGACGCCATTGAGAAAATGTAAGTCGAGACATACCCCGAGGTCGTCCGCGACGTCTTGTAGCCCACCTTTCAGGACTTTACATGACCGCATGACGTACTTTATGTCGTAGATAGTGGGAAACCATGTTCGTAGCACATCGAAGAATGTCTCCTCGTTCATGGGTAATGACTGCCCTGTCAGGAGCTTGACGAAGTATCCGAAGTCATAACCGCTGTTGGCGAGTTTGTCAGAGGCCGTCGCGAACAGTGACGAGGACCCATAATTGAACCGGGACCAACAAACCCCCAAGTAAGGGAATTCTCTTTCGACAGATTGGATCCATGTACGTTACGCGACGTACAACGTACGTCGCCATCAACGGCACAAACTAGGATCAACAAGGCTTACCTGTGGAACGAGATCCACTTCGTGTCGGGCGACAGCACCAGCCCTGAAGTAATCATGAGCTCGGCAAAGTCGTTCGGCTCAATCCCCATTTCTTCGTGGCGTTGAAGATCTATCCCCGACTTCTGAAGGAGGTCAATGGACTCAGGCGCGAACATGTCTTCACTGTTCGATTACGTAAGCAAAATCGCCCAGCATGAAGACGGCTTGACAAGGACTCTTCAACCCACCTCGCACTGAATTTGAAGTTGAATTGCCAGGTAGAGACGTCTTGTGGGAAGTTGCCATCCTCATCCGCCAAAGTGATGCCAACCTGAATGATCTTCAAGAGGTCGACATTACACCGCATGGTCTGATAATGATAGTCGGAGGATGTCTTGAAGGCTCCAATCGGTCGCGCGACCACCCCAGGGAACTCGGTGTCCTAAGTGACCAAAGTGATGCATGAGCACTGGTTCCAAGGCCAGAGGACAAGCGACTTCTCGAACCATTGCGACGTAGGGGTATTTGTCGATGAGATCGCGGATATTCCCCATCTCTGTCTCCAGATTGGGAGCCCAGACCTCTCGTATTCGAGACATAGCGCAAGTCAAGTACGGTTCAAGTCTAGTATTCTGAGGAAATCGCTTCAAGACGCGAGAGATGCAGCAGGACGGTTTGAGCAAGGAGGTGGTTCACAAGCAAGTATCACGCAGAGGTGTGAGTTGTGCCGTGTTTGGCTCGACGCGCTCACAGACTGTGTGGGCGTCTATTCTGCCTCCGCATCATGATGGACGCTCGAGTCCGCAAGCTCAAGGCTTATGCCGCTTTAGCAGGTACGCGGTGGACTACAAGGCTTTCCTTACACAGAGCTACTCAAACTCGCATTCAACAACGCTCGCCAAGCCTGAGGCTGAAGGCAAAGGAGATCATATTGAAGGCAATGTTCCATGTCCCGAAAGGTTTTGAGGTACCACTGAAAGTTCAATGTCAGCCCCTAGCTCGCCAACCGCCGAAACACGGCGCGCGCGATAATGTCCCTTTGCTTGACGGAAGCCGTCCCTGAACGATATCTAGCCATCATGCTGGAGGTGGTTCTCGATGACTGCCACATAATGAACTATCAGAACTATGTGGGTGATTCAACATCTCTCTGTGCTAGTACTAGTTATGGTACGTATCAGAGTACGTCCCGACTCGCATGCATGCGTTGGCGATGTTGGGTTCAAACAGGTCTAAACGGCGCATTCATACATGACATGAGCCATCTCGCATTGCCGTTGAGAAGTCTGCGGCATACGAGAATGACAGATTATTGAGCCGATGACGAAGAGAGCGTCGACATCCTCTCTATATGTGTAGAGAATATCGATGATTTTTCTGAGTACATAGAATGGGTATGCGTCTACATACCGTCCCCGGCGTTGGGATCGTCGTCGCAGTCATCCATCGCAGTAGCGACGCATTCCGTTCGCACGTACTCGTGTAGGACGATGCTTGCGCCGCTAGTACGATGAGACTAGCGACTACGATGCCGCGGTCGGAACGCCATGCAGCAGCTACTCGCATACGCGGAGGGGCAGAATATAAATACCATCCATACCTCACGGACTTGTTTCCAAATTTTCCTGCAGTGTTGAGAGTTGCGAGAGTCACCGGGGTAGCTTCTCCTCTTTAAAGATAGGCAAGGGACATATGGGGCGGCAACGGGGATTTTGCGGCGGGGAGGAATAGGATCGGCCTGTAGGCTTGTGGGTAGGCATAGGCAGGTGAGGGGACTCGGAGGGGCATTGCCTCAGAGCAGACCACCGGCAGTTGATGGTTTTATAGGGCAAAACGCGCAGTGTGTTGCTGTTCCGGAAATCTCAGATGTTCTATCTCTGCATGCAGGCATACGTACGCACCGTGTGTGTGTGCATTCCCTCCACCGCTCGCGCCATAGAAGGGGCCCCTCATGTACTGGGCGTCCGCTTATAGGTGAGCGTCAAGTCGGAAATATGATCAGGGCAGCCTCGATGTATACCTATGCGTTCTCAGGGCACCTTCACCGGGCTGCCTGCAGCGTCCCGCGATGCGTGGAAACGCACTTGCGAGAGGCTATTGCAAGGGCATTGATTCCGGATGGCGACGTCCAAGAATCTGCACAGAACACCTTAGGCACTTGCCTTTCCATGACGAAGTAAGGGGACTATGTCAGGTATGAGGATTACTGTCCGCAAGTCCAGTCTTCAGGCATCGTGAGCTCACGGTCGATCTTGACGACTGACCAGCAAACAAGGTGACGCGATGCTCTATACCCTCGATGGCAGGGATGTAAAATCCTACCGCGATGAGTATTCGAGTACCGCAGCGCCTAGCCCGGACCTCCACTCTCACTTCCCGGGCCTCATGCCTTGGCCTGGGCCTCCGATAAGCATCACGCTGCGGTATATGCACGAGCGTATTGGTCGACGGGGTCCGATGCTCGGGGAAAACCCGTATATTATGTAACGGTAGAAAGCGACGATAGATTTATGATGAGTTCCAGGAATGTTGACATCAGGATCACCGAGCTTTCGCGAGGCATCAGCAAAGTGCGATGCCTGGCTTCCCGGCCGGCAACACCATGTCCTCTGACCGTAGTGAGCTACATGATCGAGCCCTCATAATCTCATACAGGTTCCACCTGCGCCGGAGTAAGTAAGTGAGTACAGCACACAAGTCCGATAGGGCGTGCTTACGTAGTTACTGGGGAATATTCCTGTCTTCCCATTCTCATCCACCCCTGCGGTTAACATTCATTATGCATCAGCCGTCGAAGACACTGGACGCACTCGGATAATCGCGTACCTTCCCACCAGCCATCAGCATAGTTTCGGCCACCCGTTGGTCCGTCAGTCAGTCGGATGAGCTTCCCTTCTTCCACATCGATCTCATCGGGACCTGACGCTTTGTACGAATAGAGGCCGCGTACTGCAATAATGGGGTGAATTACTTGATACCGATCAAGAAGGACGTGTACGTACCATACTCGCCAGGCGTCGGCTGAGTACCGGAGCTCAAAGACGCAGTAGCTGCTGCTTGACGCTGGCGTCGCATCCAGGAATTCGACATATGACGCTGGAACGAGGCCCTTGGCCCCAGACTCGTCCGCTACCTTGACCCAGCCTGAGCCGTCATCTTCGACGAGCACATGCACGATGCTGTCGGCTATAATAGGTTCCGCGATGATTAGACGCACGGCTCCTTGTAAATTCCACGACATACCTGATACAGCCAGCTCGAACGGCGACGTCGGAGTAAAGTCGAAGAGCACCCGGGCCGTAGGACCCTTCTCTTCTGATGTGTGGGATGCACGCGCGAACGAAGACGGAGTTGGGGTGACTTCGCCGGATGAAGTGGAAGGGCCTACGTTCCGCCGTTCAGAGCGGATTCGCAAAGAAATCAGATCAATACGCACCTAGGCATTCGGGTCGAGAAATAGTAGGAGGTTGTCCTAGAAATGTCAGAGAGCGATGCCGATGGCGTATGGGTGCGACTGCCGTGTCGAGTCCCAGGACAGTCGGCTGGAAGCTGCAATTTTAGGGTTAGAATTGCCGCGTTGCCGGAGCCGGATCTCTTACCTTCAGCTCGCATTTGGAATGCACAGAAATACCACAAGCCTTGCAGGTCTTTCCCTGCTTGCTGAGGCCCCATATCGACGACTACGCAGACGCGGACCCGGGCAAAGCATCAGTCCGACGGCCAATTGCGCTGGCGAGATTGGCGCGGAAGGCTGACCTTGCAGTAAGCACACGTCGTGGGAATCGAGAAGGAAGAGCTCTTGAAAGTGTGCGGGCTCTGTGCACCCTCGTCTCCTATTATGACATCAATCAGCGCCCAGAATTCCAAGTAGAAAGGGTTTCCAACGGCCAGGACACGATTCATCGCGCGTTAAGTGGGCTCAGTTCGACGTGAATTGGGGAGATGGGGAGAAATTTACCTTGAAGAGCGGCCGCGATCGTCTCTGATTCTGTAGTCAGGACCACCCCCGATGTCGCGTAGAATGTGGACTCATGCCGAGCGTCAAGGTAGTTCTGAGGCGATATGACCCCGGTTAGCGGTGCACAAAGATCCAGAACTATTCCACATTCCCATGCACCCACGGAGAGCATCTTAGGTAGAAACTTACATCAAGAACCTCGTTAGGATCACCAAGCGTGCTATTCGATGTGTAGGTGTCGACTAGCTTCCGCAGTTGATCTGCCTCCTTCTCTGTGTCACCAAAAGTCGAACAGTTAGCAAGATTCAGAACAGTGAGTAGGAATACAGATGAACGGACGTTTGGATGATAGAACAGGTTCGAGCTCTTGGAGCTTCGTGCGACATTTGCTTAGTCTGTTCTGCAGATAGACCTTCGGCGCAGGCTCCACGCTCATGTTCCCCTTCCAGATCAGAATCAGCGGACGCCTCGTGTACGGATGTAGCCGGGCATACATGGTCATAGTGAACGGCGGAGGGCTCGAAGGCCCAGTCAGGTGGCGGGGAGAACGGTGCGATGTTGTAATCTATGAACAGGTCTTGGTCTGCTTGAGGGTTCACGGCGTCTAGAGTGGCTTCGGTGGCGGTCAGGTGCGACCGCAGAGTGTCCAGATGCTGGAGCTGGAGCTCTTGAGCATCCTTCACGATCTCAACAAATCGGGTCAATAGCCGGGTTTGCAACTCCTCTGATGACTATTGTCAGCCCTCCGTCGAGAGATGCGTGAGTTCTAGTCGACATACGCAATTCCTGATGCGGCGCGTTAGTTATTATCTATCCGTATGAGCACAAAGAACGTACGTTTTCCAATGCAGGTAGGTCTTCGGAGTAGAATTTCTCTTTCACTTTGTTGGCAACTGCAATGGAAATCAAATAGGCGCTGGACGCAATGCGGTCAACAGGGTGTTTAAATATACGAGACGCTGAATGACACACTTCTTGCTGTTAAGCATGTCAATTTGTTGCTGCTCGTACTGCCTAGCTGCTCGTTCTGCGTGACGATCGTCGGCGGAACGCTCCTATGGTACGTGGTCAGAACGCGACTGGACATCATGATCTTGCACATGGGGTCCTTACCTGCTTCTGTCGGTATGACTCAACCTCTGCGCACTCTTCGTCATACTATACCTACTGTCAGATGATGCTATAAACGATGCCAGCCTAGATACCTTCTGCTTGCTCTGAGCGGATGGGGCCGACATCAGCGTCAAATACAGCGGATAGTACACACAGCGCATACCTTGGTTCGGTCAGAGTACACGCGGTCTCTGTCAGCCAGCAGCTTCTGATAGTACTGAATTTCTTTCTTCTTGACTTCTTCATGTCTCTTCTCCGCAGCTCTCAATGGTTCAACGACTTTGACGTCTATAGCCTCAGCAAGGTTCACGTGATCCCTCGAGGCCTCCGTCATGGCTGTTATGAGCTGCGTGTAGGCCTTGTCAAGGGTACTAGAGAGCCATCATGAACAGAAGCACTACGTGTGATACAAATGGTCCGGTTTACCTCTTGGCTATCGTATTCTCATCCCAAGCCTTGGTGGGTTCGTTGCCGAGTACGAGCGCCACGATTTTCTTCGCCTTCTTGTCCGCCGCTTTCTTCGCCAGCAGCTGAAGCTTTGCAGCATATTCTCGCTCCAAAGCAGACCGCTCTTTGTGAAGCTCGCGCACCTAAATTGGGCGATAATGAGCAGTGGATGTGCGCAAGACGTAACTGAGAGATGTACATCCGCGAGTAGCTCTAACTGAGCATCGGTCAGGCTGGAGATTTTCTCCACTTGGTCCTGTTATAGTAGCAAGCATCAGTTCCTCAGTCTTGATCAGCTGCGAAGCGTGGGCCCACCGGAAGGTGCTGACCGAATGTCTGTCCAGTAGTTACAGACATGTCTGAAAACGTGACCCGTCAACTGGTGGATTATAGGTTAGTCCTGCGACGCTCAGATTATAGCTCTCCGATACCTCTAAAGCGCGTGAGGAGCTACGTCTTGTATCCCGTGAGGTGTTGAGTGCTAGAAGCCTTGCGCTGGGTTGCTATCCCGGATTTGAATGGATCACGACGGGGACGGTGCGGTGTACATTCTGATCGGGCCTCTATGACGCAGGCCTCCATATTTAGCAGGCGGTTGGGTTCGCTACAATGCTCGAAGCGCCGAAAGTTGCACACTCGTCTCCTGCTACCACTACATGATGCGTACATAGTACGTACTGTCCTTGCCTGGGCTACGGCTGAACGCATCTGGCCATCTCTTCGACAACCGCTGCCTGCTCGCCTTTCGAAGGATTCGCTGCGCCGGCCCCAATGAAGCAAACGCCGTGGGAGCTGATCTCAACACGTTTCGGAGATCGCCGCTTACTTGGTTGACCTGCGTGCTCTGCTGTCGAAACTCGTTCATCGTCCAGTATAATCGACCACTCGCTTCTCATCTCGACCTTTCGATACTGCTCTATATGAGTGAGATGCTGCGACGACTGGCTAGCACTATGGGATGCGGCCCGTATCATTCAATTTCATCCTATGTCGCTCGCTGCTGTTAAAATGTGGACGATTGAACTTCCGTGAAGTCTGTCTTTTTCGCGTGCTCTATGGGGTCTCTACCACGCTCTATGGATTCCAACATGACTACTCCTCTTTCTGCGCAACGGCGGTATGCTAAGCTGCTTCTCGAGAGCGAAATGGTATCGAGCACAGTCCCTATGTTGAGACGGTGCCTGCGGTCCCTCGCAATGGACTTCACATAGTTATTGATGCAATCATGATGTCGCTCGCGGTGGTATCAGCTGACTAGCACGAAAGGTGAGCTGAATCCTCTGTTTGACAGTCGCATGAATACCAATCACTTACTTGTCCGGAATAGGTTGGCACAGCTCCATTTGGGTCATACGCGGCATCCATGCATCAGACCTGCGTTCCGCACGCCTGCACATACAGTATACCGCCTGAGTGATCAGCACGCATTGTCGCGGCCCTTGATGGTTGACTGTTCAATCTCAGACCTCGTGGGATGCGGCTTATCAGAGTACGTCTGCCGTTACTTCATGTTGCGATATGACTGTTCCCCAAATTACCTATGTCGGAGAACAGAGGTCATCATGTGAGCCTGGGCGCGATTCATTGCCCCAAGCCGACCAAGGCAGCCAAGCCTGCGGTGACTGCAGTGAGGGCTTGTTCTTAGGCGGCTTCGGGCATGGCGTTGGAGAAGACGCCTGGCCCTTAGCGGCGTTTGAATTTCGAGCAGCCACGGTAGAGCTCTTGACATTTGTACGTCAACGAGGATTGTTGCTCCCCATGGCTGAAGTTGCTGAACCTTTGCAAACGTTCTCGCTGTGGGGTCTGCCGTGGATGTTTGTGCGCGCCCGCGCCGTTCGTCGTCCCTAGACATACACCCCGCGTGACGTCAGGAAACACACTCTTTCCTTATCGTTCAGGGACACATAGGGCCACCCAACGAGTTGCACAAGCCCGCGCCTTCCATCCAGCGAATCGCCATAGAGTGTCGGCGTGGACTGCTCTCCGTCTCCGACCGCCACCACTTCTGCCTCGGGAGGATCAAGTGCCCCACGCACTTCGGCTTTCGGCTTACGCATGGCCAGTGCGCCGCTCGACGACACAGAAATGCAGGGCTCATATTGGGATGAACGTCTTCCCATGCCGACCGGCAGCCTCTCAGGAGTCCTGGACTTGTACACATTTTCAGGGTGAGGCATTTCCATATGCTCATTCATCCATACGCTCAGCGCCTCGTATTGTCCTGGCAGTACGGCCGGCGGAGTATGTTGCACACGGACCAATAGGCCATTCGCAAGGCCCAACGGCTATTGAACGGCGCCGTCTCCATGCGTCTACAGCGTACAGTAATGTCAGCGCCTGTAGCTGATCGGAATGCCAAGGTCGGGGAGTGTAAAGTCCAGGCCTTTGAAAAGTTTCTATGTGGGTTCTTTCGCTTTCATTGGCTGTAATGCCTCATCTAAATGTTTATCCTACAAGTCGGCATGTGTCTGTCGACATGTCGCGGACTCGCGGGACCGAGATGAAAGAGACCGACCCCCCTCGTTCCTGATCGGCAATCCCCGGCATGTGATCGTTGATTAGATAATTCCCAAATCGGGACGGGTCAGGTACTTTTTGCTCCTCGTCATCTGTCCCGCGTCCGACGCATGAGACGGCTCGCTCGCGCTCACATTCAGGCGTTCGTGCAGGCCGTTTCTCATGCGCCTGTAAGGCCGCATGCTGTTTGCACACGACAGCGATGCTCTGTCGTTTGCTCGAATGCCAAGACAACCAGCCCGAGATGATCAACAAACACCGTAACTTGAGAGACGGCCGTCTCTACCTCCGTCCGGACCGTGCCACTTCGCCGCTTTTTGCTCCGGATTCGACGGGTTTCTCCACATTTGCACCCCGGACGTCAAAACGCAATTATCCCCACCAGCCACTCCAATTTTCCAGGGTGGTGTTGCGCTTACGACCGTCCGTCCGTGGTGGTCTGGACCTTCGCTAATTCCGTTTCCACTTCAGTCGCTCGTCCTTGGCTGGTGCCACCTTGTGCCATCGCCGGAAAAAGATGAAGTCAGCCATGCAGCTGCAGAGCGGCACCGGTGTGCGTCTTTGTAGGTCGTCTCGGGTATAAAAGCCCTTCGACAACAGCCCTTGGACCTCACGAGTTTACTCGAGTACCTTGCCTCACCCCACCCCGCCGTTGCATTCGTTGTTGTCACTCGCTCCTCCCTACCCTTCCATTCTTTCAATCATGTCGCCCTTGACGTTCTTCATCTTCGCCCTCGCGCTCGTCTGCTCGGCGTTCGCTTCGCCCATCAACGGCACTTCGACGCTCGAGAAGCGCGTCACGCACACCGGTCGTGTAAGTAGTATTGGTAGTTCTCTCAATCGCCGGCCTTTTGGCTGACCAGCACGGATTACAGGGCACCTGGTTCGATGTCGGCCTCGGTGCGTGCGGCAAGCAAAACGTCAACAGTGACAAGATCGTTGCGATCTCCTCCGCCATTTACGGCAACGGTGGCAACTGCGAGCAGTACATGCACATCACCAACACTGCCAACGGCAAGAGCGCCTGGGGCAAGGTCCGCGACGAAGTGCCCTGGCTGCGGCGCCAACGACATCGGTCAGTAGTTTTCATTCCTAACCCTCCTCTTAACACAATGCTGACGCCCACGGAACAGACATGAGCCCCTCCCTCTTCCAGGAGCTCGGCTCACTCGATGAGGGCGTCCTCAAGGTCTCCTGGCACTTCGAGAACAAGGCCTTCACTCTCCCGTGAGCGCCCTGTCGCACCCCGCGACCTCCCACCTCGACCCCATTCCTTTCTTCTCTCGGTCTTTATTCGGGCTATTTATTGGCTGTCCCCATCGGTCCTCCCGTCCTTCAGCGACGGGAGGCTTGCGCATCTCGAATCGCGTGGAGCGCGACGTCTCGGTCTATTTAACGCCTCGTGTCTCTAGCAGACGCGCCGCGCAACCCCCCCTGTAGACGCATAGAAGAAGATTGTAAAAAGCTCGTTGGAGAGTTGTAGTCTTGCTGGTCATGTAGCATTAGCCTTTGTACTGCCTTTGCTTCGTGATCCAATCGAAGTGTTCGGGACCCCCGCTGCTGCGGGCACCCGCCTTGGAAACATCTTGTCCTTTGTGCGATGTTCTGCTTTCCGAGAGTGCCGATGCGGAGTTAATGCGAAGCCTCATCTGAATTGAAGAAGCGTGAGGAGCGCCTGAGGAGCGATACAAAGCCATAGAGTTGCCGACGGGCGAGACGGCCGTCCAACGCGCAGATGACGCGCTGCTCTGGTCATCCACTCGTTCATCTTCGCAAAGCGGTACGTACGAGCTTCCGCGCACCGTATAGTTGACGGGGCTCCAAAAGTCCGCGATTGCATCCGCGAAGCACGTCTCAACATGCGCGAGCTAACCTGACTAGTACTGGTATACGAGAGCATGGGATGAATGGCATACCACAACGCCTTCGCGACGCACTAGTGCACCGGTCGCCGTCATTTGTGAGCATAACGTGCACGAGACGTGAGACTCGAGAGGCAGGGGCTCATAGAACACTGTTGACAAAATTGCGTAATCTTACAACTCCGCCAACCTTCTAGATACACGATATGGGTATAATGACTTGAAACGCGCGGATAACCGTCCACGATGTCATGTCTCCGACAATCCCAAGTCCGAGACGCCCAGCATGTCCGCTCCGGCACAGGCAACCCTCGCACACGCTGGCGATTTTACGTCCTACGCAGCGAGGCATACTACCAACCATGCAACTGCCGACAGAAGGCTGACAAGTTCCCACAGGGTACATGACCGCAGGATGGTGGCGAGATGCGAACGCGTGCTGTCGGCGTGGGCGGAGATGAGCGCGGAGGTCGGACGCAGCACGCGCCCGTCGCGCCGGGCTGGCGCGAGGCAGGAGCAGCATCGTGGAGAGCGTGTGGCAGACGTGGACGTCCGCCGGCGGCGATAGGTCAAGCCAGTGGCCTTGCGTTGCATGGTCGACGGGCACCTCCCCGGCTGTTGCGCTGTTTCTCACTTTGTATGAGCAGCGTTCATTGTTAGTCGTTGGCGCAGGCGTTGTTGCAGGCATGAGAACCGACTCATGTGAAGCGGTCCGTGAGTAACTTACGACAACGCTGGACGTCTTCGGCTTGAGGTAACCGGCCGTCGGCGCGACGGTCCCAAGCAGTGGTGTTCATGTACACTGTCCTGCTGCGTGATACATGCAAGTCAGCAATCGCAGTTGATCATTCATATCAGTTTGCACCTGTTTTCACGCACGGACTGCAACGGCATATATCGTTTGCCCTCATACGTCCTGCGGTAGCTATTGATGCACTGTTCGACGCCACCGCAGTGGCAAATACTGCCAAGATGACGAGAAAGGTCTTTAAGCCACAGCCAACGGGCATGATGCAGAGGAGGATGTCAAGTTCTGTGAATCAGGCGACCTGTCATGGGCGAGTGAGTTGCATTCACCCCGACCACAGTGCTGCTACATATACAAGCCCGGCATCTCTCTCGCTGCCATGGCTGCTGTGTGGGTGCGTTATCTTCTGTCTGTGCAGACCTAGGTCTGGCCGCACAGTGGATGGCTGCGAGGCCGGTACTCACCGGAGGCTACGCGTGCGTCGTCTCGTGATATGAAATTCAGATGTCGACTGCGAGACTTACCCTCTTCGCGTCGTGCAATGAGGGTTCTGCGCGCAGTCTCTTCAAGCAGGAGACCGTTCATAAGATTCTGTATGCCACACGCGTAAGGCAGCAAATGCTCAGGAGGCAACATACCGGAGAGGGTCCAACAGGGTCGATATCGACCCGATGACACATGTAGCAAAGACCTGAAAAGTGCAGAGCTCATATCAGGAAACGTGATCCAGGGATGATACAGGGCAGCCCACCATGACAAATAGTACCAAAATATACGTCCTTGAAGCAGGGTTCTCGAACAAAGGCGGAGCAGCAGGCTGGCAACAGCTGTGAACGTTACCTTCATTCCCAGGTCGAGTTCCTTCCAAACTGCGAAAAGAGGCCCCTGAGGTGGTCGTGAAGCTTCCACTTATTCCAATACAGAGATATCTGTATGTACCTACTTGTGGACGCATCGCGAGCTGGCTGGCATAAGCTGTACCAGTACTTACCGGTCTGAAGACCGGGTATAGTGGTGTTTGTTATGGCACTGAGTACTGAGTACTGAGTCTCGACGAGCAGCGACTTATCGCAGAGGCTGTGCATGTCCTTCCTCGGATGTACGCTCCCTTCAGTGCTTCTAGCCGACACATTTATCCCGTCAACTGGTTGACCGTAGAAGTGTTATGGTACGAGCCTGAGCATCACGGCGCTTCACTGTATGCATACAATGTACAGGAACTTGTAGGCGTCAGGACGACTCTCCAGTGACGTCATCAGCCAACCTAGAGTGCTGGTGCGGCTGCTTGGTTGGCGCGCCACCAGCTGTGGGTGCATATACTGTCATCAGCACCGAACATTCATTATAATAGGCCACTACGTTCTGTGCATCAGCACACGCCGATATCTTAGACCAGAGACCACCACCTACGCCATTGTACATCTGAAAGCGACGTACTCAGGTAGGTGGCCCTCACCTGGTAGTATATTCTGTCTCTGGCGCACTCATGGAGGATCCGGTGTAGACCAATCTCGCAATATCTGAACATGTCACAGCCGGAGCGCAAAGCCATCCACTTTGGGGCGGGTAATATTGGGCGCGGCTTCATCGGACCCCTCCTCGTTGACTCGGGCTACCACGTCGTCTTCGCAGACGTAAACAAGGACATCATCCAGAAACTTAACGAGCAGAACTCGTATGAAGTCCTCATCCTGGACGAAGAATCCGAGCAGCGCGCCTCCGTTTCCGACGTCTCAGGAGTCGTCTCCACCTCAGACGACATCGTGCAAGGTCTTCGCTGATCCTGCTGTCGACCTGGTCACCACTGCCGTTGGGCCGCAGATCCTCGAGAAGATCGCGGTCACGATCGCACAGGGCCTCCACGCACGCCGCGAGGCCGACGCGGGTCCGCTGAACATTATCGCCTGCGAGAACATGATCAACCAGACGACGACCCTCCGGAATCACGTTTACGAACACCTTGCTGACGACGACAAGGAGTGGGTCGAAGAGAACATCGGTTTCGCCAACTGCTCCGTCGATCGCATCGTGCCTCCGTTTGATCCCAAGGACAGCGCAACCCCGCTTGACGTGGGCGTCGAAGGCTTCTACGAGTGGGTTGTGGATGAAAAGGCCTTGCGCCGCACGCGTCCGGACGTCAAGCTGAAGGGCGTGAAGTTGACAACCTCCCTCGATGCATACATCGAGCGCAAGCTCTTCACCCTGAACTGCGGGCACGCTATCACCGCCTATCTCGGATTTCTGAAGGGCTACAACACAATCGACGAGGCCATCCGCGACGAGGCCATCCGCGAGACTGTACGCAAAGCGCTGCTCAACGAGGGTGGTGCTGCGCTGCGGATGAAGCACAACTTCGACGAGGACGAGTATAGGCAGTACGTGGAGAAGACGATGGAGCGCTTCGCCAATCCGAGACTCAAGGATGAGATCGTGCGTGTCGGCCGTCAGCCATTGCGTAAGCTGGCTAAAGGAGACCGCCTCCTCGGGCCTGCGTACATGGCGCGCGAGTACAGCCTACCAATCGATAACCTCGCTAAGGGTATCGCCGCGGCATTCCTGTACGAGATGCCGGACGACAAGCAGAGTGTCGAGCTGCAGAAGAAAGTCGAGAAGGACGGCATCGAGCACGCTGTGGCGGAGATAACTGGGTTCGAGAAAGGGAGCAAGGAGCATCGTAAGGTCGTCGACGCGTACCATGCGCTATCGAAGATCGACGTGAGGCGGAGTCAGTGTTGAGGTTCGGCGAGGCTGGATGACCAGGTAAAGTCAGACATTGACGCGGTGTGTATAGGATAGGTCACTCACCCCTTTGCAGCACACGAAAGAAGTTACGTTCAAGAAACCAGGATACCTCGGACCATAATGAGTTTCTATACTACCTTGACCTCATGAAATCATAGATACAGAGAGACCAAGTACGATCATAAGCAACCAGCTTAGAACGCCAGTCTTGCTCTGTCGACATGCACCCGAGGTTCCAGACGAATTCGGCAACAGAGACGAAACAGACGCCGACTGAGAACTCGATGAACTTGCCGGCGACGTGAGGGTACTGCTCGAAGAGTGGCTGACCGTCGCGGGCGGAGCAGAGCCAATGGATAGCAGAGTCGGGAACGTGACGTTCTGGATGTTCTCCTGTGGGGATGTCGGGTTTATGATGGAGAAGATGGGACTCGCATTGTCGGCATTACCCAGTACTTTGAGGATAGACCGTTGAGAGTCAGCAAACAAAGCCGATATCTGAGCGGACGGTGAGTAGACTCACAGACTATGTAGTAGAAATCGCCGCTTGGCACCGCTGGTGTAACGATGTTGACCACTTCGTCGGCCAGACGGAAGCCGTCTGCGAGCGGTTGCACTGAAAGAAGTTCTCTCAATGTGTGCCTTGGACGATTGTAGGGCGCAGACACACTCACCTAGGTATTCGTTTGTCCTGCCTGTAACAGGGTCATTATACCCTAGTACGACGCGCCCTTGCTCATTGGTGATGTCAAGACCCGCATTGCTCCTAGAAGGTTGGGGCCAAGATGTCAGTTCAAATACGTGGAAATGTGCGCAGCTGGACATACCATCGGATCGTCTGGACGCTCCCGACGGTCCATACATCCGCACCGTTCGGCCTGATGATGCTTGGGGACTTGGTTGGGTCAATTATGGCCGCAGCGTAGCAGCCTATCCACGCGAATGCAGCAATGAGAACAGCCGCGCTCATTCTGGGGACAGTGCTGCTGGACATTGGTGGGCACTGGGCTCAATGTATCGAGGGCAGGAACAAACGATGCACAATGGGCACGCTCCCTCGACGAGGTCGAATTGCAACACATGAGGAGACTGAGACCGGCACAGCCTGGTCAAAGTGGCGACGAATTGGTTTTCGGAATAAAGGGCGATCAGCCAGCGGGCTGATGGACGCTGCTGATGGACGTTGTCCGCGCGCGTCTGCGGCCCAGTGGGCGAGTACGGTAACACAGGCTCACGTGAGCGCGACGAGACGCGTTCACGTTTGGCGCGCGTTCAACGTCCTTCGACCTCCTGGGCCCTGGCGTCCTTGTCAATGCCTTCAAGATGTCTGTGTCCGCGGCTTGGACATTTGCCGGCCACAACAGGCTCGCTGCTTCATTAACTATGACCTGCAACCTCTGTTCGTGCTCGAAATCATACAGCCAACGCCATCGCAAGACCCTCCACAAACCAGCAACAAGTAACTCCACCCATATCCATCTCCCTCTTGCGCTGCACCAGAGCTTGAAGTACTGGAGGGAGCTGAGGCTGAGGATGTACTTGAGGTCGAAGACGACTGCGTGGAGGTTGTAGACGCAGAAGACGTAGCAGCACTGCTTGCTGAGAAGTGACTCGCGGTGGCGGACGGCGCAGAGGCTGATCGCAATCGTGCTGGGCTCGACCACTTCAGACAGAGGCTGCGCCGGAGACTTCGGGTTCATGATCGTGAAAGGCGTGTCTTGATCTGACGTTGCAACATCGCCGCTTACTGTGCGTGCCCAGATAACATGATACGTTGTCAGTAACAGTCGTGAGCTCTTAGCCGCTCTCTCTACTTACGTTGTATGAAGTAGAAGTTCCCGCTTGGAACGTCAGGAACCACCACATTCACCACCTCGTCCGATATGAGGAAACCATCTGCAAGGGGCTGATCTGTAGGCATCATCAATTAGAGCCGTTCTATATGGAGGCACGTAAATCAGGTGTGGTGCACAGTACTCACCGTACCACACATTGGTGCCGAATGGGCCAGGCAGGCCAGTAAACCCCAGCAGTACCTGTCCATGTTTGTTTGGAGGAATGTCCAAGCCATTGTTACTCCTGCGCAAGATTCGTTCAGGAATCCACACATTCACATCAACGCGCGTCCAGGGAAAAAGTCCTCGTGATGCGAGTGCCTACCATCGAACCGTCGCGACCTCGCCGACCGTCCACACGTCTGTACCGTTCGGATTGAGAACCGTAGGATGGAAGACGTTTGATTGCGCTGCACAGCGTGTATACAAACTGCAGGCGAGTAGCAGTGAACTCAGGGTGAACGGTGTGTGGCGGAACATGGCGGACAGTGGAACGACGCTGATGCAAGAGAGACCTCGCTAGGACATGACTGCCGCCTACACATATTAGTACCAGTGGAGATACCATGTCGATGGGATCGTGGCGACTGCCTCAAGCAATTGATCGCCTGTTGACGGTTGGCGTTCAGCATCTCAAAAGCGCCAGTTTTTTCGTGGCAAGCCGACACCTTCCTGACTGGATTTTGTCCTAGCTTATCTGCAACAGGCTCACCAGCTCGTCCTCTCTCAATGCTCAGAGCCAGGGTGCTGTAGCCTGTAGGCAGGTACGCTTACGTCGGGGGCCTCGGGACCAAGCCGCCCGTGCACATAGACTTCTAGCGCCATCACGGCATCGCATATCGGGATCACACAAAGTCCATGAAACCGCGCCAGCGCGCTAGGTCTGCCTTGGCTCTCGCGTTCGTCTCGCGTATACGCTGACCAACCCATCAGAGTCGTCGAAGATGATAGTGGTGCTCGACATTGTGAAAGTATCACGGGCTGGCATACAACAAGGGCGCAGAAGCTGAACCGTCTTCCCAAGTTGAGATTGCGGAGTGATTGAGTCCGGTCCCCATCGTCTCAAGCGAGTGCATTCGCATGGGACGAGAGCCGATCTACGCAGGTTCCGTTAACGTCCGTTATTGACTGTCGGAGGATGCGACACTTACTATCACAAGTGAAACATGGTGTGAGGGTGTTGAGCACGCGCTTCTCTTGAGTGGTGCGTGCATCTCATGGCTGAGCAGGAGCACGACGGATTCCATGTCCGGAGTCCGGGGATTCTGGAGAAACCTGATGTATTGTGTCAAAACCCAGAGAGAGGAGGCCCTTGCCAAGTGCGTACATACCCAAACCGGAGGTGACAGTTACAACGCAAGGAGCGGACGAAGCGAAGTGCTTCCGTGGGCGGGTGCCAATGTCGCCAAAGGGTGGTAATTCCGAATATGCCGAGGTCATCGCTTGCGAACGTGTGGATCATCACGCACGCAGGCGAGCCGTCGAACTTGAGCTGGCAGGGAAAAGCGGAGAGAAGGAGGTGACGGGGCAGGACTCAGAACAGTTGCCAAGGCTGCTCAACAAAAGGGAGGGCGATATCGCCAAGGACGTCAGTCACAATCGCGTGGATAAGTGCGAAGGCGGCCGGGCCCTTGGACCTGGTTTGGCGAGGAGGGGATACGGTGAGAGTGAGGGTTGGTGTGTGAAGCACGCAGGCTTCTGAGCGATCGCCAAGTCCGCTCTTGCTCAGGGTAAGGAGGAGGGCGGGAATGCCGAGAATCGTCGGTCGTGAGCGTGTGGATCAGGTACGAAGACGGCCGGGATGTCGGGTTTGGTTTGGCGATGGGGTAGGCGGATTCGATGTCGAGCGCACGCGGACTTCCGAGGCGTCGGTCGGGACGTCGCAGAAGGCGTTGTACGCTGAACATGCTTGGGGGGCTGCGGGTAGGTGCGATGAGGATGCGGAATCGGCGATTGTCGGGTATCTGGACTGTGAGCAGCAGGCGAAACAAGAACGACATTTGAACTCGACGGAGAGGCAAAGATATCGGGTTCTTCGACTCGGCTTGGACGACTGCGGAACAAGCGAGTGAAGGTGGCGGAGGGACGGGGGTTGGCAAGTGATGATGTATGGAGTTTACATGGGGTATTTGCTTGAGTTTATGGTCAGTCTCCGCCGCAAAGGATAGCGAGTGATCCCACTTACATTTGTAGACCGGAGGACATGTCAGGTCGCAAAGCGCAGAATGCTGGGGGTACGTTTTGGTTTTTTCTCTGATGGACCATCATAAGGAGAGCAAAGAGAGAGCACAGTCTCTGAGTCCGTTAGAACCACGTGTGCCTCCGCTGGACCGGACTTGGGCTGGGCTGGCGGCCGGCTGTCCTGCGGTCGATTCGAAGAGAAGCCAGAAGACGATCAAAAGCAGGCAGAGAGCAGGATTCGATAGCAAGCAGCAAAGCAAGACGCCCAGGAGAAGAGAGATCAGGTTGTCTATCGTCCTTGTGGAGTAGATCGTCGCGGTTGAAGTCTTCGTCGCGGTTGAAGTCTTCGTCCCGGTACTGAACGAGGTACTGCGAAGCAGCAGGCAACCTGAGAAGAAGCACGGACGCAATGAGACTGAGACGGGAGCATAGTCAGAGCAGGATTCGGGAGTCGAGTTCATAACCGGATCGTCGAGCAAGTTGTTGTGGGACGAAGAGTCGTTACCAGCAGAAGCGACAGTAGATATGAAATGGTCACCGAGCTGGATGAGCAGAGGGTCGTTGGCGTGCAACTCCTTCGTAGTGGCATTAGGCAGGTCGTACGCTTGGGCAGGTGTCGGCAGGACAGATCGAGTACCTGCTGACAAGGACCCACGATATACAAGCACCATCCAGCTTTCAGATGAAAAGAGATCGGACGTAGAGAGGAGACTTCCAAATATGTACTGAGGTCGGCACAATGAGCAGAGAGTCGGTGAGAAGCAGCTGAAGCTGATCCCAACCAGAACCAGGTAGGCCAGTAGAGGCAGAGTAGCCGACCGACGACACCAGAGTAGTGCCGCTCAAAGACCAAAGCTTCTCGTGACCAGCCATAGATAGTGTGGGCCCATATCCGACAACGCTGCGCTCGACAAGCGGTGCCGAGCACGTATGGTTGCTGCTTGGCCCTCGAATCAGGTTGTCGACGAACGGCGGAAGCAGATCTGTAGTGACATGCTGGTCAGTTTGAGGCGAGAAAATCTCGAGGTGTTGCGAGCGGCTGCTTCCGTCCAGAACTTCGCGAACAGAGATCTTGTTCGACGGGGCTGACGCCGTCGCTTGTAGCTTCTTGGTTGGGGCATACTCCTCATGGATGATTTCGCTGACTCTCGCAGCCGCAGCCGCAGTGCTATCGCTCGTAGGCAATCGCATACTCCTACCCCTGCACTTGAGAAAGAGACGTTTTCTCAAAGCTTGATTCACTCACCTCCTCACTGTACTTACAATCCTGCATCTCAAATCCTGGCTGGTCCATACTGCCCCCGACGACGATCGGGGCGATGATGACGGCCAGTGTATCGTCCTGGAACATGTCAGCGTGCCCGGCGACGTGTACTTTCGGGATTACGCACCTCTTTAATATCTTCGGAAACCTTCTTCGGTTTCAAGGGGACCACCTTCTCACGAACGTACTCCTTGTCTGGCAGTAACGGAACCAATACGTCTTCAGCGATGTGGAAGAGCAGGTCAGTCGAAGTAACATCTTCGGAGGGACTTGCTGCGATGGCAGAGGTGTTCATGTCGAGCATCGAGCCCGAGACACGTACTTGAACGCCCTTGGTGTCGACAACCTGAGGGCGTTCAAACACTGTCTCATCTTGAGGGCTATCATAGAGAAGCGATTGTGCGACATTGGCTGATGTCTTCTTCCTTCATGTGTTGAATGCTGTCGCTGACGACCGTAACGGAACTTGAAGTGGTACACGATTTGCTGGACGATCTGGATGCTGGGAACATGAACTCGCACGTGAGGCCTCCCCCATCGGTGGCTTGAACAATGGGAAGAAGAGCCACATCCGTGCTCAGACGTTTGCGGAGCTACCGCCGTCAGCATCGTATAGAGCGTAGGATATTGAAATCATTACCTGAATGATCTCGGACTCCAGGCGGGCACACCTCTTGACCACCCGAGGGGGCGAGGGCGGCTGACCCTCGGGGTTGACCTCCGCCCAGCACGTCCCGATGCCGGACGCAGCTGTCACGGAGGAAAACGTGCCCGATAACACACTCACCGCGCGGGCCACTTGGCTGTACAAGGTGGCCCTAGAGTTGGAACGAGCGTAGGTTGACATGCGACGATGCTAAACGAGTGGAGTTATAAAGCGAGTGGACGGCGATGGTGGTCGAAAGCAAGAGGGGCGAGCATTGCGAACCGTCCTAGCTGGCCTTATGAGCATGATCGATGCGGCTGACATTGGCAGCTACTGCTCGATTGCCATGCCACGACAGTCACTGTCAGCCTCCCCCTCTTTCTCACCCCCTTCTCTGGTGTGAGTGTACTACCGTACTACTCTGGGTTCGCAACACGGTGTCCGGTCGGCGCGCAAACGAACTGTCAATGTGCCCATTAGATTATGTGCGATCATAGATTAGCAATACTACACGATACTTGTGAGCGGTCCGAGCTTCATGATTGGTTCGGCACCCACCTAGAACGGGAACCCCTCCATGCACCAGAATGCGCCCATGACCATCGCCACTATGCCCACATTAGCCGTGAGTGATGCGGATGCACTATTCGGCTCGTTGGTTGTCGTAGGACGAGCACTACCGGAGGAAGTAGGCTGGCTTGCGGACGACACCGGTGAAGAAGTTGTCGGAGTAGATTGAGTAGATTGGTCGGACGATGAAGAAGAGCCGGAAGTGCCTATGACCCCGACGACACTGGTACGGGTAATAGTCGCGGACGGAACGTTCCCAACAGTAGACAGCGCAGACGGTGTAGCGGAGAAATCAGCAGTACCAGTGGTGCTGAAGTCGTTCACGCTGAACACGCCGCTAACGTCGCTATCATCGCCGTTGATAGACACTAGAAAATCCAGGTCATCGAGGAAGGGGTTTTCTGCACGAAGGCGACTTACACGCAATGACATAATGGCTGCCCAGGGGCAGATTGAGGGGGCAACGAACATTGACCGCGAGGTCTGCCAATGCAAAGCTCTCTGCCAGTGGCTGATCTGAGAGACGTAATCAGTCAGAATCAAACGCGACCTTGAGTAATCCTTGGCGCGCCTTTCCAGAGGAACGGGTTCCCATCCTTCTGGATGTAACCCATGTAGACGGTTCCATTGAGTCCAGTAAGATCTTCGTCGGATACCCTGAAGCATAGCTTACATTGAGTGGTGCCAGATTAACATCAATCAGGCTCTTACCACTCGACAGTTTGCACAGAACCAAGCGTCCACTGGCTCAGCCCTGATGGCGAGATGATGGTCGGGGATACTGTCGCACGGGGGATGCGGAAGCTCCAAGCGTAGACGGTCGCCCACAGGAGAACCAGGTATCGGAACAGCACCATGACCATCCTGAGACTTGTCAAGAGGAGAACACCAGCAATGCAGAGAAAGCATGGCTCGTTTATATGGGTCTCGAGACGTAGCGCGAGGCTTTCAAATTCCATCAGCAGTACCTGGGCGGTGAGACCGATGATGCGGTGCAACCATCAAGAAGCTCTAGTGCGACCACGCAAGGCCCGAGTCAAGGGGAATGCCCCACAATACGTGGTATGCAGCAAAACGTACACATGAATGAGTAGCGGCGTGAGCACCGCGCTCGGGACGGCGTGCAACGCGACTGGTGGAATACACCGGTCCAGACTTCGACCAAGTTCAGGCTTCAAGAACGCCGGAGCTGTCACATCGGCATGTACCATTGTCGCGTTATACGGAATAACACAACGCCTAGAATGTGACGAAGAGGGCCCTGATGGCTCTGAGTGTCTTCAGGAGCCATGAACTCGCAGGTCGTCTGAGGGCCTTGGCGCCGAATATCGTCACTCTGTCGAATCACACGCCTGATGCACATGTGTTTCGCCGTGCATAGACAGGTTTCGCGCAAAGCAAACTGGGCAGAACTCATGGGAGCGAAAACAGCAGGAAGCAGAGAGGATAGCCAGAGGTTTCCATGGTCAGAGTACTTAGAGTCACGAGCGAGGACTCGGAGGCGTGTCGTGACTTGTGGCAGTCGCGCGTTCGATGAGGCGCTCACGCTGCAGTGCTCTCTTGATCACCGACCACATTCTCCATCTCTTCATTCTCGACGTCCTCCTCCTCTACTCCCCTAGTCATGGCAACGACAACTGCTGCAAAGGAGTCATACCCCATGCCACCCGCAAGTGCGGATCTTGCTACGACTTGGGCCTATCTTGAGGAGGGTGTCGACCATATCATGACCAAGCTTCAGACTGGTGTTTCCTACTCCAAGTACATGAGCCTCTACACCGTTGCCTACAACTACTGCACGTCCTCAAAGATGCACTGGGACAGACCCAGCGGGCACGGGGATCGGCCACCGTAGTAAGTGTCAGGAGAGGCTCTTGTGCATATTGTCTGCTGATCCTACCGTAGCTGGAGCAAACCTGATGGGCTCTGATCTATACAACAACCTCATCCGCTACTTCGTCAACCATCTAAAGACTCTCAGGGCGGTAAGTGAGCTTCACGCCACTCAGCCGTTCACGTTCTGACTTGAGCGCCCGCCCCGCATAGCAATCAGACGCGCTGCAAGACGAGGCTCTGCTTCGATATTACGCACAGGAATGGGATCGTTACACCACAGGAGCGAACTACATCAACCGGCTTTTCACGTATCTCAACCGCCACTGGGTGAAGCGTGAGCGAGACGAGGGTCGTAAGGGCGTCTATCCCGTATACACAGTACGTTACCGCAGCCTACGGAACGAGGTACTGCGTAATTCACCGCTCACACTATCTTATTAGCTCGCGCTTGTACAATGGAAGTCAAACTTCTTCCTTCACGTACAGAGCAAGGACCAGAAGCTGGCCGGCGCAATCTTGCGGCTGATCGAGCGGCAACGGAACGGGGAGACGATCGACCAGGGTCTTGTGAAGAAGGTCGTCGACTCAGTTCGTGTCGCTCGGTCTCGATGAGAGCGACATCAACAAGGTGTCATACGAGGTCTACCGTGAGCACCTCGAGGCGCCGTTCCTCGACGCAACGGAGAAATACTACCGCCAGGAATCAGAGAAATTCCTTGCTGAGAACAGCGTGGCTGATTACCTGAAGAAGGCGGAAGAGCGGTTGCGCGAGGAAGAGGACCGTGTGGAGCGTTACCTTAACACCAACACCCGCAAGGCGCTCATCCAGAAGTGCGAGCATGTCCTCATCCGCGAGCATGCGGACCTCATGTGGGAGAACTTCCAGCAGCTGCTTGACTACGATAAAGACGAGGACCTCCAGCGGATGTACGCTTTACTGGCTCGCATCCCTGAGGGCCTCGAGCCGTTGCGCAAGAAATTCGAGGAGCACGTCAAGCGCGCGGGTTTGGCTGCTGTCGAGAAGCTTGTCGGCGAGGGCGGCGCTGATGCGACGGAGGTCGATCCCAAAGCCTATGTTGATGCTTTGCTGGAGGTGCACCAGAAGAACTCCGAGACTGTAGCACGTAGCTTCCGTGGTGAGGCCGGCTTCGTTGCCGCGCTGGACAAGGCGTGCAGAGAATTTGTCAACCGCAACGCGGCGACAGGCACCTCGACCACGAAGTCGCCTGAGTTGCTTGCGAAGCATGCAGACGCACTTCTTCGGAAGAACAACAAGATGGCTGAGGAGGAGGACCTGGAGAGCGCCCTCAACAAAGTGGTACGTATAAAGCATAGCGTGCATAAAATTCATATCGAGCAGGTGCTGATTGCCACAACGACTTGACTAGATGGTGATCTTCAAGTACATCGACGACAAGGATGTTTTCCAGCAGTTCTACACAACGAAGTTGTCGAAGCGTCTCATTCACGGTGTATCGGCGTCCGACGAGGCCGAGGCCAGCATGATCTCGAAGCTGAAGGAGGCGTGCGGATTCGAGTATACCAACAAGCTCCAACGCATGTTCACTGGTACGCCACCATTCAGTCACACCAAGCGTTGGGGTCTCACCTCTGCTCGCAGACATGAGCCTGAGCAAGGATCTCACGGACAACTTCAAGGAGCGCATGCAGCAGAATCATGATGACATGGACATCAACTTCAGCATCATGGTTCTCGGCACGAACTTCTGGCCGCTCAACCCGCCTACCCACGAGTTCATCATTCCTCAGGACATCTTGCCTGTGTACACGCGCTTCTCGCAGTATTACCAGCAGAAGCACTCTGGACGGAAGCTCACGTGGCTGTGGAACTACTCGAAGAACGAGCTGCGGACGAACTACCTCAACCAGAAGTACATCCTCATGACGAGCTCGTGGCAGATGGCGGTCTTGCTGCAGTACAACAACAACGATACGCTCTCGCTTGAGGAGATCTTCAGCGCCACGGCGATCAGCAAGGACATCCTCAAGCAGGTGCTCGCCGTGTTGGTGAAGGCGAAGATCCTGATCAACGAGGAGACAGATCAGTACGACTTGAATCCGAGTGAGTACGGTGGTGGTGGACCTGTTGAGGGCGTCCACTAATTTATTTGCGTAGACTTCAAGTCGAAGAAGATCCGGATCAACCTGAACACGCCCATCAAGGCTGAGCAAAAGGCTGAGTCGACGGATGTATTGAAGACGGTGGATGAGGACCGCAAATACGTCATCCAGGCCTCCATCGTCCGGTGAGTTTCCTACGTAGCCTTTGAAAGGAACGACGTGCTCACGGCTCCTTGCTCAGCATCATGAAGGCGCGCAAGACGATGAAGAACCAGGCCCTCATTCAAGAGGTCATCACGCAGATTTCTCAGCGATTCACGCCGAAAATCCCCGACATCAAGAAGGTACGTATTCTGACTCAGTTCACGTCCATTCAGTAAACTCACTTCTATGTCGCATACCCCAGGCGATCGACCACCTGCTCGAGAAGGAGTACATCGAGCGTGTCGAGGGCACTCGGGACACCTTCGCGTACGTCGCGTGATCGACGAGCATCCCTATATCCGCATGTCGGGCTTTTTCACGTCTTTCCTCCTCGCCTTCTCCTTCATCCACTGTCATCACATCCTCGTTGTCGTCGTCCATGTAAATGCTCTATGTCATGTTTCTAGAAGTCCGTTGTAGCATAGTACCATACCGTCGCTGTTGAATCTCGAGTTCGGACCATGATTCATGAAATATGAGAGCTGGACGTAGAGATGTGGAGCTTGAGGATTATCAGCATCGGCGTCCGAAGGGGACTGGCGGGTGCGGTGAGATGTGTCAATGGCCCTCTGATCCCCAAGTACTCATAAGTAGTGGGCTTCTCGTGAACCGACTGGGAAGCTGTCTGGGAAGTGGTATACCCTCTATATGTATAGATCCGCGAGCGCGATGCTCCGCGGCATTGCGTTCAGGAGCGATGACCTGCGTTCGCCTGAACTCATGAGCCACGGAAGAGAGTGTCTCAGTGTGGAATGTGGGGAACGTGTACTTTGATGACGAGCTAAACCGGAAAGGTTAATTAGGCTCGCTACGAAACGCCTATCTCTCCGGCGTCTCCGAGCCTAACGCTCACGGGTTCATCGACGATCGGACTTTGCCTCTTCCTCCATCCTCCAACAAGGCCGGTCCGCCGTCGAATCTGTTGGAAGGCCCAACTGCCCCGAGTGTGTGAAGTGAAGAAAAGATAACCTGGCCAAGGTGTGCTTACGGGTGCGCTCGGACGTCTTGGAAACCACACGAGCAGGCACAACCGTCAAAGATCTGTCATGGACCTCGCAACTCTCGAAACGACCTGGACTCCGTAATTTGTGGCTTACCGCCCGTTTTGCGTGCTGCCTGCGGATCCTGCCGTCATGGACGAGCGGACCTGCCGTGTCGGCTTGCCTGATTTGGGGCAGCGTCGGGATCGATAGGTGGTTCAAGGACACGACCGCACGCCCACCTGTCAAAATCCCGCCATGCAGCCCAAAATTGCGTACGGGTAAACGGTTCGCGCACAGCAGCTGCAGTCGGGCGGACGAGAAGACCGAAAGGGTCCTTCAGCACGATCCGGACGCAGACGCCTTCGGCGGGAGGTCTGATGTTCCGCCCACGCATTTTGCCCAATCCGGGAGCTACGATCGTGGCAGGGAGCGTCCGACACGAGCTAGCACGTCCGCCACTCATCAACGCTCTCGGCAGAGACGGGAGCGTGGGTCGAGAGGCCGCTTCGACATGATGGGATCCCAGCCTTCCCGCGTGCCCACGATCGACCTTCGATGTTCGACGGACCTCGAGGTTCGCGCGCTCGCCGATTCCTACGCTATATACCCTCCAGCCTGCGCAGAGGGTACTCCGGTTGTGCCTTTTCCTCCTGCCCCACTTTTTCTCTCTCTTGACGCGTCGTTGTCTGCGTGCCATTGGTGAAGATGGAGACTCTTGACAGCACATTCGGCGCCGCCCTCGTCGGCCTTGTCGTCGGTTGCTGGTACGCACCGCTGTATTTTGCTTCCGAGGGCTATGTACTGAGTTTACATGCTGCAGTTTGTATGGAATCACCATCCTGCAGACGTATGTTGCGGCTTATCTCTGGGCGGGGTTGCCATTGAGTATTGGCCGGTAGATTCGCGTATTTCAGGAGTTACAACACGGACAGCAAGTTCGTCAAGTCACTCGTATGTACCCGTTCTACACCGCGAAGCAACACCTGATGAACAACGCTATCATTTTCAGGTTATTGTTTTGACGTACGACGACAACATTCGTCTCGTCTCTCCTGGTCCTGATTGCTCTCCTTAGGGTGCTGGATACGCTGCATCTCATTCTCTGCACGCGCACGATTTACTGGTATGCGACCTCACGTCCCTCGTTACCCGTCCGGTTACTACAACACGGGCATCGCAGGTATCTCGTCACGAACTTCGGCAATACCGACAACCTGGACATTACGACATGGTATGTAGCCTCCTTCCATTCTACGCTAGAATTTGCTCTCCTGACGACGGCAACCCACAGGAGTATGGCCGTAAGTATCCCTTCGCCCGCTATGTGAGTCTCCGCAGCTCATGTCATGCCCGATCGGAAGTTGCAAACGGATTGTAACGTGAGTAGTTTCGTCCGTCTCTCTCGATTCCCGCTCACCGTGGAGACACCACAGGGCCTAATTGGTCTGATTGTCGAGGCGTACGTAAATTTCGTCTTCTGGCCGTGTTCTATGTTTCCAACATATCTTTCCCCTCAAGCTTCTTTGCCCGTCGCGTGTGGATGAGTAGGTGAACCGCCGGTAACCCGCGCTTCGATTCTCACCAACTCTTCGCAGTGAGCCGCAACTGGATCATAACCGGTATCATCGTGAGTGAATTACCCTCTCGTCGCCGGCAGATACGGTTCCTAACAACCCTTCAGCTCATCTTGGCAGCACTGCATTTCGGTTCGTACTGTCTTTGTCTACTACTGCGGCCGGAACGGGGCTCAACGCGGACTCCGTATATTCACAGGTTTGGGTGTTGGTGAGAAACCATATCATGTTCTTCCATTAAGAGAATGATTCTTACCCACGACCCGCACTAGTCTTCACCGCGCAGTCGTACGTCTATTCTCTCGCGTGCACCGTGTAGTTAGAATTGACGCTTCGCAGGTTCATCCTCGGTCGCTTCTCCAAGTTCCGGAGCCTAACAGTGAGTTGATTGTCTTTGACCTTACAGACTGGACGGGGTATACTGACCCGGCTTTCAGTGGGTAACATGCCTTGGTCTTGGCGCCGCGGCAGCCTCCGACATCCTCATTGCCGGCGCGATGTGCTATTATCTGTACAAGAAGCGTACCGGCCTGAAACGGTGAGATTGTGTTCCCGTGTTACAATTTTACGGACGGACTTGCTCACAGTCTCATCATGCAGGACGGACTCTCTTGTCACAACTCTGATGGTGTATAGTATCAACACCGGTTTGGCCACCAGGTACGCTGGCTTCCCTCTGCATCTGTCGGATATCACTGACACCTTCCGCAGTATCATTGGGACCATCTGCGTCGTTGCCGTGCGTACCTGTTTCGTTCCGTCGGAGTCTTCAAGCTGACATTCCGACAGTTCGGAGCTATGCCCACGAACTTCATCTGGCTCGGCTTCTTCTGGATCATGGGCAAATGTGAGTATGATATTCATCGGGCTTCCGATCGGAGAGACTTACTGACACGCTTTGTTTTAGGCTATGTTAACTCTTTCTTAGCGCTGTACGTGTCCACACACATACTGCAATCCCTTCATGGCCTCTCGACTGACGCTCCATGTAGCCTGAACAGCCGTGACAGGCTTCGAGAGAAAGTCACGAAGGCGGCGGTGCAGTTGAACAACGTCGGGAATGGCCGCTCGTTCCAGAACTCATTCACTGTCTCTGGAAACGCCGCTCCCAAGGTAAGCTTGCTTGCGCCGTCTGTTGTCCGCTGTACAGTAGAGCTGACAAGACAGACAAAGTCACCACCGTTGGCGGGTGTGGAGGTTCAAATCGAGACCATCACGGAGTATAGCACCTACCACCCGAGACAGGTGAGTTACACGTTCTTGGCAGGGCTTGATCATGTCATGCGAGCATGGTTGCTGTAGAATGTACGAAATACCAAGGGCACAACTGAGCCCATGAGCCCCATCAAGGACGACGGGATGTCGACGTCCTCTGGTTCGCCCGAGGTGTGATTGAACATATGTGCACCACCATCACCCCCTCTTTGTATCTCGCCCTCCTTTCCAAGAACTCAGAAAAGTGTCGTCGTGGAAGTGTACTTACCTGTCTTGTGCCATTGAATGTTTGCTACTGTTACCGCATCGTTGTGTCGATTGTTGCTATGTATATACCTATGTATCCGAGGTTTAGAGTCGTAATTCGATACCGAGATTGCTGTCGGCTGATTACTCTCTTGGAGAGTTTGCCGTGCTGCAAGACATGGTCACGGTGTCGGGGCGAGAGATGAAGTGTGCGGCGGGGTTTGCCGCGAGACTGTATGTGGGCGTCATACGGGCGCTCCTGCTGGGAATGTTGGTGAGAGACTCTTCGGACGCGCGCAATGGCCTCAGCCCAGTTTCCTTCGTTGCACTTTCCTCGTGCACTCCCCTTTCCTTCCCTTTCGCTTCTGAGCTGTAAGATTGGCAGCCGATACCAGTGCTATCAACTGCAAAAATGAGCCTGCGAGACAAACTGCTGGCCGCACTGGCTGACTTGCCCGGCACGCGTACCTTGCACCTCCACGTCCTCACCTCTGCACCGCGCAAGCACAACGGCCTCTTCCCGTACGTCCAGCCCCGCCCCAGAACGTACTTACAGGATGTCTTCATCCTTCTCTCTGAGCAACTCACCCCGGACTCGCCCCGCATCCTCGTGACCGCCATCGAAGCGTCCGTGTACAACATCCCCGCCACCTCCAGTGGCGTGCTCTACATCTCCAAGGTCGACTCCTCCGGACACGCCACCGCGCCCTCGCCCACCGCGGCGCTCGTTCGTGCGTTCCTCACGTACTACGCCGACCCCACGACGCGCCCGATCGCAGTCGAGCACCTCTGGATCCAACTCTTCGCGCGCGCACAGGGGCAGTACCTCTTCCCGAACTCGGCTGATTTCGAGGGCAAGCGCCCACTGTCGGACGTGAAGCTCTGCGCGTGGTGGAAGCGTATCTTCAGCGAAGTCGCCGCAGCGGTAGAAGCGCGATTGAAGGGGAGCGGAAGGGTCAGGTTGTACTATATTCTCCCCGGGTACCCAGAACTCGAGGCGGCGCACTCGCTCGGTCACGCTCTTTCGAGGTCTCTGCCTCCTGACAGTCCTGCCGCCTCTGTGCAATGGACGTACGGACATCCCTACTCTCAAACGGACATACCTCTCCCGTGTCCGGGTAGTCAGAAGGGCGACGAACAGGCCCACTTAGGCCACTTCATCCCATGGTTCGACGACGACCCGAAGTCGCGCTTCGTCGACGAGATCGCGCATACTTCGAACTCCGAGGGCGTCAGGTCGCCTCAGCGGAAGCGCCCCCGCGCGTCTACCTCATCGAGAACCGAAGGTGAAGCCAAGTCTGCCAAAGAAAGGGAGAAGGAGAAAGATGGAGTAGAAGAAAAGGACAGAGAGAAGGACAAGGACGGTCATCGGAAGGCGTCGGGCGAGCTCGCGCAGGTCTCTCCGGACGAGTTCTGGGAGCGCATGTCGTTCCGCCAGGAATGCGTGGCCGGTGCGGTCACGGGCTTTTTCGCCATGGGCATATCGACGCTAGCGCTCGCAGAGGACAAGGAGAAGACGTCGCAGCCCTCCCCGCTCGCACCGCAACCAGGTCAACTCGCACCAAGGCTCGTACGCAGGATCGTCGCGACGCTGATGAACCACCACGAATTCTCCACGCGCGAACGCGCTGTTCGTGCCACGGAGACGCTCGAGAGCGCCATCAAGGGCCTTTGTGAAGACGATGCGCCAGTGATTCCCGCGTCTGCGCCTGCCCCTTCGACCTCCGAGCAGGAAAAGCAGGACCCCAGCCGTCCTTCTACACCCGAGCCTAGCTCTGCCACGCTCGACGTCCCGCGCACGCCTCCCCCCGGCCGATCTCACCTCAGCGTCGGTGGAAGTGCTGCCCCAGAAATCTCACCAAACCCATTCCCTGAGCCAGTCGCGTCCCCGGAGACATACACGTCATACATATACGGAAGCATTCATGTGCGAAACCCTCCGCTCGCGCCGCGCGTGGCTAACGGGGCAAACCCAAGCGGAGCCGAAGGCGCACAGGGGGCGGGGGGTTCGAGCGGAGGAGGAAGAGGCTCGGGCGTCACGGTGCTGCAAGTGCGGAAGAAGAGGAAGCCTGCTGCCCCTTGAAGGCGATCGAGCCCAGCTGCACCGCATGCGCCACCACGAGTCCGCGAACGCCAACTCTGTCTCGTCCATTGAACATTCAGCGCGCCGCGTCGCGCCCTGGCAACCTTGCGTGGCGGCAACGCCCCTGTTTCCCCGGGCTCGGGGCCGTCTGTCGTCCGTCCCGTTCGGCGTCCGTCCGCATCTGGTTTGTCCGAATGCTGTGCCTTGCGTGTCAGCGTCATCTTGTGAAGAGAGAACTGTTTTTTTTTCTTGCAGGCGGTTCATGTTGAGTGCGCCGTGCGCCGTGGTGGAGTGTAAGGGTCTTGGAACGCCGCGCGTCTCGGACGTGTTTGGGCGGCGGAAGGCGAGAGCGGGTCCGCGATTCGCGCGGACGGGCGGATCGGCAGGCACGAGCAGCGAGCCTGAGGCGGGTCTACGAAGTAGTAGGAAGGGTCCGAGGGCAGGAGAAATTGAACGGATGTGCGTCAACGGTCTCGGACTCGGATTTGGTGGCGACTTTGACTGGGCAGGAGGCGTGGCGTGGCGTGGCGTGGCGGCATACTGCCCGCTGCGCGGGTGCGGTCTTTCCAGCCTAGTTGCGAGTCGTTGAATCTGGCAGCCCGTCCGTCGCCAAAAGTCGGTCATACACCACTCTCTTACATATCAACCGCTGCTTCCCATCAGAGGTACAATGTACAGTATATCCGACGCGTCATGTAAGGGGCGCGGGTTCTGCGCGGGGATGCGCGCTGCTGCTGCGCGTGGCTGCCTGCACGGTTCCATGAGATGGCTGCCTCGTGCGGTCACGTCCCTGTCCCTGGATCGCGTGAAAGACAGTTACAGTAAGTATGTAGTACCAGTTGCGGTTCATGGACGTCCGTCCGTCCGGGAGTCGTTGCTATCTGGACCTGGGCCGCGGGTCGTCGTGGTGCCTGATCAAGCGGGCCTCGCAGGGTTTACAGTAAGAATAGGTGCCTGTGGACTCGATGCGTTCGAGCGCATACGTACGCACGAGGGAAAGGTATTGTACCGCCGAGCAGTGAGCGCTGTGTCATTCCTCCAGGCTCCAGTGTGAGCAACAACGCTTGAGGTACCCTTACACAAGCCCAGCTGGCGCAGACATCCCGTGGATTGATACTCGATTACGGCCCATCCTAGGGCCGACCGGTCCCTCCGCACGCGAGGAGCTCGCGCCTAGGCCTAGGCACGCTGCGTGCAGTCCGGTCATCTCTGCGCCCTCTCCAGACTCCACGATACATGACTCCGGGTTCCTGGAGAAGCAAAGCAGGCACGAGCACCCGAGGGCCGAGTGAGTGTGGACGAACGTCGTCACCACCGTCCCTGACACGCCGTCCCTGATCAGACACCCCCGCCCACCCACTCACCCACGGGCCACCAGGCAAACGGTACAGTAAACCCGCTGCGAGCCTGCTGGAGCCTGGCTGATCGCGACGCCGAGCCCGCGGCCAAGGCACACGATCCACGAGCTGGCGCGGGCCACGCGGCCGAGGACCTGATGCCGTCAGCGAAGGTTGCAGCGAGCGCAAAGTGCGCCGCTGGATATGGCAACGCCGAGAAGGAACGGACCGGACCGCAGCGTGCAGCCGCGGCGCGCCGCAGCGACATTGACAACGCAGCGAGCGCACCGATGCTGGGACAAGGGCAAAGGCACGACTGCGCCCGACGCGGACGGGTTGGCTTCCCTCGAGCCTGCCTCAGCCGCGGGCGGGCGCCAGGGCCAGGGACGCGTCTGCGCACGACGCACGTAGCGTAACGTTCGGGGGCAAAAAAACTGTGGGTCCGTACGCACGCACTTCGCCCAGTCGCTCGCCTGGGTAGGTATGCACGGAAGGCCCGCGTGGTGCGCTGCGGTGTGTACGCGGCGGGGCGCATCGCCAAACCGGGACGAACGGGCACATCGCGCCCTTGTGCTGCTTTCGGGCGTGCGAACGGCAGCCTCTGCTTTGGGCGTCGGGTGGGCTCAGGCTCCCGGGTCCCCGCTGTCGTGGGCGGGCGTCCACGGTGCTGCGCAGCGGCTCGGGCTGGATGTGGGCGTGCGCTGTACGCGTGCGTGTGCTCGCTTGGTGACTTACATAGGTGCAGGATGTACGTCGCGCAGAGGATGAGGGTTTGTGAGGCTTGAGGGCAGCAGCACTCTAGAGGGCTGTGCGCTCCGCGGAGAAATGGGGTCCGAGGGAGAGGCGCGTCGCGCGCGCACGCACGCACGGCCCCGGAGATTTGAGCGTATGACGGCGGCGTTGACAGCGGCGGCGTGGACGGCGCTGGAAGCCGCAGGCAGACGGTGCACCCCAACAGCGGACGGACGGATTGGCTCGGGTTCCATTGATTGGCCTGCAGGCCGACGCCCGGGCGGCAGGCGCAGGAGAGACACCTGCCAGTGCTGGCGGTGCCGACGACATTGCGGCGGTGAGACCGACACGGCAGCATATGCATTGTATGTACGCACCGTCCATACGTACGTACGTACATGCATGCAGATGCGCCGGGGACGACGCCCGAGCGGCGCACCGCATGATGTTGCGTCCAGCGGCGGGCGCGTGCGGAGCCGAGGTAGGGTGGGATCGGCTATGCGCTGTGCTCTGCTCGATGCGGGGAAGCTTGAGCTTGTCAGGGTGAAACACGGGTCGGGACGGTGGTGGCGGCGCTCGCGTCTTGACGTTTGTCCATGGTCTGGGGTGTATTACTTACCGTCGCGAGAGACAACGCGGATGTTCGTGCGTGCGTACCGTGGCTTCGGGCTGAGGTTCGAGTGTACTGTACGTACGGTGCGTGTCTCTCAGGCTGGACCGCCGAGGAACAGAGATGGGGAGGAGCACTGGGCGAGCCAATGGTGCGCAGACACGAGGCTAGGTTACGTCCGCGGGGCCCTTTGGCGAGCGCACGGTGCGAGGTACAAGACCGGCGGCACGGATGGACGGGGACAGGGTAGCATCCACGAATGAGGAAATCCCGTCGGGCGAGCTGCGTCGATTTCGAGACGCGTCGGCCAGGGGACATACGATTCCGGCGACGTGCCATTGGCCATCGTAAATAAGCGGCGGAGGAGGGGAGGAGCTGAGGAGATCAGTATGGGTGTGATGCTACTCCGTACGCGTCGCCACCTGACGAGGACGCCGAGAAGCGAAGCCGGGCGTGGGCCAATGGTGTGTAGGTGCGAGGCAAGGTTACGTCCGTTGGGTGCTCTGGCGAGCGTATGGTTCGCGTTAGAAGGCCGATTGGATGCGGGCGGGGCGGTATACAGTACCGTATCGACGAGTGGAGAGAAGACCGTCCGTTTGGTCTGCGCACGACACGCGCCGTTCAGTAGACGTATGGGCCCGCGAGGTGCGATTGGCCGTAACAGACGATGGGACGAGGGCATGACGGGATGCGTGCGATCCGTGCGGCCTTCTCGTGTGGGCTAGAAGGGCAGATGGGACGGATAAGCTCGCGCTGGACGGCATCGAACAGGTCGTCATTGGCTTCGCTTTCCAACCCGAGTAAGTAGCGGTGCGTAGGAAGGGGCCGCAGTGCAGTCCGAGTCTGTGTTCGACCGGACATCATCGCAGGCAGACGGTCATATGCATGGGCGCGTTGCGACGCAATCTAGTCGCGTCGGGTGCCAATGATTGGGCCCGCGCGCGCGGATAGGGCGAGCGGTTCGGTGCTCCTATCTGCAGGTGCATGTAGCGGGTGGTCAGGTGTCGCTGGGCACAGGTACTATCTGGGGGTGATCAATGAAGTGAGATCGATGCGCAGCTGGCAGAGTGCGCGGGCGGGCGCTGGGAGACTGTCGAGGTGTGAGGACGGGAGCGAGGCTGCGGAGATGGGATCGAAGGGGCCCGGGTACGGGGGGGACGGCGATGGCGAAGGGATGGCGTGGTGCGGCCTGGGTAGGACTCGGTTGGGATGTGTGCATGGTGGGGTAGAGAAGCCGGAGGAGGAGGGGGAATTCGAATTTGGAAGGATGCTGTATAGAGTGTGGCATGACGGCAGGTGGAGGTCATCGCTAAGTTATGCATTTCTGTTGGCAAGGGATGCCAGCTGCAGGCAGCGGGAGAAGGGGGGTGTGGAGTGTCGAGCATTGGAAGCCGCGACGCGAGCTTGGGTGTGCATTGCAATTGTGCATACTGAGTACTGAGAGTCTGAGACTCTCAGTACTAGTGAGCGTGTGGGTGCGGCTGGTCGAGGAGTGATGAGGAGCGTGGATCGAGCGGCCTCGTGGCGGGGAATATTGCGCTGAGCTGCTCTGTCGGGCACATCGCACCCGAAAAGGATACGTGGTTGTAACCCGATTCGGACACGGCCATAAAACAAAGTTGCCCGGCTCATCACAATATCATGACTACATACTGTATCTAGTCCCTAGCCTCGTTCGCGAGCTCCTCTCTGTCCCCCCCATCGTGCACCCTCTCTCATGGCCTCGACCGAGCGATGGGAGGTGGTGGATGAGGGAGGCAAGGATGAGCCGGAGACGCGGAGGCACGATGGTCCACTGACAAGGGGGCAGGGGCAGCGGACGCATGTGAGCATGTGTGGAACTATATATCCAGATGGATTTAGAGCTGGCGGTGGGCACTAAAGTAATGCTATACTCGGGATCGCGATTCAGATTCTAGGGGGCCATGGCGCTGGGAGTCGGAGGCCTAGGGTAATATATAGTAATGTAACCGCAAGCACGCGTGCGTGCGCATTGCGCATCCGTCACACTCGCGGAGGTGCGAGGCGCGGGTAGGCCGGGGGATACTGCAAGGTCACCGGTCAAGCTCAAGGCCTGCAAGCATGGCGCGGCATAGCATGGGATGGGGACTCGGAGAATATGAGAGTGAGGATACCAGCACGAGCTGGAAGAGCGGCTACACGGCACTGGCACAGCACGGGTGGCAGGTGCAGACATTTTGATGATGGGATGGGGAGGGGCCATTGATTGAAGGAATCAAGCAGCGACCGGGCGAGAAAAGCGGCGGAGGCGGAGCGAGAATGAGTGTCTAATGTCTATCAGCCGCTGCACCGCACAGCCCAATTGAGCGGAATGTTTCGCCGTTAACGCAGTTTGCGAGGACGAGGACGAGGACGAGGGCGAGGGCGAGGGCGGTGGCTGCGGAGGGGAGAGTGCACAGGACGGGAGATGGATGGACGGCGGTCGATACGTTCGAGCACGACGATGAATGATGTTCCTCCTTGTCTATAAGCGACTCTCATCATCCTCCCTCTCCTCCTCCTCCTCTCCCTTGGCCTCTCCCTCCTTCCTCCTCTTCCTCCTCTTCCTCCTCTCCGTCTCCGTCTCCTCCTCCGCCTCTTCCTCCGCTCGGGCCTCTGTATGCGCCCTTTCCTCTGCGTTCCGACTCTGCCGTCTTCCGAGTGCTCGCTCTCATTCCACCTCCACCTCTCCTTCTGATCCCAAACGCGCACCCTCCTCCGCGCTCTCCCACTCCCAACATCCGAGCTCTCTCTCTCGCTCTCTGTGCTCGCCATCATGGCCACCCAGCCCCCGCAGTCTCTCCCCTCCTTCGCACAGGCCTTCGGCGGCGCCCCCTCTCTCAGCAGAATCCCAGACGCCACCAACGACCTTCCTCCCATCCACCACGCCCGCCCCTCCCCCGGCCCCCATTCTCGCTCGCCCCCCTCCAACGTCCACGACGACCCACACGCACACCAGCCCATCCGCGACCAAGCCAGGCAGCCCTCTCGCAAACGCCCCCACCCAGACACACCCGCCCACCCGGACGATAGCCTCAGCTCGGGCTCAGAGTCAGTCCCTCTTTCCGTATCTCACTCTTTGCGCATCGTCGCCTAACCACGCCCTCGTCGTCTTCCTCCTCTACACAGCGATCGCCGCTCGCCCAAGAGCGTCAGGATCAAAGAAGAGGCAGAGCACGACGCTGCGCTCCCCTCTCCGTCGTCCCGCTCGGCGCCCCCTGCGCATCCTGAGCGCGAGCACCCTCACCCACCGTCCACCACCCCCACCCACCACGTAGCGTCCACCTCCTCTGCCGCGGCAGACCCAGCAGACGCAGACGGCGCCGCACCCCCGCCCTCCGCGGCCCGTCCGTCGCCCAACAAGAAGCGCAGGGTGACGATAAGCGGCATCTCGCACCCCATCAACACCGACGTCCGCCCCGCCGCCCCGGCAGATCCCGCCAACGGCGGCCAGGCGATCTCCCCCGTCGTCATGGGCCTCCCCATCCCCCGCGACGACGCCGCCGCGATGGAGCAGGTCCGCTCGATGCTCTCCATCAAGCAGCAGCAGAAGGAGCTCATCGAGAGCCGCCGCGGGAGCGTCGTCGGCCCACCCCCAAACCCGTCGGGCTCCCCCGCGGTGTCCGTGACCGTGGCGAACGCGCCGGGCAACTTGGCGGCCGGCGTGGAGGAGAGGTTGGGCGGGGGGAAGGCGCATGCGAGGGCGTCCGGAGGAGGAAGGAGCCCGATCACGACAGCGCCGCCGAGAAGGTCAATAGCGGGCCTTTCGGCGAACCCACCCCCCAACCGCGCCGTCTCGCCTCTCGCGCGTCCAACGAGCCCGCCCCAGCGGTCCCCGCATCACCACCACACGCCGCACATCCCCAGCCAACACACGCTGCACCCGCCTCCACCTCCTTCCGACCAGCAGCCTCCGCACACAGGCCATCGGGCTCGGCGGAATGCACCAGCACCAGCACGCGCTGCCCCCGCCCCCCATCAGCTTCGCCCGCCGGCGTGCGACGCGGCAGCTCGCAGGCGGCACGAAAGGCAAGCCCGCGGACATCATGATCAGCCCGCGCGACGCGTCCGCGGCGGACCGCCTGCAGCCGTCCATCCAGAGCGCGCCCCCGATTCCGCGCGCCGCGACCGCCGCCGGACAGGGCTTGGGCATCGGCATCGGCATGACCGGGCGGTTCGGGAGCATGGCGCTGCCGAGCCTCCCCCCGGTCCTCGGGCCCGGGCAGAGCGCACAGAGGATGACGGCGAGCCGTGTGCCCCCGACCCCTACGCGACTGAGCATCGCGCGGAACCCGGCTGCAGCGGGAGCAGGCGCTGGGACTGGCGCGGGGGTCGGGTCGGTCCTCACCCCTACGGTCCCCTCGATCTCCGGGACGGCTACGGCCGCGGCAGCAGCAGCAGCGGCGGCGGCCGCGCGTTCCCCGCCTACCGCGAGCGTGCCCATCGCGACGTCGCTCGTGCCGCCGACGCCCGCCGCGCTCCACGCGCCCGGGTACACGGGCGAGAAGGCGGCGTTCCTCGCGCCGTTTGAGATGTTCTACGATGCGCTCTCGGACAGCCGCACGCTGAAACAGTGGCTCGGCGAGCAGCTGCAGAAGAGCCAGCACCTCGCGGCGCAGCTGCAGCGCCAGACGGAGCACCTCGACGAGCTCGTCGGCGCCGCGGTCGAGCGGCGCCTCGCGGGCGTGCGGGAGGAGGTCGGCGCGTTGAGGGGGAGGGTGGAGGAGCTCGAGTGGGCGCTGGGGCATGCGGTCAGTACCGGCGGGAGCTTGCCTCCGGGCGCGACGGGGCTGGTTAGGACGACTTCGGGAGGTAACGATATGCACGCTGTTAATAAGGGCAAAGCGAAGGCGAACGGGATCCCCGCGCACCACCACGCCCCGCCTCCTCCATCGCACGCCGCCGCGCACCCCCACGCGCACCACCATCCGACACACCACCAACACCAACACCACCACCCGCACACGCCCGTGGTGCCCGAATCGTACCAGTTCCCGCCCGCCCCGAGTGCCGGTGAATCGCTCCTGCGCCGCTCCGAGCCCGAGCGCGAGAGCGAGAGCAGGAGCTTCCCCGGCTCGCAGAACGGCTCGCCCGTGCCCGGGTACGACGTCGGGCGCCGCCTGAGCGTGTCCGCGATCCGCCTCGACCCACGCTCGCCCGCGCTGTCGGAGCCCGCCCCGTCTGTCCGCGAGCGCGAGCGCGAGCGCGGGGGGCGCGAACGCGAACGCGACCGCGAGAGGAGCGGGGCGGAGCATGCGCACAGCAGGCCGGGCGCGCTGCCCCCGCCGCCGTCTGCTGCGCCCCGCGGGGAGACGACGGGGTGGAACAGGCCGTGGTCCCCGCGTGCGCCGCGCGCGGCGTTGCCGGCGGGGACGTCTGCGACGCGGTCGTCGTTGGGCCATGGGCATGCGCATGCGGGGGAACGGCCGGGGATGGCGAGGAGGACGTCGGGGTATGGGTATGGCTCGCCGGAGGGCGCGGAGGGCAGGGAGCGGGAGAGGGAGGCGGAGAGGGAAAGAGAGCGGGAAAGAGAGCGGGAGAGGGAGAGGGAGGCGTCGCCCCCGCCGCGGCGGGAGCGCGAACAAGAGGTGCGCTCGCCCGAGCCGATGGAAGAGTGAGCGCGCGGACCCGCCGCATCGCATCGCATTGCTTTCGAACCGTCCACGTCCACATCCTCGATTGTCCTTCTACTCCGTCTCTCTTGGGCTACTTGGCTGGGCGCGGTGCTCGCTTTCGAGCGGGCGTCGCAGGTCGTTTGCTCTTCCCCCTTCCTTTCTTCCTTTCCATACCTCGAGTTCCGTTCCCCATCCCTTCTCTCTTCTCTCTTGTTCCATCCCCCTGCTGCCCTCCACTCTACTCATCGACGCTGCCCCCGCTGCCCGCTGTTGCCGCCATAAGCGCACAACCGGCCGGACGTAGGACGTTCGCTTGCTGCTCTCCTCGCTGCCGCCCCATCCTGCTGCTCGCTCTCTCTCCCCCTCCTTGCTTGCTTGCTTCAATTTTCCCCCACTGTTTCTCTCCTCCTTCACCCACCAGTCTCGGTACGAGTCTTGCTCTGTGTCTGTCTCGCCCGTGTGTGTGTTTGTGTGTGTGTTTGTGTGTGTAACCGCAACGCCCCCATTGTACCAGTATACGCGCAATCAAGCAAAAGGTCTCTCTGGTCCCGCCGCCTGCGCGTTTCTTGCGTTTAGCTTGTCAGGGTGGGTGGATTTGGAGTTCGCAGCTTATAGCGCGGATGTCTGACTGTCTGAACACGTCGTGACACCGTCGGTGAGTTGATTTGGCATGTCCTCGCATATGCATAAACGGGTAGAAATACGGCACCAGAAGGGTGTCCAAATGGTAGGTATGGCAGTGAACAAGCACAATCGGACAGAGACAAATGCGCCCTCATGATCACCACTTTGGCTTCCGCATCGCCTTCTTCGCCGCGAGCGTGCCCCGCCCCCGCGCGCCGCGCACGGTCTGGAGCTCCCTGAACTTCTTCTTCGCGTAGCTCTTCGCCTCGGCGTCGTCCACGAGCTCGTCGACGAGCGTGCGCTTGCGCGCCGAGCGCGGGAGGTTGTCCGGCGCGGGGTTCCCGAACGGGTTCGGGGTCGCGACGATGGTCCCGATCTGCAGATCCCGGCGTCAGCGTGCGTGCGGGCGACGGAGGACGGGACACGGGATACGGGATACGCACGGCGAAGTGCTTGGGGAGGCCCTTGATGCCTTTGCCCTCCCCGGGCTCTTTGCGGTAGAACTGCTTCGGGTCGAGCTGCTTGTGCAGCCGGAGCGCCTCCACTTCGCGGTACAGCCGGGGCAGGTCTGCTTCCGCGGGCGCGGGGAGGTCGAACCATCCCGGGCCCGCCGTCTTGTTCTTCAGCTGCACGCCGTTCCAGACACGAAGCATGGGTGGGTGACAGACACAACGTCCAAGAGCAGGAGGTCGAGAATCGAGCAGCAGCAGCAGCAGCAGCAGCAGCGGGGCAATGCGGAGATGAACGCGCGTGAGTGGGAGGGCTGGTCACAAGGGGGACAGGCGAGCGGGGCACGCACCTTCTTCGCCTCCTTCTTCGTGAGCCGCTTGCCGTCTGCCGTGACTTCTGGCGGCGGCGCGGGGACGGCAGGGGCGGATATGGAGGACGCGGCTTTTTGGACGTGCTCGACGTCTGGGTCGCGCAGCTGCGAGGGCCCTGCCTTGGGCCCGTCTGGGAGGATGATGTAAGGGGATGGGAGGGAGCTCGCGTCAAGCGGGGGCAATGGCCTGTTGCATAGTTGGGCAGCGTGGCCGAGAAGATGGGTAGTAGGTCAGCTTGCGTTCGCAAAAGGCGTATGCGTGCAAAGGAGAGGAGACGTACGGCTCTTTCTTCTCGTCCTCGTCGTCGTCGCCGAGCTGGATGAACTCCTCCTCGCCGTTTCCGCCTGCCGCCTGCTTCGTCGCGGACTTGGCTGCGTTCTGCCGTGCCCGCGCGAGCAAAGACTCTAAGAACTCTTGTGCGGCCTCCTCCTCGCTGTCTGAATCCGAGTCCGAGTCCGAGTCGGAGGTCGAAGCATTCGAATCCGAATCTGAATCTGAAGAGCCCTCCGAAGAATTGCTCTCAGCGTCCGAGTCTGCAGCGTTTGAGCCTGCAGAAGCGTGGGTAGCGGCAGCAGCCGTAGTCTCTTCCTCTTCCAAGTCTTCAGGACGAGCACGCCCCTTTCCCTTGTCGAGCGTCGTGACAGACATGGCGAGATGAGCAAAAGACTGAGCGAGCCCGCAAAAGTGGCTGCAGATCAAGGTGAAGAGGAATCTCAAGAGCTGTAGACGCCCAACGAGCGTTTTGAGAAACTGGATGCGTACACAGAGTGTCTAGGGTCCGACACCTCCTTCGATCGTCTCGCCTCGCGCGACCCCTGCCACGCCTGCACCCAATTCCGCTCGTCATGCAGCGGAGTGTCCGTCAGCTGAGGCCTCTCCTGCCCTCCTCAAAATCTCGCCTGCAGCGTAGCCCTCTCGTCTCTGCTGCCCGACACAACCACCAAGATGCTCAGGCGACGACTGCAGCAAGCTCCAGCGCTGGCGGCGCGAATTTGAACAACGGGAGCGAGCAGGGCTCGCGGACGACGCACTTCGGGTTCAAGACCGTGCCCGAAGAGCAGAAGGAGAACCTCGTCCGCAACGTCTTCGAGAGCGTCGCGTCGTCGTACGACGTGATGAACGACGCCATGTCGCTCGGCGTGCACCGGCTGTGGAAGGACGACTTTGTCGCGCGCCTCAAGCCAGGCGCACGAGGACCCATGCGCTGCATCGACGTCGCTGGCGGGACGGGTGACATTGCGCTGCGCATCTTAGACTTTGCGCGGGAGAAGTACGCGGACAGGGAGACGAGCGTGGACGTGGTGGACATCAACGCGGAGATGCTGAAGGAGGGGTACAAGCGGTTCAAGAAGACCATGTACCACAACAGTGCGTTCCCTCTTCTGCGCCGTCTCGGACGAGGCATGCTGTGATATTAACGTGGGTTGCTGTCTTTGCTAGCTCCTCAAGTCGCGTTCAAGCAGGCAAACGCGCAGGACATGCCCGAGTCCGAGTTCCCTTCGAACACCTACGACCTCTACACCATCGCCTTCGGCATCCGCAATTGCACCTCCATTCCCGACGTGCTGAAGGAAGCCTGCCGTGTACTGAAGCCCGGAGGCACCTTTGCCTGCCTCGAATTCAGCAGGGTGAACAACCCGCTACTTAGCACGTAAGCACCCGCCATCTTTTCCGCTTGCCCTATCCTCTCCAGTGTCTGACGACGCGCTTTCCTCAAGCTTGTACGACCAGTACTCCTTCTCGATCATTCCCTTGCTCGGGACCATCCTTGCCGGGGACAGAGAATCGTACCAGTACCTCGTCGAGAGCATCCGCAAGTTCCCGCCGCAGCCCGAGTTCGCAAAGATGATTGCGGACGCGGGATTCACGACGGGCGCGATGCACGAGGGCAAGGGCGGCGCGTGGACGGACTTGTGGGGCGGAATTGCCTCTATACATACTGGAGTGAAGATATAATCTATCTCGTATATCTCATCTAATACACATCCTCTTCACCCAACGCCATGAGTGTAAGCTGACCGCTATGAGACGGCGGCGCCGCTCGAGACGGACCACATTTGTAGCTTTCGTACTTTACACCGCTCTGAGGACCATGTAAGACATTGCCTAGCACAGAGAAAGGCTAATCTATGAGGTGCGCAGCGAGGAGAGATGTGTCGGACGGCTGTCCAGAAACATAATCGAAGGAACCGACGCGTCCGTGCTAGAACTCATTCGTATGTGCGTGGAAATCAGCCACCGTTGCAGCCGTTCAGAGTACTCAGCAGCGAAGAATAGGCGTCCCATAGGACCCGTCCGTAATATTGAGAGCCAGGTAAATGTCCGTGCTCCGCATGAGGTATACAAGATAGGCTAAATCCTGTGCAACATAAGACTCGTGAACCCTCGATCCTCAAGAAAGAGTTGGCCCACACGCGACGCACCTTGTCCATCCAAAGCAATATCATCGTTCCCATTACATAGCGCTTGCAAGTACCCTCCCGTGTTCACCGTTCCTACATGTCCAACGGCGGGTCGAAATCCACCAGTCCGCCTTTCGCCCTGACCTTCTGCTCTCCCTCTGCCTGGCCCTGTCCCGCAGGAGCCGCGTCCTCAGGCGGGGGCGGATCCTCGAAGATGACGATCGTATTCGGGTTGATATCCCCATGCAAGATGTGCGCGTCCTCGTACAGCCTCTTATGCGCTATCGAGCATAAGGCACGTCAGCATTTCGGAAGGCGAAGGAGAGTGGGAGAGCGAGAGGGAAGGCACGCGAGTGGCTCACCGAGGACAGCGTCCCGCATCACGAACACCAGCTCGCGCGAGCTCTCAAAGTCTGTCAGCGCCCGCGCGCGCACCTCCCGCACGCGCCTCGCAGGCCTGCCCGCCGTCTTTGGCGTCGTCGTCGCTTCCGTCTGGATGTTCGTGGAGATAGGCTGGGTGCTGGCGGAGGACATGGTGGCTGTCGAGTGTCGAGTGTGAGGGGCTTAGCCACCGCCACAGACGCGTCTTATACACGCGTGTCGCGTGTTTAGCGCCGACGTGGGCGTGGCCCAAAAGAGCGAATAATGGATCCCGGAGGACTGGGGGAGTATGGTACAATTGTCTAAATGAGCCAAAATCAGAATACGTCTACAAGAATACAACATGCGTTTGATACCTCCCATGCTCATTGTGCACCGCTTACGACCATTCAAACGCGCCATCCTACAATCCGCTCTGCGCCTTCTCCTCGAGCTGAGCGCTGACGGAGACTTTGAAGCTCCTGATGTTCTCCTCCTTGTCGTTGACGCTCTCCTGCACGTTTTCTGCAACGGCTTTCGCCAACTATAATGATTCCAAGAATGTAACATGAGTATAGTACAGATGCCAACTATAGTGTCAGAGGTAGGTATGGGCCCAGCAAAACACCGCAAGTAGAAGGGATATGTAGCACGAACGACGACGGGTACCATTTGTACGTATGTAGAATGTGTGTGTGTGTTGAGTATGTACTATGTGGGGGAAGGAAGCAAGCCGAACGCGCGTCACCGGGGAGCAGGAGCACCGTATCCGAACGTCGTCGAGGGGGGCGTCAGGCCGTGAAAGCGACGTGAGAGCACGTGAAGCGTGGAAGAACATGGCATGTTACACGAAGGCACGAAAGCGCGAGAGTGATGATATGTAAGGCGAGCGCAGCCCGGGGCGCCGAGGCCGCACAGGGGAGGGAAAGAGAATAAAAGGAGCGGTGTGGTGGGACAGGGTACGTGGTGGAATGGGGAGACGAGGGTGCGCCGGAGACGGGTCTACTATATACACACGTCTTCCAGCGACGCAACCGACTGGCGCGGTGAAAGGGAGAGGGGTTTCCGGATGGGCGAGTCGACGGTGCCGTCGTCGACGCTCAGTCGCTTGCCGTTTTCCGCCGCCGCATCGCCGCCGTGCCCATCCTCGCTCTCCGAGTCTTCCTCGCGTTGGATGGTGATCTGCTTCGAGCCCCGGCGTGGCGGCGGCGAGAGCGAGGTGATCCCGCGCATCTCCGGCGACTGTTCCGGAGGCGGCGGCGGCATTGGACGGGGCGGGATGGGCAGCGACGGGGAGAGCGGCGTATGCGGCGGCGTCGACTGCTGTGATAAGAAAGCTTGGGTCGTTTTGGAACGAGATGATCGGCTCGCCGATCGGCGTAGGCGGGAGGGAGTATGGGTTGATGGTCGACGGCGCCGGCGACGGAGGTTGGGGTAGCGGATTAGAGGGCGGGGGCGTGGGCGAGGGTGCGCTGAGCATGCGCATGCGGCGCTTGATGAGGAGTGTAGGGCGGGAGAAGGTCGAGGTGGACTGCTGGGTGTTCGGGGGAGGAGGAAGGGGCCCGCTCGGAGGCGGATGGGGCGGGTCTAGAGGGATGGGCGACGCTGGAATAGTAGGAAGCACAGGGCTGCCGTTGCTCATGCTGCGCCGATGCGATGGGCGCGGGATGCTGGGCAGTTCATCCGGACGTGGCGGTAGAGCTGTAGACGGCGGTGACGTAGGCGGGATTAGAGAAAAGCGACCCGCGCGGAGAGTGAAGGTATCCTTGAAGGAAGTCTTCGTGGCGGGTGCGGAATGTGGAGGGCGGCTCGGGTAGCCAGACGCACGCATCGTGCCCGACGGCGTCGGTGGAAGGCAACATCTGCAGCTCCCCCTTGCCAAATTCATCCACCATAGCTTTGGGCGTCGGCGGCAGCGCCATGCTCGGCGCAGGCCGCTGCGGTGGTGGCGCCGACACTCTGTGCGATGACCTCGGCCGGACGTGCGAGGGTGGATGCTGCGGCTGCATCAGCGCGTGTCCAAGCAAGCTTCCGCCACGGCTCTGCGTCGTACTGACCGTGCTGTCGCTCCGCACGGACGAGCCGGACGCACGCTTGGAGAAATTCTGGAAGCTCGACATGAAGCTCTGCGGGCTGTGCGTTGAGCGCTGAGACGGCGAACGACTAGGGGAGGTCTCCGCCGCATATGGGTGTCGCTGCTGCTGAAATGAGGAGCGGCCTGGGGAGGACGTTGGCAACGGAGCGGGAGCAGACGGGGGTGTAGCAGGCGGCGGGCCGCTGGGAGGGGTCAGGCGCTTCGGGAGGACGCCTGGGCGAGACCAGCGCTTCGTGCCGAACTCAAAGGACGGTCGCGGAGCTTGCTGTTGTTGCTGGGTCTGCTCACTCGAGCCCAACGAGGACACTGACGACCATGACGAGCGTGGTCGCCTATCCGGAGACTGTTGCTGAGACGAGGGCGACCCAACTCCGCTCTCTCTTGTGCTGGGGGCAGGACTAAGGCTGGGGCTGGGCGAGAACTTCGGGCTCGAGGTCGTCGAGGGAGACGCCGGCGAAGGCGAGGGCGAGGCAGATGCAGACGCGCCTGAAGAAGACGGGTTCGGCGACAAGAAGGCGCTGCCATTATGCCTGACCCCGAGCGTCTCCGCCGCACTGGCGTTCCCGTGCGTATACGAGAATCCACTCCGATCTGTGCTCGTTCGTGAGGCGGGAGGGGGCCCGCTTGCGGTCCATGCCCTGCGGCGCGGGGGCGGTTGCAGTGACGCAGAACCTCCGAAGGCGGGAAGGCCATTCCCATTGTACCTCGACGAGCTGCCGTTGAGGCCGGACAACCCAAGTCCTGAGAAGCCATTTCGGGAGATAGAGGGCAGGATGCTCTCGCGGTCTTTGTCCTGGAGGATCTTCTGATCGAGCGTCGGGACGGGCGCAGGCGGCGATATGAGACCCATCTGGATGGGGAGGTCGGCGGGAGCTGTGCTGCCTACGCGAGGTGTGTTGGGACTCGAAGCCATTGGTGTGGTAGGCGAGAGCGGTCTCTCGCTCGAGATGCTATTCGAGCGTAACATGCCCAGCAGACTCGTCCCCGCGCGGCCGAACGAAGTGTCCTCTTGCAGCGGAGGGGTCTCAGCGCCGCTACTGCGTTCAGGTATCGAGCCGAATGACGTGTCGAGCGTGGCGCCCGATGGCGACCGTGGACGATTAGCACCGAACAGACCGCGTAGAGCAGAGACTGCGACTGATGGCGGTCGTGTATGCTGCGGTGACGACGACCGCAGAGAGGGGACTGGAGATGAAGTAGCCGTGGGCGATTGCGCACCATTGTGAGAAGCGGGCGTTGACGTAGCCCCCGTGGTTACCGCGGGAGCTGGAGGGGTAAAGAGCCCCTGCGCACGCATCGACAGCATGACGTCGATGTCTCCCCGCCACTCGATACCATTGCTATTGGTCACCGCCCCGAGTCCTGCACGTACAGATCTGAAGCGTACGCAGGCGGTGTATGAGTGGCTATACTTGCAGAGATGGGACGAAGGCACGTACCGTTCATTGAACACCGCTTGCTTGATAGCGGCGATCCACTCCTGAGCCTCCTTTTGGTCTGCCATGGACAACGCCATCTCTACACCTCCTACGCCGCCGACTTTCACCGCGCCGCGGCGACCACCAATCTCCTCTTCGGAAATGAACACGACGCTGTCCGCCCCGATCTCGATCCGCTCGAGCTCACGGTCATCGCCATTAGCGGACTTGAATACGTGTAGGTGTGCCACGGTCTGCGGCGCCGACGGAGGCGGGTAATTGGAGAAGGGGGAAGGTGAAGAGAAGGAGGAAGTGTGTGTCCGCTGCTGCGACGCCGAAGCCGTTGATGGCGAAGACGTGAGAACGAGTACCCGCGACTTCCATTGTTTCACTAGCGCATAGTGCAGCAACGAAGACGGCGGGTAGTGCTTCGTCACTTTAGAAGACCGCTGGACCCAGGGCGCGAGCGCAGATTGAGTTGCCGGAAAGGGTGGTAATGTCCGCGCCGCAGGCGTCTCTGCACCTGCGCGCGAACCCGCCCGAGCCCGGGAGCGCACTGGAGACACTGAGCGCGAGCGCGACCTGGAGCGTGATCGTGATCTCGACCGTTCTGACCGCGCGTGCGATAGCGAGAACGAGCGCGTGTGCGACCGCGAGGACGTACTTTCGCGCTCCTCCAATAGGACCGGGTCCAATCCTATTGACTGCGCGGCCGCAGTCGCGTAGCCTCTCACGGTCCTCGTCTTCCTCTGGAGGCGGTGGTGGGGGCGCGGATATTTCTATTACTTCGGAGAATAGGAATTGGGTCGGCGGCGGGGGAAGGCGACTTTTCTTGTATTTGCTGCGAGAGCGCGAGAACGGTAGCGAGATGCCAGATGGAAGGATCAGACTCCCACGCGCGCGTTTCGGTAGACCCGCCAGAGAGTTTGGGTGTGGTGAGGATGGAGACGCAGTGGACGTAGAGTGCTCCGACGAGGCGCTAGGTGACATGGCCTCGTAGGTTACGAATGACGAGGAGCCAGAGGGATGCGCGGTGAAGGGGTCTGGTATAAAGGTTAATTAGCATCATGCTTTTCTTATACTTCCGAAGGAAAGCGGAGGTGAGAAGCGGCGGTGTTCCAGAGAAGACGAGGATGTGCGCAGGTGGAAACGAGCCTCCAGGCATTCAGCGACAGCAGCATCGGTTGCGCAGAGCTACCGGTGGTTTGACGGTGCGAACACACGACGCCGGAATCTTACTAAGGGTATTGCATAGTCCCGCATTCGCAGCCTTGCTCCTCTCAGCAATAGCAATACTCGGGGACGCACGCGCAGAACGGGGCATGGGCAGGACAAGCCGCGTGATGGAGAAAGAGGGAGGGAGCTGGATGTAAGACCACTCCACCAAGTGGCGGGTAGTAGCATATTGAAAATGGCACGTACCAGGAGTGCCGTCCTTATCTCTCCTGTACGGCGTCGACGAGGTCCGCTTGCGCGTGAGCAGCTCTGGAAGCCTGCTATGTCTACGAACAGATTCCGAGTCCTGCGGAGCTGAGGAGATATGATACGACCGCGCGGTGGGTGCGGTGGAGTTGACGGGGCTCGCTGAACGAGAAGCAGAGGGCATAGGCGGGGCGTAGGAGGATGAGGCAGACTGAGGTGTCGGTCAGAGACGAGCGCAACGGCGAGGGCGTCGGGCGTGCGAGGTGTGCATGTGGCAGAACAAGGTGAAGATGGAAATTGGGAGGGAGAGAGGGACGAATCTTGTGTCAGCACGGAGGACATCACGAAGCGCTGAATGGCTCTGATAGAAGGCGAAAGGCACTGACCTGCGCAAGCTGCAGCTGGAGCATCTTCCGCTCAGGCACGTCGTTCACCGCGTCCCCGACGCCGTCCTGGGGGGCAAGCTGGTTGTATGCGTCGATGACGAGGCACGGTGAATGCGAATGTGAGAAGGCTGAGGAAATGGGGCGAGGCGTGCGGAGGATTCACGAGTACCTTCGGGCGTCTAAAACGGGCGCTTGGCGTGGGCTGATGATCCCAATTAGTAGCAACGCCACGCGAGATCCCTCGCCCAGATGCTTCCGCGCGTCTATTCAATTTTGGGCCTGTCCCGCCACTGGCCACCGACTCCTGCCAGTGCCAGTGCCCTCCGTGCCTGCCCTCCCTCCGTCTTCTCCCTACCATCACAACCCTCGTAACTACCGTTGCCTCAAACATATTGCTAATCGTGCCACTTCTTTCCGGACACTCAGCATTCGTTTGTCAATGCATGCTGAAGCCGGACGGCCTATGCGTAGATGCTCCCAGCGGCAGGGGCAGCTTCAGGTACGAGCGATGGCCAGCATGCTCCGGAAAATATGGCGGTCGCAGGAACAGGCCGCGTCCCGTATACACGTTCAACGACATAATTGTCTGAATAGCCGAGACCTCAAAATAAGCAGCATTCAATGTCTCCGTTGACCTGGCAGAGCATGTCTCCAATGATGTATAGCCCATGCGGCAGCGTGTTCCTTTGTCTCACCACGGTTGCGAAGTGTGGACCTGCACCGGTCAATTCCAGCCTGTCCGGCAAATATATGTACGGCGGTTTCTGCTGCTCGTGGCATGAACACGTTCTTCCTGTCGTCCTTGTCGGTCCAGTGCAGGTAAGAAGCTTACCAAGGTAGCTTGCACAGCAGGCCATCCATCACAGCGCCCTCGGACTTCTCTGTCCAATAGGCGCAGATGCGATTCTCAAGGCAAGCCGCAAGCCGCAGCGCATGCTGGCGACAGGAAAGTGAGAGAGCAAGAGATTACAATTCATCATCATCATGATACGGAAGTACAATACATCAGTCATACAGCGCAGAGAGGGTCCCAGAACAACATGAACAACTACGCAAGAGCATTTTCAACATCGGCGCTGTCGTCGCCGGTTTCGAGGTTCGCAAACTGTACAAAGGGAAGCACACTGTCAGCAAACCTGTGTTCCAACATACTGCGTGATGAAGGATGCTTACCGAGAGGAAGGCAGCCGGGCGGTGCTCCTCGGCCCAGAACAGCAGCGGCGTGTCGAGCTGGACGGTGTAGTGGATGTTCGGCGACCAGAGCTGCGTGAGCCCAATTCCGTAGTTCCACACACGGCCCTCCGGCACGAGCGTCATACCAAGAATACGATCCGAGCAGCAACAGCTGCACACGCTCCGACATGTTCGGGTTGAAGCCTGGCGGATTCGGCGACGTGTCCGCGTTCTTGCGACCCCACTCGAACCCTGGCACGGTGAGCTGGTGCGCAGGAGAGCGAGACGGAACCAGGGGTGAACGCGCAGGTGATGCAGATGGAGGAAGAGGTCCATTCGGGGTGGTCCGCCATAATCTTTGCCTGCGTCGTGACGTCCGTCGGTGAGAGGTGAGGAAGCTCGAGCGCCTGGGTCTTGATCCACCCGAGAGGCTCCAAGTCCTTGAGCAAGAAGTCATCACGAGGAAGCAGCGATGGCAGCTCGACGCTGTTGTTGTTCCCGCGTTGAGGCACCCAGACGATGGCCTTGACCTCCTTGACCTGCTTGTTGTCTGGAGGAGAGACACCATAGAGGAACGCCGCGACTTGCGTGCGCAGATCCGCAGCGGTGACGAAGTGCCGCAGAATGTTCTTCGGCAACACATACGTGTACGAGGAGGCAGTCGTCCTTGACGTCGTCGTTCGACACGTAGATGTGCTGGAGACGAAGCGGGAGGTGGGTGGCGGAGATCGCGCGTACGCGCCAATCTGACTTGCTGCTGAAGACCTGCTGCTCGTAGTTCGTCGCTAGAAATACAACTCAGTCACAGTGTCATCCGATCGCCGAAGAAGCGACTCACTCGTGACAGTCTGGATCGCGTCACCATGGACGTTGGTAGTCTGACTGATGTCGAAGTCAATAAGACAGCGTTGATCGTAACGAACAAATCAACTTACGTCTGTACGGCCGTGACTTGGCTCTGTGCTTCAGAACTCTTCTCAAGCTCCGCCATCTGTTGTCGCTGGACAGATGGCGCCGCAATCTCCTGACCAAGAATGATGTCACGAATCTCGCTGGCCGTGAGCGAAGCGATGTTGACACTGTTCCGCTTGCCGAAGTCCTGTTGGCAGATGATAAACAACCACATAAAACATAGAATGGAGATGAAGAGGCACGAACCGCCAAGATGAGATCCTTGAGAGCGACTTCAACCTTGATCCACTCCTCATCGGACAGCGAAGGCCAGACGAAGTGCGGCTCCGTGATTGTGTTCTTGTCCGGACGCAAGATGATCTTCGCCTTCTCCTGATTGACATGGAGACCACGCAAGAGCAGGATAAGCCGAGAGAAGGCCGTATAGCTCGAGATCGACTTCAGCCAGTCGTCGTAGAGATTGAACAGGACCATCTGCGGCTGAGTAGCACGGAGGATCAGATCGCCGAATTTCTCCATCTTCATGCACGCCTGGAACGGAAGCTGCAGTTCGCTGCCCTTGATGACGATGTTCGGGAAGTCGAGCAAGTGGACCTCGAGCGGGTCCAACATACCCTTACGGGTGACGATGACCTGCTTCGGCTGCTCCTCAACGGGCAAGGAACGGACCAAAGCAGCGACTTCTTCGGCCGTCTTCCACTTTGCGAGCTGACCGAGACGCTTTTGACCAGCCCAAACACTCGTGTGGATGATCTTGAGGAACAGCTGTCCAGAGCGTGGGTTGAAGATGAAGATGGCGCCGTTGATGGGCTTCGTGGTCAGGTTACCCTCGAACGTCTTGTGTATGGTGACACGGTAGACGTTCGTATCGTCGACGAACCAGATGATCTGGTTGGAGAAGAGCTCGGAGTAGTTCTGGCTGTTGAGGTACGGCTCCGTCGGCTCAGACGAGTACAGCTGGAGACCCTTCCGGATACGCTCGCGCAACACGTGGCATGCGGGGTTTGCCTTCATAATCTTGGCCATAGCCTGCTGGATGAGAGGCTTAAGACCAGGGAACCAGTTGCCAAACGCAGACCACAAGTTGTACGCCAGGTCCATGCCGATCATGAGACCGGTTGGTGAGGGGTAGATACTCATCGAGTCGGAGATCTATAGGGGGGATAAGCTACGGTATCAGCACAGGAAAGCGGCCATAAACTCACGTAGTCGAGGAACTTGGCGCGCGTGTACCGTTCGATGTCGTGGGAGTCGAAGTCGCCCCAGCGCAGCTGCACATCAATCCAGAACTTGTTGCTCGTGGTGCCGTCAAGCACGTCCTTGCTCTGTAGCACGACACATTAGCGAAAGCCAATACCGCAATCATAACATAAACTTACATCTGTGACGAGGGACGGGCGGGCGATGTTCCACTGTATAAAGCGTTAGCGGAGGCCAAGCCTGCCCCAGATTAGGCTGCATACCTTGTACGCCGAGAAGAGCAAGATATCAGCGCAGGATGAGTTCATCTTGTAACTCTTACGGGGGTGAATCGTCTCCTTCTGCACGGTCTCGATTTGGAGAGGTTCCAGCTCCTGGTCGAAGACTTGACACTGGAGAGAGCGATACGTTAGCATCGCGTGCTACAAATGTGGAAACAGCACCACTCACCAAGTCCATGACAACGGATTCGTGAACTGCGGGAGATGATCAGCGTCCGATTCCCTCATACAAGGATATAAGCGAGACTCACTCTTCTGCCACAAGTGTGCACGGAAGATCTGGATCAAACTGATCTTCAGGGTCGGGATCTTACCGTGCCTAGAATGCGGTGAGCTACGATGAAACATTCTGACAAACACAAGAGGCACACATACATGAAGATACCAGTCAGATCCAACTGGACCTGGAAACCGACGTAGACGTTGGCACGGTTGATAGTGGGACTCCACCAAAGGGTGAATCGACGGTTCGGGATCTGGTTGAGACCGGATCGCTGCGCGTTCGTGAGCTTCTTGTACCGCATAGACTCTTCGAAGCCGGACGCCTTCTCCCAGAAGAGACCTTCCCAAGTCGGGAAGTAGGTACCCTTGAAGAGCGTATGCTCAAGGATACCTTCAACACCACCTAGTGCGGCGATGACATCGACACGGTAGTTGTTGAGCTGCCAAAGCTTTCCGTCGTGCCGTTGAGAAGTCCACCAAAACGGGTTGCTGACAAAGATGTCAGCTATGCATCGATACTGGAAGACCAATGGCACTTACTGCTTGAGTAACTGGTACTGCTTCCAATCTGTGCGTACACGCCAACCACGGTCGTATGCAAGCCTGACAACGAAGTCAGACTACGTTAGGGAGCGAAGACATAGCAAGAAACTCACGTGTGACGGTCCTTCTGGAAGAGCGTGTTGATACGAGGAATACCACGATCCCAGCTGTCCTCGAGATCCTCCAGGGTGAGACGACGGTTCTGAGCGTTGGCCTCCTTCCGCTTCATCGAGTACTCCGACCATACGCGCGCCGAGTCCAGGAACTCAGCCTCCCACGGCTGCAGGTAGCGGTACAAGTTCGGGATGAGTTGGTCCTCCTCGTGAGACATACCCGCACGGAAGTGGGTAACTGATCAACTGCGGTGAGTCAAACGGTTTACAGATGAATTACGAGGAGCGGCTTACCTCCGACATCCGTCTGCTTCGACCACCTGAGATCGCTCTGAGGGATGAGGACGTGGCCCATGGACAACATGCCGAGACCACCCAGCTCCTTCGGGGTGTAGAAAACGACGGGCGGGAAACGCGACGGCATCTTCGAGTTCAGGCCAATCTTGACACGCGTCTGAATCTTGTTCTCCGCTTTGACCAAAGCATCGAGGAGCTCGTTGGTATGGATGACGGCCTCACGGTAGTAGGTCATGAGACCGATGAGAGCGGTGTTCCACTTGTTCACGATCTTCGAGAACGTCGTAGAGCCAGAGCTCATGAGCACTTGCCGGATGCGGTTGTTGAACTGCTGCACGCCCTCATCCGACACTCGCAAGAACGCCTGTGCCGTCCGCTCCTTCGTCTGTTCGTTCGTCAAGTTCCACACCGCGTCCTTCAGTGAGAATTGCTCGCCACTAAGCGTGCGGATCTTCGGCAGAATGCGGACCTCGAAGCCGCACATGGAGAACAGCAGCTGCGGGTTGTCCTTCGAGTAGACGCTGACGAAAGTGTCCTCCCACTCAATAGTAGTGAGCGAGCGCGGCAGACTGTTCTTGACGTTCCAGAAGACAGCACGCCCGAGGTTGACATCGTGCTTGATAAGACGCATACGACAGTCGCGCGGGCCAGCAACGCTTGTTGTTGTACCCGATGACATTGTTGTTGGTCGGGTCGGGGTTCGCGCTGAGGTACCGCTGGATGAGATCCCTCGCTTCCTCGGCCGTGAAGCGGAAGAGGATGTGGATCCTGTCAACGTAGCGCGAGTAGAGACGGATGGGATGACGGGTCTCTGTGGCGACATCGCGGTACTGCAAGAAGTTGTTCGGCATCTGCGGGGGACCAGCCATCTCACTCGCGCGCTGAAGGCCGAGAATGAGGAGGTCAAGCACCAGACCATAGTACTGGAAGACGAAAGCAGAGAACTGGAGACCACGGATCAGACCATAAGCGTTCGTGTGCGCCATATCTAATGCACAAGTCAGTATCGTTCGTGATGTACTGGCGATGAGCAACAGATCACTAACCCTTGTAGGTCAAGACCGTATTGTTTTTAGCGGTGATGTAGTCCGCCAAGTTGTGGTCAAGGATGAGGCGGAGCAGGCGGTTCAGCAAGGTGAGGTCGATCTTCTCGTATACCTTGGAGAGCACCGTCTCCATCATGACGTTGCACTCGCCCTCACTGGTCTCCCAGATGTCTGTCAGGTTGTTGATGCCCTGGCACCACTTGTAGACAAGTAGCGGAGGAGGCTCAGTGTCCTAGAGACAAATTCATCAGCCCAAGTCAATGTTTGCCCGATTCAAAGACGTACCGCTGGCTTAATCCATGCTGGGAACAGCCCGCGCTTGTCGGCCTCGAACCACAGGAACTGGTCGAGGTACTGTGCACAGCAAGTTAGTGTCGTGTCAGTACATGGAGGCGAGACGTTGACACTTACGGCATCCGTAATCTTCTCCACGGGCTCGATATCGTAGCACGGAATGAGCTTGTCGTAGGTGTCGAAGAACTCGATGCCGGCTTCCTTGAACGCACGCTGAGTCAACAGCAGACGCTTGATGCGCGACAAACATTCATGCGGGTTGTCATACGCCTGCTCGATCAATGCAAGTTCCTCACGCTGCGACTGGTTGAGACGGCCCTTCACGGAGTACGCCTCCTTTAGCTTCTCGAGAGCGAGCACAAGCAACTTGGTGTCGTGCTTGTAGTTGAGCGGCGGGAAGGGAATGGGCGAGAACTTCCGGCTCTCGAGCCAGTGTACAGTCGCTGTGTAGATCGCGACAGCCTCTTCGGCACTGATGTAAGGTACCATCCTTCAGGTACCCGTGCTGACGCTCCTGCTCGGCCTTGAGGTACAGTCGCGTGAGGCGACCCAAGTTCTTCTTGACGACAGCCTTGTCGACGGTAGCACCACGGCGAATACGCTCGCGGTTGTAATGCGCAACGGACGTCCACCAATCAGCCTTGCTCTTGATATAACGAAGGATGATGTTCTCGATCGCAGTGGGCATACCCGGGACCTTCCAAGGAATGTTCGCCTTCCAGCAACGCCACGCCTCGGACAAATGCTGCAGGATCGTCTTCGCCTTGTTCTGCTTGATAGACTCCGGCATCATGTCGAGGATGTCGTGCATAACGGCAGCGCGGAGTTCCAGGTCGTAGTGAGACTCGACACGTTGCTTCGTAACGGTCTTTGCGATACCCTTGCTATTACGACCCTCGAACTGACGAGCAAGCAGGTTACCGAGCCTATCAAACGCTCTGTCAGTACTGCCGATAACTGCACCGTGTTACAATTGTCACGTACCATCTCTCTAGTAGCGGGACGATACCGCGCATGAAGAACAACCAGACTCTCCAGCCCGGTGCCCAGAAGCCACATCCAGGACCTTTACCGACAGGACCGGTGTTGAAGCGGTAGTAGATGAGATGTTTGAGGTCCTTCGTCATGCGGACTTGCCTCATGAGCTTGTACTTGTACCGGTACATACCAGTCAACGCGCCGATGTGCGCGAAGATGTACTGAAGCGCATCCGCGAGCTGGAAGGCGTCGACGTTGCCCAGACGGAACTGGACGTTCGCGTCCACAACCAACTTGGTCAAGCGCAGAATCTCACGGCACAAGTGGAAGGCGTTTCCGAACCGAGATTTCTTACGCTCCTTGGTCGTCAGCGTCCTATCGAGATTTGTCAGCGCATGGCAGAAAACAAACAGCGTTCATAGACGTACTTGACCGGCTTCAAGTTCATGTTGTAGTCCAAGTGCAAATAGTTGAGGTTCTGCGTGATGTGATTGTTAGCCTAGGCCTGAGAGGAACACTGAGCACAAGACCGACCTTCCGGTGAATGAGGAGGTTCAGCATATTGTAGCCTTGACGGCAAACCTGGAGACCGGCCTCAACCCAGTCAAGTCGTGTGGTCTGGAAGAACTTCGTAGCCTTCAGCTGACGGAAAAGGTTCTTCTTCGTCATCGCTTTCTCCGGTCGTGTGTGAAGCTCATTGAGAACGTAGCACTTGAGGAGCTTCTGGTACGAGACGCGGACCTTGACAGGCTGACCTGGGGGGCAGTGCTCAAGGTACCAGTTCTTCACCAAGGGCACATCTTGAGCACGCCGCATCCTACCCGAACGACGCTTGTATGGGTCAGGCGCCCACCAGAGAGCAATAGCATCGGCCGTGAGCTCGTTCTCTAGAGGCTTGTCCTCCAGGAAGGGCTGTACTTCATCGGGCAGCTCGAAGTCGTCGTCATCCGCTCCATTAGGGCCAAAGATGGCATCCTCGTGCGAGACGAGAGGAGCATTCTTCGGCGTGAAACCACGAAGGGAGATTGGGTTGATGAGAGGGTCGAAGTAGAACGCGGGGAGGTCGGGGTCATCGGTACGGATGTACACGTTCTTCGGGCTGTGGTAAGGGGCGATGTGGACGGAGCGAGGAAGGGAATTGTACAAGTGAGGGAAGGCAACGCGGTACTCCGTGCGAATCTGCTGTCGGATGATCACCTTGTTGATGTCGTTGAACTCGTTCCAATCCTCATCGAATGTGTCCATGTCCCGGTATAGCGGCTCAAACTTCGGTCCACCGGGAATAGCCATGTTCAACGCCTTGGCGGTGAAGAACGACTTCTTGTCAAAGAGGTACGACGAGTTGCTGTCCGTGTGGTCTGACAGGAGAGTCCTACCTAGACGGTACAGATTCGCCATGATAGGGAGCGTCAGGTTCCAGTACCGATAGGAAGGGCCATTGACGTGGGGAGTGTCAATAAGCGGTTTCGGGTCATAGAACCACTCGTAGATCGCAGCATCTTCCTCGGGGTCGAGTTCCAGTTGGATGGCCTCCAGGGGCTCGACATCAAGGATGTTGTCGCCGTAGTCGAGAGGGGGCTCCTCGTCGTCGAAGGGTGGAAACCGCATGCGCTTGAAGTGCCTACGGTCCCTCTTCTCCCTACGCATAGCAAGCCACATAGTGCTCCACTGAGCGTGGTAGACGGGCTCGATGACACGGGGTATCTCGTTCACGAAGGTGATCGCACCAGTGATGTGGTAGAGCACCGGCACCTCGCGTACTTGCTCCCAAGGGTAAGGAATGTTCTCCAGCAGCTTCATGACCGCATGCGGGACGTACTTGAGAGCACCGAGATGGACTCGCTTGTCGTTGCGGAACTTGCGGTTGCTCATGTCACCGTGGTCCTTGATGATTTTGCGTACATGCTCAGGAGGGAGATCCTAATATACAGTGAGTCCCGTGGCATGAAAAGTCCAAGGAATGAGACATACCTGCTTCCCCATATCCACGAAGCCCCCCTTGCGCTTTTCACCATACCGCTTCCTCTGCATCTGAATCCACTTCTGGGATTTTTGCGCAAGAACCTCCGGTGGCATACGAGAGCTCGACGGCTCACCGATTCCGGGCTGAGAAGGCATTCCTGGTGGCGGCAGCGGCATGCCTGGCATACCAGGAGGGGGTGGAGGCATTCGCATGCCTGGAGGAGGAGGAGGCATTCCTGGAGGGTAGCTCATGGTCGACGACGAGAGACAACGGTGGACTTGCTCGGTAAGCGCTCCCTACGACAATGGACGCGCGTGAGTCACGTGGCAGGGGTGTTCAGTCGGAGACTGCAGCACATGAACTCCGACAGCTCCAGCTCTACTGTACTAGGGCCATGCGATGGGATCCTATTCCTCCACTCAACACATGTACAAGAATGTATTATGGCAAGAAACAGAAGATGTCCGTTCTATAAGTTAGGGGGAGGCAAGGATGATACAGGATCATGTACACATGGGGGCTCAAGTCAGGTATAGTCCGCTCTACCCGTAGCGGAACCGACAATGTTTAGACCAGAGCTGGGTATCTAATCGTAGATCGGCAAAGGCATGAGTCTATACGCAAAGATCAGCATCGTAACGTCTCAATAACAGGCAGGTAATATCATACCTATCCGAGGGGAACAGGAAATTGTTCGCGAGGTCCTCTCCCTCAAGGAATCGGGTCGGGTACAACACTGCGAAACGGTTGAACATCAGCAGCCTGTCGACTCATAAGCAGGCACTCACCAAGATGACCACGCAGCTCATGCAGCAAATTCTCCATTTCCTCCCGTTCTGCCTGAGTGAAGGGCTTAGGACCCTTTGCAGTCGGCCGCTGCTTCTCTTTCTCCTTCTCTTTGTCTTTCGGGCCAGCCCCGGGAGGAGGCGTCTCTGGCAGCGGTGTCGAGGATGTACGCGAACCCTCGTTGTCGTCTGCGTGCTCTTTCTCCCTAGCAAGATTGTCCTCAGAAGCGTAAGCACCCTGCTTAGCGATCCGCGCTTGCCCAGGAGCGTCATGATCTGCGGCTTCAGACGGCATACGAGCAAGAGGTGGGTCTCCTTGGTCGTGTTCCTTGAGCTGTAAATTCGTCAGTGGGCTGCACTGCACTCTAGGATGAAACGGACATACGGGTTGGTTCAGGCGCTCGTGGTGAACGATGAACTCTTTGTACTGCTTCCATGTCGTTACAAGGTCGTCCGGGATCGCATGGAAGACCTTCCGGAAAATCTCAGTCTATCCCAAATCGTCAGCGTGTTGCCGGCGCAGAGGGCAAGAAGACGGACGTTGTGAACGGCGCTGGCAACCCAGACATCCTTCCAGAATGCATCGGAAATTGGATCCTCAAAGCCATACGGATCGACATGGGGTGTAGGGGTCGGCAGCTGCCACTGCTTGTTACCGAGCTTCGCGGCGAGGTGCTTGCGCAAAGTAGCTCGAGCCCCTGGCGCTTGGCTTTCTTCTTCGTCCGTGTCGCTCTTAGCTGACTTCGGCAAGGGAGGCTGGTCGTCATGCTGGGGATCAACTGACGCCCGAGCTGGAGCGCCATACAGCTCGCCATTCTCAGTACGTGCTTGGAGAGGCTCCGGATAGTGGGCTTTGCCGTTGGCTGTCGTGGCGGATCCATTTGGTGCTTTAGCCCCGTGGCCGTTAGGCATGTCCCCCTGGGTAACGTCTCCATTGCCTTGATGAGCATCGTTATCCTCGTCGAGAGACTCTTGGATGGGCGTGGCCACTGCATGCTCCTTGAGAGGGCGCTTCTCCGCCACGATCTTCTCTTCCAGGGTGGGCACAACCGCGCTGGCAAAGCCGGTTTCCTTCTCTCCGTCGCGACCTGTACATCTCACGCTCCTCCCTCAGGAAACGATCACCGGCAGTGGCATCAGCACCCTTGCTCTTCAGTCCGACCTTCCTCATCAAGGTGGACATGTCCTTGGATCCAACCTCCGTTGTCCCATGAAGAGCTGCACATATCAGTTGCTGATCAGCACCCGGCCTTCGGAAACTATGCAGAGACAAATACTTACCTTGCTCCAGCCCGTCAACCGTATCATGCATCAGAGAACCGAAAGCCGTTCGCTGCTGGCCCTTGGCAATGTGCGTCACACCACCCTCCCTACCGAATTCCTGCTCGCCCTCTGGATCCCAGTGTTCTTGCTCATAGGCTTCCATCTTAGGCTCGTTAGCCATGAGATCCTCCTCGTATAGAGCGTCGACATCTACTCCAAGATGCTCTCTCATGAGACGGACGCGAAGGCTGTGCGCGAATCGGCCAACTTTGTAAGGCTTGCCAGCCATTGTGCTAATGAAGTCGTCAATATTGAGTGGCCTGGACTCCAATGAGATGCTCACCAATCCAGCATGTCGGTGTCTCTGATGACTGCCGCGATCTCAGAGTCTCTGTCCCCTCGTTGTGACCGCTCGTTGATGTTCGCACTACCAATGATAGCAAGGCGATCGTCTACAATGCAAACTTTTCCATGTATGTAGACCTGGTATAGTGTCAGAACATGGCTGCAGATCGGTGATCGGTCGGTGGCCCTATGCATTAGCAACCTACCTGCTCAGTGGTCAGGACCTCACCACGCAGCTTGCCCCAGTTACGCAGAGAGAACACCGTGATGTAATCGTCCGGCTGTGGACATGAATGTTAAGTTGTATCCCAATGTACGCATTTTTAGAAGTTGCTCACATCAATGCCTTCCTTGCGCAGACGGGCGAAGATGGAATTGGGACCTCTACAAATAGTCCTGTTCTGACACTCCAGAATGATACGAATCTAGTAGGTCGACGTTAGTGTTTTTCCCTGCGCGAACTCTAGACGGTTGAAGAACTCACAGCACTCGCATCGCTGTGGTCGACCGGGAAGGCAAAGCCTGGAAGGAGTGGGATGACGATGCAACACTTCCATGGCGTCCCCTCACGGTGGGCGCGAATGATACGATGAACGAGGGCGTCACCGATCCTATTCTCGATCTTTACCTCGTTCACAACGGTACTACGAATATCGTGAGCGTGAGGTTCGCACGAAAGAGGTGGCACAATACTCACGAGGTGATGAAGAACTGGTTCTCGATGTATACGAAGTGGTCGGACATCTGAATCGCTATAACCCAAGTTTTCAGTCGCGTGTCGCCTTCGAGGACAATGAAGCATCTACCTTTCAAGTACGCATTCTGGATGGAATACTCAATCCTGTCGGGCGTGCCCATCGACCAAGGTCCCGCGGAACGACAGATCTGAAGCTCGCAGGTACCAGTCAGGCCCATCTCTGCGAGCTCTCCAGGCTTGAACTCCGGAGGCGGCAGCAAGAATGGCATCGCGCGCGAGTGGTTCTGTCGATACGTCAGTCGAGTCATTGCGGGCTCGATGGTCAATGCATACCTTGATCCTCAGTAAGTAGTTCCACCTGTCATACGGTGATTAGCCTGGAATCCATGTTTGAGTGGCGTCACCAAGGGCGCACCTTTGCACGAAATGCCTCGCGAGATCGCGAGCGGGTTGGCCCACCACTTGCATTGAGACGTCGTGCCTGTACAGATGAACATCAGCGGAGCACTTGGATCGTGCCCTTTGCCACACTTACCAAGGCATCCGAGGAACCTTCGTACGATCATACATATCCTCGTGTGGCTTGTTGAGGGTGTGGAAGTCAAGCACTCGTGGATTGCTGTAGTCCTTGCCTGCCAAAGGGTGAGTGTCAGGTAATAGCGGAAGCGAGGGAATACATACCTGGCCAAATATACTCTGGACCCTCAGGACCTGGCTCAGGGTCATCCACGAGGACGTGTTGTGGGGTGTCCCAGCTGTGCCGAAGCTCAGTATCTGAGTATACCACGAAGAATAGCTAGCGTACCGTCCGAAGCAGTGGTCGAGACCACCCATGAATGCGATGGTCTGGTCGATTACACAGAGCTTCTCATGCTATCTCTTGCCGTCAGTTCGCTTGGTCATGGATGCTCCAGGATAATACATACGTGGGCCCAGTAGAAAGTGCCAGTCTGGAAATGAGAAGGTGATCGCTGGACCATGATATTCGGATGTAAAGCTGTCAAACGCTGCTTGGCGTAGCTACAAAGCGGTAAGCGAGAAGTTCCGTATCAATTAACGCCAACTCACTTGCTGTCCGTCGGCGTTGTCCGACTTGACACCTCTTGGCTACACCATCATCAGCGACCATAGTACGGGGCTATTCTCGGCGTGCAAGGCGTACTAGAGGATGATATAGATCTTTACGCCCTCCTTCGCCTTCTTCTCCAGTAAGCGATCCAAGCGGTAGCGATCCTTGTTTGGTCGGCGCAGTTGCAGCTCTGTTAACGTGATCAACATCAATGTCGAAGATCGATATCTGGGGTTGTTACCTGGTGACAGCCACCAGTCGTGGATTTGGATAGTCTCGCGCGCGAGGAGGATCGCTCGCGATAAGTTCCAGAAGTAGTCACGCTACGACGCCACCTATGCGTCAGCGATATGTGACAACGTATCACGGTAAATGCATACCCCATCGACGAGCCATTGAGCAGCTACGTTCAGCCGGATCGGTGCGAAGCTGTCGAAGCGGTTTTTGCCCGTGTAATGGCTCTCCCGTGCGACGCGCTCCTAGAGCGGCGATCCATTGAAGCATCTGCCGCTCATTCTTCGCGTACAGCTTCAAGCGGGTCTGCGAGTTGAACGATATAGAACGTATGCTTCGAGACGTCCTTTGAGCTCTTCTTTCGCTTGGCTCCAGAATCAGTCTGTTGGCGGCTGGACGTCTTCTTCGCGGACGTTATCGTGATCGTGCATCGTACCCTCGAGGGGGTTTGTGTTAGGTCGACGGGTCGAGCATCGAGCTCTGCGGGCGCGAAGTGGGTGCGGATTCGCCGCTTGATCCGCTAGAAGTCGAGCTCGAGCGTCGCCTGCGGATGGGTGGGCTGTCGCCGAGGTTGTTCACAGATGCACTGTGCTGGCCGTGGCCGTTCTGCTCGTGGTGATGATCGTGCTGGCGATGTCCGAGATGAAGAACCTTGGAAAACGAGCTCTTGATGGAACCAACGGTCGACGCGAGCCTCTTGCGTTGCCGTGGTTGGTATTCGACTTTGGCCTTCTCCCGCCCGTCACCACCTCTGACTTCGTCCTCGTTCTCACTATCATGATCGTCCAGCTGATGAAAGAGATTCAACCCTTGGCGGTAGTACCGCGTGGGGCGCTCGATCTTGAAGTCCTGGTCGATCAAGAAGACGTCCCAAACAGTGAGCTGTAACAGCTACATTAGCACACTCAAGCATGATGTCAGCACTCTGCTGGAGCGCACCTCTCCCATCTCCTCCATTGCTACCATGTAGCTTTCTCGAACGGCGCACCAGCGTTGCTTCTTCTTCTCTCGCCAGCCCGCTGCACGCCGACCGAAGGGGCCCTTCGGTGCTACGGCCTCGAGACGGAGGAAGCCCGCCTTGTACTTGCGCGCCGCCAGACTGAGCAAGGGCTATCGTCAAAGCACCGAGTTCCAGGAAACCGGCAAGACGATTCACCGAGGGATGGAACATCTGCGGAGGCGTCAGAGAGTGGCATAACCCTACTCAAAGTCTGAGACGTACAACTGCACGAATCAAGCCTATCAGATAATTCTCGAGAGTCTCTCGCTGTAGTCTAGCGAAGTCCGCACGACCCACATCCGTGCCACGTTCCTTCAAGAACTTGAAGTAAGGCAGAGCTACAAACCGTCAATATCTTGTTGACCCTTACGGACTACGGCGACCTACTGGTAAGAGGGAACTCGGGCAGAGTCTCTATATTGCGGCTGTATGCGTTTGACAAGGTGTAGTGACCATGAAGCGACAAGAATTCGCGCAGCTGGCGGTAGACGACCCAGCGTACGGTGCCATTGGCATACTCACACTCGATGCGGAAGACCGCCTTGTTTCCGTGAAGGGGATGCAAGCTATCGCTTACTCGGATGCGTAAGCGATGGAACAAGGCGGGGACTCTACGATGGCCCCGCTCGTCGCGCTCGAACCACAGACGTAGCATCAGAGTGGCGAGCCCTCCGGTGATAAGCTCGTCAGTGATGTTCACGTTCGGCGGAACGACCGCAGAGGGGGCTGCCGTTTGAGCCTTAGCTTGGCCTGCGATGTGAGGAATCAGCGAGCGCAATCTGTTCCATTTCGGCGCCATAGGGGAGCGCGCCTCGTCCATATGTGGCATCGAGCGCGACTGGCGCAAGCGATGAGCAGTCGTAGGAGATTGAGGAGAGGCAGGGTTAGAGGGCTCCGCTGCAGGCTCCCCATCGCTGTCCCGAGATCGGTGCCCAACGTCGGTACGAGAGCGGTGAAACGGGAAGTGTGAATCTTCAGGCTTGGGAGAGCCCTTGGGTGACTCGGTTAGCCATTTCATGGGATTCCATGTCTCGGGGAAGTAGCTTTCTCTTCGCTTGTGCTTGCGCTCCGCGATTTCTCGCTCACGTTCACGGAGCTCCGGACTGCCATATTCGAGCGCACCGCGAAACGGGGACGTTGCAGGCGGGAAGTCGTAGGTCCTATCAGGGTCCTCTTCTGCTTGCGAGCCTTCGTCATGCTGCCTGGACGTGCTGGGCGAGATTCCGTGGCCGTGTGCACTGGAAAGAGAATAGTTGTACGAGATAGATCGTGGAGGTCCCGTCCTTTGCTGCGGGGTACCGGGCTGCGAGATGTAACCACGGGTTGTGGAAATTGAAAGACCTCGGCGGGGCCGGCGCTGGCTGTCGTCAGTCAACGGCTTGGCCGTCGAGAAGTGTGTTTTGGTCGTGGGAGAAGGCGGATGGGAAGCACGCTCGCGTGCGGTATGTGGCTCTTCTTGCTGACCTTCATGCTGGTCCTGTTAAAAGTAGGGCGGATGAGTATGGCTGTCCTCCCTCACGTTCCCGGCTGAACCTCCTCTCTGCATGGAACTGGAAACGCGACTGCCATAAACAGTTGCAACTGAAGAACTTCGCGTTGCGAGCCATGCAGAATGCCGCAAGACAACCTATTGTTCAGAGGATCACTCACGGCTGGCGGTTTGCCTGGAGGCGCCTTCTCATCATTTCCCTCGCCACCATCCTCTGGCTGTGGTTGTTGACCGTCATGATGCTCTTGGCGAGACTGGGCGAACTTCTGCACGTTCTCCTGCAGCTTGGACGTGAGCCAAGAACGTCATGCGATGTACGGAATATGTTCACACGCACGAGAGGAGGTTGTGCTAGCGGGGGAGTGGATGGATGGTCCTCCTCCTTATCCGCGCGCCTGTCCGTAGCATGAGTGGATATTGCATGCTTGACGACTTCGACGAGTCCTTCTGGCGGCCTCGCGAGAGAAACCATAGCGCTCTATAGGTATAGGGGGGGCAGCCACAGCATAGACCCGGGGTATTGCGAGAGTGAGTGGTTGAGAGGAAAGCAGATGAACCCTCAGCCGATTCTAAGTATATGACGTCTCGGCGCGCTTGGCGCTGGTATCGAGCATATGATACGAGTGCAGTGCGTGTTTCGGTGGAGTAGCCTCTCTCTTCAGTCCCTCATCTCCCTTGCCAAGCACTTGCTTTGACGCGAACGTTCATACGCGACACCACATCTGGTATGCTGCTGTTCAAAGCCGTCCCGCCAAGTGGAGGCCGCGTTCACAAGCATGAGCAGAGGAGACGGACCGAGTGGCGTGTACTGTATGCCGTGACGTCGGCGCGGGCGCGTCCCACGCTCACGCGCTCCTGAACGCGTTGGTGGCAAACAATTCGACACTCGCGCAACTCCGAGTTCAGCGTGGATGTTCGCGCCTTGTCCTCTTCCCTCGACATGGGCCCCCATCCGCATCGGCCATACCGTGCAGTATAACCCGCCTGGAGGATTTGAGCCTTCGCCGACGCCGTATGTTCGCTCTCGTTGCGCTACCACCACACTAGGATGAGCCCGGTCATCACGTCTCCGCCCAAGGAGCCTTGCGTACGGTGCAAGCAGAGCCATGACACTCCGGCTGCCTTTCTCATGGCTTGCTCCAAGTGCGAGCGTGTGTGGCACCATAGTAAGCACTTCAGTCACCTCGGCTTGGCCTGTCCATTCATCTTCTCGTAGAATGCCACATACCACCCGTTACCGAGCAGGAGATCATCAATCGTATCAATGCTGATGAACAGGGAAAGCGGCACGCCGGACTTGCTGCCTGGCAATGCAAGCGATGTACCAAAAAGCAACGCATGGATGTTCGTCCCTCGATCAATGCCAATGAGCCGCTGACCCTGCCCATCGAACGTACCTCCTCGCTTTCCCAGGACGCTCGTCCTCCTTCGGATAAGCTTGCCAATTCTCGTCTGCAGACCGCCGCTCCGAAGCATGTAAATATCCAACCTCAGAGACCCATCGTTATAGACCTCGACGACGTCACTGATAACGTAGTATCGCAGACTTCATCGACTGTAGCGGTCCCTACTCAGCGGTCCAGACCTACCGATCGTGCGACGACCTCTGAGATTGAAACCCCTTCGAATCCAGGCCTGCATGCGGCTCCGCCGGCGGCGGAACCATCATCACCGCCGGACCATGCGCATCGTGATGCTCAAACAGCACTGGACAAGCCCACTCGAGTACCTCAGGTGGGTCCTGACGCTGAAGGACGAGAACGACTTTGACCCATATGTGATTCTATAGAAACGCGACCAGGATGATACACACTCAGGATTCCCGGCTTCTCTTCCGCAGAAACCCCGAACGCGCGAATTACCTGAGCCGTTGCATCCTCGTGGAACAGGCTCTCGACAAAGCGGGCGCAGAGGTTATGTCCCACCAGCTGACCAGCGACTCAGACCCTTGCCTGTTCCCGCACCTGCTCAGCCCTCACGGCCATCAGCCTACAACGCCAATGATCTGCGAGAGCTCATTTCCGATCTACGAGCAAAGGGCAAGCTTGCGCCTCCGCCGACGATTGATTATGTCTTGGAACGACCGAGTAGCTCGAGGCACCTATCCGTACGGGCGGCCAACTTGGGTAGGAATCCCGTCGCCATGCGTTCAGAGACCCGAGATCTCGAGGAAGTGGAACGCAAGCTGGAAGACGACGATGAAGATGGTATGGATGTTGATCATTCGGAGCCCCTGCCGCAGCCCCAGGACGAGCGGGAACCTTCCAATCTGGATCCGCACAATATCGATGATCTCTATGGCGATATCGCCCCTCCATACCGCGACCAACCCCCTCCTGCGCCTCCTCCCAGGGTGCAACGCGCTCCTGCGACGTACAACCATCTGCTGTTTGCGATACAGGCGAGGCGGTATGCGGAAGACGATACTCCCACCGGTGCAACAGGACCAGAAGGCGGAACGGAAACCAGGAGATCGCGGAAGCGTCTCGCGCAAGAGCTCCAGGGTAGTGCTCTTCGGGATAAGCAGGCGGCCGGCGTTCAGTTTGCAATGGGCTATAGAGGACTTGACGGGGATTAGTTGCAGTACACCCAAGGATGTGGTAGCAGTATTTAACAAACATCTGGTGCCCTTCGGTATTGTATCGTATGCTTAGTACTAGTTGTATCGATCAGTTGTCAGGTTTACTGAAAGAGCGCCCATGCCACTTTCGCGATTTATTTTAGCGCCGCGTGGCTTCCACAATCAAAGGAACTACAAGTCTACAACAACTTTGATCAAGATCGCCCCAGGGTCTTTTAAGGAGAAGCAAGCTCCCAAGTTGTATCCGGAGTACTGTAGGGAGACCACTGCCCACCAAAGGCATCAAAAAGCGCAGCCATCGACTAGTATGGAGAAGCTGACAGACACATCGCCCGGAGCGGGCCCGGGCCCTTCGTCGCTTCGTAAAGCACCAGAGCATCTGAACAGCTCTGGACTCCGCATCGGATATGTTGAGGGCAAAGGTCGCGGAGTGTACGGTTAGCAAACTCTTTGCAGCTCAACACTGGCTTAGACTGACCGTTCGTCTTGGTACAGCATGCCGCGAAATTCCCGCACAAACGGTCATCGAGATCAGCCCGGTCCTCTTATTCACAGCGGCTGAGTATGAGGAGCATGGGCGACACACTGTTTTGGATCACTACACGTTCAAGTGGCCTGATGGCCGGATGGCGCTCGCGCTTGGACTAGGTACAACCACACCGCACATTATTACGGGCCCAGGGCGTTCGCCTGACCATAGCGTCCAGGATCTCTATTCAACCACTCGCAAAGGCCGAACGTATCATACAGCCTCGATACAAGTTCGGATTCTATCAGATACGTCACGACGCGACCCATCCTAGTCGACGAGGAGTTGTGTATATTCTATGGACACAAACTCTGGTTCGATCCTGTGGACGCCATGGACCGTGTGGATGCTAGCCTCGCAGATTACGCGGACGACGGATGGGGAGGCCTGACTAACATGGGAGAGGAGGAGGATTCCGGCAGTACTCTGGATGACTGGCTCCTCAATGGGTTTGCAGACGGGATTCCTGAAGCCATGGTCCCGGAAGAACGACTGCCGTTCACTCGGCTCAAGCTTACGCCAGAGGACGAGGAAGAGGAACACTTCGAATCTATCAGAAAAGGTACACCTTCTACATTATCGCCGCTTGCACATATATTGACGTACCCCCACAGAGGATGCATGGGTGGTAGACTTACCTGATCCGAAGCTAGCAGCCGTCATGCTCAAGTAAGTACCTTCCTCCCATTGCTTGGAACAGTGTGAAACCATGTCGCTGTGATCGCAGGTGGCTCAAGCAGAGCGGTTTCGAAACGCCTTCAATGGCACATCTGAAGCGAATACGCAAGGTCGACAACAAGATGAGCTTAGTGCTCGTTCTCACTCGCGACCATCCGCAGCCTCCACAATTTCCCGAGACCATCGATCTTCCTGCGCCATACGTGGTCGTGGTCCCCAAGACGGCTGCGCTGACGATGACATCGCTGAAGCTCAAGTCTACGTTGTGGCCGACGATCTACGCGCCGCGCAAAAAGTTCGAACCTGAGCCGTGGTCTAGGAGTAAAGCACGCTGGGCTTGCGAGGCTATGAAAGAAGTCGTGAGGCTGGCTAGATTGGCTGGAGAGAAGGGGGAGGTAAACTGCCCCTTTCAATCGCTGTATATCGATTCAAAAACTCATATGTTGTCTAGTTGCCGGTTGCTGCTTACGTTCCGGTACCTCATGACGAGGAAACCAAGGTGGCCACACTGATGTACGAGTCCATCAGCGCATACGATACGCGCAAGTCCGCCAATCACCCCCTCCGACACTGTGTCATCAACTTGGTTCGCGCGGTCGGAGAGTTGCGTGCATCCTCAGCTAACAGCGAAGTCAAATCTCCTGCACCGCAGCTTACCCCCATCGTCGATGTTCCTACACCCTCCACGGACAATGCTTGGACAATCCCTCCAACTGCCCAAGAAGTCGCCGCTGCGCTATCGCCTTCGCGATCGGGGACGCCGTCCGCACAACTGCAATCGGAAGCAAGAAATGGCGCCCACTATCTCTTAACGTCCCTCACGCTGTTCATGACGCACGAGCCGTGTGTCATGTGCAGCATGGCGCTGCTACACTCACGGGTGAAGGAGGTATTCTATCTCTTTCCTATGGAGAAGACAGGTGGATGTGGGAGTATAACGTGCGTTCCTAGACTGGAAGGTGTGAACCATCGGTATGCGGTGAACAAGTGGAAGGTGGGTGGGGAAAAGGCGCAGGGGTGGAGAGAACGGAGCGGGCTATGTATCAGCGACGATATCGACGTGTAGTAGTGACGCTTACGGCGAAAGCACAAGAAACAAGACACCTTCGACCGTATACCTGTTCTACCAGTGGCAGTATAGTATCTGCTCTGCCCTCAAGTTGTCGGCACCGCTTCGCCCGACGCAGCACCCTTGGGCCGCACAATGGTCGTGTCTCCGAGTTTGAAGATTCTGACTCCTGTCCGCACGATTCGTAAGCGACTGGGACAGTTCGGGTCTGGGCATGCGACCTCCGCGTCCGTGGACATCCAGTCGTTAGGCGAAGTAATGCGTTGTTTCGCAGCAAGTAGCGGGAGGACAGCGCCTGTAATGTCTTAAGTTTCGTTACTCAGACCCGCGTCATTGCATGGGACTCAACCTACTGAGGGAGTATATGGATATGCCTTGGCCCGGAGGGAGATGTAGCATCTCGCCCTCGAGGGTAAAGTAGTCCCCTTCCTTGGCCCCGCACATGATGCGCTTTCCAGCGGGGCAAACGACTTCGACTCTGAGGTCGTACAATGCGAAGCTATCGTCGGCTTCGGTGGTATTCTGTTGGGAAGACATAGATTGGGCAAAACTTGAACTTTTCTGATGTATTGACTCTGGACTGTGGTGTCCTCGTCGAAGGTACTGTGATGGGACTTTCACGATTGTGACGGTGGAAAGGACGGCCGGGGAAGGCGGTACAGTACATACATACTGTAAGTAATTGGCGCCTACAACATCGCACAGGTTGACACTTAACCACCACTCAGTCGAGCGCTGTACCACATTGACTTCTATTTTGCCTCGTGTGTTCCGATTCATTATATTCTGACGATGTCTACAGCGACTAGCAATGAGCGTATCTTGTCCAAGCTGACTGTACCGCAGCTTAAGGCCCTCTGCAAGGAGAAGAAAGTCTCCGGGTACTCGAAACTCGGGAAGCAGGCACTGCTCCAGAAACTCGTTGAGGCAGGCTACTCTCCAGACGACAACCTAGTCATTGCTTCACCTGCACCTGCTATTCAGATATCTGCTCCCAAAACTGCTGCTTCGGCGACCGACTCTGCTGATAACCCGTCCATTGCTGAACCGTGCGCTTCTTTGACTCCTGGTCCTGCTGCACTCTCGAAGAGTCACGACAAGCCTACTAGGCGCTCTTCCCTGAAGGCAAAATCGAAAGGCAAAAAGACAGCTTCATGCGTTGACTCTTCCTCGGCGACGAACCGCAACACTACTAGCACTTTGCTTCTTCCCGGTGCTGCGGGAATCGTCCCTACTGTTTCCGCTAATGCCTCCGTTTCGACCCGGATTGTATCTCTTCAGGAAGGTGCTACTAATGGACTTACTGTGGTTCTCGCCACTGGGACTAGCTTTGGACCTCTCGAGGCGAATGAAGAGAGTCTGAATTATAACTCCTCTGGCCGATATCTAGGCGGACTTGGTCCTACTTCTGACTTATTAGCTGGTGCGTCTGAGACGATCATGATCAAATCTCCCCATGCAAACGTGAAGGGAAAGAAGAGATCTCATGCTAGCGAGGAGGTCATGCCTCCGCCTCCAAAGAAGACCCGCATACAACCACGCTCTGCTATAACTGGTCTTCATCAGGCGCCATCTAGTCCAGGAAACACCTCATCGCGGCCTACTGTACACTCTGGCGGCACAATATCTGCCAATGTCTCTCGTCCCCTTCACACTCAGGCGGCAAGTACACGGGGTCCTGTTAGCGCTGCAAAGTCAAGCCTCCCACCAGCAAAACGGTTCAAGCCACTCGTCGTGGACAAGGCCAGATGTGTTACCGCATCTTCTGGTCCCGCTCCTAGTGGAGCTCCCGCTTCTACTCTACGCTCATCCAATGTTGAGGATGTATCGTACTATCTGGATTTTCCTGTCTCGAAAGCGCCTCTTCCCGCTCTCCGCTCGATCACGTTGCCTCCTCCACTGGCCCAACGCAAACGGGTCGCTCGCTGGGCCATTATCCTAAGCGGCTTGTCTGACAAGGAGCGGGCTGTATGCATTCTCGTGTCCCGCACGTTTCGCTACGCAGGTACACTCGAACCTCCGCATCGCATTGACTTATGACCGCCGCTCACAGACAGTTTATACGAACAGTATACCTCTCGGCTTCCAGCATTCTCATGCGAGAGTACTGTGGACATCGGCTGCAACAGGATGTCCTACGAGCTTACCCGAAAGCGATGACGAATATGTGGCCCTACCTCCGCCTGCGCGAAGCGGAAGTCGCTGAACGACGTCGCATGTATGAGACCTCGTTCTTACATCGTTTCTTCCGGCGCTGTGGCGTTGTGAATCCAATTGCCGCGCACCTTTGGGCAAGCCCAGATAACGCCCGACAAATAACCATTGCGCTCAGGTTTGTCACATTGATATCATGATCGCGGTCGAGAAGCAGAGCTAATTGATGCGGCAGATTCGTACTGACGCGTGCGTGGTTTGAACTGTCCCTCGGGCCCTCGGATGGCAGTAACGAAGATCCCAAGTCTGGCTCCGCGGAACTGTAATCGACGTGCAGGAGGTTGTCCAAGGCGACGTGTGGTCCGTAACAATCCAGTATCCCCGGACTGCTGCTCAAGTTGGGGCACGCGAAACGCTCCACGTGCTGGCCTCTACGTGCGAAGTTGTCGGCCGGCCCGAACGCGACGGGCCTGATGCAGAGGAAGGCCCTATCTCTGCATCTGTTAACGTCCGCGCGGACTGGTCTGCGTACATTGCCAATTACTCTGCGCCTTCGTCTGATGCGGTCTCCCTCCTTTCCCGGCTCAAGTGGCCTTGTCGTGAAGAATTTGTCCAGGGCATTAGCAAATTGTGGCTCAAGAGGATTGAAGGAGAGGGTGACTTGGGCCAGGCGAAGCGGACAGTCGCAGAGCGCTACGTACTGGCATCGGTCGTTGGTAACAGGTAATTGCAGCTATCTCGTTGAGTTTCGCTCCCGATGCTCACACTGGTCTGCAGTGTCAGCGGCCGCTGGATGTCGGCAAGTGCGATGGCCCAGGAGTTCGCCGGATTGACCGCCCGCGTCGCGCCCATCGCTTCTGGAAGCACCAAACCGGCTTCGCTAAATCTGTACCTCCCTGAGTACGCTTTCTATCCGTCACGCTCCTTTGAAGGGTCCCTCATCATGCGCCGTAGGCACCATCACGTGGAAAGCGTCCACTTTACGACTTCGCGTGGAGAACGGCTACATGCGGCGTTGGCGGCGGTGCAGACGCCTCACCGGGAGTATTTCATCCTGCGCGACAACGGAATGCAGGTCGGCTGCGAGGAAGAGGGTGTCGCGGAGGTCTGGCAGGAGGTTTTAGAATGTGACGACCGCGGCCGCCCGACTCGCTCAGAGCGTTACTGCTCTAGTTCCCAATGATGCAACCGTGCGTTCTTGACGGGTATGTGTTTCGTCGCCAGTAGTGTGGGATTCCGGACTCAGATGTATTCAACACGGCGCGTTCCCGCACTGTTCCTCGACGCGTCATTGTATGCACTTTACACGCGGGCCCTTTACAGCAGGATGAGGGTGCAGGACTCGAACTAGAGGTACGGGTAAGGGTAAGACAACGAGCTGGATGAGCACAGCTATATCACTGTAAGGGATGGCCTATAGCGCATGTGAAGAAGAAGTGGGAGAAGGTCTGTGAGGAAGGGACCGAGCTCGAGGCAATCACGGACGCAACCCAAGCTAGGAAGGCGCATGGCAGTTGGCACCCACGGCACAGACCATCACAGGGTCCCCTTACAAGCCGACGTCTTAAGCCCTAAGCAAGCCTTACCTCGCCGTCCCAATCCCCTCTTCGCCCACTACCACCTTTGGCGTCGCGATCTGAACTGCAGACCTGCAGTAAATGCCTGAACAGCGCAAGATAAATCCCCTTCCCATCTTCCTGCCCCCTGATGCGGACTATACCAAACAAACCATCGCGCTACCTGGGACAGAGCGTCCTGGACAGACCCGTGAGTACTTGAAGCCGTCGCAGACCACATCCGTGTTGCGATTCGCGCTCTCCAGACGAAACTGAATCTTACACGCTCAATCCAAACCTTCAGCGATCTATCGTCACTGTTCGTCATGTTTGCGCATTAATCAAGTATTTATGCAGGACTTACGCGGCACCTTTATAGCCCAATTCGAACTTGTTACTCTAGACACTCCCGGGGTCTTCACTAACCTCCTTGAGGTATGGGACGAGGGCTTTCGGCGGAGCAAGGGCGGGCCGTTCCTCGCCCACCGCCCAGTTCTCTCCAGGAAGCCGCTCAAGCTAGCCAACCACTATGAGTGGCAATCGTGGACCCAGGTTGACGCGCGCCGACGCGCCATTGGCAGTGCGGTGCACCGTATGTTCCTGGATGGGGAGCTCGGTGGTGGAGACATGGACACAGTCGGAATTTGGAGCAAGAACTGTCCCAGTAGGCATTGCACTCGCCAGGATGTGATGAGAATGCAGCTGACGGGTATGCGCCCTGTGGTAGATTGGCTCATTGTCGATCTCGCGCTGCAAGCGTACGGGAAGGTCAGCGTACCATTATACGACACTCTCGGGGCCGATTCCGTAGGTACGTCACTTTGACTTCCTGTCGTTCGTGAGTGTTCGTACATTGGACAGAGCTCACCTCGATCTTCAGAACACGTGTATGTCCGATGCCCCCGCTTCTCGCTCTGTATACTGAACTGTGGACAACAGAACGAACCACTCGGAGCTGACGATCATCTTTGCGGCGCCTGAGCATATCCCACATCTACTCACCGTCGCTCCGAGACTCAAGACACTGAAGACGATCGTGTCGCTAGAGTGTCTCAGCGACGAGGAAAAGCACGTACTCTCGGCGTGGGCGAAGACGCAGAACCTGAAGGCAATGGACTTGGCTGAAGGCATGCATTCGGTTTGAGATTTCACAAAAAGGGAGCTCATTGACCGATTCATAGTGGAGGAGCTTGGGAATGCGAAGTTGCTGGATGTTGTCCCGCCGAGATCGGACTCTATCGCAACGATCTCGTATACCTCCGTGAGTTTGCTTCAACTTCCGTGAGCGATGCCATAACCCAAGTTTGGGACAGGGAACGTCTGGTGTACCTAAAGGTAGAGCAAGTTACTCCACATGTTGGAATATCTGTGAAATTGTCATATAGGTGTGCTGCTCACTCACGGGAACATCGCCACTTCCGTATACTCGTTCCTGCACGGGTTCGAAGTGCAAGAGGACAGAACCGCTATGGCATTCCTGCCTCTCGCTCACATCTACGAGGTCAACCTTCGCCGTCTCCTTCCGTCGCGCTTGTAACTGACCTTTGCCCCGTATGCAGAGGGTCATGGAACTATGCTCAGTCGGCACGGGCAAGCGGATCGGGTACGGTTCCGGCGACCCCCTGCGTTTTCTGGAGGATATCCAGTTGCTTCGGCCCCACTGGGTGCCGCTCGTTCCGCGCGTCATGAACAGGCTCTACCAGTCCATTGCCGCCGCGGGCAACACGCCGGGGCTCAAGGGCGCGCTCTTCCGGAAGGCAGTTGCGACGAAACTGCATAATTTGCGCACGAGTGGAAGGCTGACGCACCCCCTCTGGGACCGGCTTGTGTTCAGGAAGGTACGTTGACAAGCTGGCTCGCTTCGACTCGAACAGTGCGTGCAGATCGCTAAGGCCCAAGTGCCTGCACGCAGGTGAACGCAGGTGCTCGGTGGGCGCCTCAAGGTCGTCGGGAGTGGGTCCGCGCCTCTCAGCGCAGATACCGTCGAGTTCCTCAAGGTCGCGCTCCTCGCAGACGTCTGCGAGGGATACGGGATGACCGAGAACGCCGGGATCTGCACGATATGCTGGGTATACGACCCCTCGTCAGCGGGCACGGTCGGCGGGCTCATGCCCGCAGCGGAGGTGAAGCTCGTGGACGTGCCCGAGCTGGGGTATCGTGCCACGGACAAGCCGTTCCCGCGCGGGGAGGTACTTATGCGTGGGGCGTCGCGCTTCGTGGGGTACTATAAGGGTGAGTGTATGCGGGCACGGGTGAGATCGGGATGACTCAATGGACTGACTGTGTTGCGGGTGGTAGATCCGGAGAAGACGAAGGAGACAATCGACGAGGAAGGGTGGCTGCACACCGGAGACATTGCTACGAGGGACGACCATGGCCGCTTCAAGATCATCGACCGCATCAAGGTATGGCCTGCTCGCGTCCTCTCTGTACCAGCAACTGACCTGCGCGCGACGGACAGAATATCATGAAGCTGGCGCAAGGCGAATACGTGGCACTCGAGCACATCGAGAACTGTGTACATGGCCTGCCCGCTCGTCGCGCAGTTCTTCATCTACGGCGACAGCTTCAAGCCCCACCTCGTCGGCATCGTCGTGCCCGACCCTGTGCAGGCCGCCGCGCTTGTGCTGCGCGTGTTGGGCGAGACACTCTCACCGGAGGACGTCGAGGACGCTGGAAAGGTGTCTGCAGGATCCGCGCGTTGTGGACGCTGCCTTGGCAGAGCTTGAGAGCAACGCGAACGTGCAGAGGCTGAAGGGGTAAGCGGGACGGACGAGAGCTTAGGTGCAGTTCGAAGTGCTGAAGAGAGTTTGTCAGCTTTGAGAAGGCCAAGCGCGTGTACTTGACTATGGACGGCTTCACCGTCGAGAACAACTGCTTGACACCGACGCTGAAGGTTCGGAGGTGAGTTGCTCGGGACGTATACCAAGCAGACAGATAGCTGACAACTCACCACAGGAAGGAAGCGTACGCGAAATTCAAGGAGCAGATCGATGCGTTGTACAGCGCTGCCGGACCCGACGACGTCGAAGCTATAGCGTAGATGAGGGTTCGATGCTGATCAATGGTGGGGTTTGCATCATGATGTTGTTCGTCTTGTTGTTGCAAGTATGCGTTCAGTTTGATCGTGATATCGCGTTCGCGCACCCACAGCCACGATGTCTCAAGGGCACTTCTCTAAGCACGATCTCCTGAGGAGAGGAATCCGACGCTGTATATCACAAAACTGTACATTCTGCTTTCTTCCGACCTGCGCCACAAAGCCGTGGTATATGCGAACACCTATGCGCTGCCGAACACACCCTTGCTGTTCGTCAGCTCCGCACCGAGCTTGTAGCCAAGCACCTGCATGCAGGTGTGAGCCCTAGCACATCAGGATCAGAGAGGTTCACGCACCCTGTCCCAGTCCAGCTTCGAGCGCGTCATGGGAAGCGCCCTGCGGAGGCCCTTGAACGTCTTCTCGCCCATCTCCGCGTACGTGTCGTTGAGCGAGGACTGGTACTTGCCCTCCTCTGTCTCGATCAGCGCGAGCACCTTCGACGCGGCCGAGGCGCCTCCGGAGGCCGCGATCGCGGGCGGCAGGGAGAGCGAGACGTTGTGTGTCGTGGAGAGCTGGACGTTGCCTTGCTCGTAGTAGTGCACGTTCAGGAGGATCTTTCCCGTGAGCTGCTTGGTGTCCGTGTCGACGATGTATTCCGAGCGCCAGCGACCGGACCTGCGTGACGGCGTGCTGGTCAGCGAACGGATGGGAGAAGGTGTGGCAGAGACATACCAGTAGTTCGAGGGGTTGTACTTGTTCGCTACGATTTGGATGATGTATCGGCTCGCAGAGCCGGGCGTGGAGAAGACAGAGACGACACCGTCGTGGTAATGGGAAGCTGAGGTAGGTCAAGGAAGCGGTCTCAAGTGCTGCGCTGCGGTCGACGTCTCAACACGCGAGGTTTTAGCGACGAGGATGACTGCTCATACCGGAAAGGCTCAGACTCGGGGTCAGGCTCGACATGCTCCGGGTCTGAGGTTTCCTATGCGTGTCCAGGTGAGCCTCACGAAGGCGGCCGCGAACGGCATAGCACGTACCAGGCTCAAGTGGTCGAACCGGAAGCTCGTCCGTGACCTCGGATCCCAGTACCGATCCTGCGACTGCTCATCATCCTCGTCTGCGCTCCCGCTGGGTATCCTCGCAGCTTCGCTAACGATGGACTACAAGTCGCGACTTTCATGAATATCACAGTCACAGCAGGACAAAGCAGCAGCATACCTGGTGCTGGTGCCCCGGAACGTCCGCGGTGATGAACTGCGCGAGGTTGTACTCTCTCAGCGCGGGAAGCACCCCAGCCTGCAGGGACTCGTCATCCGAGATGATGTTACGGACATCTGCAACGATCGAAGGCGTTTAGGACGTTGTCGGCGCAAGCGAAGCATCGTCATTACCGTTTAGAACATCGTTAATTTCCCCAGGCGGGGATTGCAGAAGAAACTTGGAGGCCGCTTGAATGCGCTCCTCTGCGTCCATGGTGATTACAAGCTATAGGGAAGAAGATGAGAGGATGGATGGTGAGGAAGCGGTCGATGGATAGCCGCGGTGGTCGTGCAAGTCCACCGTTCTGTACAAGCGCCTGTACAGGATACCGGCCCGCGCCAGTGACTTGCTTTAGCCAGACGAGCGTCCCGTCGCCTTAGGTCCGATTCTTCTTTTCGGTAGCATATTCATGAAGTCGAAGCTCAAATATATATTTTGTACTTTGATCACAGAGGGCTAACGATTAATCGCACGTGAATAATTGGATGACCCCTTCCAACCATCTCCGACACAACGCTAACTAGTATTACGGCCTGCGGGTGTTTTGGGTTGGTACTTACACGATTTCATGAAAGTAGTTGTCTCATACCATTGCAGAACGTTTAAGATGAATGTAAATCAGACATTCCGATAGTATTCCTCTAATGAGTATCGTGGTGGATGGCATACGGGCAAGTGTGGTGGGTTGTAAGGTATGTGTTTGTCGTACGACTTCACGTATGCAGCCACGGAACATATGCCTCTAGGGGGGTCGGATGCAACGCACACGCTCAATGAATGCCCCTTCAGATGTCCGGATTGCATCTCGATCTCTCGAACGCCACTCTCATTAATGATCCCACCGCAACTCGTTGTGCGCGTTAGCGAGGTGCGTGTAATCAGATTTTGCAAACAATCAATATAGAGTAGCGTACCTTTAGTGCTCTCCCTTAACGGACTATCGCTCTCTGCAAATCTCTTGACAGAAACGACGCCATGGTGGCCATGGGGGATTGCAAGTTGCAACCCGCTGGCTTGGCCGGTCCCGTTTTGCACGTGACGACCTGCTTGATGACGGCAGTTCGCGTGGCCGAAAGAGCTGCACAGCCTGCCGGTCCCATAATGCACGTGACCTGAGCTGAAGGTTGCTAAGTGTTAACCGATTCTAAGAGAAGAATCGGAATCGTCCCGTTTTGGCAGGCAAGTTTGTTCGGAGTACGGGAGTCCTACCACTTGCTTTAGCCAGGCGAGCGTCCCGTCGCCTTAGGTCCGATTCTTCTTTTCGGTAGCATATTCATGAAGTCGAAGCTCAAATATATATTTTGCACTTTGATCATAGAGGGCTAACGATTAATCGCACGTGAATACTTGGATGACCCCTTCCAACCATCTCCGACACAACGCTAACTAGTATTACGGCCTGCGGGTGTTTTAGGTTGGTACTTACACGATTTCATGAAAGTAGTCGTCTCATCCCATCGCGGAACGTTTAAGTTGTATGTAAATCAGACATTCCGATAGTATTCCTCTAATGGGTATCGTGGTGGATGGCATACGGGCAAGTGTGGTGGGTTGTAAGGTATGTGTTTGTCGTACGACTTCGCGTATGCAGCCGCAGAACATATGCCTCTAGGGGGGTCAGATGCAATGCACATTGGAAGACGCTCAATGAATGCCCCTTTAGATGTCCGGATTGCATCTCGATCTCTCGAACGCCACTCTCATTAATGATCCCACCGCAACTCGTTGTGCGCATTAGCGAGGTGCGTGGAATCAGATTTTGCAAACAATTGATATAGAGTAGCGTACCTTTAGTGCTCTCCCTTGACGGACTATCGCTCTGCAAATCTCTTGACAGAAACGACGCCATGGTGGCCACGGCGGATTGCAAGTTGCAACCCGCTGGCTTGGCCGGTCCCATTTTGCACGTGACGACCTGCTTGACGGCGGTTCGCGTGGCCGGAAGAGCTGCACAGCCTGCCGGTCCCATAACGCACGTGACCTACACTGAAGGTTGCTAAGTGTTAACCGATTCTAAGAGAAGAATTGGAATCATCAACAAGGAGACTCAGCCAAATTCAATCGCGGGCGAGGCGTCGTAATCTGTTAATATTATGACACACAGATGAATACTTAGTGTCTAAGGACACATTCCTCGCCGCCCACCAGTCACCTCTGGTTTTGAACTAACCGGACTGGAGTGAATGAGATCAAATCGTGCTATATGATGACTGTTTGCCAAGAGCAATACAAGGTTTGGCCTAGAAAGCGACCAAGTGGACTGAACATATGCATATAAAAACGGTCTAAAAAGCCCAGATCTCTATACCTCTATAGACAACAAGTACATTCAAGTCATCGGTTAATATATACCGAACAATGGCTCTTTAAGACGCATGAGCAGCGGGACGTTATGGTTCTGAGCCAAATAAGACTGAGAATGATAACCTCTTGCAGGCGGATGTGTCACCGATTCTCATGAGTAAAGTGGTGGCCACTGGAGGTGACCCCCTTTTGCTGATGCAAGCCTGCAATGTCAACCTCAGCCACTGGCAGTGGGCTGGGTGGCAGTGCGTATGTGACCCATATCATGTGGTGTGCAAGGCACGTAGTGTCATGCACCTCTAATGTGCGCGTTGCGGAGCGCCTATCCTGACGTGTCTTGAGACGGTCAACCACGACTCAGACGACAACGGTGCTCTTTCAAATCTTTGCATACTGCTTTCGCTACTTTCATCATATATGCTTTTCAATCAAGCCGAATAGTGCACTATGAGTGTGAGCTTGCACTTGTATCTCCCTTTTCACACTCCTCATGCCGAGGTTTCTTGTTTACCAGGTGCCCGCAAAGCTGTCAAAAGCGTGCCCATACGCTGGGCGATGTGACGGGTTGCTTGACTAACGATAGTAGAGCTAGCCAGAGACTGGCACGGTGAACGAGTTCTTCGCGGCATTCACGACACATTTCTGCATGCATCAGCAGAATCTGGAGGTGTTATGTGCCGTGCCTGAACTCCGGGGTCCGACTCCGAGGTCCAACTCCGTACTCCGTTCATCTCTGTACTCCATCTCCGTTCAACTCCATTCTATTTCCAATTCCCCTATTCCTCACTATCACACCATAGCACATTACCTTCGTTCTAACAATTAGAATATGTCTTGGCATTCCCTACTTCCAACTCTGACGTACTCCTGCCTATTCCGGACTTTCTCCATTGTCTACATTTAACAATAGGACTGCTATCTATATAAGCTGTCCGGAATGTAGTAGATACTCAGATCGGATATCCCATTATACCAGCTCAATTCCTCTGACCTCCACCTTGTCCGAAGTCCGTACTCCAGGACTCCAAACTCCGTCCGACTTCCTCCCTATTCCTTGCCTTGGTTCCGTCTCTGTTCTAGTCCCATCCTCTACTCTGAAGACCTAGTCCTGTACTCCGTACATCTAGTCCGAACTCCGTCCAGTCCGAAATTGAGGACAAGTTCGTGAAGACCCATGCATTGCTAATAGCTTCGCGTAAGTCCTTCCCCGTGCGCCTCACCCAACTCCAGCTCCGTACTCCGACAACTCTGTCCTCCGGAGTTAGCTCCAGGGCGTGTAGTCCTAACAGAGATGTCGTCTAGCACATTCAAGTTAAGGAATGCATGGGGCTCAGAAGTTCTCAGTTCGTCGTCAAAGGCCGGGTGGGGGTGAAATTCAAACACGATGAGATGTGCACAAGCCTCGATGACAAATGTGAGGTCTTCCTTCACCGCATCCATGCACGTAGGCTGGACAATGCAATGCATCAAGCGAAGCCGCTGAACGAGTTTCGAGGGATCAGGGCCATATGTGACACAAGAGGATCTCAGTGTGCGCGCAAGCGCACAGATCTGGCCCATGCGCCGAAGGACGATGTCGCGGTACAGGGCTTCCGAGCCTGGGGCCGTACCAGGACTTGCAAACGAGAGGGAGTGCTCTTCGCGTCTTCACTGAGTCTAGCCAAGCATTCCGAGAGCCAGAAAGAACAGAGGGGTCGTATGTATGATCCGGCGGGATTGTGGAGAGGAAGATCTGCAACAAGACCTCTTGAGGGAGTGTGGCTACACCGACAGCGCGATCGAGGGGATCTGTCTGATATAGGGTTAGCAACGGAGGTAACAAAGTGCAGCGGGTTGAACTTTCACCTGAGCAGCACTCTCCGCATATTGCTTTTGCTGCGATTTCGTCTGCTGAGAAAGCAATGCAGATCGGGCTTCGCGCGAGGAGGCCAGCAAGTCCTTCAGGGCGGTGTTGGCATCCCTTGAGAGCCAGATTGCCTTCCTTCAAGGCAATGTTCAGCTCAGCCAAAGACGCATTCTCACTCCGCAAACGTGCAAGTTCCGCTTGCAGTTCCTCGGCAGTCGTCGATGACGGACATGATGGTTCTGTCGACATTTGTAAACGGTAGAGTCACAGTGGGCGGCACTTCAGCTGAGTTGGGCAGCCTGCCAGTGGGCGGCACTGGGTCACGGTGCAGAAAGGCGATAGGCGCTCGTTACGCGACGCGTTTTGGCGAGCCCATAAGTCACGTGCCACGTGTTTCAGCGATTGACACGTCGAGTTCCTGCGGCCCTGCGAGCGCGCCTCATCACTGTTTGCAACGCCGTGCTCTCTCGCCAGATGCGCATTCTGCTGTCTCCGTCTACTCTTTCTGCTACAAGTAAACTTTTTAGGCTGTATTTGGTGTTGGAGAGCCGGGCTCGACCCACGACGACTCGAGGATGGCCCACAATCAAGCGTTGCATCCCCGACCGCTCCCCAGAGCGCTTCTATACACCTTGGGTCCAACTGGAGCTTGGTTTCTGGCGAGGCCACTGATCGAACCTGTCCCCGCTTTGCCAGCATTGTATGCGGCTGTCGGATTTGCAATCTTCGCCTTCCTTGCTGCACTATACCTTGTACCTGCGTTGGGCCCCACTTTCATACGGGCGAACTTGAAGGGCAGGGATTTGCTGAAGACGTACGATACACCCATGTAAGACTTGCTGCCGCTGAGTCCTAAAGCACCACTTACATCGAAATCGTTCAGCCCGGAAAGTCAAGGACTCGTCTGCGCATCGATATATATCCTTCTCCTCATCCTATTTATTCCCTACGCATTCTCAGAATCCATCACCAACCATCATGACACGCCCAAGCACGCGCGCGAAGGGATCGTCGTGAACGAGTTTCCTCATCATCAAGTGCGTGGCGCACATTGTTCCTAATGCCTAGCTGACCATGGACTTCGCCTTTGCAAGCTAGCAGTGTATCTCTCATCTCTCCTTTCCCTCCTGATGGCGACTATGCTGGGCTTCCTGGACGACGTCTTCGATATCCGGTGGAGGCACAAGCTGCCTATTCCCATCATCGCTTCCATCCCGCTCTTGATTGTGTATTACTCTGAGCGTGGCGCGACAGACGTTGTGGTCCCCCTGCCTCTGCGATGGTTGCTGGGGACCTTGATCAATCTAGGTGAGTGCGAGCGAGTGATCACGCCTCTTGAGCACAGCGAGGGGCGTCATCCGCCACAATCGTTGTGCAGTTGTTCTGACACTGTTCTAGGGCCGCTCTACTATGTTTACATGTCCTTGCTCTCCACATTTTGCACAAACAGCATAAATATCCTGGCCGGGCATCAATGGCTCAGAGGTCTCACAGGCCGTGGTCATCGCACTCTCGATAATCCTCAACGATCTGCTCTTCCTGCCCTGGGCCTTTGGCTTCCGCATACCTCTCCCACTGCATGTCACTGATGGCGTTCGAGTTGGAGGCGTCTGGAGCGCTGGTATGGCGTACGGCAGCAAGATCCTCGTCGAACGGCACTTGTTCAGTCTGTATTTCATGCTGCCGCTTCTGGGCGTGTGCCTCGGCTTCATGTATCACAACTGGTGTGTGCCTATGATGGATGGGCGTTGTTCTGGCTCACAGCTTACCTGTGCAGGTATCCTGCGCGTGCGTTCCCGGGAGACACGCTGTGCTATGTGACTGGGATGGCCTTCGCAGTGGTCGGAATACAGGGACACTACTCCAAGACGCTGCTGCTTTTCTTCCTCCCACAGATTTTCAATTTCGTGCTCTCGTGTCCCCAGCTGTTCGGGTTGGTTCCGTGTCCGCGACACCGTGTTCCGAGGTGCGTGTATATGGCTGACCCCGGATGGGGCCGTTTGACCCCACGGGGCAAACAGTTCGGATCGAGAGCGCACGACTGACTGCTGGCGGAACCCCGTGCACAGGTTCGATCCAGAAACTCAGCTGCTGTACCCATCGCGCGCGGAATTCAAAGAGAAGCGCCCCTCTGCGCTCGCGTCTCTTGCGCTCCGTGTGTTTTCCGCCCTAGGGCTCGTGGAGCTCACGCTCGACGACCGGACGGGCGAGATTGCGCAGACGACGAACTTGACGATCCTGAACGTGTTTCTGCTCCGGTTCGGGCCGATGAGAGAGGACAGCCTCACGCGGGTGTTGATTGCGACGCAGGTGAGCCCGGGTCTCGTTGGGTTCGCGTCTGAAATTGCTCTGCGCGCTTGCTCTGCGGTAGGCGGGAGAGCGAGCGCACGCGAGCACATGGAATTGGGACGGGAAAGTGCACAGTGATTCTGACGCGCGTTTGCATCCGTAGGTGTGTGGAAGCCTGGTGGCGTTCTTCGTGCGATACGGTCTAGCAGGGCTTGTATACGATGGTAACCGGCGGTAGGCGTAGCAGCGCAATAGCATCCTGATCGTTCATGGGGCTTTCGGTTGTCTCCTGGCCCGTCGTTTCGTCCACCGGGGGAGGGCACATGGTTGCAAATTGGAGGCATGCAACTCGAGCGACGACGTCAGATCACAATGAAGAGGCGATCCGTCCTATGCCCGAAAGTGCGGAACTGGGTCACGCTCACATAGGCTTACGTCCAGGTACGTCTAGTCCATCGCCGCCGCCTGCATTGCGAAAGGGGCGTTAGTGCGTTTATACGCGGTACGGTATGGTACCCCCGCAATGACTCCCTGAAAGGCCAGACTGCCAGACGCGAGTTCTTCGACACGGTTGTGTGTGTCGGTAGTGGGTCGGCCGAAGGGATTCATGCGGAGGCGGGGAGCGGTGCGCCGAGCGAGGCAAGCGGGGCCCCACGTCGGCTAGCGCCGGGTGTGGGGTGGGGGCTCTGGACGAATCACATGCGCAGGCGCGGTGCTCTTGGGCTGGGCGCTTGACGCGTCGCGGCGATCGGTGCTAGACTCGAGCTCAGGCTCAGAACATTCAAATGCATTCGCGGTCCATTTCCGCGCCCCCGCATTCCCCCTCCCTTCTCCCTCTCCTCTCTCCCTCCTGTTCCCTTTCACGGCTCTCTCTTCAGCACCACCACCACCTACACCACATCGCCCGCCGTCATCATGTCCAACGAGCGTGCAGCATTCCAGGCCGAGGTCGCCCAGGTCGAGCAGTGGTGGAAGGTGCGTCTCCTCGACGCGCCCCTGAACGACATCACCCGTACTCACGCCGTTCCGTAGGACCCCCGCTTTGCAAAGACCAAGCGGCCGTATACCGCCGCGCAGGTCGTGTCGAAACGCGGCACGCTGCCCATCTCCTACCCTTCCGATGTCCAGGCGAAGAAGCTCTGGCGCATCCTCTCCGAACGCTTCAAGAATGGCACACCTTCACACACTTATGGCGCGTGAGTATATGCGCGCGTCCTTGTTCTGTGTCACTGATCCTGATGCCCTATCAAGGCTTGACCCCGTGCAGGTGACGCAGATGGCGAAATACCTTGAGACGGTGTACGTCTCTGGCTGGCAGTCATCCAGTACTGCCTCGAGCACAAACGAACCCGGCCCCGACCTCGCTGGTACGGTAGTCTGGTTGCTCACACGCATCACTCGCCGCTCACTACGCGCACAGATTACCCTTCAAATACCGTACCCAACAAGGTTGAGCACCTGTTCATGGCGCAACTCTTCCATGACCGCAAACAGCGGGAGGCGCGGTCACGGATGTCGGAAAAGGAGCTCGCAGAGACTCCAGTCATCGACTACCTCCGGCCAATCGTCGCTGACGCGGATACCGGCCACGGTGGTCTGACCGCCACCATGAAGCTCGCAAAGATGTTCGTCGAGAAGGGTGCGGCTGGGATCCACATCGAGGATCAGGCGCCCGGGACGAAGAAGTGCGGACACATGGCGGGCAAGGTGCTCGTACCCATCCAGGAGCACATCAACCGGCTGGTCGCGATCCGCCTCCAGTTCGACATCATGGGTGTCAACAACCTCGTCATCGCACGTACTGACTCGGAGGCTGCTACCCTCATCACAACAAACGTAGACGAGCGTGACCACCCCTTCATCCTCGGGTCGACGAACCCGAACCTTCGTCCGCTCGTTGTCGAGCTGAATGAAGCAGAGAAAGCAGGCAAGACTGGAGAAGCTCTGGAGGCTGTCGAGGAGCAGTGGATGGCCGCGGCCAACATTCAGCTGTTCTCCACCACCCTGGCCAACGCTCTGCGCTCGCAAGGCGCATCGCCGCAGACAGTCCAGCGTTTCACTGAGCGGGTCGCACACGTGTCCTACCCTACCGCCGTCGATATCGCGCGGAAGGAGTTTGGGCTTAAGCAGGTCCCTTACTGGGACTGGGACGCGCCCCGTACCCGCGAGGGCTTCTACCGCTACCAGGGTGGCACGCAGTGCGCTATCAACCGCGCAATCGCGTTTGCGCCGTACTCGGACCTTCTGTGGATGGAGACGAAGAAGCCGATCTTGGCTCAGGCGAAGGAGTTCGCGGAAGGTGTACACGCGGTGTACCCGGAGCAGTGGCTCGCGTACAACCTCAGCCCGTCGTTCAACTGGGAGGCTGCAGGCCTCAACACGGACGACATGAAGGCTTATGTCTGGGAGCTCGGCAAGCTCGGTTTCGTCTGGCAGTTCATCACGGTGAGCGAGCTGCTGTTGAGGTCACGATTACATACTCATATTGTCATTCGCAGCTCGGTGGTCTGCATTCGAACGCGTACATCAGCGACCTGTTCGCGCGTTCGTTCGCAACGGAGGGCATGAAGGCGTACGTCGAGCTGATCCAGCGCCGCGAACGCGAGATTGGCTGTGACGTGCTCACTCACCAGAGGGTTCGTACTTCGCATGTCTCTGTCATCGAGGTCGATGCTGATATCTTCGCGTGTCTAGTGGAGTGGTGCCGACTATATGGATAACTTGATGAAGACTGTGACAGGCGGCGTGTCTTCCACTGCTGCCATGGGTAAGGGCGTCACCGAGGATCAGTTCAAGAGCAAGATGTAAGCGTACCCGGACAATTGTATAACATGTCATGGATTGGATCTCCTTCTCTACCGGTACAGTACAAGACGCGCGTGCTTCCCTATGCCTTTCATCGTTACCATATATTTCCTCCACCTTCCCCGGCTCTGATAGACCGGCATACATCGAGCGGGGATGCCGCGTTCACCAGGATGGGATCGTAACGCACTCGTATCCCTGGCGTGCCCTCATTAGGTACGTATGCGTCTGTCGTATGGATGACCCTGCGCAAAAAGGGTCGGATGAACTTCTTAGTATTCACCGTAATCTACTAACGTCAATTAACGTGCGTCGTGAGGCGTCCATACGGCAATGGTGGTGTGAGTCTGTCTCGAATCCACCGTTGCTCTTCGTATCGCTCAAGACCCAAATTGTCTATCACTAGCGTGTTCCCTACAAGACCCCGAGCGATTCGGCCATAGAGTACCTAAACCCCTACTAATCGCCATTCACAAGCCGTGGCCGGCCGAATGACAGTGGTCTCAAGTCCCTGCACAGATATCATGGGCTCTACCACCCAAGACACCATCGAAATGCCCCAGGTGACCCACAGATACAAGCTGGAGGTATGCAGAAGAGTCCCTAGATCGTTTCTAACATGAGCTGACGGCAGTTCCAGGTATTTCGGGGGCCGTCAAAAGATCCGCTTCTCCAAGTGCCCGTAGCTACGTATCCACCTCCCTCTTTCGATCCCAACAAGCCCCACGAACATTACGTTCTCGGTTGGAAGCTCTGCGAGGAGCTCAAGGCCTGGCTCTGGGAGCTGTTTGAGGTGCCACCTGAATATGACAGCGATCCTCACGTTAGCAGGGGTTTCCCTGTCGAACACCCGCTCATATGTGGAATGATTTCGACCCTCGGCGCAGGATTCGACAGTATCCGGTTCCTACAGGCAGTTCCCTTCGATGCTCCCCTGCCCCGGAGGAGGAGATCAACAGTGACATTTATCCACCGACGCCCCGTCCCGACATGTATTACGTCTGCTTCATCGACGGCACGATGACATGCAGCCCGAACGTCGACCCACCCAGGCACAGTATGAGTGGTTGAGCAAGGCGATGGGAGGAAAACCGCAATGGCACCGCTGGCTGTATCCGGAGGAACTTGAAGCCGGTCGAATAATACATGAGGTACTGCTGAGGACGCGATGTTGGATACGGTAAGCACAATTTCATTGTATCCTCTACTACGACTCGCCGTGACTGACCAGACGTACCAGCGGCAGCTATGGAGACACCTCCCCAACAGATGCGCGAAGCTCAGGAAGCACACAAATATACAGTACAGGTTCGGCAGTTCTACTAGCGTAGCCGCTGCCACGTTACATGCCTCTTAAGTAGTGCGCAATGCAATATTTCGCCAAGCTGTGTTTGTTGCATGACTGTACATGTCACCGTGTACCAGTACGAGCCGGAAGTCGAGCGCCCCATGAGATCTGAGAGGCGAACCTCAATCATATCGGTGGAACACAGAAGGACAGCCTTCCTCTCTTCCGCCCTAGTTTATCAGGTCCCTAGGCTGTGTGTTATAAGTTGCTCAGCGCGGACTGCGGTCCAGGGGCGTCGACGGTCGAGGTAACACGGCCGGGCGGTCAATCTATCCGTAACGATCATCACATTCACTGAGCCGATGGCCGCGACTGACACTGTTCCGACTCGGAGCGAAGATGTCGCGTGCGTTGAAGAGATGCCTCCCGAGCCAAGCTTTGGCAATGAAGGGCGAACAGGAATATGCATTGCGGTAAGGATGTACTTTATCAAATACTCGGCATTACTATGATAACGCATAGAAGAGAAGCTCGAGCGGTCTCCTTGGAAATAAAGCAGAAGATAACAGGAAATGACTGCAAGAGAGGAGTGTACAATCATCGGAACGCCAGGGTGCCCTGACCCCGTTCTGGATCGCTCATGCGATGGATGCGGACCGTCGGGCCACCTTTGACATTCGACATGTCCTGTGGTGTGATCAGAATGTACTGTTTGCCTTTCGAGGCGTTTGCAGTATCGATCTACGATCACAGTCCGTCAGTATCTCGCAACCCCACGCGAAGCTGCCACTCACCATCATCTTCATACTGATGCGGCGGTTCACCGCGTCCATGAAGACGTCGAATTCATCTAGTCAAAAAATGAGTGGAATTTTTTTGCGCCTCATTGGAATGTCATACCAAGACAACGGATAGGGCACCCGATGGATTCCCACAGCGAGAGCAACTAAGCAGATGGTCGAGAAGGACTTTTCTCCACCACTGAGAGATCGCGGATCCTTGTCCCTGGTTTCCTGCTGGGTCGCGGTTTGATCGTCCGTTTGAACCTGGAGCCATAGTGTCATCAACCCCGCCGACCATCAATTGCAGGACTCAGCTCACCCTCAAGTCCAGTTTGCCCTGAACGTGATCGAACAAAACCTTGCCGAAGTATCCGCGGTTGGAAAGATGGTATTGGAAGTACACCTTGCAGCGTAACGCGATATGTCGACGGAATTCATGCCATCGAGCAAGACGTAGCTTGACAGACTTCCTCAGCGCCTGCGTACGTGAGCTATCAGTAGTGATCTCGCTTCTACGAAAAAGACAACGCGTACCCTGTTGAGCGAATTCAGGGCCCTCAGCTCCATCTTCGCTGTGGCCTAAAGCAGCCTCCTTCTTATGCAGCTCATCTGCGATCTCTTCGATCGTAGCACCTTGTCTGTTACTCACTCAGTATGTGCGAATGATGACTGCTACGTTATACATACCGTCGCTCTCGCTCCTTAAGGGCAGCTTCTACAGCATCCAGATTGCGTTTGACGACATCAACTTTACGCGGGTTAGGGTAAGGAAGGCAGTATTCGGATGCCTTGGCCGACCATGCCTGCATCACAGTCAGAAGAGAAATAGAGGAGGATTGCAATTTGAATGTACGAACCTCGAACTCTTCTTCGAGGGTCTTAGCGATATCTTCGGCTGCAGCCAGCTTCTCCCGTTCGGCATCAGCTTTGGCAGAAAAATGCTTGATGGAGTTGTCCGCTTTCATCCGCTCAGTGACCGCGGCAGACAGACGCTCCTGGAGACATTGTTAGGTAGTGGCGGGGGTTGAAGCAATAGGACGTACGGAGATTTCCACGCGCTTATCGCTATGTTGCGAAATTTGTACGCGTAGGTTGTCTGACTCCTCCATCAGAGGTCGTTGGTCTTGCTGGACCTTCTCGCGTTCTTTGATCAGCTGCTCATATTGGTGAACGATCGACTCCTTTTCGGTGCGTTGTTCCTGAATATCTATTCGTCAGCGCAAGAGAATATGAGGCATGACATTCGTGACGCACGTCCAAAGCCTCTTGAAGCGCTTGAATATTGACCGGCAAGTCTTCGTTCAGTTCCAGCTGAATATTGTTGATCTGTGTTCTCAACTGGCGAATCTTTCCGTTGACCTCTCGTTCCTGGCGCTACACGAAAATCAGCTGAGGAAGTGTTGAACGCAACAAGGCCCGAACATACCTCCAGGTCTGCCGCCGCTGCCCGTGAGCGTTGATACGTGGCTTTCAGCTCTGTGATTCGCGGGCCGAGACCCATCAGTCGAGCGTTGTACTCGTCACGCTCGCCCTGCCATCGCCTGCGAAAGTTGCGAAAGTTGCGAATGTCACACTTCAGCGATCTTCCTGCGCACGTGCAATATGGCTCACCGTCTCTCGGCATCTGCATTGCTGCCACGGAAGAGGTGCTGCCTAGGATCGTTATGCCTAAGGTCGTTGATCACGGACGATTGACCTCCTCCTTCGCTATAGGGCAGAGAGAGTTGTTCAGTTTGACCATCTGCTTGACGAACAACCGGCAAAGGAAACGTACGGGAATCGAACAACCCTGTACAGATCCGCGCCCATAGCTACACCGCCGGTACCCAAGTTCATCAACATCTTGTCGGCTTCCGCACGATTGGGAGCCAATAAGGTGCTCTCGATGCGCAAGTTGTTGACTAGTTGCCGCAGGACGTACTCGTCGTTAACCTACGAAACGATCAGCTACCGACCCCTCAACTCTGGAATAAAATCCCACCTCCAGCGCGCGAAGGATTGTCAGATATTCCGGAGGAGGTTCACCACCGCTGAAATCGAACAAGTCCACTTCAGAGATGATGATCTGCGAGTGGCGGCTGGGGAGGACCATATCAGCAACTGTATGTGCAGACTGTCAGCATGATACCCACTTTCCGCTCTGATGCAAAATTTGCGCCAAGGCAGCACGATCGCGCGCATCGGTGATAGCGAAGCTGCTCATCGCACTACCAATGACGACCCGCAGGAGACGGCCCCATCGCTCTGGGTCTCTGACCTTGACATACAGGCCAAAGGGTCCGACAGGCGGTTGACCATGCCATTGTCTCCGCTTAATCTCTGAGAGGACCCAGTCCATCCTGCTGCCATACTGCGCAAGGGTGTTCTTCTCCAGCTCCGCGCACTTGCGGATCTGTTCTTCACACTCCATCACGCGAGTACGGAGCTGATTCTGCTCCTGTTCCAGCTGTCCACCTTCGGTCTTGGCGGCATCGGCCTCTCCCATGAGACGTTGGCGCTCCGCCACGATACGGGTCAACTTCTGCTCGTTTTCTGCCAGAGTAGCGTTGAGCTGCTCCAGCTGAGCAGTGGCACGATCGCGCTTTTCCTTGGAACGAGTCTCAAGGCGGGCCTGTTCGTCCGCGATCTTCTTTTCCAACTCGGCGATTGTGGCGTCCACGCCTGCCTTAGACTCCAGGATCGATTTCTCGTCCGCCTGTGGCCAGAATAGTTCACGTCAGGTCGCCTTGCTGTCAAGAGGTGCTGACCCACCCTGAGCTGAGATAGCTTGGTCTTATTTGCTTTCATCCGTGCGCCAAGTTCGTCTCTTCGTCGGTTGAGGTTTTCTACGTTCCCCAGCGCATCGAGTTCCTCCTCTAGAGCGGCAACCTTCTCGTTGCAAGCTATACGATCGGCCTAGCGATGCTGTGAGATTCAAAGAGTACTGCAGCAAGGAGCAACACACCTGAGCGCCCGCGACCTGTGCCTCGCACCTCTCAACTCGATGTTTGATATGTGCAACCTCGGTGAGCTGCTTCTCCAACTCCTGTAGAGAGACTTAGCATTTCCTGAACCCTCAATCGACAGGCTAGCGCTGCATGCCTCCTGTTTGCTAGCCACATGCGCCCATGCAAGCTCCTTCTTGAGTTCGTCCGACTTGTTCTTCTGCTCTCGTGCCTTCTCGGCCTCTTCCCAACGAGCGCGTGCCTCTGCCAAGGCTTCCTCAAGATCGGGGATGACCTCTGACTTGCGCTTCAGGACTTTGGCGGTCTGGCTGATGTTTTCCATGCACGTCTGGTACTCCTCGCTCAACTGGCTGAGCTGAGTGCCCTTCAAGAAGAACTGTGGGAGGCGTGAGTGAGGTTGGGTGTAAGTGGCAAAGAACTGCTCTTACCTTGTACTTGTCGGCTGGCGTCGACGCGCTCAGGAATTGCCTAACATTTGTCTGTCAGCAGCGACGCCCGGCATAGATGGCAGCACTTTTACCTGGCGGAATCTGGCAAAGTTGTTCAACGAATGTTCACATATACACACGTTAAATACTGACCTTGGGTCAAGATGTTCATCGGGTTGTCGACCTGAATGTTCATGTGGTCGCAGATTGCTTGGAGCTCTTCGCGCTTGGTTGAGATGACTTTGCCATCTCTGCTCTTGATCTTGTAGGAGGAGGCGCCTTCCTTGGTGAAGCGACGAGTGATCACGATGCTCCTGCCATACTCCTTCGGCCGATATGCCTCCTCGCCTTGATTCTTAAGGACTACAGTCACTTCGGATACCCTGGCGAGGCGGGCATGTGCTGAGTCTCCGCGAACGGGGGTATTTGATGAACAGGAAACTCACGCCTGGCCCTCCCGAATGAAGGACTTCAAACCACTCCCTCGACCGGTCGAGGTAGCTTTTCCACCGAGAGCCACAGTGAGAGCCGAGAGAACGGCACTCTTACCACCTTGGAGAAACGTGAGAACCGAGCGAGAATGAAACACACACTCTACGCACTCCCATTGTGTCCTAAAGAGAATTTGCTCAGTGCCCTTTGCTTTCGCAATCCCGTATAGCCACATACCAATGATGAAGTTGATCTGCGGCCCGAGGGAGAAGGTCAAGTACTTATGGCACATGAACTGGTGCATCTCTATGGACTCAATGATGCCCATCTCTGCAATTCCCTGTATCACACAGAACATGATATCAACGCTGGGCAAAGTGGGGCCTGGTACCATTCGTCGAGATAGCAATACTCACTCCTTGGCCTCTGCTCCTGTTCATCACCCTCTCTCGTATACGCTCCTCGTTCTCCGCCTCAAACTTCGCTTCCTCGTCCGCATCAGGCTCTACACCCGCATCGTCCTCATCGTCGTCGACTTCAATGGTCTCGTTGCGGGCGACTTCTTTGCCCCGTGTGGCGCGCCCAGTGCGGGGTCGGTCTTCTTCGTCACTCTCATTGGTGCGCGAGCGCTTCAGAACCGGCTCTGAGCCATTCTCTTCGTCAGAGTCCGCGACCGCTCGTCGTTTCGGCATTGCGGGGAATGCCCAGGAGGGTGTAGCTAAGAGCGATAGTGGTGGTCGGTAGTCAGCGTCTCTGCGGACGCGACGCGACGCGTTAAGCAGTAAACACAGACAAGCAATCGCGAGCACGTGATGTCCCCTTGAGTACATGTACATTGTACAGCGGCAAGTCTTCCTCAGTCTACTCTATCCTGGTGTAACTTGCGACTTCTCTTAGATCACGAAAGTACGCAGAGCGCACTGGAGGTCAGAGCGCTGGACCTTCTTCGCCTCTCCTGGAACATCTAGGCCAAAGGGCAATGTCAAAAGGTGGTCAGGTTGCACCAAATGGCGGGACTATGTACGATAATGCATCTTATCCGTGAGTACAGCATCTGAAAGCCTCTAGAACGGGTATGGATATCCGAAGGGCCAAAATATTAAATCGTCAGATTCCGTAACGCAGAACGAGTCGCGCCTAAGAGCATAAAGACAGCGACGCTGTTCCGAGTGCAAATGTAGGCATGGGATATCCACACTCGTAGGGAAATGGAAGAGCAAGCAGGAGGCAGTCGAGGCCTAGGAAGCAAATGCTGGAGACAATGCAAGGAGACACAGGAGTAGATGAGCATGTGGGTGTGGACCGGGGCGTAAAGAGCGGACGGGAGGCGGGTCGGGGGACAACGCTCCCAAGGGCTGTGACGGGGAGTGACGGGTCGGATGCGGCGGATGGAGCGATAAGTTAGTGCGTGGTGCGGTTGAGGTGGGCGCGCCGACCATGCCGGTGTGTCTGCACAACATGGACGCGATGCGGACTGCTGCCGCGAGCCGAAACGGGGTATACAGCCAAGGGCGTGGGTATAGGCTCGTCGTCGCGTCTAGCAACCGTCTTGGTGGGTGACACATGAAGGACCGTGGAGGTAGCAAGGGCTTCGCCGACCACGGTTGACGTAGGGGTCTCCGTGTCGGTGGCCTTCTCGTTCGCACTACCACCGATAGCGGTAGGGGCGTTGTGCGAAGTACTGTTGTGCGACACATACCAGCCCAGACCGATGGCACCAGCAATAATCTAGAAACAATGAGTACGAGCTTTATGTCCACGATGAGTTTACTTACGATGAGAAGCGTCAAACCAATGACCCAAACCCAACGAGACATGCGGGTGGTACCGCTCTGAGTCTTCCGGAGCCACCAACTGCAGAGCAAATCAGTACAGGCAAGAGAATGGTAGTCGCGCGTAGACTGGCCTCTGCTTCTGTCCAGGTCCACTGCTCATGTCCTCCCTGGCGACCATGCTGAACCTACGCCAGAAGTCATCGCCCCTCTGGCCGCGACGGGGAAGGACAGTATCTTCTGTGTCTCCGCGCATGATAGGCTGAGTCGCGAACTTGACATCGCGAGACGTAGCGGTAGAAGGGCGGGCGAACACAGGTGCAATGGGCACCATGGGAGGCTGAAGGGGATGAGGAGTGCTAGGAATACTGCCGGCCTGTGAAACAGGGCCGTGGCCAAACTCAGACATCTCCGGTGACGCAGCCTGGCGGCCATCTGGGGTGGCAGCGGGAGCAGGGCGGGAGAGATTCAAGGCAGAGACAGGAGCGGCATAACCTGGCTGAGGAGCGGCGAGCGGTAATTGTAGGCTGCGGGTACACTTGCTTGCTGTCGTCGAAGGGATTCTCCTTCTTCTCGTCTATATACTGGTCGTACCTGAAAAACGATCATGAGTATAATTGTTGCGCGCATAACGAGAGCATTTTGTCCAATGATCTTGCATAGGCAAACGCCGCATCGTGATGATGACCTGCACGGTGAAAGCGAAGGCCCAAGACAACACCCGAGCAGGCCGCCACCATAGCAACACCTCCACCTTGACGAGGGCAAAGGCATGTGTCTACCCTCGACATGTCGCATATGATCCACAACGAGCATCGGTTGGAGGCAGCAGGCGTCGCACGGCAGGAGTTCTTCTTCGTTTTCCCATGCATCATGCGCAGCCGGGGTTGATCGTTTGGTGGAAGGAGTAGTGTACGTACACATTGTAAGCAGATGTCCTGGCGTTAGGGTCGGCAGGGGGCTGTTGTCTCATCCTGCGGGTCTGTTCGGGTTGACGTTGGTCGTAGATGGAGTCAGGCTCGTCGGTCGCGAAGGGAGGCCTGCCAGCGAGCGGAGGAGTGCTGTAGATGATAGGTTGGGCCATTCAGACAGAGGATAGTTGTGATTTTGGGAACAAAAAGAGCGAAGTAGAAAGAGAATGGATGCCTCGGAAAGACCAAGACTGGGAGTCCGCCGTCAGGAGCCCGGGAAGAGGAGAGAAGAAGAGGATGATGGAGAGAAGAGAGAGAGAGAGGAAGAGTGCGATGGCCTCTCCCGTCCATCGCCTCGGCTAAGAATAAACCCTTCAGGCGCCCGGATAGGCGCCCGATGCACATTGCACGCGACGACGCGTTCGAGGGAGACGCGCTGCTTCAAGCATCTTCATCTCGACACCCACCGCGGCTTGGACTACGGCTGCTTCACTTGGCTCTAGCTGGGCACTGTATTCTGTACTATAGGGCCAACTCAGTATGGACGTGCAAATGAACGAGGCGGACTCCCTTGAAGCGCTCTCTGGGATCTTGGAACGCCTCACCGAGAACCCGTATGACATATCTCTACATGCAGAACACATCCGCATCGCGCGCTCTGCAGGGATGGAGGACGAACTTGAGTCGGCCTTGGAGATGATGACAGCGTTCTGGGCTGCCGGGGAAGAGGTCTGGCTTCCTCTCATCCAACGCAAACTGGACTCCAGCAACTTGGAGTCTCCGGAGGACCTCAAGGCTGTCCTGCACCTCTTCGAGCGTGCAGAGCAGGACTATCTCTGTAAGTATACTGCTCATACTGCTACAGCATCTTCTTGAGCTTCATCCAGCCATCACAATCCTTCAGAAGCACCTCGAATTCCTCGTCGATCGTTATGAACACTTCGTAGAATCCGAGAGCAGGCCAGACGGACTTGAAGAAATGTTTACACCAGACTGGATGCACGAGACCATGGCCAAAGTTGTGTCGCAAGGAATAGGACATTTGACCAAGGTACAGTTGACTGTGCTGCGCGCAGCGTTCCTCGAAGCTAACTCTTTCCTTAGAGTCAACTGCTCTGGGACATACAACGTGATTGGGAGCTCGAGCGACTCCAGAACGCATCCGATGAGGAGAAGTACGTACATCATGCTATGATTCCTCTTTGCATATTCACAGTGGCCGCCCCAGGGAGAGGCTTGCTGCTCTAGTGGAAGCTATGCTGCTTGTACGCCTCCAGCAACCTCATGCCAGTCAGTAATTCTCGCTCCTGACTTTCCTGGCTGGGCTGACCAAGGTAGATTACGAGGAGACATTCCAAGCCTACTCGTCTTTCACGACCAACTACAAGCCTCCCGACCAGTACGAATCCTTATTGGTGCAGGCGTCCAAGCTGCGTTCCCGCGCCGTGAAAGGATATCAGCTTCGAGAAGAGCTGGAGAACTCTCTGGTGCGCAGACATATGCGCTCGATAGCGCAGTACTATATGCTCATCCGCTCACACATCCTAGGCACGCTCGAACTTCTCGCTCGAAGGCTATGCCTACTACATCGCCGCTGAACGGCGAAGAAAGACCCCAGATTTGTTCGTGCTGAAGACTTTGTATGAACGTGCAGTGGCGGAAGCGGACAAGCGCCGCTTCGCAGGCGAGTCGGGAGCGGAAGAGGCGTTGCGCTCGTTCTGGGTCGGTTACGTTGATTTTCTGGTACGTTGGGTTCAGTACGGTCTTGTTCTTGCAGCTGAGCGTGTGTATGTAGCGTCAGCAAGATGTCGAGGATGACGAGCAGTTACTGATCTACAGGCGAGGTCTACGAAGTGCGCCGATATCGGGGGAATTGTACGCTCGCTATATGCGATTCTTGGTATGCGCAACGCTGTGCCGTCCTGGAAATTCATACTGACTTTGGAGTAGGAGCGCGCACTGGAATCAGAGGAAGCAGTAGCTGAGATAAACTGTAGGTTATGCCTCATCTGCTCTTCATCGCTGTTACTCACCGTGAAGCAGCTGTATACGAGAAGGCTCAGTCTGTTGGGCCTCTGAAAGCAGATGTTGAACAACTGATTCCCCTAACAATCGCTCGAGCCGGGTTCGAAAAGCGTCTGATCGAAGCTGGGAAAGCAGGTTCGTCTCGTATGTGTTGTGCCCAAGATACTGGCTCACCAACTAGCACAGGCGAACAAGGGTTCGATACCCTGATCAATATCCTCATGAACGGCATTACCAACGTGCGCAAAGGTAAGGCGCGAGCCCGGTCTGTGAAGAGGCGCATCGTGCTTATTTAGCTCGTAGCAGCCAAAGCAGGAGACCCTAGGCTCAGGCTGGAGAAATACCTGTCGGCCATCGTGCGTGAAGTGACTACCCTCCGACCCACAGACTGCTGACTGCTGATTAGTGCCTGGACCTAGCGGATTTGCAAGCTAATGCCCTAGTCCTTTGGGAGGATACCGCAAAGCACTACAAGACGAGCTACCTCGCCTGGACTTCCTACACCGACGTATTGATGTGCGCACTTCGTCTCTTCTACGTAGACATACCATCTCACATTTGTGAGAAGCAAGCAGCACATGTACGAAGATGCGCGCAAGGTCTTCCGGGATATCGCGGCGAAGAATATTGACTGGTCAGAAGCGATCTGGGAGGCGTGGATCTCCTTCGAACAACTGTACGGCACGGTTGAGGACATCGATGACGCCCTCGACCGTGTGGAACGCGCGCAGATCCAAGTTAATGCTCGCCGTGCCAAGGTCAGTGGTAGACTTTTCTCCCTGCGCTCGTCTTCTGACGAGTACCATCACGAATAGGAAGCAGAGAAAGCCCAGATCGCGGCTGCACAGCTTATTGCAGAAACCCAGGCTACCTCCGTGCCAGTAGCTGAAGCACCTGTTCCGATGCAGACGGAGCCGACGCTAGATTCTACAGCGATGGAGGTCGACGCTGGGAGGACTGCTGAGGCCGGTTCGAAGAGAAAGGCTGAAGACGAAGGCACTCCTGACAGCAGCAAGAAGGCGCGAGTCGGTAAGCATATTTGTGCATATCCCCTCCCGCTTTCGCTCAGGTGAACCGCTCCGTGATACAGAAGAGCAACCGACTAAGCTGAAGAGGTACGCACATTTCCCAAACCCGCCCCAAACAGGAACGTTGACCTAGCCTCCTCAGGGACCGCGAGAATTGCACTGTTTTTGTCGCCGAGCTACCCACAGGAACACAAGAAGACGAATTAGCCACGCTCTTTAAGGACGTACGTGACTATGTATCTCCCTCCTCGTCGACACTCATTGGGTGTCGACAATTCTTTACCAGTGCGGGACCATACGTGAGATCAAGATCACCCAGCTTCCGAACTCGTTGGTTGCGACAGTGGAATTCATGGAACGAGTGCGTATTCTTATACAGTCAACATTGACTGCCTGATATCTTACATTCACCTGCGAATAGGACAGCGTGCCTGCGGCACTCACCAAAGACAAGAAGCGTATTCGGGAACAAGAAATCGCTGTTCATCTTGCGTGGCGGTCGACGCTGTATGTGACAAATTTCCCAGAAGACGCAGACGATACCTTCATCCGAACTCTATTCGGCAAGGTATGTCGCCCTATATCTGACAGTGAGCAGCCGTCCTGATACCGTTTTCATAGTATGGTGAGATCTTCGACGTGCGGTGGCCGAGCAAGAAATTCAAGAGCACCCGTCGCTTCTGTTATGTGCAATACACGTCTCCGGTGAGTAGATACAGATACGCTCCATGCACCAGATTTCTACATGCTGATGCTTTGTACAGGCTTCCGCGGAGGCCGCTCTCGAACTCAACGGAACGGAGGCGGGAGAGGGCCGCAAGTTGGCTGTCTACGTCTCAAACCCCGAACGAAGGAAGGAACGTACCGACAGCGACGCTAACGAGCGCGAGATATACGTCGCCGGTCTGAGCAAGCTGGTAACCAAGGAGGATCTGGAGAACCTATTCAAAACGGTGTGCCTTACTTTGCTTATGACATGACCGAGCGAATACTGACGCGACGTACAGTACGGCACGGTGAAGGACGTACGGATGATCCTTGACGACAAGGGGCGGTCGAAGGGCTTCGCGTTCGTCGAATTCGAGAACGACGTAGGTCCTGATCATTATGCTTACCCACGACCATTGCTGACAATCGCGTAGCAAGAGGCACGGGCCGCGCTTGCAGCCAATAACCACGAGCTCAAGAAGCGTCGCATGGCAGTCACTCTGGCCGACAGTCGCGTTCGGCCAAAGAACAAGTACGTGATACGGCTGCTACGCAACCGATGTCGTGCTTACTGCAGCCGGTAGGGCACCCGGATACCGTGAGGAGGTGCGCAACCGCTCTGTGCGCGTCAAAAACCTGCCTGCTGGTACGCAGGAAGGCCTCTTGCAACAGGCTCTGGAAAAGCATGCGAAGGTGAAGAGGGTAGAGGTCTTCGCCGACATTGCCGAAGCTGAGGTGGAGCTGGAGAACGCTGCGGTAAGAGATGCACATCACAGGTCATGCGGTGGTCAATCTCACGCATGCCTTTCTTCCACAGGAGGCAGGCAAGCTGCTGCTGAGACCCGATTCCATAGTATTCAACGGCAACACGCTGCAGATCGTCGCAGAGAACATCACTGGCCCGCATACCTCTCGCCCGATCGCACCTCCCTCGGCTACGTCGGGCTTGTTTGTGCCGCGTAGCGCAGTCTCGCGACCGCGCGCCGGATTGGGCAGCCGGCAGAGAGGTTCGGGGGCGGCACAGGCGGCAACTTCGAGCACGACTGCGTCCACTACAAGCACGGCAGGGACCTCCGGCGGCAGCGGTGGGAAAGGCCAAGATGATTTCAGGAAGATGTTGCTGGGTGGAAAGTAGAGGCAGTAGTAGGAATAGCAACGTCGGGTGCCTCTGAGGATTACATGCTTCATTTTACGTGGACGATACAATACTGAGTCCGACTGCATGTCGTGACACTGATCATGGACAAGTCAGGCGTGGTTACCAGTCCGCATGGACAGTCTTCTAGGGTACCGTTTGTATGGATGCGCATCACTGTCCACCGTTGCAATCGCGCGAGATGAAGTGCATGAGGGAGGCGGCCCGGCGGCCTGCTGGACGGCCCGAGATTGAGATCGGGGACATATCGACCCTCAATGAAGGCGTCGCTTCCCGAAGTCGGTACCGCGAGCATCGTGCGTCTCGATTCTCGACCAGCTTGCCTTCCTCAGTCCAGAAAGGCGCAAGAAAGATTGTGAGCTCCACACCTTCGTACTGTAATCAGGCAACCCCTCACGCTAGAAGCAGGAAGCTTGGCTGTCCGGTCTGAGGCTTTCTGAATTCTGAGGCAAGAACTCGCTTGGCCATGTCCATCGATCTCTCTCTCGACAGAATCCGCAAGCTGCTGGATCTCCTGCCTCCGTACACGAGACCAACAATCCATGTCGCTGGAACGAACGGGAAGGGGAGCGTCTGTGCTCTTGTCTCGTCGATCCTCACCGCGTCGTCTCCGCCTTTCGTAGTCGGCCGGTTCAATAGCCCTCACCTGGTGTCAGTCTTGGATTGCATTTGTATCGACAATGCGCCTGTTTCTCGCGATGTCTACTCTGCAGCAAGGGAGCAAGTGGAGCGCACCGACAGAGATCATGGCATTGCAGCAAGCAACTTCGAGCTACTCACGTGCACGGCGCTGCTAATCTTCGAACGCGCTGCCGTGGATGTCGTCGTCCTGGAGGTGGGGATGGGAGGCCGTTTGGATGCCACAAACGCTGTGCCAGACCACTGCATTCTCGTCTCTGCGCTCACTGCCGTCGATCTTGACCATCAGGCATTCCTTGGAAACACCGTTGAGGCAATCACTCGTGAGAAGGCAGCCATCGCGAGACCAGGCAAGCCCTTCGTGGATCGGGCCGCAACTTCACGCAGAGGCTGCAGATGTCGCACGCTCAGTGGTGGAGGCAGTCGGCGCAGTCTATGTGCCGCCAGCGCGTGTCAAAGCCATGGATGAGGCTCGCGAGGGTGATCACGCACCATTCGTTGCTGGATGTGAAGCCCCACCTCCGCGCTCGGTACAGATCGATATGGCAGCCTTCGCTGACTCTGTTTGCGCGGACCTACCCCTGCACGGCGAGCATCAGTTAGCGAACTTGGCGGTCCGCGGCAGGCATCATCTCCGCCCTGCTCACGTATCCATTTGGCCAGATTTCCGGACTTGAATTCCACAGTCGCATCACCCGTGCAACACTCGCTCGGGGAATCCTGAACACTCGATGGCCTGGCAGATTGTCCTACCACGTCGTGCAGCTCGCCCAGCCGCCCTCTGATCGACAACACTCACGGAGAATGACTGTCCTCGCCGACGGTGCCCACAACCCTGCCTCTGCGAGCGCGCTCGCCGACTATCTGCTCAATATACTGAAGAAGGCACCTTCGGATTCTCCGCGTCGGCCGCTTGCTTTGACTTACATTCTCGCGCTGTCCCACTCCCCTCCAAAGACTCCTGCGCAGACACTTGCGCCTCTTTTCGCCTTGTGCGAGCATATTCCGCAGGGTCGCCAGGTACGAATAGGTGCTGCCTTGCTCCGCTTTACTCCACCCGAGGGTATGCCCTGGGTGCGTCCGGTACCACCCTCGGAGATGCGCACCGCCATCAAATCCTTGGGTGTCACAACTTCATCCGACTTAGAGCTCTGGCCAGGCTCGGATACCCCGCTACCCGAAGAAAACGACCCGACGAGAACCCTCGAGCAGGCCCTCCAATGGGCCGCAACTCGGCAGGGAGACCGGGAAGATGCACTCGTTGTGGTTGCGGGGAGCTTGTACCTCGTCGCGGATTTTTATCGGTTGCTGGACAGGCTTGGACAGGCGCAGGGGATCTGGGGTGCGAACTGAGCACGGAAGAGTCGGCAGGGCCAGCGACGGAGGTACGGACGCCCGTTCAGCTGGACGCTCCCTCCGCGGTAGCGAGGCGGTCGCAGCAGTTAGAACAGAGAAGACACGAAGATTCCCGCAGGATATGCGGGGAATGGATGCGGTCCCCCTCACGCGGACACCTTCGCAGCCCGCGCAGCTCAAACTGATGCTGCAGAAGGACGTTTGGCAGACAACATCAGCACGTACGGCGCAGGAGGCAGGGCTGTTTATCCGACTCTTTTCCCTACGGCTAGGTGCTCTGTGGGATTGTGGGGGTCCGCGTACGTATTGACAATATGAAGAGGCCATGGGACCCGATCGCAGAAGATCGTCAATGTGTGTTGGTTTGCCGTGGGTGAAGGCCGGTTGGGGTATGTCGGTGCAGTTTCGGATGTATGGACTGGAGCATCGCAATAGAAAGCTTGTTTCCGTCTCACACGCTAAACCCAGTATGGTTTGTATAGGGTCGCCCGCCTGCGCCGTCGGGGATGATGTTCAAGCCGATGAGTGCGACGGTTGCAACCTAAGCCCCGGTCGGAGACTGCGGGATGATTTTGAAAAAAACAAGAACGAGTTTCGCATGAGGTAACGCACCTGGCAATAGTGACCGGGAGGGGGTAGCAACATTGCTTTGCATGGATTCGACCGTGGGTCGCACAACACAAACGCTGAGAACGTCGCAAAATGGTCGGATATACACCGATGGAATACAGCAATGGTACAGGAGCACTGTTGGAGACGAGCATGGATCGTGAAGAGGACCCTACCGTCATTGTTCCCCATATGTTCTCTACAATCTTACGGCATAGACATCCTAACCACTGTTCCACCGCCCAGGTTGCCATCGAACGTGAAGAAATTGGCGATAGGGGGTTCGCGGGCGGCGAGCGCCTTCAAGATATCCTGGGCTAGCAGGCCCCCGACGACGGCGCAGACAGGTGAGATCTCATGAGCTGCGGTTGCTGCCATGGTTCTGATGAGGAGAAAAGGGAGCGACGGACAGGAAACGTCGTCAGATAAGCAGCCAGCTGACCCTCGGCGAGGCAAACGTACTCGATGAGCTCCTTGGGCATGCTCGGCAGGGTCTGTCTGTTGACCTGAGCGTCAGCGATAAGCTTGTTTGCAATCGACTCGAGCTCCGCGGCAGCGGATGGGTCGTCAGGGAGGGCGCCCTGGTGGAGTGCTTGGTACTCCCATATAGCTACCCCCTTAGCGTCAGTCAACATGCGTCAAGGACGGTTGAAGACTGCACGTACCAAGCACAGCGAAGACGATCGCCTGGGTTCAGTTCCTTAGTCTGCCGTCGCGTCATACCCGTCCACCGGTGCTTCAGTGCCGTCTTGAGAGGAACATAGACGGCAGTATTCTTCACATTCTTGCTAGCGTCCTTCTGTCCTGACCTGTCCCTGAGCATATTGGTGAGAGCTGATCCATGGGCCAATGGCATGCCCTACGTACGGCGCAATGTAGTCGTGTTGCAGCAGGTCGCAGAAGATGTACCCCAGCAGCCCATAAGTGCCACCGGCGTAGAATGGTTTATTGAGTCGCCTGCATGCGTCGTTCAGGTGGATCTAATGAGACCGGTCAGAGAGATCGACGCTGCTGGCACTACGGGTTGGAGCTCATGAGCTTACCAGGTGATTGCGATCCGAGTCCGTAATGCAGACCATATCGACGCCTTGGAGGAGCTTGTCGAAGCCATCTTCCTCAAGGACGGATGCATCGGACAGCGCCTCTACTGCGACCAAGGGATTGAGGCTTTCAATCCTGGGCTTGGCCACGTCTACTCTCTTCAAGAATCCGGAGTCAGTACGGTGCCAATGCTAGGAACATAACCGCAGCTAGGCAGGGGAGCCAAGCACAAACAGCCAAGGACGAGAGCCTCGCCACAAGTAAGGGAGACCTGTCTGGGCGATACTTGGAACGCTCGACAGCGTCAACGACCAACATCCTCTCCACGCTCCGCAGCAGAAAGACCGGTACTCCGGTATACGTGAGAGCATACATGGGCGGGTGACGCGTACGAGGCACGTCGAGAGACGGACTTTGCGTCCGTGGGTACTCTGCAGGCTGGAAGACCCAGCGTCTGTCGGCGTGCCGCTACAGAAATGGCAGGACTACACCACGCCATCGTCGCTCTTGATGGTCAGCCTCAGCTCATGACCGTCATTGTGCGCGAAGGGGCGCGACAACCTCTCAGCCAGAGAGAATGCAGCGGTGATCATACGTCAGACGGTCGCTTGCACGGTGCCAAGCTTACCGCTGTGTCGTGCACCATGCGCACCGGCCCGGGCGTTCTAGCTTACCTTTTTGCCAACATCTTCATCCCTGAAGAAGAAGCTGGCCCCTAAGTCCTCTTCGGCGACGTCTTCCGGGTCGACAACAATAAGTTTGCCAATCCCTGCGAGCACGATATTCTTGATCGCCTCCGTGGCGACACCCTTCAGTCGTACCACTAGAATGGTTGCATTCCGCATCCTGTATGCCAAGGTTTCCGGTCAGCCGCATGCACGCGTCAAAGGAAAGGCGTTCTGCCAGCATAGACAGATGATCAAGATGACCTGCGGAAGGCATAGTTCCGAGTTCATCTATCCTCTGCTGGCAATCGCTCATATGCCGCTGATGTGCCAATTTAGAACTTCCGAGAACGCTGCAGCGCGTCCCGAGGCGCCGCTGTACCATGACAGAAGCCATCAAAGACGACGAATTCCCGCAAGGGCGCGCCGCCTGACACATTGGCAGAGAATAGCTCGCGGCACACGTGAACCCGAACGAATCCAACCACTGGGACGCGTCACGCACCTTTGTTGGGCTTCAAGGCCCCAGAGGCGGATTTGCCTGTCATATACGGCCGCTTCATCTGCGCGCACACGAAGAGAACGAGTGAGAACCACGCGGATACAAGGGCGGATACAAAGACGGGAGTGCGAGCAAATGGTCTCAGTCCCAACCACGGCGCGATGCGGTGCAGAGTTTGGGGGTTCTACGGGTCAGCAGTGCTCGGCGGCAATAGACAAGCATCTCCCCTTCCCGTTGATACGTAGAGCCATGATCCATCACATACCTTCTGTAATCGAGAGGGGGACGCTCTTTGTTCCAGGCTCTTGCGCAGACATCGTACTTCAAAGTTGTTGACGACGCGTAGGACGAATGGGCTTAGCGTTCGAGTGGTCCTTGGCAGGTTCACGCGCTCGATCGGGCGCTATCTGTCAAATGTGTCCGGAATCCAAATCTATAACGCCCCGGGTCGATGCTGGAGGAGCGTTTGGACTCACGACGTGCCGGGGCTAGGAGGTGGTTGTGGTCGACGATGTGACTTTTGCGCAAGTTCGTTAATCGCCTTTTCGGGAGGACGCCTGCCTAATCTCGGCCGTTGCCGCCCGTAAGCCCTAACCACGCGCGACGCCCGCATTCAGTCGACGTCGACTGTATCGATGCATTCAATTGCGGATCTAGTGCGTTCTATTGTAGGGGTTGATTGCCCTTGCGCACGCCGCCCCGAGTCTGCAGACAGCGCACGGAGTGCTCGGAACATCGCACTCAGGCCCGGGCACTGCGGCAGCGGACGACGATCGCACAGATACGCTTAGGCCGGCACAGAAGGCACAGGGCGAACATGCACAGCAAGCGCGCCGTTCACCCGCTAGGAATGCAAGAAGACGTCGCAGTCTTTGGGATCGTCTGGTTCGTAGGGTAAGCGTGCGAGCGCAAGAAAGTAGCGGGTGGAAGGGCATGCATAGATGTTAGTCGTCGAGGATACAGATATGTTACAGCCAACGCGCGGTCAGCGAGACAAACAAGAGAGCACAGCAGGGACTACAGGGTACAGGAAGTACATCCACTAAGATAGCACGTTGAAGATCGTCGAACCGTCCAGGAGCCTGTTCCGAAGGGCAGTTCAGCGTTCCGCTCCCCCGAACACATGCGCCGGACCTCCCGCGGCATGCGGAGGCCCTATCGAGACCTAACCAATCAGACTTAATAAAGAAGGAGCAAGGGTAGGAAGAGTCAGCAATGAGAAGTCCCGACGCTCAGTATCAGATGCCAGCAGGCACACGCCGCGACCGCATGTATTTCAGTTGACCATCAGCGGCATGCCGCTGTCGTTGGGCGTGCCGTCCCTGTCGTCGTCCAGCCTGCAACACTGTGGTCAGCTTCTGGAGCAATCGAGCCTCGGAGGTCAAGGACCGGACGTACAGGTAGTTGCGTTCGATCTCCGACAAGATTGACAGGAAGTCCCCTGACAAGAACAGAAGGTCGTCAACGGAGCTGCTCCAAGCAGGATGGGCACGGCACAGTCGGGTGTGGGCAGGTACAAGAAGGGCCGTTAGACTCACAAAGGTATGCGTGAGCGCGCGCAGCGGAAGCGGGCGCAGTCTCCGCTTTCCGAACAGCGTCCAACAGGGTCGAAGCGACGAATCGGACCTTGTGTACCTATCGACCACCGGCCCCACGGCCATCGTCAGCGGTGCCGACAGAATGAGAAGGCGCTGATCATGCTCACCAATGAGGGACCGTTCGTGGCGATAGACTGAATAGGGATGCTACGGGCGCAATGCACAACATCTAAGCGACAAACACAATGATCAAGTGCGCGCCGACGAACCTATGAAGGATGTTGAGAAGGTCGCTCGCGACCGCTTCTCTGTCTTCTGCCACCCGATGCTCATCAATGCTCCCTTGGAGCGACGTGATCAACTCATCACGGTACTGCTCAATCACGAAGCGGACCAATTGCTAGCGAGAGAAGGTCATCGCATCAGCAACTCAGCTCGGATCCTCGACCAGAAGCCGACTGAGAAGGGAAAATTGCATGCCCACCTGGGTAACGTAGAGATTTGCCTGCATCACGAGGAACGGGTTGAGGGCATTGGCGCGGGAGGCGTTAGGGTTGTCGAAGAAATCCTTGACTTCCGTGAACGCCGCCTGCCTGAATCCTGCACCGCCGTATTCCTGGTGGAATGTGCGACTGCGAGTGGGCCGGCTTCAGGCGGAGAGGCTCCGGAGCATGTGCCAGCGCAGACACGATACGCGAGTGGAGAGCCTGAACTTCTTCCAGCCGCGCCGTGAGGAACTGGCCTTGTGGCGGAGAACGCTTGTCGACCCGAATGCGGACAAGGATCTCGCCCAGAAGCGCGAATATGCGTGAGATATAGTTAAGGCCGGAGACAATGGCGGTCTTCCCGTGCGGCTGTGGGAGGTATGCGCTCGGCGTGATGCTGAGAATGGACCGAGTGAACGGCGACGCGAGGCGGACGGCAAAGGGGTGGTGAATTCTCGGCATCAAGCAAGGTGGGTGTGACCACTCACTATTCGTCGTCGAGCTCGCGTGGAAAATTGCACGTGGTATCCTCATCTCGGAGGCAGATCGGTCGTCCCAAGAGGATTGACATGGATTTATCCGCTATGGTGAGAAATGTGTGTGGTCAGGATCGATCAGGATAGAGTTTTCCCGGGGTGATCAACACGCCCCGGCCAATCGAAAAAAAAATCGACCTGCTTACCTCCAAATAGCAACCAGAACGTCCTTCGACGCACTTCGCACTCAATGAGGTCGAGTCCTTCGTACGAAGACTCTTCATGCATCCGCAGGGTGACTGCAATGTGGGCTGCCTCGCCAAATGCTGCATGCTGCGTTGCGTCGTGGCCCTCACAGAAGTGGTACACGCAGTCACTGAATGAATGCAAAGCGTGAGCGATCATGAGAATCCCCTGAGAGTGAGGTATTTCAGGCCACTCACAAGTACCGGATGACGACGTGCATGGACGTTGGGGGGTCATACGAAGCAACGGAAATGTGCCGGCTGGCCTCATGGCATGTCTGGGCAAGCTTGCGGACAGCGTGCCTTTCCATGGGCAGGTAGGACCTGGGTACCTGCACCAGGGTAGACGCCACGGTAGACATCACGAGCGCAAAAAATAGCGGGTCTCGTTCTTCTCGCCGCGAGTGGACGTCAGCCATGAATGACGGCTTGTGTACGCAAGGCGTCAGGGGGTATACAAAGTCGAAGAATAGAGCAATAATGAGGAGAATGGTATCACGGGGCGCGACGTCTTCCAACCTGTGCGGGCGGTAGTAATACGACAGCGGGGGTATAGCTGATGGAGGGAGGACCGACAGAGCTTGATGCTGCTTGTATGACCAGTTGTGCAAGGGATAGGTGCTAAACTGTTCGGAAGGCGAGCCATATTGCTGCTGGTCGTCGTTGCGTGGGGGCGAGCGCGACGACAGCCCATTGGACATCCCATGGGGATCGGGCATGCGGTTCCCGAACGAGGTCGGGACGGACATCGAGAGAGGCGGGAACTGCGAGTGAAACCCATCCGCTGCGATAGGGTAGCGAGATGGCGGGAGCGCCGCTGTGTGGACTGGGCTCATAGACGATTCCAGGAAAGACGGCACCTGCGAGGGTGGCGACATCGCGGACTGCGTGGGGACTGGCCGCGCTCTGGGTGGTCGCGCCCGGAGACTGGGCATGATCGGTGCCATTTTGGTTTTCCTGCTGCGCAGCCGCCGCCGCTGCAGCCGCCTCCTGCAAGCGGCGGAGGTACCTAGAGGCAGGCGGACGTGGTTGGCCAAACTCATCAGGCACATGCGGTGGCGCGACTCACAAGTTGGGCGGGCCTCTCTTCTTTGGCTGATAATCATACGTGCAAGGGATGCCGAGAGTGATACAGTGCTTGCAGGAGCCCTTTGGATCGTCTGGATTCTCGCGAGCGCACCTCACCTTGCGCGCACGACAAGCATCGCAGCCTGATTTCCATAGTCAGACGAGGCGAATAAGAGGCGCAAGGGCGAGGATACGAACTCTGTGATTGCCGCCTAGAGGGTGGGTAGAATGCGTCGAGTCAGCTTCGGCACTGGAAGAAGAAACAGAAATGCACAACATGGCGAGGGCGGACGTGTTGTGGCAAACGAGAAGAGCGCGAGAGGAGGAGAGGAGATGGCAGGCAGAAAGAAAGAAGCAAATAACGGAGGGAGGGATGCGGGGATGGATGGACAGGGGGCGGGGGTGAAGGGGTGCGGGGAAAGCTCGGGGAAAGTGTCACTGACTTTCTCTTGATCTTGCTGTTTTCGGACGCGTCCTTGGGACTGGCATCGTCAGAAGGGGGTGTGGGCGAGTTTGGTTCTTTTTTTGTGCGAGCAGAGGGCATGGTCGAGGGAGGTGAGAGCGGAGGAAGGGACGGGCGTGGGTGAGGGCTGGGCGTGAGCGTGAGCGTGAGCAGCGGGAGAGGGCGCGCGGGGAGAGTCTAAGCTGGACGGAGGCCGGGGAGACAGGAACGGGGGATCGGAGGCGCTGCCAGCTGATGGCGCGGGGTAAGAGCCTTTATCTGGGTGCGGGGGCGGAGGCGGAGGCGGAGGCGGAGGCGGAGGGGTATGTATGTAGTCTCTCTCTCTCTCTCGAGCCTCTTGCCTTTCAGCTGCAGCTTAATAGCAGGCAGAGTGCGGGGTATTCGCGAACGCGGGAGCGAGCGAGCGAGAAATTAACGGGCTGGGCAACCGGTTGATTTTGAACGCAAGTGATTTGTTTGTGCGCGTGTTGTTTATTTCTTTCTTTCCTCGAATTCATCCCTCCCTCCACTAGTGCACGCGATCCGCCAGGCTCGACCCCCGCGACCGCGCAGTCCGAACGCGAGCCATATGCAGCCATCTCCATCTCCATCGCATGCCTGATCTCGCTCGAGCTCTGCTCCCATCGGCGCGGCACTTTTCCCAATCAGGCCTTCTTCTTTGCCATCTTCTCGTCCGACAAATCCAGCAACTGCCCCCTCTCCCCTTTCCCAGTCCGACCCTCCGTCACGAGTCCGCCCTTCCCTCCGCCCGGCTCATCCCCGGCTGAACCTCTCCGACCCGTCCTCTGGAACACACATACCTTCTCGGGCCATCTCTGTCTCAATCAAAGTTATCATCCCATGCTGCTCTCTTCGTCTTCGCCGTCCGACAAACGCTCTCATGATGAGCATGCCTGGGATACTCTCCCTTCGAATATAGCCATTACGACGGCACACGCCGTTTGTATTATACTTACAACCAATCATATCCGCCCTTCTCCATGCGCCCTCTCGCCCGTCCTCTCTCGCGCTCACCGCACCCAGACGTCGTCATAAGCACTGTGACTCCCGGCACCTCTTGTCATGTCATAAGGACGTCGCCTTCTCCGCTTCCAGCCCCACGTGAACGACAGCCATCAACCATCCAGTCCTTCTACGCGTCCGGTACGGCCAAGTCTCAGAACCGAGGTGTTCTGGCACGCGCTGCGGGAGATGGCGAGCCCGCATGACCGCAACCACATCGTCTTCCGCCCGACCTGCGTGCGCTACAGTGCGGCCGACCCGTGACGATGCGCGCTGCTCCCGCCTTCCATCGGAATCCTCCACCAGGATCACCCGCCTTCGGGGCCTTTAACCTTTTCGCTGAGCGTCGGCTGTGCGCTGATTGTTGGGGCCACCGAGGCGCGGTACCGAGTAAGGCGAGACGTCCGGATCGTTCAGGTCCAAGAGCATTACGTGCGCCTTTCTCGAGTCCAGCCAGCCCACCTTCAAATGCCTCTGGATCTTCCGCCGAAGGATGTGTCGTACGCGTTGGTGATGAGCATCCATCCAGTTGAGGTTGCCCTTCATGTACAGCTGCCAGAATTGGTATGCCTTCTCGGGTTGTTCCGCTCGGAGAGCAGCTATAAGGGCGTTCCGGGCCACTCTGGGAGTCGGTACGACGCGCTGCTCGAGCATGCTGTCCACAGTCTGCTCTGCGAACTCTAGGAGCGCCTCGGGCGAGCTGTCCTCGAGCAGCCCACCACGGACGGCAGTGTGAAGTAGCGAGCTTAGCGTCTTGTAATCGAGGGTCTTGAACCCGTGCTCAGACGCCCGTCGGACCAGGGATTGGACCAGCGCGCCTTCACGACGTCGAGCCGCCCAATGGATCACCGTTCCGAACGAGACCACATCAGGCTGCAGGCCAGTGTCAATCATGCGCTGTATGTAGTCTGCAGCCTTCATCGGGTCGAATTTGGCAATGACACTGAGCGCGACGTTCACGTCACGCATGTCCATCTTCATCTTGCGCTGCTTCATGACGAGAAGGATGTCCATAGGCAGAGTCCCACGCTCGACGATGGCGGCGCCACGCGCGATCGTAGTGATGGTGTAGTGGTCGGTCTTCTCGAGTGGTAGCTTTGTCTGGTAGAAGGCGTCGAAGACGCGGTCGGCAAATCGTCGGAAGTCTGCTTCGCGCTCCTGCAGCTGGTCGTCGCTCAGCTCGGGGAAGCCGTACGAAGGGCTCTCGGGCCCGGAACCCGGATGCATCGGAGGATCGTAAGGCTTTCGAGCAGAGCTCGGAGGCGCGTCTGGGGATGGGGTCGAATGTGAGCTTAGCACATCAGATGCGGGGTAATCGTCTTCTGCATCTGACGGCCGTGTCGGCTGCGAGGTCGTGTCGTCGAAGTCATCCCGATCGTCCCATGGCCACTCCTCCAGATTTTCTCCGTGCGCTTCCGACTCCCTCATCACACGTCGCCTGTACAGTCTCCACCTAATGTAGTTGGCATTCCGCACGAAGAGACTGATCATTCGCAGCATTAGCTTTGAATGGGCGGATACATAGAGGGCATCTTCCCCAGTCGAGTACTGCTCCCAGAGGGCGCGAGCTTGCGTTGCGAAACCTAGTACAGCGACGTGCATGATGAACCGTGCTCGAATCGAGGGAGGGAGGGAGATATTCTCGTCCACGACCTGCGTCGCGAGGACACGTGCCAGATGTACATTGCGCGCTTTCGAGTCGAAATGCTCCATCATGCGCAGGAGCGTCGTTTCGCGCGGCGGAGGATACGAGTGGTGCTGCGCCTCACGGGAGTGCCCATAGACGGTCTGAGCAAGCTCGGGTTCGCTCTCAATCGCAGCATCGTAGAAGTTGAGTAGATAGTTCGACGGGAGGACGTAATCTTCCGTGGCGCGCTGAAAGATGATGATGAACATCGACGCAATCATCTTGAGGATCCTGCGCGCGAGGTCTGTCGAGGGCCCTCGTCAACCAGTCCTCGATGAGCAGTCCCAACGGCCGCGAAATCTTCTCCTGTCGAGGGACAGCCATATTGAGGAGGGCAGATGCGCGGGTAAACCATCCCGAACTTCATGCATGTGCGAACAGTGACAGACGAGTACCACATAGAGGAGATCCAAGGAGGAGAGGTCTGTAGCAGCGATCGCGTCGGGATCGATGCATTGCCGATTGACCAGATGGGTGAGTAACTCGGACGCTTGGGTTCGACGATCCAGCAGGACGAGGCGCATAGCTAGCTGAAAGAGGGGCCAGAGGATGCGAGGTACAGCGACTCCATCGTCTGTGGACTCGAGGGAGTGGCTCGCCCAGTCAGACTTGATGAGATCAGTGTTGGCAAGAGCACCCAGTTTCTCCACGAGAAGAGGCATCAGGATCTCCAGAGCCTCTCCATCTCGCTCGTCCATAGGCTGCTTGCTCAACCACCAAGCCAGCGTAGTTCGGGTTCGAGGTCATCAAGAAACGAGCCTGGTTGTTTCTCTTCAAGCATCGAAGTAAGGAGAGTACGTGCTCTATGCGCAGGGTCCGCGAAACGGAGAGCGTCTGGAAGAGGACTTCTATGACAATCCTCCCACGAACTTTGCTGTTCCGAACGTCCGTGATGCGTATGGCGTCCTCAACCAAGGAAAGCAAGACGTCTGCTTGTTGCGTGTGCACAGAGCGCCATATCGCTTTGATGTAATCATCGGAGGAAAACCGGCAGAGTGCTTCTTCACCTCGAGAGCGTGTGAGGAGATACGCCTGGATGGGATCTTCAGGTAGTGGGTCCCTCTTGGAACGCCGCTCCTCCATCGACCCTGTCTGCGACATTGGTGAGGGAGGCGACTCAGAGGCCGACGATTCCGTGAACGGCACTGAAGGGTCCTGCTTCTCCACCTCTGTACTTGCAGCGCCCGTCGTGGCTGGCGGTTGACTGTCGTTGGATTGTGGAATACGTCCTGATGTGTCCGTAGAAGATTCGCGCTCGCCCTCTGCCTGCGATGCCGACCGAGTGTCAGAGCTTGAACGATCTCCGGTGGAGCGGGGAGGGAGAGAGGATTTCGCGCGCGAGAGTTCAGCATGTCTAGGTCGTTGGGTAGACGGTGCGGATAAGCGGGAACTATTCCGGGAGACTGAGAAAGCCACGAAATGTCGCTGTGCAGGGGGTCGCAATAAGTGGTGCCGACAAAAGAACATATAGTCAACTGCTTCAGCGAACGCTAGCGTCAGTGCGCGCTAGAGGTTACGAGATACGAGAGACGACGCACCTCATTACGTGGCTCTACCACCCACACTAGACGAAACCGCTGAGAGACTGATGATGGCAGCTCCGAGGAAGAGTAGCCTGGGGCGCGCGCGAGGATTTTTGGATGGCAAGGAAGTCAGCGACAAGACCGTTTGCAAAGACAGCACTCCCCGCTAAGCGCCTGCTTGACTTGTGGCACGTGGCAGCGGAAGAAACTTGGCGCTCGTTTGAAATCGACGCTCGCTGTTCAGCTTGGCGCCCTTCTTTCACAGGGACATGGCGCTATAGCAGACTGCTCTGCAGGCGGTCGTCCAGATATCCGTACTTGCATGGACTGTGTTCTACTAAAATATCTCGCAAGGGCGCTCTGACCCCCCACGCTTGCAAGTTGGAGCTACAGTAATATATCACGGTGGTCTCCAAGGACAATTCATACTATTCACGAGAACATCTCGATAACTTGGGAAGCGCTCTAGAGTACCGGAAGTCACCCCTTTGAGCTATACCACGGTGCCTGAGCCGACGCCGAGGTGCAAAGCCCACGGGAAAGACTCTCGATGCGCAAATTGGACAATGTTCTTCAAAGCATCTTCTCTGGCAAACTCTCTCCGTTCATAGTTGCGGTACTCGACGCCGTCGCTCGGTAATCCATGGGCCACTAAACCTCGGATAATCATGAGGTCATCCACTTCCTGGCGTTCATGAAGTGAGTTGCGTGCACATCACTACACCCGATTGAGTTAGTTCATGGTCATGTCTTCTTCTATTCATTCCAGGCCGATGCGCGTTGAACCCCGGTCATGTTGCCCTTCCCACCATCGTCTAGCGACTCTAGCCGTGGACGGTGTCAGAAGTCCTTGGCTCCACATGCTCACGAAGGCATCTGGTCAAGCGCGAGTATGGTGCTCAAGTGGGCGACCTGGTTGAGATGCCGGCGTTCCTGACTACTCTCAAGCCATGCGGCTTTCGGTAGCGTCCTGGTTCCCCTCGTACTCCCTCCCCGAACTGCGCAGTAGGCGATGTTTGTGTCTGCACAGCTAGGCTTCAATGGCACTAATCCGGCCATACATTCGGTGAGTTCGCGAGTTTTCGGTGCCTCGCATCTACATGACGGTTCTGTGTTTCTTCACTGATGCGTATCAAGGCCTGCTGACCACATTGTCAGTGGCCTTCTCACAATGCCGGATGATGCTCGGTATCATGTTGGATTGACCACGGCAGAACTGTGCTTAGTGCGAGCACCGGCGAGAGCAAGTCAGAGCTGTCTTCCGCGTGTAGCTGTCAGGATGAATGGAATTTTCTTAGTGTGCACGCCGGCCGTTGAATGGTGCATGCATGGTCTGGGCCGCCATTGCCGTGGAATACATGTGATGATTCTCAGTGGATCAGGACCCGGGATGTCGGAGACTCACGATATTGCTGCCATCTTCGCTCAAAAGAAGTTGTAACGTGTCGCGCACACGCCGCACATATTGTATACACATGTTACACACCATTTCACAAATTATCGTGGTATATTATACCCCTCACATTGTTGGGACCTATGTGATCGAAGTCGGACCATGATGTGCCAGGGACTTCAAATATCGGATAGCCATAGAAGCCTCACATTCTGGATCGACAGTGGGGTCAAATCAAGAAAGACAGACCACAGACATAGTTACAGTTGCTTGAGATGCTGCAATGCAGGCTTACCCCCTATCATTGAGCGCACTCACCACGTCTACAAGGAGGTACTAGCTGCCTCCACCGCGGCATTCTAAGATCCCTGCCTAATCTGGGACAGCACCGCACGCGGTCGCAATGGCTTATGGGCGCTTGCTCCCAACGGCATGCCACTCATCTCAAGCGCTTCAGCTTCTGTAACTCGACTTCGGACCTCATCGACAACCTCTGCTCACAACTCTGGGTTGTCGCCAGCTAGGATTGGAACCTTGCGAACTCGAAGTATAATTGCGTGCTCTGGGGCCAGGTTTACAAAGGACGCGAAATGGGCGCAGGACAGTCAACCGCGTCACAGATACCCCCTCGTGCTCTACATGTTCTCCGCGTCACCCCCTCCTCTCCTGCGTCTCAAACGAACATCGAACCATACTTTGACTTTGTTGTCGGATATAAGGGAGACTCACTTGCGTCTCACAACACTGTCGACGCGTCGGAATTGGAGAGGATAGTCGAGAACCATGAAGGGAGAACCCTCAATCTCTTGGTCTGGAACAGCAAAAGCCAGGAAACGCGAGGTACGTCAAGGGTGGTAACTATTGTTAGTATGAGCCTAACAAGCTCATTTCGCGCAGTTGTGCCCATTGTTCCCTCACGGGACTGGTCGTCGCCGCAAGCGAGCCTTCCGGACCCAAAAGAACCAGAGGCTGAGCGGAAACCATCCCTTCTGGGCCTGAGCATGCGCATGTGCGAGCCGGAGTTCGCTATGGACAACGTGTGGCATGTCTTAGATGTGCTCGAGGGTAGCCCTGCAGAAAGCGCAGGCCTTGTGCCATATGGAGACTGGATTATCGGTTGGTCCGGGGGCGTCTTGAGCGCAGAGGGTGACTTCTACGACGTCGTTGAGGCGGTGCGCACCCTTCATGTCCGTTGCCTCCTCATGGTCATACTTACGCCATTTACAGCATATCGACAAGCCGCTTCGCGTCTATGTATATTCTTACGACTTCGAGTGCGTGCCTCCGCGGCTCTTCTGTCCGCCTTTGTCAAGCATCATGCTAATAAACACTTCGACCAGCACGATCCGCGAGGTCGTCCTGATACCGAACCGTCATTGGGGCGGTGAAGGTTTGCTTGGCTGCGTCTTTGGGTACGTGCTTTCCCCCGCTGTCAGTTAATACTTGTGAGAGTGACACGCGTTAGGTTCGGGCTACTGCATCGCATACCTCCCCTACCGGCGGACCGCGAGCCCGGTGCGATCCCGCCGGAGCTCGCCCAGGAGTCGGAAGACTACGAAGAGCAGCAGCTCTTTGTCCCGGCGGATCTGCCCGGGGCTGCGGAGACTCCTGAGGAGCTCGAGGAGAGGCTGCGGTGGGAACAAGAAGAATGGGAGCGCGAGCAGTCATACGGCGCGCAATACGTTCATGAGGATGACCCTGGCTTATCATACTGGTTCTGCGTATTATGGTCGAGCTGGGCTGGATGAGAGCGAAAACCATCACGCGTATGCGCATGGGGCGGACGGCACATATTCGCGGCCGCAGGATATCCAACACGCTCAAACGCCGCCCGCTTCTCATTCACACTTCCATGGCTCGCACCACGGGCATGACCACGATCATCACCACGCTGCAGAGCACGGGAATGGGCATGCCCACCATGACCATGGAGCTGAGCACGATCATGAAGAACACGACCACGACCATGACCACGACCACGACCAGGACAATAGTACCGCGGCTTCCGCCTCCACTTCGACATTACCGCAGACACCAGCCGCGCCCGTTCCTCGACTTCCGAACCGGACTCCGTCGATCTCAAGTCCACGCGCGTCGACGCCCACACCCACGCGCCCGTTCGGCGCATACATGAACGGTGATTCGTCGCGCCAATCCTGAACGTTTGAGCCGCACACTCAACGCTGCCCTTTCTCGCCCTGAAGGTATTGGCCGGAGCATGAGCCCGCGGAACGCCCTCCTGGGACGGTAGAGGTATCGGGTTCGTCGGCGCGAGTCCGGGCGGCAACGGAGGTAGTCACTATCGGACACCGTCTGGGGGCGTTAGGGCCATGGGCAGCGACGGTGACGCAGATGGCGAGAGTGTGGCTGGCACAGACGCAACCGACTTCACCGACACGACCGACGTTCACTCTCAAGGCAGTCTCACGAGTGTCGACTGAGCGTGGCTACGCCCGCCCGCCCCACCACACGCTTGTCAGTCTACCTGCAGTTCTCCTCGATCGGTGGCTTCGGGGGCGGACTTTTGAGGGTTGTGGTTGGGTCGTCAAGATCTTCTATTCTTGTGGGTGTTCCTTGGGTTGCTGTCATGGATTACTTGGGACGTTGCGTCGTGTCTGATATCGAGGTTTCCGACTATTGGAATGCATCGATGTTGTTGTGTTCAATCTGACCGTACCTGGTCGTGACGTGGAACGCCAAACATATAGCCGGACGTTGACGTTGCGGGGCATCGCAAGGTCATATATTACACGATTGAGTGAGGCACGGGCCACATATGATACAATGGCGAAGAAACTTCCTGAGAGCACCTCGCTCAGTTCCGAACCGCGTCCTGATCCCCTTTTTTGTCGTCTGCAACCAGATTCTGTAGGATCATTGGCCAAACTGACATAGTATGGTTGAGATTTCGCCACGAGCAGGACGTCTTGATAGATCTCGATGAACCTACCTTCTTCAAACCCAGGCAGTTTTCCGAGGCGGAGCTGTTGTCCAATGTTCATCAAGGCCCCTTTGCGGACCTCCATCCAATGGTCGAACATGAAGGCAATCTCGACCTAACGCACGGTGATACATAATACAAGGAGGCACCTGGAATATCTCTGTACATACCTTTCGCACGTCCTCGAAAGCGGCTGCGAATGCCGAGAAAGCCTCGTATGCGACGTTTTCAACGGTCAGTGACTTCACGATATGTTTGAACGCACGATCTTTCAAATCTTGCAGACCGAGTCCTACACAGCGCATACAGTCAATCCTGGCGTCGGAAAGTGTAGATATAGCTCACTGTCTGCAAGTCGATATACGGACTTCGCAGAAGGCGGCTGTGGACGGCCAGGGTTGTTACGCATCCAATCAGCCAACCACTCCTTTCTCGTCCTGGGTCCAAGTAGACTGGACGAGGAAGACGTGGCAGTCTCTGACGGTTGCTGCTGGTTCGCTCTAATGCCAGTTGCAGAAAGTCCAAATGGCGATTGGCTCTCTGAAGGAAGTGCGGATGGGGTGGAGACTGTCGACGTCCCGGGATGGACCGTTGATGTCGACGGGATGGTGAGGAAGGTAGACGACAGTGGTGCGAAGACAATCATGTCGGTATATATCTATGCAATGGCTCAACATGAGGATCGACCGGATGTCAGGGATGCACTCACGTAATACAGAACTGCGCGATAGGTGGCGTATGCAACATCCCTGACGATTACCTGCACCTTCCTCGGGCCTGGAAGTTCAGGAACAGGCAAAGGGGCAGTGTTCGCTCGGCGAAGGGGTGAGCGAACTGTGAGCATGTCGGATTGCCCGAAAGCAACGTCGCGACTCCTGGGAGAGGAAGGATGAGACAGCTTGGGGCGTATGTTCCTTGGACTGGGCATCGTATCCCTGCTTTCGTAACCTTGTCCTCTTGATCTCCTGAAGGAGATTCTTCGTCGCCTGCTCGTCGTTTCCCAGGACTATCCTCCTCATCCCCCTGGCCGGTGCTATCCTCAGTCAGCATGGCATCAGCTCTTTCTTCGAGCTGCTGCTGGGCAGGCTCCGAGGAGACGTCATGATCGTTGTCAAGGATCACCGACTCTTCCTCGTCCTCGAAGTCAGAATCATCAAACTGGTGCGCGTAAGCAGTGATGTCCGAGACGCTTGCATCGTCTGGGACGTTCAGATCTGCCCCTTCTGTGTCGAGGCTCCCTCCAGGGTATGCCGCTCCCTCGACGAAGCCAGACTTGAACACTGTGGAACGTTGTTAAGCATTTATAATGCATGATCAGGACAACTCACTGTCATCGAAGTATTCAACTCGTTTTAAGAGCTTCCGAGCTGCATATATTTTGCGCGAATCACCCCTTCGTCCGTTGGGGCACAACGAACTCGATATCAGAGTAGGTAGGGCTGATTGACGGGTTCCATCGGTCATATCCAACCAGTATCACTGCAACAGGGGAGGTACGCACTCATCGAGCAAGGATCCTACCGTATCCAGGATATCCTTGGGAACTATATGGCGAGGAATAGCAGGCACCGGAGTAGGAGGGACAGGAGATGACGTTATAGAGCAGATGATAACCATAGCGTCGTTCTGTCTGATAGCATTGTGCTGCTGTATCACGTCCCTTCGCACGAACTGAGCCCAGCCCCAGTTCTGCGCCTACAAGGAAATCAACTTAAGTAGATCAAGCGAGTCAACTGTGGGGATGGGAACTTACTCCAGGATAATAGAAAGAGTGGTTATGGGCTTCTTTCATATTGAATTGGGCGGTCTTGCTCAGACTATTGAACTTGAATGATCATTATAGCATCGGTAGCCAACGTATGCTCACCTACGAATCTCGAAGCTGAAGTTGAATAGGCCCTCGCGAGACCATCTGGCCAGGCTATCAGCTGGATAGTATGCTAACATGTATCGCGCGACGCTCACTTTCCATTGATTGCGCTTTCCCTTTCTGCAATGGTTGGCTTGATAGAATGGTCAATATTTACTCAATGCGGGGTACTTCGAAGTGCCACCGACCTCACAGGCAAGATACACGCCGACAAATGTTTGTCCTTCGGTTCCGACGATGCCAGAGTTGGCGTAAAACATGATCTGCGTGCGCAGGCTCAGCCTCATAGATGTAGATCATAGCTTGCGCTCAGCCATAATGCACTGACTTGCCACCGTCCATCTCCGAAGCGTGGGGACTTGGTGACTTTGGACTTAATTTCTCCTTTGCTACAAGTTGTGACAAGTTGTGAGAGCCTAGTCAGGGGACTGACGGCTGACGATCACAACTAACCTGCTTTCAAAGATATTCTTGAGGCCCCGGACAGTCCACTCGAAGGAGATGATGGTGCTCTCCTTGGCATCTGACGATCCGGAACTCCCTTCCGCAGGTGCCTGAGGCCTCCCAGGACCAGGCAGGAACACGGACGCCATAGGGAACGGCAACGCACGCTTCGGCAATGACTGTCCGTAGCACGCGCAAGAAACTGTTCGAGAGATTGCGACCTTACGCAGGGTAGGGGTTGGTGGATCGGTTCCAAGGCTCGCCAGCGGAGAGGTACTTACTGTACTTGGTCGAAGGTACTGCCAGTGTATGTACAGTAGTATATACTCTATATTGAGGCTACATGCGGTAGTGCAGCTGCATATAGGCGCTCAAACTGCCACTATTAGGCCGGCGCTCGACACCTCTCTCTCTCTTCAACATCAGTGATCAACTACCGCTACCGCTATGTCCAAATCATACCACCGGTACTCTGTGACAGCTGATTTCGTTGAACTGAGTTTGGTTCTATCTGCATACGTCTTGATCCTGGTTCTAACGGAATCCGTGGGGTCTCCTATACGATGACATCCCTATAGCCTACGCACGCCCAACTTGCCGCCTTGTGCACGTCAGCGCAGTAGGTCAGCTCAAGAACTCTGTATCGTGGGCTCACCGCGCTGATCACGTTCTGCAGAGTATTTTGCGCACCGTGTAGTCATAGTGTCGTCGATGAGGTATATTTGAAGCTCTATGCGCCCACATCGAACGTTCCTGTGACCACCCATTCAGTTCGCGGAGGTAGTGAGATTCTCTTCGGACAGTGTTGTCCGAAGAGCCGTACGACTGTCTAGATGGATATAAGTCTCCTCGAGGCGCATAAACGGACATGAACAGCCACGACCTCCCCGCACAATGCCTACAGCTCCTGTCGGTGACGAGGGAACTGTACTCTACTACGAGGACAGTGGAATTCCTACAAAGTCTGCAAACTATGTCACACTTGTTCTAATACATGGGACCTGCTTCCATAGCGGTGCGTGCCGTCTATTTGCTTTCTAGGCCTGTGCTGAACATTCCTACTCCAGCCGTGTACAGGCCGATGTTACCCTTCGCAGCCGAGCACAACTTGCGTCTCGTGCTATTGAACCTCCGTGGCTACCCGGGATCGACGGATTATTCGCCAGCCGACCTAGATAGGCTGCGCGACTCTGATCCCGAGTCGCAAGAGCAGGCTATGGCCGAACGCGGGCTCGAGATCGCTGAGTTCCTCAGGTGGTACATTGACACGGAAGCGATCCCACCTATCACTCTCACGCCGGAAGGTATTTCAACTGGCGGTATTTCCCTCCTTTCATGGTCTGGTGGGAATTGGTTCACGGTCGCCATGTTCGGCAACGCCGGTAAGATCCCTGAGAGCACGCGAAAGCTGCTCAAGACCTATCTCAGATCCTTCGTCATGTTCGGTAAGATATTACAATTGCTACACCGAATGGTAAATTTGACATCATTGGAAGATCCAAGCAGTACGGTCATCGGGTATTCGATCCCGCCAGGCCTTTCCTCTCTGAGACGCGATGCGTCTGCTCCTGTCGACGAACAAGTGGCTATATTTGCGGTGGATGTGTCGGCGTACTATCCTCCCTACGAGATCCCAGATGACATCGATCCACCTCCTACTTTCGATGTTCCTCGTCGGCCCTTGCATGAAGCTTCTGCAGAAATCAACCCAAAATATGCCCCTACATCGACAAAGATGTCCCCGGAGACTCTTCGCGATCTGACTCACCCTCCCATCATGAAGGAGTATCAGCATGTTCTATGGGGTGTGAACCGCGAAGTCCTGAAGACGAATCTCCACCGTGCCTTGTACGACTGCCGCGTCGATGACGGGACCGGGATGCGGAAACCGATATGGCCAGACGTTCGTGTGCACATCATTCTATGCGATATGACCATAGGACAGTGCGCCTGGGCCGCCACGATCATACGTGCAGGCCACCAAAAGGCTAACCTGGAGCATCGAAGAGATATGCAGCTGCATATGCTGAAAAACGCCAATCACTTCGTGAGTGCTTGGCCTTACATCACTTCGTCAACATCGCTTATGTTCTCATAGGTACACTGGGAGGAGCCAGAGAGATTCATCAAGTTCTTGACAGGGATCGTCTAGAGAATGTTGGAATAGTGCTGTGCCCAGATCTTGGCAACGCCGCCTACAGTAAGCCCTCCGTACTCTCTTTCCAACGGCAATCACATCGCTGATTGCGCTTCGGATTAACAGGTGTGTAAGAATACGCAGACGTCGGATCAATGAATGGTTCTCTGTGTCTCGGTGCCAGGGCTCCGTTGATAGTAGCTCGCCCGGATTTTGAACGCAACCGAGTGTTTTGCCTTGCCAGCCATGGCTAGCACTCATCTTTGCTAAATGCCAACAGATTCGTGCAGCACGCAGAGTCAGCGTTGTTTTCGCTCATGACGAGAGAGTGTGCATCTAATCGTCCGCTGACGCTTTGGTCGAACCCAGCCACGTGCGTTGACTATTTCAATGGGCCTTGATACTGATAGGTACTTTGGATTCTGTCCAAGCTTGTCAGGCTATGATGTGAATAAGGTTTGCAGCTGCAGGAAGCTGTACGTGCCGACGGCCCCATCTGCCGTGATGTAAGTACTCTATTTGCATCCCTTCCACTACGGTATGTGCAATCTCGCCGTACGCCAAGCACGAATCCTAACTCTCGCTGACGTGCGTTCGGCATCATCGCAGTCAACTTCTCGAGATGGTCAATCTCGTGCCATGGTGCCCTTGATGTCCCTGTGACACACCCGTGAGACCGAATATCCGAAGCATTCCGCCTCTCACAACGGCGTATATAAATACATAGTGTTGCCCGAATGGGCCCTCCAGAGACTCAACGCGGCGCAATGCCTACAGCTCCTGTCGACGAGAACGGAACCGTCCTCTTCTACGAAGATGCTGGTCCACCCGCCGGATCCACTGACTATGTCACGGTCGTCCTCATCCATGGGACATGTTTCCATGGCGGTGCGTTGGTCCAACAGCCATCTCGTGTAAGCTTCGCTCACCACCTCAACAGCTGTCTAGCGGTCTACCGGCCCATGATACCATTTGCTGCTCAACATAATCTCCGCCTCGTAATGCTCAACCTTCGAGGCTACCCCGGCTCTACGGAGTACTCGCATGAGGACTTTGAGCAGCTTCGTGGACCTAGCCACGAGCAGCAGGAGATGTCGATTGCCGCTCGAGGCATTCGAAATCGCGGCTTTCCTGCGCTGGTTCATCGAGACGAACGGTATACCGCCAATCAAGGACACTCCGGGAGGAAGTCGCTCTGGCGGTCTCTCACTGCTGGCTTGGTCGGGCGGCAATTGCCACGCACTGGCAATGTTCGCACATATCGACAAGATACCTGCGGAGACGCGTAGCCTACTAGATGCATACCTGAGGACGTTTATTGCTTTCGGTATTACATCGCATTGACATCTCGCCTCCCCAACACTTTTGCTGACAAGCCTGATAGACCCGCCTGGTTCAGCCATTGGATACGCCGTTCCTCCGAGTCTCACTGCTGCCATTCCACAGTGGGACCTATCTGCCACAGTGGATGAAATCGCAGCCATCTTTGCAATCGGAGTATCATCTTATTATCCCTCATACACGATGCCCGCCACCATCGATCCGCCGCCTGTTTTTGACCCTTCTCCCGTTCCCTTGGACAAAAGCTCAGAGAATCCTGACCCAAAGTATACGCCTACGTCTCAAAAGATGCCGCCGGAGGTTCTGCGCAGCCTGATGCATCCCTCAATCATGGGAGACCATCTGCGTTTGATGTGGAAACTCGAAGCCGACGTTCTGAAGTCTAACCTCCGTCGCGCTATATTCGATTGTCGTTTCGACGACGGGACTGGAAGCGTCAAGAAGTTATGGCCCATTACACGCGTCCACTTGGTACTTTGTGACATGACATATGTATCTTGCGCCTGGGGCGCGACGGTGATATGGTTGGAATATCAGAAGGCCAATCCGGAGCATCGGAGGAATCTGGAGTTCCACAAGTTGGAAGGAGTCAATCACTTTGTACGTGCGTCTGGTAGCATTGACAGACCGTTACGCTGACAACTTTCGCAGGTGCATTGGGAGGAACCCCAGAGATTTACCACCTTCTTAGCAAACATTGTGTAGGCCATATGATTGATTGTTGATCTGCATCTAGAGAGCAGTGGATGGCTTCAGGCCCGTATCTGAGCTGTCCTAGACGACCTTCCCGTAGCAGCAACAAGGCACCAAATATGTTTCGTCTTCTCACCTCCACGACGACGGCGCGAGACGTTCTATGACGCATATCGGATTCTACGACCACCCAACCACCGCAAGAAGGATCCCGCCGTTGGCGTGCGAAGGAGGCCATTTGGCCTTTTGCCACGCTTCCGGCGGCGACGGCGGCTTTAAGCGTATGGAACTGGCACGCGGCCTGATATCGGGCCCATGTATGCGCCCTTCGGTGCCTTTTCATTTTGTCGGGACTTGAGCGGTCATCTCGAGCTCACTTGCGTTGACTAGGCCCAAGACCGTCACGGGCGAGAGAGGACTGGTCTTGTGAGTACTGCATCGCTGCAGCTCCTAAGATGATGTCATACACTGACCTCTTCATCTCTATGTCGAAACGCTGCGGAGTGTGCAGGATCCGAACAGCTCGGGAGAAGTGTGAAGATGCTTGTGAGGATGGCCTGAGTCGCCCTGTATCAGCATGTCTGCACCGTATGGCTCATTGGATGAAAGAAAGCATCTTTGATCCTGACATTGGTCCGGCCGATGTTCTTCCTTGCAGACAGGAGGTTCAGTCTTCATGATTTACTCGTTTGTCGAGGCTCAGTAACAGTCCTAGATCCGGAGCGCTCATGTCGTCCGTCCTGTGCGAACTGCTCAGCCTTATCGGTACTCCGCAATGCGAGTATGCCGTACACCGCCTATGCAGGGGCGTCTGGGCCGGAGCCCTAACCCTATAGTGGGACGAGATAGGTATGTGTTGTCCGAAGCCATTTGAGAACATAGACAGAGTAAGAAACCGCGAACCACAGGAAACGCATCGGATGAGATCGATACCCGCCGCTACGAAAGCGCGCCGAGGGCGCCCGCTTCGCCTCAGCGGGGGAGGGCAGCTGAGCCCAGGAGGACCTTTTGGGCACCCTTCGGTCTTATTGTCGTTCCCACTGACGCGATTCTCCATTCTACGGTTCCTGTGCCGGTTGCCCTGTCGGACGGTACCCCTCTCCTACCTTTGTCTCCGGCGGGAAGTGCGCTGCAATCAAGCCCGCTCCTTTTTCTCTATTACGCTCCGAATCATCCAAGTTCCCAGCTCCGGCACCATCCTCACACTGCCACCCGTCTTCGTCTTCCTGCCCTCCCCCGCCCCCGGCATACCGCGGCCCACATAAATACATGATGCTGCGCCCTCACGCGGGCGCGCGGCGCGATCTTTCTCCCCCTGCATTTCGCGCGAGTACGAGCACCGGTACTCCACAGGGAGAATGCCCTTTCCCTTCAAACGGTCGCGCCAGCAAGAGCCCGCTGCCTTCCCGCGCTCGATCCTCGACGCGGTGAAGGCGTTCTATGCCACAGAGTAAGTACCCGAACACCGTCGGGCGAGCGCCCCGCACTAATTCAGTCGAGCGATAACCCGTCATCTCATCATACAGGAGAAGAGAACCACAATACAGTGAGTATCATCCACGGCAGCTCACCACTCCTGCGCGGCGCGCTTTCCCGACCATACACTGATGCTTCCCTGGCATAGAGCCTAAGACCAAGCACCGTGCCCGCACCGACGAACGCAAGACTGCAGCGCACTCCGCCCGCCATCAACATGCCACGCATACCCCAGCTCGCGCACCCGTGCGTCGCGCCCACCGTATCATGCAGCTACCCACCGAGGTCCTCGCGCATATATTCGTCCTGGGCGCAGAAGACAACAACATGTTCCCTGTCATCGTCTCCCACGTCTGCAGAGCCTGGCGCTATGTTGCGCTCCATACGCCCGCCCTGTGGCGACGCATCACCCTCGATGGCAGCCTAACGATGTGGGGGCAGCGCATCCAACGCGCGAAGGCGTGTACGCTCGACATCCAGCTCACACCTCTCGTAGCTATGTCGCACCTCGCGTATTACAACTACGTCCAGCTCTGCATGCACGTTGTTCTGCCCTATATCCACCGCTGGCGCTCTCTGGAAGTCCGCTTCGTGGGATACGCGCCGTTCCTGTGGAACGCTGCGCTTTCGGGATGTTGTGGCCACTCCTCCACGATTGAGGCTCCCCAGCTCCGGGACCTGACGCTCGTGTATCCGGAGAACGACGACACAAAGGAATACCTGCTCTTCAATGGGTACGCACCACGCTTACGGCGTGCGACGATTCAAGGCATACGCTTAGCGTGGTCGCCGTCACTCTTCCAGAACCTGACGTATCTGGACTACACCCACCACGGCTTCACCCGTGGCGCCCAGGCGGCGTCAGAGGTGCTGTATATGCTGCAAGTGTCCTCTGCCCTGGAACAGCTGCGACTATCGTTCCCCTGGCGGGGCGACGCCGCCTCGCGCTATGCTCTCTCCGCATCGTTCTCCCGAATAGTGCACTTGCCACGGCTGCGGAAGCTCGCCCTCCACGTTGACGGACCAGACATCCCGCCGGCACTCACATACATGCTCCCGCATCTATCCTTCCCTGTCCTACGGGCCCTGTACCTCGTATCGCACCCGCCTCAGCAGCAAGGGCAGCAGCATGTCGAGCCAAGCTTCCCGCATCTCCGCACCATACTCAAAGCGCTGCCGCGTCTCCCAGCGTTGAGCCACCTGCACGTCGCACACGGATGGTTGGACGAACGCTTCCTGGCGTCGTTCCTCACGCTGCTGCCGTACCCCGGAGTGCCGCATCTGACTCTCACGCTCGAGGGCCCCCAGGTGACGCATGCGTTCCTATGCAGTGCGTTACGCGGTGCGGGACGGAGGATACGGTCGCTGGCCTTGGTGCGATGCGACAAGCTGACGGCGGAAGGGCTCGTGGACGTGCTCAACCGACTGAGCGGGATACATCTACAGAGCGCGACCCACGTATACCCCACGATCACCTCTCTCTATATCCGGGATTGCGCGAGCATGGACTGGCGGTCGCTGAAATGGCTGACGACGATGGGGGTTGCGCTGAAGGTGTGGGAGGACGGACATGAGGTGGACCTCAGGTACGCTCGGGCGAAGAAAGCGCGCTTCCTTTGAGGTTCCGGCATTCCTTGGCTTGTTGACGACTGACTCTTCTCTTCACGTTTCACGCTACGCCAGGCTCGCGGCAGGCAGCCTGCACGACATTGACATGACTGTTTCCTCATGATGTTGACGAACGACGTGGCTCGCACGTCACGCACACGACACCGGACAGACTACACGCGCATCGCACCTACGTTACTACTGCTCATTGGTTGTGGTCATACATCGCGCACATTGGCTTCATAGCTACACCTCCGCTCGACAGCGTAATTTATCGTATGCATTCCCTACTTATTTCTCATCGTTAGTGCTGGACATTCTGTAGCGAATATGACATCTGCTCGCATGCCTTATTCAGACTGTGGAGGGGTTCACGGCGAGGTAGCCACCGTCGACAGCGATCTCTTGTCCATTTGTGAAGCAACCTGCGGGAGATGCCAGGTATATCACAGTGCCCGCGATTTCCTCAGCCCTGAATATTGCACATGAGCTGTCAGTGCGTAACAGATCCCGCAACACATTATACACTTACTTTCCAGATCTCCTTGTCGGAACGGGTACAACTCCTTTGCCCACTTTGTCCACGAGATTCATCCCCAATCTTGGAGTAGGTCATCTCAGACTCCCACACGCCCGGTGCAACGGCGCAAACCCGCACGGGAACCTTCTTCAAGGCGAACTCAGTCGCCATCATCTTCGTGAGGTGAGACGCCGCAGCCTTGGCGCTGTTGTACGCAAACTGAGCAAGAGGCGGTGATTGTGAGCATACAACTGGCCACAAGGTGTGTGTCCAACATGTGGAACGTACGTGGTTCTGGCACAGCTTCATGAGGCCGCTCACACTGGTGACGTTAATGACACAGGATGTGTGTTCCGGGTTTTCTTCGGTGCCCTTCGCGAGCAGACCAAGGAGAGCAGTGGTCACGAAGAAGACCGAGAACGTGTTGACGCTGTATAGATTCGCCCAGCTCTCGAAGGATTCCCCCTCAAAAAGAGAGCGACCGAGCGTCTCCGGATCTTTGCGCTGCGGCTGAGTTGGGGTCCTCGAGCCATGGTGATACCGGACCCGTTTGACCGGCGCTATCGAACGCATGCGTGCGGCATGAGTGATGGACCTACGGGGAGATAGATCGAGAAGTACATACTTGTTGACGAGGATGTGTAGCTTGCCTTCCTTGGCCGCGAGCGAGTCTCTCGCGGCAGCAATACTGGCACGATCCGTTACATCCACGACGAGCCTGTCAAGGTACACGAGTTCATCAGCATTGGGCCTATTCGCTTAAGCAGGCTCCTGCTTACTGATGGCCTGGATTGCGTTGTGCGGCTGCACTCACGGAATGATCGAACCATTGCCGTTGTGGTGCTCGGCGAACGCCTGAGCAGACTTCTCTAGAGTCTCCTTGCGACGACCGGTGATGTATACCTTCGCCCCGTTCTCAGCCAGACCTTGTGCTATCTGCCAACCGATGCCGGTGCCACCGCCAGTCACAACGGCGATACGCCCTTGAAGGTCGAAGATCTTGTTCAGGCGCAATGATTCAGCCATCTGATACCGTGTGTTTGAAGAGTGACAGGACGGTGTAGGTGAAGTACAAGTGCGATGTCTGAGCTGAACGAGCTGGGGATTATGGGGCCGCCACAATCTGGGGGAGCAGGGAACCAGGATGTACTCAGGCTACCCCGCGTTCGGAGCTCCGGACCGCAAGTGTAGAAGGAGGTCCGGAGCAGTTCATTGACCCGAGCCATTGTGATCGACCCCTTCAGCGCTGGCCCTCGGTGAAGGTGTACCATTGCCTTCATGGTCTGAAGGGAACGGCGGATGACAACGAGAGATGCGGGAGACGTCGGGATGCAGATAGATTGTAGGACATGGTTGACGTCCAAGTTCAAGCCCAAGTTGTTCGATGACCCAACTATTATCAGCGCTTAGGACATGTCTAGTTTGATCCCGTTCCACCAGATGCTTTGTGTCCACAGCAGTCCGATGAATCATACCGGTTCGGGTCTTCTGACTAGAGCACAAGAGCAAAGGGTTCGGTGCGAAGAACTGATATACATCGGTGCTTGCTCATCAATCCATCAGGCTCAGCAGTGAACACCTACCCAGTCCATGACAAGCTTCATGGCAACACCGGCGAGCTCTGAGAATCGCTGAGAATAGATAGCTGGATAGGCCTCCCGTCGGCCGATGCATCATGACTCTCCTCTCTCCCGGAGTGCCCCATGACCATCCTATGACTGGAACTTCGGTACCACAGCAGTATAACTGTCGCCACCGACGACTCCTCCGCCGAGACGACCGCGCGCCCCGCCGCAGCGCATACTTACCCGATACTCATACCCACCCTCATCGATATTCATCTGCTACTGCCGCCGATCAATGTCCGCCGGTACGAAGACGGAGCCATCGCTCGACTACGACTGCATTGTTGTAGGTTCTGGGCACGCCGGGAGCTGTGCGGCACTCTCCGCGCGAGATGCGGGCTGCAAGCGCGTCCTCGTCGTCGACAAGTGCCCGCCAGAATGGGTCGGGGGCAACGGCTACTTCACCGCCGGCGCGCACCGCACGGTGCACGGCGGCCTCCAGGACCTCCTTCCGATCGTGCAGAACGGTCGCACCTGAGGCAGCGCAGGAACATCGACCTGGACGCGTACACCGCCGACGACTTCACGCGCGATATCATGCGTCTTGGGAACGGTCGATCGGACCCGGGCGTCGTGAAAGCGGTCGTGGATGGCTCGCGCGACGCGGTGCAGTGGCTCGCGGACCGTGTCCAAGTGCCGTTCATCCTCTCCTTCCACCGGCAGGCGTACCTCGTGAACGGGCGCCAGGTGTTCTGGGGCGGCCTAGTGCTGAGCGTGGAAGACGGCGGGAAGGGGCTCATCGCGGCCCACCGCGCCGCGCTCGAGGCGGCTGGCATTGAGACCTGGTTTAATACCGCCGCGACGGAAGTGCTGGTCGACGGAGATGCAGTCATGGGCCTGGTCGTTGACAAAGAAGGAACGCCTCTGCGGCTGCGCGCGCCTGCTGTCATTTTGGCGTGTGGTGGTTTCGAGGCAAACAGGGAGCTACGCGGGAAGCACCTGGGCACGGACTGGGAGCGCGCGAAGGTATGATGGCGACATGGACTCCTTGGCGTGGTTTTCGCTTACTGTCGTATGTACACAGGTCCGCGGCACACCGTACAACACGGGCGACGGCCTCGCTCTCGCGCAGCGCGTCGGTGCACGTCTCACAGGCGATTTCGCGGGCTGCCACTCGACCTGCTGGGACGCGAACGCGCCGTCGGACCGGGGCGACCGCGTGCTTAGCAACCAGTTCACGAAGTCCGGGTACCCGCTCGGGCTGATGCTCAACACGCGCGGGGCGCGGTTCGTCGACGAGGGCGAGGACTTCCGCAACTACACAGTACGCGAAGTTCGGGCGTGCGATCCTCGCGCAGCCGGGCGGCGTCGCGTTCCAGGTGTGGGACAGCGCGGTCGCGGGGTTGCTGAGGAAGGAGGAGTACGCGGACGACGTCGTGGAGCGGATCTGGGCGGACAGCGTGCGGGGTCTTGCGGAGAAGTTGGAGGAGAAGGGGTTGGAGGACAAGGAGGCGTTCGTGCGGACGGTGGAGAGGTACAACGAGGCGACGCGTGCGTTCCGCGCGGAACATCCGGACAAGGAGTGGGATCCGGCGGTGAAGGATGGTCTGTCGACGCAGTCGAGCAGTGTCCAGCTCGAGCTCCCAAAGTCGAACTGGGCGCTGCCCATCGAGCAGCCCCCGTTCCTGGCGGTCAAAGTGACCTGCGGCATCACGTTCACGTTTGGCGGACTGGCTATCGAGCCTGGCACCGCAGGGGTCATCTCTGAGAAGACCGGAAAGCCCATCCGCGGGTTGTTCTGCACTGGAGAGCTGGTCGGCGGTCTGTTCTATGGCAACTATCCTGGTGGTAGCGGTCCTGACGGGAGGAGCTGTGTTTGGGAGGAAGGCAGGGGAGGAGGCGGCCAAGCTGGCAGCCGCTGCAGCGGCTTAGGAGTACCAGGCATTTGGAACGCGCACAATCTATGCATCAGCGTGTTCTTGGTCGTGGCGGCTGGCTGACGCTCCATAGTGAAGCAGATCTTACGATTGTAAATTGAAAGCATTAGTACAGCTATACCCTTCTACGAGAACGTACAATATGATAAACACCCTCTGCGAACCCATTCCTCCGATCCGCGATGAGATGTCATGAACCCCGCCTTATAGAATGAATCACCAATTCCTTTATATCGTCCGCGTCGTTCAACTGCTCCACGAGTTAGTCTGTTTCCTACGCAATTCTTGATGAAGAACGTACCTTCACGCCAATAACCATGTTTCTATCCAGTAGCACCGCGCCATATCCATACGTCTTATACGAGCTCAGCTGCGCAAACGGCAGCGACGTGCGCACATGCTCGTCGAAGATACGATACTGCATCGCGTACCCCGCCATCAGCTCCGTCGGCTCGCACTGGATCTGCCCAATCACCCGCGTCATCGGGTCTGTAAACGGGATGAGCGAGACGTGGTCCATCCGCGCCGCGCTGCCCTCGACGTTCACGCCCTGTCCGATGCCAATACCCGCTCCCGGCTCCAGGCCCGTCCCAGGCCCAACGGTAGAGTGGGGCATATAGTCGATGCCGGGCCCGCCGAGGTCAGAGGGGCGGTACCCACGGAGGAGCCGCCGCCGCTTGCGGTGCTGCATTGCGAGGCGGCGGACGTTGTGCGGGTTGAAGTCGTACACGACGATCGTGCTGTGCATCGAGTCGTCCTCGATCGGGTCTTCCTCGACGGTCACGTACCGCTGCCCGCATGTGGTGGTTATCCAGCGGCTCGCGCCAAAGGAGGCCTCGAGGAAGCGACAGATTTTGGGGCCCCATTCGGCCCAGAGGAGACGTGGGGGACCTGTGGGTGAATTCTTGAACGATGCGGAGGCGAGCTCGTCGGAGGATGGGAGAGGTTGGCCGTTTGCGTCATTCTGGGTCGCCGGTGAGTCCTCGGAAGGGAGTGGGCGAGGGGTCGGTCGAGGCGCTTCAGGCAGAAGGACAGATGTCAGCTCATAGGGATGCTCGTCCAGGATGCGAAGAAGCGCTGCGGTATGGGTGATTAGTGTGAGACACTCATGGAACCCCTGGCTGTCGTGCGTCATGACGTTGAATATGACGACCGCGTCCTCAGGTCTGAGGTGGAAGGGCTCAGTCGACTTGAAAGCAGGTGCGTTCCTCGTCGTCTTCGTCATTTTGGGCTCGGAACGACAAGTCACCTGCGCGATTGAGTGACCCCTGCCGAGGACGGGAAGTTGCAGGATGCAGGAGGATTGAAGCTCTTTGATGCATTCGCCTGGCTCCAATGAGGTGGAGGATATGCGGCAGAGCTCGATCGTGTTGTCTGTGCAGTTGGGGAGGGCGATAACATCGGGGGAGAGGAAGGTGAAAGTGGAATAGCTGGGACAGTCCATACCACGGAACTAAACATCCAGACTTAGTTGATTGATATGAGCGCATAGCAACAGAAAACATTACCTGCAGACATTGCCCTGTCTTCCAGTTGTAGACTTCGAACATTGCAGGAGGGATGGTAGAACCACCTGGATAGTGGAACAAGAAACAGAGGAGGTCGCCAATAATTTCTATGCAGACACTTGATTGTCCGGCCACAGCCTGCGGTGGAACGGGCAGTACAGCGAGGGTGATCGCCGGTTTAGAAGCAAGCGGGTGGTTCATTCCCGTCGACAGCTGAATTAGCCGCAGCTCAAACTTGGTATGATGGTCTTCTGTTTCCCGGCTGGATTGCGCAACGCACTCATGAGCATCCAGCTCAACCGCGATGAGATATAACACGTACTCTGTGGCGACGACAATGAGGTCGTGTTCTTCAACGGACAGGCCTACATCGATGATATGTGCGCCGACGTCTATCTTTTCCCAGAGATTTGACGAGGGATCCGGTTGCCCGGAGATGAGACGCGAGAGAGGAGCCCAGCGGACCGTGTCCGCGCCCGTCTGGATGCCAGAGAGCGACTCGCCGAGCAAGAGGACGCCATCGGTGAGGTCGTATATGCTAGACGGATTGAAGGGAATGCGGACACTAGTCTCCTTTTCGAAGTCGAGACGCGACCACGACGCCTCCTGCTGTTGGAGAAGACGCAACTTGTCGGCGATCACGAGGGGACAGTTGGGGTTATCCTCGTAACCGTACAGTTGGAGTTGCATTGAGTATTGAAGGGCGATGCTTGATTGAATGAGCTTGTTCATGGCCCAGTTTACTCTGCGGCAGACCTGGAGGTCCTGATAGTCGAGGTAGGAGAGAATTTGAACGAGGAGCTCTGGGGAGAGCTGCAGGAGCGACATGGTGCGCCGCAAGCAGACAACAGCGGCGAAACAGCAAGCTGGAAGGAGAAGAGAGGGAGGAGGAGGAGGAGGAGGGGGACAAGAGACGATTGTGAGCTCTAGCTAAGTAGTGTACGAGCACGAGCGCTGGGACCTGGAGAGTGCTCTCAGAGACCGAGCACTCGGCAATCGGGCACTTTGCCTCTCCCACGTGGCTTTCCCGTTCAAAGCGGGAACCACAACAGGCGCCCGTGACGATCTCCCTTTGGGCCTCCCAACTCCGCGGCTTCGTAGGTGGTCACCGACCAGCGTTGTACCGTGACCGTGCCGACAATGCGCATGTTCTCATTCTCATTCTCTTAGCGTCCTCGCCGGTGGTTGCTACAACATTGTCGCATATGCGAGCACTCACTCGACATCCCTGCCCCTATCACAGCGCACATGGATGTCTGTGCCAGTCCAGAGGTATAGCCGCAGGTTCACACAGGGGACAATGCGACCTCCTCCCGGAGCAAGCAGGGCAGCGCGCATAGACATGTGCATGCGCGGTGATTGTTGTTGTCAGAAACAACGTCAATGTTGGTATGCCATAGCTTCCTTGTTCTCCCAGGAGAGCTTGCCAGTTCTGTTGGCGACGACTCGGATATTGTATGCATCAAACCCTCCAGCCACTCGCGTGTGAGCGCCGTTTTGGTAGGTCCTCTATTGTCTCGTGTCCCCCACGTGCTCATGCCTCTTCTCTGTAGGTTCGCGTGAAAATGGGAGCTACAAGCTCTTCTGCGAGAGGGAATGCCTCGAGTTCCGTCGCTGACCTGTATTGCAATCGAGACCGGCAAGTTGATCGTGCCACCTATTGATATTAAGCCCTACTGCGGTCAAGCTCAGTAGAACTTGGCCCTCAGGCATCTGTCTCCAAGTGCGGGGTACCCGATCCAAGACCTCACTCATCCGCATCCCTCAGCTTGGCCTGAAATACCAGTAGGGCTAGGCAGACTAATGCCCACTCTATCGTGCGGATGCAGGCGGTCCTCCTCATGTGGACCGACCCCTCAGCCTCGATCAGGAAATATCGGTGTCGGCTGGTCTACATTCGGATGTCAACTGCTGCCATATTCACTCTGGCACACCGTCGGGCTCTGCGTAGGATGTCACAACTTGTCAGATCGTCCTCTAGTCGTGCGGATGCAGCGTCATTATGCATAAAGCCCTGCGATGCCGCCCCCTGCTGCCCACCTCATACCCCCTCGAATCGCTGACCCCACGTTAACACTCTGCCCTTTCAACCCTCACCCGCTCAGCTCCCGCCCTCTGCACTCCAGAAGCTTGTCAACTCTCGTTCCCACCTTCGACATGAATCGCTCCCCGTCGATGGTGCCCGAAGGCGCCTACGTCAGTCGCCGCCAATGCCGACCAACGCTACGGAAGACGTGAAACGGCGCAAATCGCACCAGTGGTTCCTAGGGTCATCGTCGTGCTAAGCCTAGCGACTCGCAGCCCGGCACCTCTCGCATGTCTTTCGACACAGCTGCTCTCCCTGCGAAGAACCCCGCTCGTGCAATGCTCGAGCGAAGACACTCCTACCAGAATGTTAACTCTCGCATTCCTCAGGTAAATCATTGAAGATATGCAGCTGTGAGCCTATCTGATCACGATGCGCAGCCGAAAATCAGCTCCAACCTGTCCAGCGTGCCTCGTTCGTCGTTGTCGCGGGGATATGCGCTGCCCAGAAAGTCGATAGAGACTGATCCGGCACCGCGGATCATCATAGGACCTGCTCGCAGGGGGTCGCCAGACTCTTCGTACTCATCCTCCGATCCTTCTGACGAAGAGAGCGAGGAGGAACAAGAGACTGTTCACCAACTGTCCAGTTCAACGAGAATTTCTCCTTCGGCGCGGCTGCTCCTGCCGACCCTGCCCACTTTCAACCTCAACCCCTTCGAAGTCCCAGTGCACACGTCGGAAGAAGCCATTCGCAGGCCTTCAGTGACGTTCCAGGATGTCGCACTTGAGAACCTTCCCTCCCGCAGCCAGTCGATGGCCATGTCCCGTCCGCCTAGCCCTTACGTGCCCGCTTCGCGGCGCGGCAGCGCAAAGTGGACAGAGCGCTTGCGCACTCGTACGGGCCTCGCTCCAGCCCTCCCCAGCTATCTCTCGCAACCCTTCATTCGTGGACCTCACGATGTCCCGAAGGCCCTCGCTGATGGACATGGTGCGCTCTCCTCAGCTTACTCCGTCTATCTTCGCGGAAGTCGCGCAAGTTTGGCTCGTTCTCGGGCATGTTCGAAGGGCACCGCGTTCTACGTGAAGCCCACCGGGAGAGAACTCCCCAGTCCGGGTCAGGAGCGGCCGCCTTCGCCTCCGCACAAGCATGGCCGGTACGCCCACAGGGTCCCGAGGGACATCGATGAGGCGATCGACTTCAGTCGCATCCGCTGCCCGGTGCCCAGTCCAGGCCACGAAGGGTACCATCTTCGGAGATGAGGGGGAAGTGGCGCTTGCGGACGCGTATATGGGCAAGTCTTACGGTGTCATCGGCCAGGCTGACCCAGACAACGAGGAAGGCACGGACAACAGCGACCACACGGTGTACAGCGACGTCGAGCTCGCTAGCGGCGAGTCCAGCGATGACGGGTACCCATATGCCGGCGTCCCAGCTGCATACGAGTTCGTCGACCCAGAGATCCCGTCCACTGTTCCGGACGCAACGGATCTGGCTATGACGCCGAGCGAGGAGCACCTTCTGCATCACTCGATGGCTCACCCTTGGGCCACACCGCCGTACAACGCTGCAGAACGTCCGCGTCGCTCTGCGCGGCAGAGTGCGTGGCGTTCGCTGCAGGCGTTCGTCGGCGCGGTTGTCGTGTCGGTGCTGCTCCTTCCCTTGGGCGCAGCATTCATGGTGATCGACGTCGGTTCGTTCGGTGTCGGCACCTTTGGGCTGCTCATGGTTGCAGGTATGCTTTGCCGACATAGCCTCATATGCACGCTCCTGAATTCGTTTCTAGACTTTGCTTTCCGCATCGGCGCCGCGGCGCTGAACCGTCGCAGGGTGAATCAGGTCACGAAGCACTCGCCCATCGCGAAGGGTTATGAAACTTACACGACGTTGCCGCGCATGAACCGTCCCAAACTCCCTGAATGCAGCATCGCTGTCGTCGGCTACCGTGAAAATGAGCGCGCATGGGAAGACGTACGTCCCTTAGTTCTTGTCACCCACGCTTTTGACAAATTGCTCACTACGTACAGTGCTTGGAGTCGCTCAAGGCACAACAGTATCCCATCAAACACATCGTCAGCGTCATCGATGGGAATGAGGCCGCGGACATGGCCATGGCGTTTTCGTTCGGCAACGCGTTCCCGGAGAAGGAACGCCTGATCGTGCATTTCCCTGTGCTCCTCTCTGTGCTGTACGTGCAGAAGTACAAGGAGACACTCAATGTTCTCGGACAAAGCCCTACTCGCCTTGATGTCTTCAAGGCGTGGCTTACCGGCAAGCCGATCGTCGGGCATACCATCGCTCACGAGACAGCGATGAACTACGTTCTCGACTACCTCTACACGAAGGCAACCATCGAGAAGTGGGCCAGCTACAAGGCGCTTTGCTTCACACAGTAAGTTGTAATGGATTGCTCGCCCTTCCCAGTTCTGACAATCAGGCTGGCAGACCGCACGCCCACAAGCGCCACGCCATGTTCACTGGTTTCCTCGTATCTACCTACGCCCTGGGCACCAAGGACGCAGTGCTCACCACCGACAGCGACACGCGCCTCGATCCTGCCGCGACGTCGCACCTCATGGCAATGCTCTTCAGCGACGAGAACATCGGAGGTGTGACGGGCGATGTAGACGTTGACCGTCGCGAGTCGATCTTCCCCAACGTCTACGCCTTGGGCAATTGGTTCTCGTCAAATGTGGATTCGCCGTGCCAGAGTTTCTTCGGATCTGTCAACCGCCTCTCAAGCCCCGTTCGTCATATTATACCTGCATGTCTTGATCGAGTACTGACCATAGGATACAGATGGCGGTGTACCGCGTCGGCGACCTGATGGACGTCATGAGCCCTTGGATTATGCAGACGCACTTTGCAAAGGAGGCCACAACCGGTGAGGACATGAACCTCGCAACCCAACTTCTCTCCCGTGGCTTGAAGACCGCATACACACACGAGGCCAAGGCATACACCGATGCTCCGAACAGCTACGTCCGCTGGATCAAGCAGCAAACGCGCTGGTCGAGAGCGATGTACCGCGAGGCGCTGTTCAGCTCGCCTCATCTCAATCAATATAACCCCGTAAGTACTGTTAGGCGAAACATTGTCAGTGGCGCATGCTCACACAAATCGACAGTGGCTCGCGGTCGAGGCGACGAAGCAGCTGTACTACCCTGCTGTGCTCATGGCGTCTGTGCTGTACCTCTTGTACACGCCTGCTCACTGGGAGCATCTCGTCATTTGGCTTACTACGGTCGGCGCTGCCATCTTGCTGAAGACAATCTATGCCGTCATTGCTGGTCGGGACTTCCGCCTCTTCCTGTATCCCTTGAACCAGGTCATGGTATGTTCGCAAAGTTCTGCTTCGATGCTTATTTGCTAACAAGGGCCGCAGATTTTCCTCGGTGTGATTCCGACTCGCATCTGGGCTCTGTTCACAACCTATCGTACCGGCTGGGGTACCTCTGCCCGCTCGACCCACGAATTCGCGCGTTCGGAGAGCTTCCTCTCGCGCTCCAAGCACATGGGCCACCTTCTCATCTGGTACACCGCTCTGTCCATCGGGCTGGCATACTACCTTGCCACTGCACTCTCGCATCCTATTCTTTGGGTCGTCGCTCTCGTCGGGATCGTCCTTGCCATCCAGATCTATGCCGGGGTCTTCTCCGCCAAGCTCAACTTCTTCGTCTTCGCCCCGAGGTACCTCCACCAGGGACGCGCGAAGGTCGCGGACGTCGAGGCGTACCAGGCACCTCAGATGGAGAAGGAGGGCAAACTGCTCAGCAAAAAGGAGGACGGCGGTGACAGCTCGAGCAGCGTCTCCGAGGACGAGCAGTTCGAGGCTGATATGGCTGCAATTCCCCTGGATGAAACGCGTAAGGGTGTGTCGTGGATGGGTGAGCCGGAGGACACTCTCTTCGAGGCGCCTGCCAGCAGGAAGCCCTCGATGCTCCCGCCGGGCGTCGAACAATCCGCTTCGGCTTTCACTTCTCAGCTGCCCTTCAGGAGGGCGTCTGCTTTTGACGTCTAGGTATCGTTTCAGATTCGCAATTTCGCAATTCCTATGCATATAGCGGCGTACCGGACATGTACTCTATATCGATCTGTACAATTGTATGGTAGAAAGACTCGTGACAGGATATGCAGAGGCAAGACTGGTTGATGATGAGACAGCAGGTATGGATGAATAAGAATACAGCAATGCAAAATACTTTGACACAGCAAGACGTGAGATGTACCCATGAGAGAATAAAGAAATGTACCATGCTGGACTAGAGAAATACTACAGTATGGACGAAGAAGGTCTGACGAACGCTGCGGGCGCATCAGCGTATGCGCGCGGCCCTCCCGGTCGCAGGCTTCCTCCCGCCTTGTTGGCGGGCTTGGTGGCCGGGATAATTTCGCCGACGATGATGTCGTCGTCCGAGTCCTCGATGACCTGCGGTTCGGGCAGCTTAGGCTTGTCGCTGACGGTGTCTTCCTTCGTGCCCTCCTTCTCCGCGCGCTCTTTCTTCCAAGCTTCGGACAGCGCGAGGGTCTTCGCTCGGAACACCTCGCGGAGGTCGTCCATCGACCCCGTATACCAGTCTCCCTTGTGGGCCTGACGAATTGAGGATGTAAGCTACGCACGAAGGGACGACTATATGGGCCACAGTGCAACAAACCTCTATGCGCTCCATGGCCTTGACCGGATCTTTCATGAAGGCTTCCGCGAAGGCGACGACGAACAGTCCACAGTCGCAGTAGTTCTTCTGCATTGGGGTCTACGATGCTGCCGTGTGAGAGAGCATGTCTCAACGATCAAGGAATGCGTGACTGACTATGACCCGTGTATAGCCCGGTTGGCGGGTCATTTCGATTGGATGGCCTTTCTTGTCCAATGCCTCTTGTTGGAGGTATTTCCATAGCTTGGTCTTGACGCTTGTATGTTTGCCGCCCAAGGAGTCGAAGGTGAGGACCTGTGCGCTGATCACAATCCCTCAGTCTGACGCATCGTTAACCATGCAGGAGTGAAGACTCACTTCACATCGCCAGGCGACTTCAAGTTCCGCGTGCTACCCTCCCCAGCCGACTCGTTGTCGTCAGTACCGCCACAGTCGACGATCTCTGGCAATTCTGCGGTGGCACCCGGTTCTTCGGCAGGTGTTGGCTTATCGACTCTCGAGGACTTCTCAGCCTTGTCGTTGGCGGGATCCGAGGGCCTGCTGTCCTTGTCTCGCTCCTGTTCAGGTACATTGTCTACGTCCATAGGCTCGTCTGGAGGTTCCTCAGACGTCGGATACTGCAGCTCGACTTTGCCCAAATCTATGGCCTCACCAGTTACGGAGCGCGAGCGGAACGTCCGGCTTGCCAGCCGGTGCTGGTGACTTCCGCTCCACGTCCGTGATGCTACACGAGTTCTGGAGCATTGTCTCTACCTCCTGGTCGCCTTCGCTGTCCACGTCGACCGCCATAATCTCCGGGACGGGCTCCGAGGCTTCAGTGTTACTGCGAGTCTCACTGAGCGATCTCTCGGCGACTGCATCCGCTGCAGCAGCGGACTGGTCCTCTTCAAGTTTGCGTTTGCGCGTTTGCGGAGCGCTACGCATCTCAGGAGGCTCTGGATGGAGCATACCCGCTGGATTCACGACGATTGAGAGGTACCAATGAAAGCTGAGGAAGGCCAGTCAGATCCCTGACATGCTGCAGCGCGATGGGACGTTGACTCACTTCTCATTGATGGGCACAATGATATACTTCTTCTTGAAGATGTCAACCTTGGATGTCCATTTCCGCACTGAGGGATATGCGTCTTGTACTCTAAGAATGAACGATGAGCGGACTGATCGGCGGCGACGGAGGGACACCCACTCCTTCTTGCTGTTTAGCTTCTTGTAGAAGAACGAATTGAAGACGTGAATCTGCTCGGCCAGCTCGGGTTGTTCCTCGCGCAGATTATTCAGCCACAATCTACGGTATCAATGAGCGAGAGGGTACGTGTCAAAGGACATTGTACGCACTTCAGTCCGAACTCAATGAGGGTATCGTTGAGGTACTGCCCGTTGTCCAAACGTCTGAGATCTCCCTTTGTGATGTTGACAGCACCGGTGCCAGAGGGTGGATACACTAGGACACTGGCAAGAGGTCAGCATGGTGAGCTTGTGTCTCGACAGACAAACTCACAGTTCATCCATGTTCTCCGGCGTGGTCGAGTTCCGCGCGGCGCGTGCCGTTTGTCGAGTGAGCCGCCGTTCAGTGGCATTGGTCCTAGATTGCCTGTCAGGAACCGCGAGAGGGAGGCCCCAATCCCGGGAACGTTGACGTACCGGCCTGGTGGTGCAGAGACCGACTCAATTTCCTTCGACGGCACGCTGGTAGATGTGTCATGGGACGGCCCAGCCGAGGCGGACGAAGAGCTCGCAGAAGAAGCGTTTGACCTAGTCTGCCGAGGCGCATTCCGCTCAAACTCGCCCGCCTTGTGCTTCGCAGCGATCTCGGCGGTCTCCCAGCAGCTTTCGGCCGCGGCACCTCTGCTCCGAGCTTGAGTTCCACCAATACAGTTTGCGAACAGATTGAAGCCTACCTCAATACCTCTGCTTTGGGGATGTTGCTCCTAAGTATCGCGATGAGCTCCTTATATGCAGAGCCATCCCAATCTGTGTGGTTGGTGATGAACTTCAGTGTGATCAGTCCGGCAGCATACTTCGAACCTTATCGCAAACAAACCACCCAAGTTCAGCGTCAGAGTGATATAGACGCGATGAGACACACGTACCAGGCTCGAAGGCCTTGTGCTTGAATTTCGCCGTGTTCGTACTGCTCAATTGTACAACCACGACCTCCCCGCTACGAGCGGAAGGACCCGTGTCCGTGTACTGTCAGAGCGTCAGACGACGCCATATGCGACTTACGTGGATTATTACCTTGAGAGAATGCACGTCTTTCGGAAGAGCGAAGTCTGCGATGGTCTTGCCGCTCTTCCGCGCTGTACTGATTAGGAGCTTGTAACCTCGGTTGTATAGCACCGATGCCCACAGCGTGGGTGGCACAATTTCGCCTTGCATGATATGGCAGCCCAACGAAACTACCCTCAAGCGGCAGGGGCTGAGGAGTCTCCGGCTTGTTGCCCCGCGAAGCTGGCTTGAATCCGGAGGGCGCGATGGCCACCGCGTCGGCCTTCTCAGCGTGCGCAGGCCGGTTCTCGAGCGCCAGGATCGGCGTCGTGGTCGGCTGCTGCAACGGAGGCGACGCGCTAGGTGAGCGTGCGTTCGTGCGGGCGTAAGCGAGAGTTACCTTCGGATTTCGGGGCTTCATCTGGCCTTTGCGCGTTTGTTGTTTGAGGAGGTCTATCGTGGGCGGCTGCGCCTGCTTGGCCGGTTTAGGCGGCGGGGGCGGTGGCGGGGCGTCCTTCAGCTCGTACATGGTGATCTTCTGCCTGACAGCCCCCTGCGGGATGTGTTGCCGTCCATTAGGTGTAGCGACCTTCCGTACCAGCCCATCGTCCTGGTCGAAGCCAGATGCGGACTCGATCTCGTCGTCGTCAGCTAACCAGGTCGATATCGACGATCTCGCCCCGCGATTGTTGCTGCTGCTGTAGCCGAATAGGTGGAGGGGCCATCAGGCGGTAATCGACTCAACTGCTCGTCATCCGACGTCCGCTCGAAGTCGTGTATCGGCGCCGCCGCGGACTTGCGCTTAGGACGTCGACGGGCTCGGGGACGTCGATGCAGTCGAGGGGATCCGGAGTGGACTCCTTCCGCTTGCCCCTTCGATAGCCTCGCGCCCCGCTCCTCGTCGCTGTCCGGAATGACGACAGGCTCGAACGCAGCGGCGGCAGCCTTGCCCTTCCCGTTCAAGCTGCCCGTCCCGGCGCCTGCGGGGCGCGTCAGGATCTCCGCCACAACGCACAGGACGCGGATATATGCCCGGCGCACTCACCTCCGCCGCCCCGGAAGTACTTCGAGTCCTCGCCGTGGGTCGTCTTCTGCCGCTTGGCGGGCTGGCTGGCGGGGACGTGGTAGTGGGCGGTGCTTCGCACGGGCCGGTCGTTGAAGATTGTCTGCGCCGCCGTGCGGTTCCCCGAGGAGCCTCTGTTGCGGCCGTCGTCCAGCGTGCTGCTGATGCGTCCCTTGGAGAATGGGTTGAGGACTGCCGCCTTTGCAGAGACAGGCCGCCCGGATGAGTGCCGTGCAGAAGGGCCTACGAGGGTGGCTGGACGTACCATGCTTGCAGGCGTTTGGATGGGGGTAGGGTTATTCTTCCACGGGCCCGGCCTATCAACCGTAGTCAGTAACCAAAGCATTTCAAGACGTATAGCGACGTGAAGTTTTACTTTGGTGGTGGACCCATGGCGTTCGACGCGGTCCTGCCAGTGCTGGTGCTCTTCAGTCCGACTCCCGAGCTCACAGCGCTAAAGTTGGCGACGGCGCGGCGGTCGTCTCCAAAGCCGACAGTATTCATAGATCGCAGGCTCGAACGGTGGTCACAGATAATACAAGCCCAACAGGGGTCGACGACGAGAAACAGCACCAGAGGAGCGATGGTGGCGACATGCAGAAGAGTGTGCAGGTAAGGCCAGGATCGCCTTGCCCCTTCGCACCGCGCCTCCGCGAGCGCGCGCCGCACGTGATGCTCATCATCCGCCGCCACACCTCACGGGCACTCATCAGTACGACCATTAGCCACACGGCCAACTGCAACAGGCACCAGACAACGAGTGAGGAACGTCTATTCGTTTGTGGCGCAACTACGACGCAAGATATGCGCACAATAACTAGGTAAGTGGAAATGGGTGCGGCAGAAGGAATAGTCCGTGCACAGGAGATGCCCGAGCTCCGGGAACACTCAAGAGGTAGATACTATGCATGTAGTAGCGATGTGTGAAGAGGAATGATATACACTACATGGCGTCCGGTATACGCGTACACGTACGTGAATGCATGACAGATCGTGCAAGGTCGTGAGATGTGGGAGGATGTAGGCAAGCGGGAGATATGCAGGAAACATGCGCAGGCGAGCAATCAGCGTTCAGCAACCGTCGTACTGCGAGTTGCGCGGGAACGTGTATCCCGCCTGATCCCATGTCGTGAGATTAGGGTTCGTGTACGCGTTCAGGTGCCTTCGCAGACGCTTTGGTCAGCAATTTCAAGGATGGATGTAATTTGGGGTACATACTTGTTGATGTAGTCTGCTGTCGGGTGATGAGACGGATCGCACGACAGAGCCTCCTTGTCCACGTCTTCCCGCTGGTATACACGAACGTAGTCGACATACATCTTCACTGGGAAGGTGAGGTGCTTGAAGTCTTGCTTCTGGAACCCAGCTGTACAAATCTGTCAGTACTGCATTCTGTGCATGCGCTTAGTCGGGAGATACTCACGAGACATGCCCAGATTCATAACGATGTACTACAGGCAGGTCAGCAGACTGTCTTGCCACTGCAATATGTCTGTGTACTCACCATAGGCTCCTCAGGCACCAGTCGTTGGCTAATTTGCGTAATCGAGTCAGGGCCAATGGTAGCCGCCGTCATCTTCCACGATGGCTTGCCGTCCGCAAACCACGTAATGTACCCATCATCGCGGTTGTCCGGGTCCGACCACCACTCAAAGCCGTACGTCGCGTAGCCCTGGTCGTTGTAGTTCGCGTTGTCGATGTCCGTGACAGCAGAGACGGCCTGCTGGAACTGCGCGCCCTTGTACGAATTGAACTTCGTGATCGACTCGTCGTAAATTGGGGTGACGTCCGACGTGTTCACAAACTCGTACTGGTAGTTGTACGGCGCAGTTTGGAATGACTGCGAGACCTGCGCCTGAAAGCGGCTGACGTCGATCTGCGTCTCGAAGATATCGATTTCAGGGACGCCACGGCCGACATCGTTGGACGGGCCAGGATGGTCCGAGTTGGGACAGGTGCAGGCTGACAACCTCTGACCGGGCAGGAAGCTGAGAGGCTCGCCGTTGGTGCCACCGGTAGCGTCGACAGCAGGCTGGTGATCGGCTGTGGTCTGGTTCGGGAACGTGCCGAGGTCGCAAGAATCGTAGCTGTAAGGCCACATTCCCTCGGTCGTGGCACCATAGCCTTGGCGACCCTGGAAGTAATATGGCTGTTAGAGAAGCAAGTTCGCGAAAAGAACGAGCAAAAATAGGACATACGAGGTTTCCCATGGTCCATGCTGCGGGCCACAAACCGGGTGCTTGAGGGCTGCCAGGCATGCTGACCTTGACCTCGATATAGCCAGTCGTGAAGCAGAGCTTGTTCCACGACGCGATCATGCCACTACGGAAGTTGAGGTCGTGGTTCTGCACCTCTTCCATCGTGATCACCAGCTTGCCGTTCTCGGTCGTGATCGCGATAGGGTCGTACCACTCTAGATCACCAGTGGGCCAGTAGTGCAGGTCAACGGCTTCCCAGAAGGGATCGTCTCCGGGATAGAACGTCCGCCCGTCCGTCTCAAACTCGTCACTGAAGACGAGGTTGTAGGTCTTGCCATCCGTGCCGGTTCGTGTGTACGCAGAACGGTCAGTGGCCGGGTCGATGACGGAGGGGAAGTTCACGAGATTGGGGACCTGCCCTGAGCCATTGATACCACCGAGATTGAAGCCCGCAGTCGTTGGAGGCATGTGGACGTAATGGTCGATGATGGGATATCCGGCGAAGAGTACGATGATAGCGCTGACGATGATGACCAGAGCGGAGATGTTCAGCCAACCTCTTGAGGAGAAAGGCGTACATCTCCGGTCGAGCGCTGCGTCTCGTACGGGGTCCGGGTTGTGAAGCGCATCGTCTAGGTCGGGATCCTTGGTATCCCACATGTAGGGGTATTGTTGTACAGTCGTTGTCGCCGCTATGGGAGCGGCAGAGTTGACGGTCTTTTCGTTTGTCGTGCCTATTGAGGCTTCCGAAGGCGCATTGCTGAACCTCGAGGATGTGTAACGCCCGCTTGCCATCGTGGGGTTGTACTGCACAAAGTCAGCGTTTTGGTGGCGTTTCGAAAGCAGAGCGCACTCACTGAGTAGGGCCCATATCCGCCTCCAATCTGGCCTGTGGCGACACCCTGGGTGGTGTCATTGCGATAGCTTACTTGGCTGCTTGATGCCTGAGGCTGACCGAAGACGGGCGGCTGGGGCTGGGCATAGGACGGCTGCTGCGGTTGAGGTTGGTATCGCCGGCTGCCTGATGGGCTCTGAGGAACGGCGTAGTAGCGGTCGCTCGGGGGCGGTACCCTTCGGGGAGGGATGGCCATAGCGGAAGACGGTGAAGGGGCAGAGTAGAGCGGGAGTGAGGGTGAGGGTGAAAAGCTGGTGTCAGCAACGGAGGACGCGCCACTCGAGCGGGAAATGCGCAGCCAAATTCGCAGGACTGGAATATACGGGACTGGTTTGGGGCTCTGACGTCGATGCGATGCTCGTGTAGACGAATATAGACAGCGGCCGAGGGGGCGTTCGTGGCGTTCGTGAAGCGGAAAGCCGAAGATAGAGACTCTGAGAGGCTGAGATCTTGAGAGGGGATGGGTGAGAGAGAGAGAGAGAGGAAGAGGAGAGAGGGACGAAACGGCCGAGGACGACGGTCGAGGGGACTCGGAGGGTGCTGGTCTCCACACGCGACTTGACTTGAACCACGCGGCAAAGTACGCCGCTCCCGGCCTTCGAGGCGCCCCCCGGCGTTTCTCCCCCACCGAATCAGTTCACTTTACAGGGCGTTCGCCTTCCCAGCCGCTCCTGTTCCAGCGCAAATCAACATGATCTACCTACATCGTTTCCCTGCATCTGACCGACGCCGCACAGACTACATCTATGCTGCCATCGCCATGTACTGTATGTCTGGAAACGGTGCCATCTCATATATAGCGCCCGCGGATACACAAGACCTCATTTGCGCTTTTAATTTGCATCCGACCCTGCACCTGGACTGAGCTCGGTCCGAGCGAGCATCGCACATCGGGAACAGTTGTTGCACCAGCACCAGCTCTTAACTCATCCTTGCTGTGCGCTTTCAGTAAAGCGCACCAAATGTAAGCTCATAGCGGATGCCGATACCACCAGCGCACGGAAAGCACGGACTCGTGGGACACACCTCATATCCGACGGCGCACTCTCCGACCGAGCCCCGCTTACCACCCACGGAAGCCTGCTGCGATCCGATATCATCATACTTTACAAGGCAACGAGGCAGCAAAGAAACGCCAAGACACAGACGCAAAATCCAATCAGTGGCCATGGTCGTCTCCCAACAGCGCAGCTATACAGTAGGGCGTCAGCATTCCCCCGATGGTGAGGAGTAGCCGCCCTCTAGAGCTGCCGCCGGTGTCGCTGCTGCCAGAAGTGTGAGTGTGAGTGAGCGAAGGTTGTAGTACCGTCGCGACGTATAGGAAAGATCCTCCCTGACATGAAGGTCAGCAGTGTGATGAAGCAAGGCTTGCGATGTCATGGAAACTCACAGAGAATAGCAGGGCGATACCCGGCCAACGCCCATGGCTGTCAGCGCCGAAGAACGACAGCAGCCAGTACGACAGAAGAGTGCCCAGAGGTGTTGCGGCGCTGAAGATGGCCAAGTGCTTTCTACACTGCGCATGCGGCAGCGATGTCGAAAGCAGGGACGTCGTCAATGCCAGCGCAGTCGGTGCTGTAAGGGTGACGCATCATTCAGTCATTACTTCGCCTCGGTCTTGTAATCACATTGAGAACGAACCTTTGTGCACGACCAGGGCGAGAAAGACGATAACGGAGAGCCCAGTTGGTACGATGGAGCCTCCTGACGAAGGTTCCGTAGCGCTCTCCGAGAGGGACGCAGAACCCAATGCAAGTCCATCGGCGAGCGCATGCACAACCAGACCCAGCGTAAGTGGAAACGCCCTCTGACGGGTCTCGGACACAACTGTAGTCCGTTGAAGCGCGTACGGACGTGAGGGGCCATCGGGGCTGATTCCTTCCGCTCGCTCTAGCTCTCCAAGCTCGACGTCGAACTCGACTGTCGACTCGGCTTCGTCCGGCTTGGGCTGTTGCGATGGCTCAACGGCATCATATGATGGCGAATGATCGGAGACGGTACGCTCGACTATGAGCATGAAGGTGAATCCCGCGATGAGAGACAGAGCGATGGTCGAGGTTAGGAACGCCTCGGCCGCCCTGGACGAGGCGAGAGTCTCTATCCCTCTGCGTGAACATCAACGTGAGTGGTTGGTACGCTGCAGGGAAGATGACTGTTACGCTTACTCTGGAATGACCACTCCGAGAGCTGCTCCGAGCAACAAGCCGGTTCCAAACGCGCTCAACGCTGACAAGGACGACTCTGACGAGAGGTATCAGGACAGTGACGTCCAGTCCCGCTCACAACATCACTCACTTGAAAAAGCGACTGACAGAGGCAGCATGCCGGTCCCGAAGGACGCGGCTCCCAGCAGGACCGCCATGACGAACACTGACGCGAAACTTGACATGCCTTTGAATCAATCCTCTGTGCGCAAAGCAGAAGCACTCGGTTTGGTGTCCAACGTTCCAGCGACAGCGTAGCTCAGTCAAGCCAGCTTGCAGAGCGTTTGAGCGAGAAACAAGGGCGTTGTGCGCGTTGACGACTGCGACTTCCTGCCATGGCGATTCTCGAGCATCGAGGCGGGCTGCGACCACGTCCCGCATTCCGATGACGCCCAAGATTCAGACGCGTGGTGCACGTGACTACCGCGACGCCTGTTTATGCGAGCGCCCGAGGCAAGGCTCGATCGTCTGGGATTCCAGAGGTTCACCGGCACCATGGACGCTCTCAGGCCATTTCAGTCTCGACATGCGCAACTTCTTACATGTACTTGTGTCTAGAGGTGAGCATTTCCTATGGGACTGCCAGCGAGTACCGGCGCAATGAAGGCCCCTCGACCAAGCAACCTAGCCAACTTGCACAGCCCACGGCGATGCACCTTCCGGGTACAGTACCGTAGTATGCTCTGGAAACAGTGCAGCCCATACAACGTCCACCAGTTCATAGCGGATGACGTTACGTCCGAACTGTCTGGACGTTCATTGCAAGGTGGCTGTCGCGTTCTCAGGCATGCGGACTGACCCCGACACCTTGAGTTTCATTCTGGCCGGCAGATTCAGTGCAATGCAATGCGTTCGAATTCTTGCGTGTGCCCTTGCTCAGCCCACGGCGATGTTCTGTTTCGATCTCAAACTCTCGCGAATCCTAGTACTGCTACTCTCACTACACTTGCAGCCTTTCCGCCTCCGAACGACACTGACTGACCTACTATGCACTCATGTCGACGCGATCGGGACTAAAGCTTTGGAGCCTTTCAGCTGGGTTGATCAAGCTCTCACACGCGTTTTCAGCGCTCTGGCCCCACTCCCATCTTCCATCGATCCTGCCGCGCCCCTTCGAATGAGAGCTGCTTCGCCCCCTCTGTGTGCTCCACCGTAGCCGAATTTCGGCTAGCATTTTCGGCCTGCTGATAGTCGAAAGGTAGGACACAGAGTAGTCGAACGGAGCTAATTTCGACTAGAATCCATGTGACAAAACTGGCCGAAATTTCGACCAGATTTTGCTCCCTTTCGAACAGCGGCCATTGTTCGAATGTCGCACATTTTGGGTTTGAATGTCGACCGAATCAAGTATCCTGCCAGTCACTGCATTCGCTCTGATAGCTAACCGGCACACTCTGAGACGATTCGTAATATAATGATTTGAATTACACAGTGCTACGAGTACAGGGAAAGGGGCGGTAATCTACCAGCGATGCGAGGCTTTGCGAGCCGGAATGCAACGCTCGCTCAAGTCGGGTGAATAGGCGCCGTATACACCGTTCATGGCAATCCTTCATCCGACTGATTGGCATCGACAGCGTTGCTCCAGAGGTTACCTTTGACAAATTTCGCCATGTGCATAACCTTGCAGAATTGTATGGCGCTTTGGGGCCTCGTAAAATTGTCAGAGTCCAAGCAGATGATAATCCAAGTCAGAATCTCACCACATACAGAACCCTTGAGATGACGGAGACGTGCATGTTCAAGAGCAACTCATAGGCTAAAATCCCGCATCATGAATGATATCTTGTGCATCGGTCAATACATATTGGGTGAGTTAATGTATTCAGATGCTCATGAATGTGTGGTGCTCACCCGAATCCCCTCACGCAGGTCGGCATCCCCGTCAAGAGCCATCGCTGTATATATAGGTCCTAGCAGCTGCGGCGAGACAAAGCCGAGGCAAAGCGCGGTTGTATAGGCTATTGAACACGATCCTCAGGAGGTCGTACGTCCGAACTTCGATGTGCTCCTCGCCGACCTGCGCCGACCGGAGAACGCGCCCCACGGACGTCGTCTCTTTGGGTTGATGCATAGCAGGGCGGCCCATGACACATGTTTGACTGGGCAGGTATGACCGCATAATACGCTGTACTGGCCTCGTGTCCGGCGAACAATTGGTGCAGCCTGCCGTCGGCCTCGCCTACTGACCAATGGCTGCACAGCCTCCTTCCCGAACGCTCGAGCTGCTCGGCTCCCGTATTCGGTATAAAAGAGTGAGCAGTTCACTCGAAACTCCACATCGACCGTCTCTTAGCAGACTCGAGCGTACCTCCACCCCTACTCCAGGCCGCAAAAACTACACATTACTAGTACTCTTCGTCGCGATGAACGCCCTCCTCTACTTCGCCACCTTCATGTACCTCGCCGTCGCTGCGCTTGGCCAGCGTATTGCCATCGGCGCTCCCGCGGACTTGACTACAGTCCACCCAGGGCAGAATATCACCGTCGAGGTTGACAGACCGGTGAGTAGTCTCCAGTGTAATTAGGGCGGGATCAGCCATGGACTGACCGAATGCGCCACAGATGACCCTCAGCAGCTCTCAAGAGGTGGCCATCGTCATTGGCTTCTGGAACTGCAACGGCCATCCCTGCTCGGACATGGACGTCACCGAGGTCATGGGCAACGTCGTCTACTCTGGCCCTTACAACCCCAAGCTCCAGGAAGGCCAGGAGGCGGAGAAGCCGCCCTACCAGAACTTCACCGTCACCGTGCCCTCGACTTTCGAGGATGGCCAGGCGAGCCTCAACGTTGCGCACTTCTCGCTCATTGGCGTAAGTACATCGTGGCGCGCATGACATTGAACCGGTCACTGATCAGCGTTCATATGTGTAGGCCGGACTTGAGCCGTTCCTAGAGGTGGCTAATGTCACCTTGAACGTCCAGTCATGAAAAACGTGCAGACGGAGATGACGCTGCGGCACCCCGCCTCGTTTCGTGATGGACTGAGGCTTCTTGGACCATCCTGGACTCGCTGGACTATCGTTCCTCCAACTTTCACGTCGGCTTTCGGACCATTGTAGCATATTCCACACTAGTCAGCTAGCGTACCTAGTTTCCCCGAATGTACACACTACGCCACTCGAGTAGTCCACCATAGTTCTCAATGAACGATCCTTCGTACAGCTATGCAGTGAACATGCGGGTATTATGCACTTTCATGAAGCACGAGACTACAAACCGGAAGCAAGGTCACGGTATCCGCCGTCCTCGAAGGAATCTCACTTCTGGCCTGCATCCAGGTTCCGCTCCTCATCCCTCGCAGCTTCATCATCGTCCTCATTCTCTTGCGCTCGTCGCCCATCTTCTTCCAACGCCTTCTTCTCCTGGCCATTCTCGCTCCTACGCTTCTCTGCCTCCGCGTCCTCCCTCACTCCCTCGGCTGCCTGCCGCTCACCTTCACTGGAACTCGAGGTGCTCGAGCTCCCCGAGCTGGAACTGACACTGGCCTGTCGCACAACGCCTTTGGCCTTATCCCCGCCTCTTGCGCGCTTCTTGACCTCCTGCCGTTGTTCCTTCCACCTCTTCAGACGCTCGTCGAATCCATCCATAGCGCGGATGCGCCCGAGTGCTCCTAGGTTGGACGGGCGAGAAAGGAAGGACTCGAGGGTGGGAAGGAGGTCCTTGTTGGGGCGGTACGTCCCTGAGTCGTTGTCGATGACTAGCTCAAATTCGGAGGGAGAGAGACTGCTCGGGTCTGGGTGGTCCGTGTCTGAAGCGTCGTCGTCTTGCTCTGCGATAGCTCCGTCGGTTTGAGGAGCTTCCCCGTTTGCTTTGGCGGGATGCGAGGACTTCCGCACACGACGCACGAAGAATTCTCCACTGTATGCAATCTCCACAGCCACGTCTGCGTGCATGGTATGTTTACTCAGAAGCTGTATGGCGAACTCCTCGCCGGTTTCCTAGCGTCAAGAACGATGTGAGCATGATGTTGACTCATGGAATGAATAGCACCTACCGTGAACCGCCATTCACCGTCGAGCAATATGACATAGGTGAAGATACGCCCTTCAGTGCCGTACGCAGTCATCTCCAAGAACTTCTTCGCAAAAGCCTCATTCGGTGTCTCCTTCCCCGAGGCGTCGCCATTGGTATGGCCGTCCTGTTGAGGCTTCTCATCATCGGGTGCCTCCCCAACAACACCCCAGATCGTGTTCTTGTCCCATTTGTAGATGGCTCTGTGTTGCTTGTGTAACGCGCGGTTGAGGAGGATGCCTTCGATTCCTCGGGCGCGGAACATAGCCTTGACAAATGGTGCGAAGCCAACATAACGATGGCGAAGGGAGGATGGGACGGGTCCGGTGAGCTGGAGTCGGTTGGCAATGAACGACTTGACGGAGGTGAGGTGGGTGGCAAGCGGGGAGAAATGTCGCACGAAGATGTCTATACGCATGGTGAGTTCGCGCATCGTTCACCGTATGGATCTGAGATAACTTACGTGGTCCAAGGGTATATACGAGTTCTGCATCTTCGCCGTCCAGTCGCGGTGCGGGACCCAGCACGCGCACGCTCACAAGGACCCGCACTCGGTGTCCGACGCCTCCGCGCGTCACAGCCTTGGCGACAAAGGTCCCAATCCGTGTCCTCAAGCTTCCGTGACGCTTGTGTATCTTGTATTCGCGCTCGCCTGAGTCCCAGCCTTCCTTCAGCTCTCGACTCTCCTCCGCATTGTCGCGGTTCGGGTCAGGAAACCGGATGACGGCCTTGCCTAGCTTGTCGTCATGATCGCCGGGGTCTTCGTCGTACAAATAGACGACGAGCACGAAGCCTGTAGCGGGTACCCCAGAGACGATCCAGCGCGCGTTGAATGTCGGATTGAGAGTGCGACGCGCGGTGGGCGTGCGGAAAGAGATGGATCGCGGGGTATTGGACTTCGGACCGGAAGCGCCGGAGGATGTGGGGGAGAGTGTGGCGGCGATGTATGGGTCGGAGGCGAGGTCGTTGAGATCGGCGAGGGGGACGTTCGTCGCGCTGTGAAAGACGATCTCGCAGATATAGCGGGGCACTTGTGCGAGAGGCATCTCAGAGAGCGCGAGCGCGACGCGAAGAGGTTACGTTGAAGCAGCAGGTGGCAAGCTCATATTCAACGGCATACCGTGACGTCATAGGTAAATATGGGAGCATCAATCCTTCTACATACGCATGCACATACTACGTACACTACGAGTATACGTACTTTGTATTAGCATGTCCAAGCAACTCGACCACTACGGAATGCCCAGACCACTACGCCCACCACTCACTCACAGAATTGCGCAACAGAGATGTTTACTAGCCAGGAGTACTCGTGTTGAACGGACGGCCTAACTGACGAACACAGTTTCCGTGATGACCTCCAACACCGGCATCGCCAGCTCCTAATGCACAACCATGATATGAGTGCTGCGAAGTACTGAAATTCAGCGCACTCACCCCGACCAGTGTGAAGTGGGCAACAGAGAGCGCCGCTGCACCGGCTTGGAATCCGTCGGGCACAGAGACAGTGAAGTTCTGGAAGAGGTCCGCACCACCAGGACGAAGCTGAGGTGTGTATGGTCCGGCAAAGAGCACCGTGCCTATCTCCTCCGTGGTGTTCACACCATCGCATGTTCCCGGAGGAGCTTGACCAACGCAGCTAAGGAGTCCGATGGCTACCGACACGTCCTGGGAACCAGTGATGGTATCCTGCCGATTGAATACGGTGAGCAAGCCGCCGCGCAGTCAAGTGCTTGTACATACCGGTCTGTCAACGTCGACGACAAACTGTTGTCCTGGAGCGAAGGTGGTCCCGGGCGCAGGTGCCTGAATGACCACGGATTGTGCGGCCGCAAGGGAGGCAAGTGCTGAGAGAACGAACAGGAACTTCATGTCGGGGAGGTGCGATTTCTAGGATCGAGGGGAGGAGCGTGACCACTTAAGAGCCCTCGCATGCGAGCTCATATATACCTAGAGAAGTCATGGCCGTTCGACGCATCCGGCGGTCAAAGTAACTTGCGACACTTGTAGTTCGGCGCAGCATGCAATTGTCTGACCACAAGGCCCGGATGGCCAAGCAGCCGCCATACCGGAATAGTCTATTCTCAAAGTCGCCGTCGCCATGGACCATGGAGCGCATGTTTGCCAGTTGAAATTCCCTGCGGACAGGGCTGTTCAGCTGGCGCTGTAGTACGGGAAATGGAGTGATGAGCCATGGGCGGCGCATAGCAGAAAAGCACGATACACCTACATGGGAACACGATCGGATGGGCGTGACTGGGCGCACGGCCGAGCTCGGAGTTCGTCGCCTTGAGATATTGTAAGAGGTGGAACGAGAGGCGCATACCGCTGTAAGCATTGTCAGGCTACTCGCAGTGCGCCTACAGAGTTGAGTCGTTGGCGCATTCTGCGGCCATTGGCGGGTGTGGCTCCAAGGACGAAACTTAGATCGTGCACCTTGTGCGGCATATTTGCGACATGGCCTGAAGACGAAATATGTGAGTAATGGTTTCGAGTTTGGGCAGATGCACTGCGTCATCTACCACATGTCCTCAGTGAGTATGCACTGAGGCTGGGAGGTACATACCTAGTATTGGGATGCATACCATAAAACCTGTATATTCGCACAACTACTATATCAAGCATCATTGAGCCGTTACGTGCACACTGCACAGGGTCAAAATCCATACGCACATAAACACCATTCTGGGCCATGTGCGTCACGCGCAGACACGAGCGGTCGGGAGACCCTTATGCCCATATGCTCTCTACCTGCCACCATCAGTTTCAGTACACCACAGCCTTTCGGAATCGTTGGCTACAAGAGAGCAAGAAAGCCCTGACTGTCCTAGCTTCAATATACTGGCCCGGGTGAGCGGTAGCTCAAGCTTTATTACTTGCTTTAGGCGCTCACGAGCCTCGCCCTCGCTTAGGCTCGCTATATCATCCAGATTCTAGAGTGCCCATCCCTGACAAGTACCGTCCAACTCCTTGCCAAACGCAAGGCAATGGAGTGTCAGGGGCATCTGCGCGTTAGAAGATAAATATAATCCGATACTTATTTCATCTGCAAGCCGCTCGACCGGCTTGGCAACCTGAGAGTATACTACTCGAACGCTGTGTGGGGCACAGATTGGAGCCACGCTCAGAAAATGTCCATGATTGTAGTGGCTGAAAAGGTACAGAAGCTAGGCTACAGGAAGAAATCGTCCACTAGCACGTCCGCACGTAGAGTTATCCATCCCAACACCCGTGGGACCATCGGCCCACCTCCTACGCGATGATGACGGTTTGGTTGACAACCTCGAGGAACGGCTCGACGCCCTAAAACATTCGCCGCACCGTCAGCCATACCCGGCCTCTTCCAGCGCGTACAGCGCCAGCACCACCAGTACTAGCACTCACAATGACCAGCCCAAAGTGCGCGACGGACAAGAGCGCAGGCCCAGGCGGGAGGAAGCTCGGGACCGTCACCGTGAAGTTCTGCGCGAGGTCGGAGCGGCCGTTCCCCACCGGCGTCGGGGAGTACAGGCCCTGGAAGAGCGGCGTGCCGATGTTGCCGGAGGAGGTGCCGGAGGGGCACTGGCCCGCTGGCCCGTTCACGCAGCTCTGGATGCCGATGGCGACCGCGACGTCGTCGGAGCCTGTCAGGCTCGGCTGCGAGGGGGAGAAAATGATGCAGTGAGCGGTGAGTCCTGGTAAGCTAGGTATGCCAGTGAGCAGGACGTACCGTGCGGTCGACGTCGACGACGAAGCCTTGGCCGCGGTGGAGCGTGTAGAAGGCAGGGGGAGAGGCGATCACGACGCTCTGAGCGACAGCGGAGGCGACACAGGCGGCGAGGGCGAAGATGACCTTCATTATGGTAGCTGAGATGTTATAAGGGTGGAAGAATTTAAGAGCCCAGATGCTAGGAAGTAGAATAGAGGCGAAGAATCGAAAGAGGAACACCTCTGGCCTTCTCAGTGTCCCCTCCGAGGATGCTTTATACCTTCGTCCGCAGCGCATCGCAATCGCGAGAGTTCAAGTGGCTTGATGGGCCTCAACAGCGCGTCGTGAGTGTCGCTTCCCCTTTGCGTGCTCTGGGTGCACCAGGCGGCGAGTTCAAGCCATCCTCCATGGCACAGCCCTTTCGCCACAGCGGCTCGCTGGCCTGCGGCATCGCCATCCGGGTGCGGCGCATTTGCAATCAGACAAAATCGTCCATACGGGGCAAAGAGCGCAAAGGCACGAATGCTCGGATGGGTCGTGCCCGGATGGACGTCGCCCGCGCGTTTCATGCAAAGCATCCGGTGAGTGGGACCATACGGTACGGCTCCTCAGGCTTATGCGGATCCTGTTTGGACACACTGGCATGGCCGGCTGCACAATACGCTTGCAAGGGCGGCCTGCGTGCGTCATGATGCGCTCGGGCCCGGGTGTGGCGGGCGGTTTGGTACGTTGAGGGCGTCACTGGAATGGGACGCCACCTTGACAATGCAGCATCTTGTTGGCGGAGTGCGGTGCCGATGGCTGGATGCTGAGGGAGCACGCGCTTGCACCCCTGCATGCTGCACAGCACTGAGCCACCTATACATTCGTATGGCTGAGGATGCCTTGCCATGCAGTCCGTTCGGGCCTCGCTCCAGCTTGTTGAGCTCACTTGAAGGCCGCGCGCACGCCGGGCTGTAGTGTTGGATTAAAGCATACGCATTCTCAGCACCCCGCTCTTGCCACAGCCTTCCCGCGGTCGTTTCTGCACCCTGCGGGGCAAAGGCTCAAGTCTCTGACCGCTCGGAGGAGGAGCGAGGTTCTTGAAGATACAGTAAGCAGGACTCACCGTGTCTGTCCTTCCTTGAAGCAGAGTGCGACGTCGCAGAGCGAGTACGACGATTCCCAAGCACCGCTGACGGGGATGATGGGACGCTCGCGAAATGAAGCAGGCACTGTGTGAGTCAGTCACCTGTCCCCTCTAGAAACTCGCTGGCAGCATGAGGCCCGGTGAACTCTACGCTCCAGCTACCGCAGCACCAAGCCGAGCTCGGATATGAGCTCGACGGGCAGGCGCCCACCCTCAGCGGCACTCCCAGTGCAGTCCCCGCTGTTCTTCGACCAACGACAGTGTCTCGCCAGAGCACCCGCTCCCCCACGCAGAACCGCCACGGTCGCCGAAGCGGAAACCTTGCACGTCAATAGGTACGGAGACTCTGATGTGACTCCCGGAGGGCGAGGGCTGAGCTCGATGACGGATGGGGATACGCTGCAGTTCGCGTCTCTAAGCATACCCCTACCCAACATCAAGGACACACGTAGCACGATGCCCTCCAGACCCTCTGCCCCGCTTGCTCTGCCAGCTCCGCCGTCGCGACCACCACCGCCGCCGCCGCCGCCCCGGTATCACGAGGCTACCACCGACGACAGGGACGATCCGGATGCCAACAGCACCCACGACGACGACGGCGCCCCAGCGGCCAAAGACGGCCCCGGCAGAAAAGCCGCCAAGGCCGTCGGGATAGGCCTCGCCGCGATCGTCGCGACGCCCTTTGCGCTCGCCGGTGCGGCCGTCCTCGGCGCGGGCGCGCTCGTCTGGGGCGCGGGCAAGGTCGTCGAGGGCGTCGGGCGCACGCTGGTGGCGGGCCCGGAGGCAGCGGCGGGCGCAGCAATGGGGTCGCGCGGGAGTAGACAGGAACGGAGAGGCGGGGGGTCCGCACGGAGATAAGTGAGCTACCCGTATCCGATATGATTGAGCGGCGCTGCTAACGCTGAGCTCGCCCCCGCAGGGGTGGGTGGACGGTTACTTCCTATACAGTACGGTTTCGGGATCGTCTTGGGCTTAGCGAACGCACTGTGCGGTCGTTGTGGACGCTCCACGACGACCGCTCAGAGTGACATACACACATGCACGCACAGATCGAGGGGGAACGGTTGCTCATCCTCGTGTTCACTCGCGCTGCCATGCCATGTTTTGTACAATGTACAGTACCGTCGACGATATCGCTTTGATTCTCAGTCTTTGGCTTTCAACTGAGCAGTGGTGGTGCGAGCCTCACGACCACCACGCAGCTGAGCCGTCCGTCGAGCAGATACTGTATGTAATCGGAACGGCTGCACCATGCCTCCTGGCCTGCGCGCGCCGCCCGCTCGACGTTTTCGGACCCTACTTTTTTTATTATTCGGGCACCATGTCGGAAATTTATGCTCTGAGTCTTACGCAAGTCGAACGTTGAGGAGAGCGAGCGCGCGGGTCCGCAGTACTCCGAGGGAGGGGCTCGTAATGGGCATGACAACTATGCAGAAGGCGGTGCTGCTCGGAAGATGGGTCCGTTCAGTCGTTCTGCTGGCGCTGACGGACTTGGAACAGCGGTACGATATGCCGAGGTGCACTGAGCTCGGAGGGCGGGAGCGCACGGTTCGCGAGGGTGATGTGAAGAGTCTGCAGGCGACGCTACAGTAGTGCACTAAATTGCGGCAATAAGCTGAGAACGTGCGTACGGGGAAGACAACGGTATTCCCGGCTCGGTCGACAAAGCGAGAGTGTTCGATCACTGATAATTGTACGGTGGTACTATAGGCGTTGCGGCTATTGGTGGATAACTGAATACATGTTTCAAGATGCCTTGAGAAGCGTGTCGATAGAGTAGAGTTAGCGGTGTAATCGGCGAAGCCTTTGTCCGTGAATACAAGACCAAGAGTAGAGGCTTTCAGAAGCAAAGTTGGCAGAGGACTGAGAGCGAGTCGCAGGTGTGAGAATTGAGAGAAAGAGAGCGCGTGAGACTGGACCGGGGTGTTTGTGGGTACAGGATGCCGAGATGCCGGGAATTCGGTGACCGTCCTGAGTGGGTGGTGCAAGTTGGTGGTGCGATGAGGAACGGACCTGCCAAGGGTTGGAGCGACCGCATGGTGAATTTGCAGCTGCGGTGTTAGGAAACCGGGGTCGGAGAAAAACGGAGGACCGGGGGGGTCGCATGGAGGAAGATTCAGAGAGTGAAACGAGACGGACGAAGGAGTCGAGAGTGATTGAGACCTGGAGGAAGTAAGGGAGTGCGAGAGGATCGGAGAAATGAGACCGAGGTCGGAGTCAGGTGCGCAGGCGAGAGCAGCTCTGGTGGGGGAGGCCAGGAGGAAAAGGCGTGGGTCGGAAGCGAGGGCGGAACGAGGGCGGGGGACGGGCGTTGGGGGAGGAGCTGTGCGCAGCGAGAGAGTGGAGAGACGGGTAGGAAGGCGGGGCGGGGGGCAGGGGGGAGAGGAGAGGAGAGGAGAGGCTCAGGGGAGATGAGAGCTCTTTGAGGGACCTTGTGACCTGGACGCGAGCTTACTGAAAAGAGCGATCCGCGTGCAACGGGTGGTTCACACTCTTTTCGTTCCTACCAGCACGACGAACGAGCGAAGATGGGCGACGGCGGAGGACTGTACGTCCGCCAGGACGGTGGTGAGTGCATGTACATAACATGTGATTGTGCGCGGGGTTCAATTGAGCTGTGAAGCGAACCGAGAGGCGTGGAGGGGCATGTGCATGAGGCGCGCGGGAGGAGATGCCGACTGGCCGGGCGAGTGCTCATAGTAAGAGATGACGCTCGCCTCGACACTAGTGACGCTCTCGCTCTCGCTCTCGCTCTCTCTCCTTGCTAGTCCGTGGCTCTCCACGCCTTTCGCTCGAGTCTCCTATCCTATCCCTAAGCTTATCGCTGCCCTCTTCCTTCTTGTTCTCTGCCACGACCATGGCCTCGCTCTCCGCCACCGGCGATCCTCTTGCGTCCACCGACGCTGCCGCCGCACCCTCCGGTAGTACGTCAAATGCACAGGCACCCTCCTCCTCCTCATCTTCTTCTTCATCCTCCTCTGCACCCTCACAGGGTCCGTCTCCTACTTCCTCTCCCAGCCCCTCTCAACCCGCTTCATCCTCTGCATCCGCTGATCCTCCCTCTTCATCATCAGGTTCAGCCTCATCTGCAACAGACACCTCCTCAACTTCTCCTACCTCCCCTCCCCCTTCCTCCACTTCTACCTCCTCCAACCCACCCTCTGACACCTCCACCACCCCCACCGACACATCATCAACAAATCAGTCAACCTCAACTTCCACAGACTCGGGAAGCGCGTCGCAAACATCAGCCACCTCAACTCCTCCGCCCGCGTCCGGCACCTCCTCTGGCGCCTCAGATTCCTCAGCCGCAGCCACTTCATCTTCTCAGCCCACATCCTCCGCAGCCGCTTCTACCTCCACCGAGACCCGCACCGTCGTGTACGTGCCCAACCTATCCTCTTCTCTCCGGCCGTCTTTCTGACCCCCGCACAGCGCAACTGATCCTAATGGCTCCCTCGTCACATCCGTCGTCGTCTCGACCATGGTCTCCACTCCCACCGTCGGCGCCTCCACCGACCGCTCGACTTCCTCCTCCTCGTCACATACAGGCGCCATCGTAGGCGGCGTCGTCGGTGGCGTCGCAGGCTTGGCCATCCTCGCCACCCTCCTCTTCTTCATCTTCCGCAGGCGCAGACGCGACGATTTTGACGGCAACTTCGATCCGGACCGCGTCACCGGCGATAACCGCGGCGGCACCCTCCCCAACATCGACCTCGCCGGCGCGGACGAGATTGAGCCGTACAATTACAATCCGCCTGGTATGCCTACCCCCGCTCCGACGGGCATGCCTCCTGCGGGCGCGGCTCCAGGCGCTGGTCCCTGGCATGCCCGATATGCAGCAATACGGCGGGCAAGTCCCGTCCTTCCTCGCGGGAGGCCTCTGCGGGCGCAGGCGCAGGCGCCGCGATGGCACATGCAGGCCACGATGGTCGCGCCGCTTCCCCGCCCTCCTCATACAGCCAGCCCCAGCAGTCGTACTACGCACACTCCGCATCCGATCACGGCTACCCCGACTACGCCGCCTACGCCGCGTACGCGAACCCGTACGGACCCCAGGGCGGCCCTCCCAGCTCCTCGCCCCCGAGCAGCCCGACGCACACCTCGTATGGCGCCGCGGCGGGCGGCATGCCCCCCGCGCGCGACTTCCGGCACCCGTCTCCCGGCCCCTCGCTCGCGCCGACGACCACGGACCCGTCAATATCGGGGTCGTCGTCCGGCGGCCCCAGTGCTGGCGCGCCAGGGGTGATCCCGAGCGCGAAGGAGCGCGAGGCGATGCAGTACCGCCGTGGCGGCGGGCTCGCGGTGGCGAACCCGGACGCGCCGGGGGCTGGGCCGTCGTCGGGCGTGGTGCAGCATCAGGATGGAGGGCGGCTGGACGCGACGCCGGAGGACGAGGAGCCGTCGGAGATCCCGCCGCGGTATGACCAGATCCCGCGTGATTAAGCGGGGTCGTGGCGTGCGAAGGGTAGGGGAGCGGTGGGATGGGATGAGGAGGTGCGAGGTGAGGCGAAGGGGGGTTTGGGTTTTTGCCTTTGGTGGTGCGTTGCAATTGGGCTGGTTGGGCCCGTATGAGCGGGCAGTGACAATGGTAGTCAAAAGACGAGGTTTGTGCGCTGTGCGACTCTCTCTCGGGGTCGCGCGCGACCTCATAGCTTGCCTCCGGAGTCCGGATACCGCGCTGGGCGGATGAGATGGAGGCGGGCACACCCGATAGACGTGCCCTCTCGCCTGCTCCGCCTGTGCATTCTTCTTTCCCCCTTCCTTCCCTCCCCCTTCCTCCTTCCTGTCCTAATCCCCTTCCATTCAAGCCTCCGTTCATATACACATTGACGACCGTGCCATGCCACGCCATGCCCTCGCCCCTTACGATACTGTACACATCACACACACACACCCAGACACGCCCTCACGCACACCCTCCCGTAATCCAATCCGCACGTCGGACTTGTCATGCCTCCTCCCACTATTACCGACCAGCCATTCGAGCGTTCGACGGTCGACGGTCGACGCGTATGGGCTTGGACGCGCGCAGCGGTGTCGGCTTCCGTCGTTTCTCTCTTGCCCGACCGTCGTTCTGTGTATGTTTTCTTGCTTTCATGCGTGTATAGTATAGTAATTTCGCGATCGAACACGTCGAGAAAGTCACGTCTTCCATCCATCGCAGTCGTCGGAGCCGTCTGAGACCCTGTCCATTTGTGAACGTCCATCCATCTCAAGGAATGTGGTGTCCCCGACCGAAAGGAAAGGGTATCTAGTACACAATACATGTACAGGAACTCGGTTATGCGATTCAGAGTTGTTCACCACCACCACATCATCATGGCTTCTACCGCACCGCCATCCGCAACCTGCGCCTCCGTATTCTCCAGTGATCCAGATACTCGGGCAGCCCTACAAGTACAATTGAAGATAGTCCTCATCCACATGCGTTCTTCACCGAAGCGGGCGCCTCAACGCCGGGCGCCGAGCGCCAGCGCTGGGCGTGCTGGCAGTACGACAAGCTCCTGGACCCCGACTGCGAGCAGACGATGTCGACGCTGCCCCCGGAGGAGGTCGACGGCGAACTTGAGCAATGAGGACCTCATGCAAGTCGCGCACAACATCACGATGCTACAGCATGCTACCCGGTCTCATTTACGCCGAGTTCCCGACTCGGCCCCGGCTCCGCAAGTGCAACCGTCTCCTGCCCATCAAGCCACTCAATGCCGACGGCGCACCGGAGCACTACATGTTCGTCTTGCGCGACGACGCGTCGTGGCAGGCGGCGAATGCCTCTCTGCTGGGCTCATTGCGTGTCGTTCATCGTCAGTAACGCCAAGTGAACGGCCCGATCCGTCGTTCTCATAGCTTTCGTCGTGTCGTCTTGCGCTTAAGTATACCGTGTACCGCATCTTTGTAGATTAGCACATCGTGGATAGTATGTTTGCCGTGGGCCTTGCTGGATCGCGAATTCTGACTTTCCGCCGGGTCCTATGTTTCTTACATCACGATGATGATCCACGTCCACCCGAGGGGTAACGTACCCAGTAAGTGTCTATGCTTGGGAATTCCTCGCTTAGGCGAGCGAGCGGGGGTTGAGCGAGAGAGGAGGGAGGTACTTAGCACTGGGTCGTAACAATCGCGCGCGCGCGGTCGTAAGTGGGGGAAGTTTGAGGAAGGCGAGTCCGCCGGGACGGTTTCGATCTATAGGGTAGGAGGGCAGAGTAGGGTGGCGGGGGAATCAGAACGGGACTTATGTGGCGCGACGGCAGCATTGTAGAGCAGTAGATATCCGTCTGTAGGCATGTCCGTCCGGACTCCGGAGGGTTACCTACGTATATGCTTTTGGTCCAGGGACTATCTGGGACGCGGGACCTCGTCGACGGCCTGCAAACGCAGCTGAGAGCCGAAGGCCGCCATCTGCAAATCACAACGCCTGCCCGACGACTGAAAAGTGTGTATTCCAGGGAAAAGCGAATTGACTACCGTAGGGGAAGCAAGCAGCAGCAGTCCGAGCCGGATTATATAGCGATGTGGATCCAAGTCCGCCCGAGGGGCACCCAGTGAGTAAACGGTAAGTAGCGGTAAGCGGTAACAAGTGAGAACGTCTATGCTCGGGAGCTCGCTTATGCGAGCGAGCGGGGGATGGGGGAAGGTGTAGGTCGTGACAATCGTGCGCGTCGTAAGCAGGGGAGGGAGTCCGTCAGGCGGGCGGGTTGGGAAGGGAGAGGTATGTGGGGTGGTATTGGGGGAGGGCAGATGTTCGTCTGTGGGGTATGTCCGTCCAGAGGGTTACTTATCCTTTGGGTCCAGGGACTAGCAGCTGGAGTGTGAGCGTCGGCGTCGGCGTATAAACGCAGCAGTATAAATGCAGCATAATTCACCACTGCGCACATTCCGCACCTCACAGCGCCTCTCCGATCCCATGGCCCGCGCTAGAGAGCTCCGTCACATCCGCCCCCGCCTCCTCGGCAGGCGCACTCGCAGCAGCGCCCTCCACCTGGCCGCGCTCCCTCTCCAAGCTCGGCCTTACCGCCTTCTTCGGCGAGCGCTCGAGCCAGTTCCGCGACGTCGAGCCCTGCGACGCGGACGGCTGCATGGGCGGCGGAGACACGGGCGAGAGTTGCCCGAGCGCGCGCTGCGCGGCCTCTGTCGGGCTCACGGGCGGCGACGTCGCGTCGGGCGAGAGCGGGCCCATGTTCGTCACGAAAAGCGGGCCCATCGTGCGCGGCATGGGCACGGGCGAGCCGGGCGGCTCCGGCGTCGCCCCGCGCGAGCGGTCGTGGTCGCGGTACGGCGAGAAGGGAGACGGCTTGGGCAGCAGCGGCGTCTCGCTCGTCTCGCGCGAGTGCATAACTGAGGGCGGGGTCGAAGGCGTCTGCTCGTGCGATGCGTGCGGCACGTTGAGCGCCGTGAAGGACGCGAAGGGGTCGTCGGGGATCATGGACGTGCTGCTCGCGTTCGCGCTTGCCGGTACGCGGTACGCGCTTGGGGGCCCAGCACCGGCATTGGCACCTGCGCTCCCTGCGCCCCCTGCGCCGCCGGGGCCCATGATGTCGTCGACGATGCGGCCAAGGTCGACCGCGCTCGAGGCGCTCACGATCGGATCGACGAAGGCGCTGTGTTCGCCCGGGGGCGGCCACACTGCCTCGCGGAATATCGAGCCCGACTCTGCGCGCATGGGCATGAGGTGCGGCGCCGCGGCGCCGGGAGGGAGGCCTCCTGAGCCTGCACCTCCGCTGCCGTTGGGCGTGGGCGTGCGGTTGGGGTCCATCGGCGTCCCGAGAAGGGAGGGGTCGAAGGAGGGAGCGTTCGGGGAGCGACTGGGAGTCGACGGTCCACCGAGGGCCGTCTGGGAGGGCGTCTTGGAGTGCGACTGCGAGGATGCGACAGACGCGGGGTAGTCAGAATAACGCGCCATGGGCGGGCTGAGGTCAAAGTCATCGTCTTCATCGAGGAGGCGGGCGCGTGGCTTTGGCTGGAACCTCTTGAAGAAGGAGAGCTTCTTGTGCTGGTGTCGGCGGTAGAAGAGGAACACAGCGGTGACGAGAATAAGGAGGGCTGCGCCGCCAACGGAGCCAGCGATGATCCCGCGCTTTGTCGAACTTAGGTTGTCGTTGCTACCGCCATCGGAAAGCGTGGTCGGAATGGTGGTGAAGAGTGTGGTCGTCTGGCCATCTATAACGGTCGTGGCTATCGCAGAGGTGATGGTTGACTGGGCCCCGGCAAAGAGGGCTGTCGAATTGGTGTTCGCGGCAGAGCTTTGTGATGCGTCTGAAGACGATGCGGGAGGCTGGGACGACGCGGCCGAAGACGGATCCGATGAAGGAAGAGAGGATGGGTCGCTAGATGGGGCAGAGGATGGTTGGGATGTAGGCTGGGATGAAGGAGGGGCAGAGCTTGGTTGAGAGCTGGGGCCCGTGGTCGGGTTGGACGAGGGCGGCGATGTCGGAGGTTGTGAACTGGGTTGAGTGGTTGGTTGAGAAGATGGGGGGCTCGTTGGAGGTTTGGATCTGTGTACGAAAGTCGGGATGGGGAGAAACGATAGACGCGAGAGAAGGGACGTACGATGGTTGCGAGCTCGGCTGGGACGACGGATCGCTCGACTGCTGCGAGGACTGGCCTTGAGATGACTGCTGAGAAGAGTTGCCCGAGTCACCGCTAGCCGCACTTTGGTTTGACGAAGCACCAGTGTCCTGCCCGGATTGACCGGACGTGCCATCGTCCGCGTTCCCGGAGGGAGAAGAGGGGGGTGCGGTTACGCTCCCGTCCACCCGGGGTGTCTGGCGAGACTTTGAGAGGAACGCATGAGCGTTGTGCGGGAAGGGCAGCATGGTATGGACACACCTGTGATGCCTGTTGGGTTCCATTACTTGTTGCGGCCGTTGCAGCTGCTGGAGAGGATGGATCTGTAGGTGTGCCTGAAACGGGAGCAGTGGAAGTGGCGACTGGCGTGATCGAGGGCGTCTGTCTGGCTACAACGACCATCTTCTATGGTGCGCAATTCAGACACTACCGTGCGAGTATGGCTGATGATGATGGAGAACAAAAAAGGGAGAGCGACTACGAAGACAGCATGGACGGCCAGGGACAGAGAGGGTAAGCAAGTGGATGGAGGAGGAGGAGGAAGGAGGAGGAGGAGAGTGGCTTGGGCCGGCCCCGAGTCTCGGAGTGTGAAGCACAACGCGTCACACCTCCGACCAGTGGGGCTGTGTGACTGCCCTCGACTTGTCCTCTTGTCCTCTCCTCCATCCCCACACCTCATCTCATCAACTGCTCTGGTCTGCTCGTCTGTTCGTGCAACCACTCGTTCTTGCTGACTTCTCACCAAAGACTACTCCATCCAGAGCATCTCGGTGGCTGAACTGGCACAGTGGTACTGGTACAATGCATCGACTGCAAGTCGGCTCCAGTAGCCCGTGTGTGGCTTACGCCACCCCTACGCCGACCTGGCTTGCCAAGAAGCCTTGACTGCGCACTAGCGACTGTACATGTGACATATATACCATGTCTTGCCTTTGAAAGCTTGATACGCAGCCAACATCGTTAAAATGCTGATCATCACCTCTTCCGTTTGAGAGCGACGCAGCGTTGTAGCGTGCACCCATCAGTCTTGCGGGCTTATCCAGCTTTCTCCTCCCACTCGGTCTCATCTGGAATACTCTCTAGCAGTTGCGGAGAAGAATAGAGCAGTGCTCGTAACAAGCTCAAGTTGCCTTCTAGCTGACCAACAGTGAGACGAACGTTCTATGAACCATCAAGGATGTTCAACTTGCGGTAACCGGTGGTTGCGCATAGTAAAACATCTGGATGGCTGATCTAGGTAACTTCTCTGAGCAATGCTTACAACTACAGTAATCCCGTAAGTGTGCAACACCATACCGTTGCATCTGTGGATGGACTAGACGGGGTCCAGTCCTGATAGCGATCTGCAACGTGACTGTTCACTGATCGCGTAGATCCTTCAAGTGAGCCGCAGTTGTGCACCGCGAGCCTTTGAACACTTACAGTACCTCACTGCAGCCCAATGGCCCAACCACTCAATGTTCTGCTAATTGGTGCCGGAGAGATCAACTTCGGTGAGTCCCAAGTTATAACTGACGCAATCAACTAGTATTCCCTCACATTGTTGTTTGAACTTATCGTTGCTGACGACGCACAGGTTCTGTCGAAGGCCCCTGGAATCACGTACGTAGTTTCTGCGTGATATGCCATCTGCTATCATGAGCTGAGAGTAGCACAGACTTTGCGGTTGGAGAAGTGCGTGATGAGGACTTCGAACGCAACTGTAGTGAGGCTTACAACCTGACCCAGGATTCTAGGTCCTCGGCTACGAGTCGTAGCACTGGTCGATATCGATGCGTCCCGCGCAAAGGCAGCTATAGATGCCAAAGTAGCTTCGCCCACTACCGCTGGCGCGTACTCTGATTGCAAGATATTGCCCACAGTCGCGGAAGCCGCGCGCTCTCTCCGTTCGGACCTGCCCCAGTACGCTCACATACCCTCTCACACTCACCAGCTCTCGTCGGCTATGCTGAGCCAACGCCACGTTGTGTCAGGGTCGCTATCGTCGGCGCACCTCCCTTTGCGCGCGGTACCGTTGTACCCGGTCGGGATCTGGAATTGCAGCTCGTGGAGGCCTTTCCGCGCTGCGCGCTGTTCATTGAGAAGCCCGTCAGTAGCGGCCCTGAGGACGCTTGCTGGCGCGTTGCTGAGGCGTTGGCGAAGAATTTCACCCTCGTCGGCGTCGGATACATGCTTAGATATCTTCAAGGTATACGATCCCTGCCAATCGACGTTGGGCTCTTCAATACTGATGTAGAGGACCATACAGCTGTTCAGATGATCAAGTATGTGACTACATTCGCTTGAAACGCTTGCTTCACTGCATCATCTTGTCCGTCGCAGAACCATAATCGCAGATAATGGGCTCGTCGTAATGGGCACAAACGCGCGATACGTGATGGCATAGTAAGTGCACCCTATATAAAGCATTCGGTTGTGTAAATCTGAGCTAATACGTATGTATGCAGTGAATGGGCCAGGAAAGCCTGTGAGTCAGTGCGCCAATCGCTGCTGTAATGCGCTGATTGAGCGTTCCCATCTTGTTAGTCATGGTGGGACAAGACCCGTTCTGGAGGCCGTATGTCGTCTCCTTGACGTAGCGAACGTCCGCGCTCACCGTCTTCTGCCGGTATGAACTCTAGCCATCGTAGAGCAAGCTACGCATTTCTGTGCGTATGCCGTTTTAAGCGGCCCGGTGCATGTATGCTGAGAGCCTATTCCAGGCGACTTGTCCCGTTATTTCGGCGGCGACGTGAACCTCCCGTCCGTCGTGGCCCACACCGTGCAACACAACGAGCCTCCCGGGCAACTATCCGCCAAGCGATTCGACGAGGACGCCATCCCGCCTGAGAACCGTCTCCCCAGATTGACGAGCGCTACGTGGAAGTACAAGGGCGGGGCTGTCGGGACCCTCACGCATGTGATCGCGCTGCATGGTGCGAGATGATCCAAGTGGGTTGTGGTTCGCAAGTGATTTGCTCATCTTGTGCCGCAGGAAACACGTACGATACTGAGTTTGAGGTGTACGCCGACGGCTACCGCTTCAAGCTCGTCGATCCCTACGGCACTCCGAAGCTGTACATCAGGCGCCCAGGCATCGCGGAAGAGGGTAAGGAGCGAGGTGGTCTGATCCCAGCATCATGGCTGACGTGCATTGCGCGGTGATCTAGAGGAACACATCTTCGCGAATGTGGGTACAAGAGTGCAACACATCCTTCCGCCTTCAGTTTCCTCACGCCTTTTCCAGGACGACCCGTTCCATACCGAACTTGGCACGTTCCTGGACGTTGTGGACGGCAAGGCCTCTAAGGACCGCATCCTCAGCTCTTATGAGGATGCGATCAAGACGTATGAGCTGGTGAGTTCTCCTGCGCATACATGAGGCCGTCGCTGCTAATCACCTAGCATCAGACGTGGGCTATCAGGCGGGCGAGTGAGACGGCTGCAGAGGCATACTAGTGCTCCGCATGTGCAGCATGGTCAGCGCACGCACCTCTTGTAGATCACGCTCCCTTTGCAACAACAGTCGGGACGGTCTGAGAGTCTGGGCTGGAATGTCGATTGGGTGGTATGAGCGTGGTTAAGGCGCACACTGGCAGCATGACCGCCTGCTCAAGACTCGCCTATTGGAGAGTACCTACCCCGTTTGTATGATAGCCCGGGTGTTACGCGAATTCATCACTAGTGGCGAGAATGTGGCGACGCCCTCGTACATGATGCACTCCGCGTCGCTTGTGTCAAGAAGGCGGATGCACCGTCTGTCTCAAGCGGAACTTCATCTACACCGCGATTGTCAGGCATTTTGACGCCACTTGGGATCTGAGAGCGCACTGGCATCCGTCAGTGGTCGAAGGGAGGACTGAGACCCTACCGTGCGTGCGCGGGTGTCATATTGACGCACGGTTGAAACGTCTAGAGAAAAAACATTGACATTGGGTACTTGTGCACTGAGAGGATCAAGCCGGCCATTTCCTGTCCAAGGGCATCCCTCGAACGAGTGGCTGGAGTAATGATATTCCGCCTGTATCTACGCCCCGGAATGCGTAGGTTTCGGGATCGCCTTGATTCCCCGAGAGTGGATAGCAGCGGCATGCGGATGAGATTACCCTGCATGTTTCACCTCGTGATAGCCACTCCAGGATTGAGAAGTATACGGAAGCCTGCGGAGGCCCTGAGTATGAGAAGACTTGAGATGTTCGGCGATACCGTGGCCTGCATGTGGCTCGGAGAGCTTTCTCCCTATGATTGTCGGCCTCCGTAAGAGGCAAAATAGGGGCTGTAGGGCACGTTGTTTGAGTGGTTACGTACCCCGTGCGCAGTGGTAGCTGCTGTAAGTGATATTGCTGGAATATATGGGATAGAACGAGGCCACACTGTCAGAGCTTGAACCTGAGGGCGGCGTAAGGGGCATCGCCAGGCCGCAGTTTAGGATGCTCCGGAGGCTCTGAGGTGATCGGAATGAAGGAGAAGACACGTGCATGTGCACAGTCGACCGCTAGTAATCAAGGTATGAGCGGCAGGCGTACTTCTGTGCCACACGGTGCGGACCGGCGTGCGAGATAGTAGCAAGGGGCGGCCGCCCGACATGGTCTTGCGGTTAACTTGAACAATGCACGACAGCCTCGTGGATGGGTACATCTGGCCTCTTACGTCGGGAAGAGTGAGAACGGGGGTTCGTTGACATTGACGATACTCACAGCAGCTTCGCGAAGTACCCCGCACCACGAGTGGAGTGCTGGTTCTTCCATGTGGTTAGACGCGACAGGAGACAACTCCGACGTGCTGTGGACCGGAATCCGACCTCTCCCGCTGGACGGAAGCCTGATGATCGGCCAATGTTACGAGAGGTTCTGACGATGCGCGCGACGCTTTACGGAGTCATCATCATGTGCTGTTGCGGTGGAATGTGGGTACATGACGCCCCGTGCATGTGTGCTGCGTCAGCTGAGAGGGCGCCCCAATGTAGGCAAATGCAGGGGTACATAGGATACTCACAAAGTTCTGGTACATGGCATGAAACCCCCTGCGCCAGGCGTCACGGGCTTGCTTGTGCGCTTTCGGGGAGCACATCTTGCACTCATTGCTGACCGCAGGACCTAAATCGCGGACTGAATACATCATACCAGAATACCTCGTCACAGTACGGTGATTATCATCTCAGAGATGACTCCGGAGATGCGGGGAGCAATGCGACCTCCCCTAGACCGCGAGGCGAGCTGCCGTAAAGCGATCGTGCGATGTCATGGCAGAACATAGGCCGTGTCAAAAAACGTGCCCACTGAGCTATGCACCTCAGAACGGGTGCTCCTAGAAGACCAGCCAGTTTCTTCTGTGGAAAGATGGAGATACGGTCAGCGGACGGTGTGCCGTGGACACCGACGGAAGACCTACCGGCCAAGACTGGCGGGTAAGGCCCGCCCATGACGCGAGGTATGTCGGGTCCCATTGATACGCAGGGAGTCATCAGAACGATCACTTCGCTCGGCTGTATTGTCAGGCCCGCGAGGGCCATGCATTTTTCCTGGGGGGTTGTCGGATGGACATATCGGCCTCAAGGCCATCTTCTTGCGTCAGTGCATCGCATTACCCTACACGCGTGTCACGACTGAAACACTCAGTCAATAGCGTACAAGAGGATTCCGAGGCACCAACGATGTGTAATGCCAGCAGTGCATGCTGCGACCGAAATGGCTGAATGGTTGGCTTTGGGAGCCTTGCGCAAGGATGAGCCTTCCAAACCATCAACCAAGCATTAACAGAGCGCCCGATGGCTTAGCCGAACTTCCGGTGTGGGTATGAATAAGGAAAGTGAGTAGGAACGTCCGCCGGAAGCGAGCAAACTTGTGTCCAACGCGGCATGAATACAACTTCCGCGCGCGATAAGGGGACACGCGTTGACGATTGGTACATGAGCCCGTCATCTCGAAATCGAGAACTAAGATGCCGCTCAATAGGAGCTATCGCGTCATGCGTAGTCAAGAACGAGTGAACTTGCAGTTTCACACGAATTCCAACCGAATTGTACATATACACCGTGCCAGATGCCATGCCGTAATCCCGGTCCTAGTCATCCTGAGCAATCTTACCTAACGGAGTCTTGGCCATGACGCTCAGAACCTCGAAGAGCACCTGCAATGCTATATGAGCAGAGTGTGATAACGGAAGTGAGAAGGCGGACATACGTCAGCAGCAGCCATGGTGGTCAGCTCGGCGTTGGTGTCGTAAGCTGGGGCCACTTCCACAATGTCAGCGGAGACGATGTGCAAGCCGTCCAAACCCCTAAGGATGGTTCGCAGCTCGCGCGTGGACCAGCCTCCCGTCTCCGGCGTCCCCGTAGCAGGAGCGAAAGCCGGATCAATCGAATCGATCTGATATTGGATTCACGAAGTCGGTCAGTGGTCAGTATAGTGGTAGCTTTTCGGTGTCGACGCCACTCACGTCAATCGACAGGTAGACTGGCTTGTCACCCACGGTGTCCCGAATCTTCTTAATTATACCATCCGTACCTATGGCACGAGACATGCGTGTGAGTCAAGGAGAGAGGCCCAGTCAGCTGCTGACGTACCAATGGTGTCAATCTCTCGTGCTTCAATACGCTGGAAGCCAGACGCATCGTCGTTCGTGTAGTCAGCAGGACCGGACAACGTGGTGCGAATTGCGCCGTGCTGCAAGAGACAATATGAACTAGGATCACCGGTGTTCCAAAAAGCGGAAGAATAGGATGAAGAGGATGATACAATCGGAATGGATACTTGCAATTGACGACCCGTTTTTGATCAAGCCTTCCTGGCTTGCCCAGTAGAAGTACGTCCCGTGGTTGATGGCCGCTTGCTCGGAAGGTGCGCCGCCGAACACCTGAGGCTTCCAAGTATCCAGGTGGCTATCGAAGTGGATCACGGAGATTGCACCATAAGCACTGTAGACAGAGCGGAGAATAGGGAGAACGATCGTGTGATCACCGCCCAAAGTGATGATGCGAGGGTGATGCTTGCCGTCGGCAGAGATCGGTACCAGAGGCTTGCCAGTCAGAGTGTCGTTGCCCAGAGGCGAGAACGTGGAGCGCTGAAGCAGCTCCTTGTGACCATCCTCAATCTGCTTGATGGCATACTTATTGTCGTAAGGGGTAACCGGGATGTCGCCACAGTCAACGATCTTCAATCCAGAGAGAAACGGGTTGACAGCAAGAGGCACGTTGTATCCGCCGTACAGCGTAAGACGACGCGAGCCCGCTCGAATCCCCGCAGGACCGAAGCGGGCCCCGGGGCGGTAAGAAGTTCCTGTATCCTGTCCGACAGATTAGCAAGCATCGAGAGAAGAGTCTCCTGGACATACAAAAGGCGCCCCAACGAAGGCGATGTCGAAGGCAGAGTCTTTCTCCTTGCTCAAGCACTTGACCCAAGGGAGTTTGGCGAACGTGGTGATCCCAGAGAACACAGAGTCCGCGGTCACTGAGCCATCGTAAGAAATCGACTTGAAATACATCACTCAGAATTGGGAACGTACCGTCATTGTCACCAGGGTAGTAAACCGCTTGGTATGGGTAACTTGACATAGTCCAGAGGCATTTGCAGATCGTCATGGTGATCGTCGTGGGTTCGAACGGCGGCGGTGAAGAGGGCGAGCAGAGTGAACACGGTTGTGAGCTGCATCATGATGCTGAGAATGCGAGCAGTTTCGCAATGGAGAATTTGAGAGGAATCTGACAGGCTTTTAAATCTTTCCGTCGACGGACCTCGAGGCATGATAGGAGATCATGAGGACCTAATTCGCATGATCGTACACGAGCCTGGCAAGATCCAACTAGAACTCATGGAACTGACGCGGATGATGATACGATAGCAGGGAGAAATCTCTTACGTACGGATTCCGGGAAAGAGATCCCTGCCTCGAGGAGCCGTGTCAGTTGCACCATCGCGTGCATCCTCAGATAAGTGTATACCAAGAAGCCGTTGGACTCGCTCCACAAATTCCGCGGAAAATCTGCCCGCACTTGCGGCTTTATCTCAGCCCACGCTCGTGGTGGCTTGCGCCCGACGACCGTCCGATTGCGCGGGCCAAAACAGTCTTGCAAGCTCTGACGATAACACTGCTTCCGGTAAGCCCGATCGTCTGCATGGTATCTGCGCGCCGCTGCTAGTCACCCAATGAACATAAGACGGGTACTCAGAGTTGGAAAATGTTATATATGAAAGGGGTACCTTTCCGGGGCCCGCGAAGTGTTTGAGACCAGCTCTGTCCCCCGCATCTTCCCTTCGAATCCTCGCGACATATACCTCGCACTGGCATGGAACCTTCTTCAGCACACGATGAGAGACAACCGCTATTGTCTAATCGTATAGCACAAATACCGGCAGCGTCGACGTCGTCTAGCACGGCATCCGGGGATTCGGGGACGCTGTTGCCAACCGAGACGATTTCCTATCGGGTTCGTGGCGATGACGGCGGGAGCGAAGGGTTCTGGGCGCTTCTCTCCTCTCTCTTCGTCGACTCCATCCCCGGTTCGTATCGCATCACCCTTTCGACGCCGTCATTGCCAAGTGAAAATCAACTCATCGTAACATTGTAAACAGTGATACTGTCATATGTCTTGCAGAACTCCATTCAATTCGTATCTGTGCTCATCACCGGGCGCTTGGGACCGGACGAGCTCTCTGCTTCCGCATTCTCGCTGATGCTGGCAACAGTTGGTGAGTAACACGACGACAGCTGCGAACAGCTTAGCTGACCTCGTGTTGTCTGCTAGGCTGGTGCGTGGCGTTGGGCGGGACCACAGCCCTCGATACGCTCGCCTCACAAGCGTTCACTGGGGGCGATCGGCGGACCGTGTCAATTCATCTCCAGCGCTGTGTTGTGCTGTTGTGGCTCCTCTTTGTCCCCGTGGCACTGTTGTGGGCGTTTATAGAGCCCGTGCTGCTTTTCTTAGGGCAGGGGGAGAAACTCAGTGAGGACGTGCAGGCCTTCCTCCGCATTCTGATCCTTGGCGCGCCCGGCTACATCGGCTTTGAAAGTCTCAAGAAGTACTTGCAATGTCAAGGTGCGTGTATCCGTAACAATCAATGACGGCAGAGAGCACTCAATAACCTTGACGCTTAGGGATCATGCGGGCCTCGACCTACGTTCTGCTCGCGGTTACACCGGTGAACTTTGTGCTGAACGTTTGGCTGGTACATCACACCCCTCTCGGCTTGCTTGGCTCCCCTCTCGCCGTTGCGACCACCTATTGGTTATGCTTCGTGCTTTTGATCGTATTCACCTGCATTTCACCCACGCATCGCAAAAATGATACATGGGCTGGCCTGCAGCCGGCGATCGTGTTTGATATCAGGAGTTGTTTCTCGTTTCTCAAACTCGCTATTCCAGGCATTCTCATGGTTGGCACTGAATGGTGGGCAGACTGCGGTGCGGCATGGAGTGACCTCTCTGACAGTTATCAGGGCTGCCTTCGAAATTGTCGCACTGGCTGCGGGGCGACTCGGCTCACTGCCCTTGGCTGCTCAGTCAGTCATTATGAGTACAGACCAGAGTGAGTTTAGTCCCCGCTGTTTCTGACGCGACGATCTTACGTGCCACGCCTTTCCTAGTCCTCAACACAATTCCCTTTGGTATCGGTATGTGGCACTTCCAGATGTTCTCGCCCATGGCTCACACGGGCATGTAAGGTGTCGCCGCATCTACAAGGGTAGGCAACCTCATCGGTGCAAGGTCGGCAGAAGGGGCCAAGCGCGCCAGCCATGCATCAGCTCTACTCAGCGTGATTGTGGGATCTATCGTCATGCTAGTCCTGATTGCCACAAAAGACGTGAGTTCAAAGTACAACCCTCATGATTAGCCCGATTGAATGCCAATCTTTCTGCTTTACAATGCAGGTTTTTGGATACCTGTACAGCGACGATGACGATGTCGTACGTCTGGTGAGCAAGGTGATGCCGCTTGTGGCATCGTTCCAGGTTGGTTGCTCGGTACTTCTTCAGCTATGAGAGTACTAAATGGCACTGCAGATTGCCGACGGTCTCGCTGGTTCGTGCGGAGGAGTTCTGCGAGGCCAAGGTCAGTGTCCGCTACAGTAGTAACCGAAGCATCTCGTTAATCCATACCAATAGGCCGTCAGCACCTTGGCGCGTTGTTCAATCTGGTTGCATATTATGTGCTTGCCCTGCCTCTCGGGATCACGCTGGCCTTCCATCCTAACACGCACCTCGGTCTGCAAGGGCTATGGATAGGTATGTCGAGTTCCATATCATTCGAGCTACTGTCACTCATATTTGTTTCAGGGCAAGTCATTGCCCTATTCATCGTCGGATTGAGCGAGTACGCCGTCGTTTGGGGTGGCACGAACTGGGACAAGGAGGTCCAGAAGGGTATTGAGCGCAATGAAGCGGAAGCCAAACGACGACAGCTTCATGAGCGACTTGGCATTGACTCTGAAGAGTAGCTTACTGCATTGAACAATTCAAATAAGCCATCGATACCAGCCTTGTGCTTTGGCCGAAACTGACCATAGCCTCCCCTACTACATGCCATCGGGCTGCGGTGGCTTTATTCCTCGGCGGGCCGTTCCCGGACCGATGATAGCCCCATCTGGACCTTTGGAGGTCATGTCGAGATGCGAAACTCCTCAAAATCCGTGCTTCTGCTCTCGCCTTGCGTTCGAGCCTCTCGCGAAGCATCCTTTGCAACAGTCTAGACAGGGATATATTTCTAGGAACACTGAGAGCAGCAGCAGCAACCCCCAGGATCGCGTCCGCTGGGCGACTTAGTACTGAGACGCAAAGTGGCGTGCGGGATCGTTCTGAGACTAGACTCCTATAAGCCTGGGCTCCGAAGGCCGCTTCTGTGCTGATGTTAGCTCCAGACGCAGCAATTAATGACACAAGAGGCGGCGCCGGAGATAGAGCACGTTCACAGGATCGCAGACATCGTATATGAAGGGCTCGGATCCGCGTTCGTGTTTCTCATTCCTCTCCCTCACGAGCTAGCCCGATATGCCTAACCCAAACAAGGTCACCGAGCGACTCTTCCAGTCGCCCTCAAAGTACATTCAGGGGCCCTACGCCATCCAGAACGCCGCCAAATACCTTGGTAAACTAGGCAACGCGCCACTCCTCCTTTGCGATGATATCGTCTGGAAGATCGGTATGCTATCCTCGGAGATCACAGCAAACATTGAATGGCCAACGCTCACCTATTCGCCTGTTCAGCCGGAGAGGATCTCGTCAAAGCTCTGAGCGGAGCAGGCTTCAAGGTGCAGAGGGCTGTCTTCGGAGGCGAAGCCTCGCGCGAGGAGATCGACCGCTTGAGCGCGCTAGGGCGCAAGGAGTCCTCCGATTTCGTGATCGCTCTGGGCGGTGGCAAGACCATCGATACCGCCAAGACTGTCGCGGACGATCTGGGCAAACAAGTCGCCATCGTACCCACCACCGCGTCAACCGACGCGCCCTGCTCAGCACTCTCCGTTCTCTATCGCCCTTCCGGAGAGTTCCACTGCTACACCTTCTTCGACAAGAACCCCAATGTCGTCCTGGTGGACACGACGGTGATCTCCAAAGCTCCGCCGCGCTTCCTAGCCGCGGGCATGGGCGATGCTATTGCCACTAATGTTGAAGCGCGTCGATGCCTGAACAGCCCCAACTTCGGGGGCGGGCTACCAACGGAGGTGTCGGCTGCCATCGGCCAAAAGTGCGAAGAGATCCTATTCAAGTACGGAAAGCAGGCATACGAGGCCAACAAGGCGCACGCTGTCACCCCTGCTCTTGAGGCGGTTGTGGAGGCGAACACCCTATTGTCTGGCTTGGGTTTTGAGTCCGGCGGCCTTGCGGCAGCGCACGCTGTAAGTCCAACGGGGCAGAATCCGGTATATCAAGCTGACATATCCTCCCCAGATTCACAACGGTATGACAGCAATCGAAGAGTTGCACTCGCTCTTGCACGGCGAGAAAGGTGAGACAGATTACCACGTTAGCTACCGACCATGCTGATCTTTTTCCAGTGGCTTTCGGGACAATCTGCCAGCTAGTATTGGATGGCGTCCCGACTTCCGAGCTTGACCGCTACATCGACTTCATGCTTTCAGTCGACCTCCCAGTCAACTTCGAACAACTAGGCATTCCCAAGGTGAAGGACGAAGAGTTGCGTCGTGTCGCGGAACTTGCATGCGCAGAAGGCGAAACAATCTGGAACCTCGACCGCGTGATTAACGTGGACCTCGTCTTTGGAGCAATTAAGGCCGCAGACGCGGCAGGTAGCGACTACATCAGGAGATCAGGTTGGAAGCGTACTTGACGGGGGCCCGGGGTACTTCAAGTTGGGGTCGCGGGAAAGTCGTACTATGTCACTGTAACATTAGAACACACAAGCGGACTATTTGACCTCTGGGCTAAGGGAAACGCCCTTGTTATAGTTGCAAGCGTACTTTTGCTCCGTTGTCGAGCTCTGAACAACTGCTGTACTCAGTGCCTATGCAATGCTCATGCTGCGGTCTTCAGATGAGCAAGGGCTGGCTGCAAAGCAGTCAGTGAGCGCCTAGATGAATTGAAGTAGGCTACTGTGTCTATTGTGTACGATAAGCGCCTTCACACCTTTTCCTTCCTCCACCAGCTGAGGCTGCACCTCTCTGTCCGGCCAACGCGATCATGGGGCGCAGTGCAAAGTTTCACAAAAGACAGGTACGATAATCACGATGTAGAGGACAAATAAGGATATCTCACCCTACGCTTGCATGTCAATAGAAGAAGGTTACCAGTAGTGCTGGATCGACGGCCGTCTCGCAGCCCCCTCCAAAGCCCAAGGCCGCAGCGTCCGCACCAACACCCAAGGAGCAAAAGAAGCATGCTGGCCTGAAGGCGAAGGCGAGCAAGCATAAGCGCGAAGGCGACGGGCCTGTGCTTGGGGGCGCCGACTACGTCGAGCTTATGTTCGGCAGCAGGCGGAGGGCGAAGGAGGAGGCGGCCAAGCTCCCCAAAGATCCCGAGTCATGACGACATCTTGGAGGGATCATTGTTCCAGCGGATTGGCTATGTTGGAAGTATCACTGTCAGCGCTGCCGTTGTTACTTTGGATCAACTTCCCGGTAAGTATCATCGCCGACTCACACATTCTGCGACATTAAATGAAACTGATCACGCATCTGCGCCATTGATGTACTGTTCCTTTTCATGATACAGTGGCCTTTGATACGCATTGAGACCCAACATCCGAGTGGTCACCGCCATCTGACGATCACTCTCATGATCCCGCTAGATATCCAGCGCCTCCGACTCACTCCCAGCGGTGCTCAGGAAGACAGCTCACGCCGTGTCAAACAACGCAAGACGGCTATCACAGCCATGCGGGCCGTTTGTTGGATAGATGATGGGGTGTGGTCCCACCAGGACGCCGTAATCCTACATTATGCACTACAACTAAGGATACAATAGGATCACTTCGTTCGGAGCAGCAAGCTATGTATGTAACGCGAAGCAAGCCAAGCGATCCAACCGGCAAGACGTAAAGGTAGCCAAACGCTAGCGTATAGCACAGCGGAGGATGCAATCGTCCGCGAACGAGCGAGCGAAACGCGCCTGGCGCGCGATGCAAGTGATTCGAACAACGCAATATGAACAGCGAATAATCAAGGCGAAGATCAAACAGACGACACTCCTCGCTTCACCCGCGAGAGCATCACAACCGGAGCAAACGTGAGAGGGGGGAGCTACTGCTATCGACGTTGAAACGTAGCGGAACGAAACGGACATCACGAACTAGAAGCCACAACTTGCACAGTCTCTTCCATGTCTATCGCTGCGCGGCTCGCGAGGGGGGTTGAAGCATCGCGAAGCCTTCCAGGTCATTTCCATCGTCGCTGTATACTGACGCTCGCGTTGTGGACGAGATACTCCGGTTCAGATTTGACTGAGCGGGAGCGGGCACCAGAAGACCTCCGGGGGCCGAATCTCGGACGGGGACGCCGTCCACATCGAAGCTCGGTCGCACATTGGGGGAGGGCAGCGGTGACGAGGGCAGCGGTGCGAGGGGAGGTTCACGGAAGCGGTTGAGTCGGAGCGTGGATTGACTGGTGCTGTGGCTCAGGATATGACTGTCGTTACGAGCGAGACCAGGGGAGAATGCCCTGGTAGGCGTCCCACCAGGGCTGTGACGCGGGCTGAGGATGCCAGAATTGCGCCGCGACTCCCGACCGGCCATGTACGCACTCGAACGCAGCGTCGCAGGCGCAGTGACCACGGGTTGTGGAAGCTCGGGAATCTCCTGGCCGCCGTAGATAGTTCGCCATCTCGAGGATATGGTCGATCTCCTGGGAAGATACCGACCCCGCTGTCTGCGTGCTTGCTGGACGCCGCAGCAAAGAATCTGGATTACTCGCCAGAGAGTTGTCCGGGGTAACGGCGAGGCGGCCAAAGTAGGGCGACGTGCCCGGCATCTGTTCCGTTGAGGGGTCAAACGCGGACGAGCGGAGAGTGGGAGTGTTGCGAGCAGTCGGCGTCGCGCGTCCAGAGCCGTTGTTACCAAGCGCAGTCGCGCCAAGTGCGTTCCTCGCAGTCATGCTCTCGCGCGCCGAGAGCGACCCGAGAAGGGAGCCTGCGGTCTGCTCGCCGAATGGATCTCTGGGATCAGGCGATGTCGGCGTAACGAGCGCACTTCCCATTGTCGCGTACGCCGGGTTGCGGAGGTAGTTTGCGAGCCCGTCGTATCTGGAGTTCACGGGAGAGATGGGACTCGTGGTGACGGAAGTGATGATGCGAGGAGGGGGTGAGGCGCGGTACGAGCCTTGCTTCTCAGGGTCGCCAGAGGGTTTCGACTCGTCGAGCTTCCTGAATTTCTCCTCGCGCACCTTGCGACGGTGGATGACGTACCACGTCACCATGGCCATTGCGACAATTGCCACCACGCCGCCGCACACTGCGATCACTATGACTGCGATTCTATTGGAACGAATTTGTTAGAGGGACAATGGCCGACCACGGAAATTGAGCTGGATGACATACTTGGGCGTTATATGCTCTGTGGAAGAGGTAGAGTCCAACGAGGCAGCGGTGACTAGTGGGTTCATAGGAATGCATGAAGTGCTGCTCTCGACGTCGCCGAAGACAGGGAGCAAAGTGGACGTCTCTCTGTAACCAGTGCTGTCGGAGAACAGGAAGAGAACCTGAGAATCCCGCTTGGTGTCCATGATGTATGTTGCCGATCCGGACGTGTTGCTAGCAGCATCACTTTGGTTGACCATAAATGACGCGCCTTGGGGTGTCAAGCCACGCACTGTAGGTGCGGAGAGGCCCTGGGTCGGATCGAAGGCGACATTGAATGACTCACATTGCCGGAGAGGACCGTCCACCGCGAACCTCGGTACGAAGGGCGTAGTATCAGTGGGCAGGCAGGAGGTGTCGTTGCTGTCTGAAGGGTCGACGACGAGAACGTCGGAAACAAGAGCGGTACCCTGCCCATTCGCGTCGTCGAGAGAGGCGATGAACTGGGTGCCAGCAGTAAGAGGAAGAAAAGTAATGGCCGCGCCCGTCTCCGCCGTCGAGTTCCACGCGTCATCCGGGAGGGGTATGAAGACTGGGGTGCCATTGATAGGCAGGATGCTGAGCGTGAGAGGGAGTGCGGCGGGGGCCTTGCCGCCAGCGAAGTAGACAGAGAAGTTGCCGCACTGCTTGACCTCGGAGAAGGTGATGGAAGCAAAGCGAGCCGCGACGGGGAGAGGGGTCGAGGACGGCGAGAAGGAAAGAGTAGAAGCCAAAGCCGACCAGGGCGGCAAGAGGGGAAGAGTACATCGGGAGCCTGCTCAATGTCGTCGGGCGACGGGGGCCTGGAAGGAGACTTGAAGCGGCAGCCGCGGAAAGGAGCGGACGCGGTCCAGCTGGTCCTGCTTAGGTGCACAGCGAGCGAGCCTACTGGGACATCCAGTCGCAGCGGCGGCGAGAGGCTGTGACTGACGGTGGAGTGAACGAAACGAGAAGGGGAAAGGGGAGGAGGAAGAGAGTGAGAGAGAGCGCACGCGAAGCGCGGGAGGAAGATGATAGAGGCAGATGCTGCCGGCGGTCGCTGCGGCCTTGGCTGGACTGGTCACTGATATGATACGCGGCGAAACATCTAAGCGATGGAAGAAGGTGATTACTTAGCCTCCGTTCCTGGTGATCTGGACAATCCTGAGAGGTCCGTTGCAGCGAAAGCTCGACGACGGTGCGCTAGCATCGGTCGCTGTGGCTGGCGGGGGCATGACAATCGCGTTCCATAGTGCTTTCAGAATATACGACGACCAACGGGTGCCTGTTCGTAGCAGCCCTCAGGTGGGCGACAGCAATGGGTCGCCGGCGGATGCATCCGATGGAGGCGCTGCTGAATGTTCCTTGCACCGTCTCTATGGAGATTCGGAGGAGGGTGTTGATGAGTTAATTATGAACCTTGGTTTGTACCCCTCTTGCCTTGTATTCAGTTCCCCGCGACGTGAGAACACAGTCGTCATCCCGGAGAGACGGCGTCATCAGGGTGATTGCAAGCAATTGTCGTGCCACTCGACAGAGCCGGCGTTGAGTAGACTCGTTCTCAGACGGTGGCCACAATCGAAGCAACGAAAGTCGGTGCAACCAACAACAGCGACTCGTTCAGATGCGGAGAAAGCTGTCACATGACCGTGTAAACAAGCGCGCCGCGACGTGTCGCAAAATTCTAGTCCATAGTCAGGCCCTGCAATGGTGGACTATAGCGGACACACTTCAGCTCGAGCCTGAACATTTGAACCATAGGAGCCAAGATCATGGACAACAATGAGCCGCCTCGACTTGCCGACATCAAATGTCGGTAGAAAAGCATAAAGTACATCTCGCGAGCATCAGGCTGCGAGGCCCTTCGGCTACGTCGGTCTGCTTCACTGGAGCAAGTCCTTGCCCTCTCCCTTGTGCTTCTTCAATTCGTTCCTCCATGGCTCCCACGAATCACCGTACTTCTTCACCAGCTTTTTGAGCTCCTCCCGCTGCTCCTTCTGTGGATACGAAGCTTTGTCAGTTATGATCCCGCTGAACTGTGAGTTGTCGGGCTTACGAGGTTCCAAGGAAGTTCACCGCCGTACACTTCCGTGAACATCTCCTTCAGCTCTGGCTTGGGTAGCGACTCCGCCTTCTTATAAGCTGTCATGACATCTTGCTTGATCCTCTTCGTCAACGCGGCCTCCTCGTCCTTTGACCACCACCCGCGGGACTCCATGAACAGTCTGAAGCGCACGATGGGATTATCGAGTCGCTTCCTGTCCTCGACCTCCTTGCGAGGACGGTAGGCGAACGAGTCGTCCGAAGTGGAATGATGTCCGACACTGAGAGTGCAGCGTGAGCGAAGCGTCGGCAATGTCGGGCGAGAGTTACGGACCGATATGTCATAGTTTCCACAAGAACCGCGCGGCCCTCCTCAATGCAGAGCCGCCGGGCTTCCTTCGTGGCAGAGTAAACTGCCAGGACGTCGTTTCCGTCGACTCGGATCGTATGGACGCCATACCCAGGGCCACGCGCAGCGATGCCGTCGCCGTAATACTGCTCCGACGAAGGGGTTGAGATCGCGAATCCGTTGTTTCGGGCGATGAACAGCGTTGGAGAGGGAACGGTCGACGCTATCCGAGCAGAACAAGTCAGCTGTAAAGTTCGCTGTTGGTCATCTCGCAACCGCGACATACCGAGAAGCATGCCGGCGTGGAAGTCGCCTTCAGAGGCGGCACCTTCGCCGAAGTAGACAACCGCGCAGTTTTTCCCGCGCCGTGCGGGATCCCGCTTCAGCGCGTACCCCACGCCAGCTGCCTGCGGAATCTGCGTTGCCAGCGGCGAAGAGATGGTGTGATAGTGCAGTTCCTTCGAGCCGTAATGCTGCGAATCGGACCGACGGTGTGTGTCAGAGCGCGGGTACGTCGGGGAGGACGCTGATACTTACGACGGGCATCTGCTTCCCCATACCGCAGGAGTCGAGGTAGGTACCAAAACATTGGTTCATGATGTTGTCGTAGCCGAAGCCCCGCCAAAGCAATACGCCGGACTCACGGTATTGCGCTGCAGTACGCCGTCAGGGTGCCGCGTTCACATATGTGAAGATTGGGCTTACCCAGAACCCTGCGCTCTGCGTAAGTGTCATGCCAGGGCAGGAGTGACAGCAAGTACTCACTCATCGTCAGGAGCTAAGGCAGCAGCGGAGCCTATGATGGCGGCTTCTTCGCCGTACTGCGACCAGGATCAGGTCATGGAGCGATCGCCGACGTGCGGACACTTACGGCAGTCATCTGTGCTAGTGTGAGCGGACATTCGATGGAAGAATGCGAGACTTACATAGAAGACTATGCGTCCCTGTCGCTGGAGGTTGTACAGGATATCATCAAGGATGGGGAGCTGGACCATGTTTTCGTATCTAGGGCCTCATTTAGTGCTTCTCACGGGGGCGTACTCGGATATAATACTGACATCCTCCGAGCGAGGGCTTCGTCGATCTAGACGATGCTTAACATCGCGTGATTTTGTTCATATAATAATTCGGGCGGACTCACCTCGGGCACTACTGCGCCTTCGAGCGGCTGGCCCGCACCATCGATGACACGGTAAGTTGGGATCTGCTTCCCGCCATCTGTGACAGAGTTGAAGAAGTGCAACTGGGAGGTAACGGGCGATGTGGAGGACGGCAAGTGGCCATGGGCATGTCCCGGACCCGGCATTTGGGGAGTCGCGCCCGCCATCCCTCTACAACCACGGAGAGTCCTGGGCAAGGCTGCGCGAAGGCGTAGAGTGCGGAGCATCATGGTCGTGGTTGGTGTAGAGAAAGAGGACGGAGGTGGGTGCGCATGAGCGACGGGTGGGCTGAAGTCTACTAAGAGTTCGGGACAAGCAGCAAGTTCCGGGCTCGCGGTGCGGGGAAAGAGGTGCTTTGAGCGGCACGTGAACAGGATGAGGGTGTCCGGAGTCTCGTACGCGCGTCTGGTGCGCTGTATTTACTGAAATGGCAAGCGCTACGTACTTAGGTATCGTGCACGTATCCGAGTCGTGTATCGTGACCTGCCGCTCGCTTGAGCTTAAGCTGGAGCCTGCGGCTCGTCCATCGACGGCCTTCATCGATGGACTACGCACTTCTCTGTTTCCCATCCGTCATTCATCTGCTCTGAACAAGACAGATTATACCAACCTATCACGATGTATGACCCCCATCTGGCGCGCTTCGTCAACGGCGAGCGTCCCCAGCTTCACCATCTATCTGTCACGGTGCGCTATCTGGACGCGCGAGCATGCTAACCGCGACTGCCGCTCAACAACCCCCTTCTCCTGGCAGAGTGTTCCCATGGAGTTGAGTCAAGACGATGCGAAAGAGTTCTTGGCCTCCTTCGAAGTCGATCCCTCAGACGACATCAAGTGCGCCGCCGTCGGACGCCTCTGGGAATCCCTTCTCGAGAAGTACCCCGGCGTCCCGTTTTTGATGCTCCGTGTCGCGGACATGCGCTGGTCCCTCAATAGCAGAGTAACCGCCTATGCGATGTACCTGGATGTGCGTAGACGTCCGCTCAGCAATCATGCTGAACCCGACCTCATCGGTCAATTGTGATGCAGCTTCAGCGTGTCCTGAAGGACACTGCTTTCTCGGCCTGGCTGCAGAAAGCGCGGATCAAAGTGTTGACGGAGGCGGTTAACACCCGTGGGTGCTATACCTTGTTGGTGTGTTACATCATGCTCAGAATCGGCCTACGGCCATTCCGCAGTCCGCACATACAAGACGAACACGAGCATCTATACCCCTTCACAGCGCTGGCGGCCGAATGTCGCTCAGGACCGGCTGCCTGCGAGCTCATGCAAGCTCCAGCATGCAGAATACGTTGTCTTCGAAGAGTCGTGGAACCGTCTTATGTCCTCCGGTATCACTCTGCAGACATACCTCAACTACCATTGCCTGGAGACGAACGCTATTGAAAGCGTCCTGCAGTTCAATGCACCGGTTGGGCAGTTCAATCCATATCTCCTCCACGTGACGTTGACACAGTACACAGGCAACGGCGAAGCTCTCACTCGAAGGCTTTTCCAACCAACTTGGCATACCCGACCTTAGTTTGTCCTCTGGGGGAATCGTACGCGATCACGGTCAAGCCCTCTCCATACTCCAAGATACTCGGAAGGTATACAAGGGAACGGTTGAAAGAGCGCAACGGACACTCACACAGAACCACAGGCTATGGACGAAATCTACAAGCTGCTTGAAGACCCGGCGTTCGAGCTGACAATCGAGACCGTTTGTCGTCTCCACAAGATTCTCATGCGCACGAATCACATTTTGGCTGTCCGGATACGGGCCAATTCCATGCTCGCTCTCACTCATGTTGGCGTCACAAGGCAACATTGTGCTATCAACGTCAGTGTCGCTGCCAAGGACGTCAAGGTCCAATTTTGCCCGTTCGACTCGGTGGACGCCGAGCTCACGCTCTTCTGCTCACGGTTCAATGTGGGTCATCCTGTGTCTGCACCTCACTATTGCTGATGAGAGCCTGTTCCAGGAGCTGATGAGGCAAGATGTCGACCCGTTCGCTGCGGCGGCGTGGATCAGCCACGTCTTCGTTACCATTCACCCATTCGAGGTGCCATTTCCGACATCTGGCGCGCAAAGATCTCACTAAGACAAGCGAATGTAGGACGGAAACGGAAGGTTATCAAGATTGCTCGCATCCATACCCTTGCTACGCAAGCGATTACCTCCTTTGACGGTCTCCGTTCCATGGCAGAACAAGTATTATCACGCGCTCAACTGGGTAACGTGTCCGTTGGATGCTCTCGACCGTTGACTGACCCTCTTGTACAGACTCGAGCCAACGGGGACGGCGACTACGGCATGCTGATGAAGATGCTATTCGAAGCGACGTATTCTGCAATGGATGATCTGCACACGCTCTTGACGAAGAATGCGCAAGCGCAACAAACTGCGATTGAGGTCTCGCGCGACGACCCCGACTCGGAGGTAGCGATGGATATCTAGTGTAGCCTGTACTCTCGACGGCCGCGATCTACTACCATGCTGTATTTATACCTGTACAGAACTCGGACTGTTCTCGCGTATTCAACACAACACTCCAGTCTCCGAGCGAACTTTGCTACTTATCTGTGTCCGGTCGTGTCGTGAGTAGCGGATGGTCGGACCGGCTAGGACACGTGACGATTTGGACGTGCGTCTCCGATTTGGGCAGCTGCAGTCCGCATCCACCTGGTCCTCTCCTCCTAGCCTCTTCCTCCTTCTCCCACACCCTTCGTGCTTGCTTCGTGCAACTGTGCCCTTCTGCTGCGAACTACCGTAATCTGTTTACCAGCGAATCTTTATACATAACCTCTGAATGGACAGCCGCGAACCGCCTTCGCCTGACTGTGACCGCGACACCGAACGTCCCTCCAAGCGCCCCCGCCATTCCGACTCCGTCTCTTCCTCGTCTACACCCGCGCGCCCACAAAACATGCACTCCTCGGCCGTCTCAAACGGCAACGGGCATGCATACGAGTCTGCACAGGACTTGAGCGCGCTTCCACCGCTGTCGCTGTCTATCCTTGGCGTCGAGCCGATAGACGAATTCATTCGCGAGGTCGCGGACTTCATCCACTTCCAAATCTGCAATCGTCCGCTGGAGCTCGGAGGGCTTGTTGAGGTGGAAGCAAAGATTGGGCTGCTGCGCGAACGAGAAACCGGACAGCGCTTGCAACTGCCTGTACTTGTTGAGACCAGTGCGTGTTCCTGCTCACCCGCTCTGTGCCATTTCATAGAACTTTCACGCGCACCACCCTACTCGCGTATGCGTGTGCTGTGACATATGTAGTCCTCGCACCCAACGCGATTGATCTCCGGTTCGAGTCGAACATGCTAGCCGTACGTCCGCTCACTCCTCTGCGCCACCGCCCGCTCAGTCTCACACGAGCGACGAACTTATTCTTCGCTTTCGTCCACAGAAACAGCATCGACATTTCAATACGTTGCTGAACAACTTGAGGACAACACCCTCCCCCGCGCATCCCTCCTCCACACTAAAATACCAGCATTTGCACCTCATCGACAACTTCTACTCAGTGGAGGGCGGCGGCGGGCGCGGGGAGAAGGTCCGCGTGACGCGCGACGAGAAGACGGGCGAGGTCCGCGAATGCGTGCGCAAGATCCGTCTTGCCGACCTCAACATCTTCTGTCCGAAGCGTCATGCGGATTGGCGCATCAGCGTTAACCTTGAAATCCCGGGTACGTATATTGCAGTGTTGGCGCGCATGGCGTTCCTGCAGATGTGCGGTGTGGAGGATTTTGACTGATTGTGGTGGTTGACGCACTAGTGCCCCCGCCATTAGGCTCACCAACGCACACGCGGAAGAAGGACCGGATGAGTTATTCTCATGAAGAGTTCGTTATCGACTTGACACAGGTCACTTCCACCGCAGGACCCGGTTCGAAGGTATCTATCGCTCGCACTACCATCTCAATAACAGCCATGATAACTGATGTGCGCATGCAAATTCAGCCGGAGATTCCTACACGAACTTGAACTGGAACTCGCACGACCAGAGTATCTCCTCACGACAGCAGCAAAACGGGGCGACCCGAACGTCTCGGAGATGGAACGGGGCGCTTTCGATGAACTCATACGCGCCTTCGTGAACAACGCGCGCATATTGGTGCGCAACGCCGATGGCGAGTGGCATTAGCCACGTCTTCTCCCGGCGAAACGCCCCACTGCCATGGGCAGCAGATAGCAGCGTGGACGATGTGGCCCTGACGTAGGTCGGGCCGTGGTGGATAAGCGGCGCATCCGGTGTAACATTACGTGTAGATCCTAATCCAACTAATTGGCTTTACAGCACAATGCGGCTTCCTCGTCGTATTGATTGCAGAAATAGCGGTAGTGGGTCTGGTGACCATAGCACTTTGCCTTGTCGACCATGTTCTCTCAGGAATTCGGTGGAAGGCAAGGAGTTGTCGTAACGCGATGGCATCTCATAGTTAGTACAAGCTAGTGATACAAGGCCAGGCCATCATTTACTTCATATCCCAAAGACGAGCCGGAACATGCGAGCAGATCCTCCGGGTTGACGGCGCTCGTATCCCTCAGCCCTATCAACTTTCCCGTCTATACCCATGGCAGCAGCTTAGGCCCCTAGCCCCGTGACGAGAGCCAGCAGCTTCTCGTAGTCGGGCGTCCCGAGACCAGTCACCTACGAAGGACTTTGATCAGCTTGACCAGCCTTGCATACGTGAACATAGGACACATACCGGGTCCCAACCTTCCATCGTCGGGAAGCCCTGCGCACCACAGCCCGGGTTGCTTCCGCTCGTGATGTCGTTCAGCGCGGAAGAGCCCTCAGAGTACAGCAGCGGGTTGACGAAGCCCAGCGTGGGCTTCCCAGCAGTGAGCAGCGCGTCATTGAGCAGCGCGACGACGCTCGCGAAGAGCGGGGTCGACGCGCTCGTGCCCTCCACGAGCTCGAACACGCCGCTGATGCGGGTGATGAAGTCGACGGATTGCGCGGAGACGTCGGGGAACGCGCGGCCGCTCTGGTTGAACAGACCGGAGAACTGGCCGCCGAGGCGGGTGAGGTAGCTCTCCACTGCGCTGTCTTGGTAGTCGGGCCGGGCGAACATGTTGGAGAAGCCACCGCCTGAGAAGGGCGCTGCGACTTCGGGACTGAAGCCCTGGGTTCCGCCTACAGACGTCAAGCTTGGAGAGATGTCGTTAGGTATGAGTGAGGATAGGACGAGCGGGGAATCGAGACGTACAATGGACAGGTGCTTGGGAAGGTCGGCCCAAACTCCGTGGCGTCGCAGAGGCTGTTGAAGGAGAAGCTGTACACGCCATTGTCCCCCGAACAGAAGAAAACACTGGTGCCGCGCGCACCCAACTGCGCATAAACGTTGCAGAAAGACCTGAGAGGATGCGCTGTTCAGCCCTGCGAACAATGGGGCAGTCTATGGATTTTCTTACTCAGCCAAGGCTTCCGAGCCTATGAAGTCGTTCTCATTGAAGCCGTAGCTAGTGGTGAGCACCAGCGGGAGCTCGTCCAGGCCAAGCAAGAAGTTGGCGAGATCGATGAAACCTTCCGCGAAGGGGTTCCCGACGGAATAAAAGGTTGTCGGGACACCAGTTGCGATGCCGACAGTGTATTGAATGTCGAGACTCTGTAGATCATGCGTCAGTATAAGCACACGTTCATAAAGGAGTATGTTAGCGCTAACAGCTTCGAGAGTACCATTCCCAGTCGTCACGCCACTATCTACAGATACGACGCTGAATTCCGGAGTTGTCGTAACATCCGGCCTGAAGGCCAGGAAGAAGGTCTGATGAGCGCGTTAACATCAGCCACGCGTGTATACGGATGGCATGGGCGACGACCTACTTCAAGGTCGTCTTCACTGGCAAACTCGCCTAAGTAGCCGCTCACAGCTAGACTGTTGCTTGATGCATTGGCCGCCGCAGTAGGAATGTGATAGAAATCCTCCAGACATTCGGGGTCGACGTCCACGGAGCATATGGATGGCAGGCCCTGGCGCTTAGCGGAGGTCTTTCGGAGGGGAGACCACCTGGAACCTCGGGTTCTGAGTGACCGGTAAGATGAATCTAGCGTCTCCTGCTTCAGCCAGCTTATATCAGGCGCCGACGGCGATCAGCAATACGTACTGCGTGGTAGGGTAGAGGAATTGGATGTGGGAGTCCACATCATCAGGGATCGTCACTGAGAGTGTCCGAACCAGGGTAGTGCCGCTCTGCTGATCCTTGAACTCAGGTGAAGTTGGCTCCGAGTAGACTGTTAGCCTTCGAGACGGGAACGTCGATGCGCAACATGTCCCCGGACGGCGAGATGACCTCCGGGTGAATGCCGTGCTGGGAGAGCCAGTCGTTGACGGCTTTCACGCTGTCTGCCTTGGGCGCGACAAACGCCTCGACCTGTGAGATAGAGATGAGCAAGGCCCCGGACGAGGTGATGGTAACGTACTTCAGCCTTGGAAAGGTGCTTTCCGTAGTTGGCGCTCTTGGGGTCGCTGACATCGTACAGCGCGGCATGAAGCCCTTCCATGTTCGTCGCCGGCAAGCCAAACGTCAGCTGCACGGACGACGTTGCCGACGCGGGACGTAGAGGAACAAAGTGTGGCTTGGGGGTAACTAGTCGTCTGACGAGCATGCGCTCCCAGCGATATGGCGACCGCACAAAATGCAGCGAGAAGAGACATGGCTATAGTGCAGTCTGCTGGGAAGGCGTTGCGAAGTTGCTCGGGATATGAGGACCCTTGCCAAGAAGGACGTGCACGACACCCTCTTATACGTGTGCAGGCGCTGCGCGAGGGGAGAATCTGGCCGTCTGGCCGAGAAACACCGGAGAACAACGTCAGCCTCAGTCACTATTACAAGGGACTGACTATATATTTCCGAGCACATGAGCACGGTCTCTGCAGCCGTGCATAGCAGAGATGATGATGCCGACAATGCGTTCGTGCGGGATGTGAGATTGTTTTACGACATCTCGTCCATAGAATCGCCGAGTTCTCTGATAGGCCTTCAGACAGAACCATAGAGGCGCACGTTGATGGCCTAGACGAGCGCGTGAAGCACGAAAGAGAGAGCGTCGGCGCTGGTCAGAGGCGGACTTAAGGTCGCAGCAAGGAAGATCATTGACTATGCCGAGAGGTTCGTCGTCCGAGGGCCTGGCTCAGGTACAGCGCATGGATTACACTGACAAAGATCAAGAATAGGCGAGCAGAAGAAGCTTATTGCATGTGGGTGCCGACGGAGAGATGCCCCGGAAAGGCTGGTCTTGAGAGCCATCCTGGAGGAGCCAGACGGCTTCAGTGGGTCTCCGCGCTCAATCATGGACTATCCCCAAGGGGTCAACGTAGCATCAAATGCCGGTCGAAGCTGGCCGTACTGAGGAAGCTGCAGTGTGGCTAGGCTGCGCAGGTCTCAGCCGCAGGAGACGCGGGTCCGTCTGTATGACTCGGAGTCGGGCTTGAGTCAGATGCTTTCTACATGCGAAACGAACCATTTTGCGTCGTACCTGTTCATATGGGCGTTGATTCTTGAGGCTGCTTATCTCGTAAGGGAGGTGCACCGCCTGGGCTCTAGATAGTCTGATAATGTCGCAGAGCCATCATTCTTGCTACTCAGGTCACAAATTCTCTCACCGACCTGCCATATAAGTGTTCAAACGCCACAATGCTCAGCTGCTGAGTAGGTGCGGCTGCCACGCGATACCTAGCAGACCCGGCTCGAATGATGAAGGGCAAGGTTGTGAGAGGTATTCGAAGGGCCCAAGCAAGGATCCATGAGGTGCATAAGTTCTGAGTATATACTTACTGAGGGAACGGCGGGAACGCCACCAAGCTGTTCTCTATCAAGCGGCATATGCCGTGGAAAATCCCGGACGATCACACGGCGTCTACTTACAGTAAGCACATTCATCACCTATTTTGCTACTCGAGGACGAGTCCATGATCATTGCGACTGCTCTGTACGCACACCCTCCATCGTAGCGTAGATGGTGCACAAGTCTCATAACACGTTGATGGCGGCGGCTCCACTGTATTTTCCAGCCTCATCTGATTGTTTTTAGGGAGACGGCGTTGTCGTGCGACATGAAGATTCTGAGCCTCCACTTGTGTTCAAAACCGCACAATGTCTTACCAACCCAGAACGGGCAACTGTTCCAGCCAGTTCAATGGCTATGGCAAGGCATCGCATGCTATAACTACGTAGACCTCGAGGCTACCTCTATGGACGCATGGGAGAGCCAGTTGTCTACCGTCACTTAATGCAAAGCATGGAGTCCCTGCGTCATGCGCCATATCATCTCCACCTACCATTAAGATGAGTTCTTACCTGTCCCCAAATGGCGAGAATTGACGCACTGGGTAGCGCATATATCATGCAGACTGCAGCGCTTCCGACATGATCGTATTGGTTAGTCTATGGACGCATGGGAGAGCCAGTTGTCTACCGTCACTTAATGCAAAGCATGGAGTCCCTGCGTCATGCGCCATATCATCTCCACCTACCATTAAGATGAGTTCTTACCTGTCCCCAAATGGCGAGAATTGACGCACTGGGTAGCGCATATATCATGCAGACTGCAGCGCTTCCGACATGATCGTATTGGTTAGTCAGGCCAACTACTGTGACAGCGCGAAAGCCACTGGCATGCGACTCGGTCTCACCGTTTGAAGTCGAATGCTCTAGTAAATAATATCGCTGTGAAGACACAGGCACGGATGACGTGCCAGTGGGTACCCTCGTGAGGTTTTAACTACTGATAGCGTTGCGCGACATTCGCATCATCACAGCTCTGTCGCCAGGGGCGCCGACAAGCGTGCAAGTTCAAGCTTAAGTACTTGTGCTCTCACGAGATATCCTCGCTGACGCTCATGCATGCTCGGGGGTTGCAGGCCGGATACGAAAACGTAAGTTCACACTTTCCCTCGTAGCAGATCACCGCCGTTTTCTACGGCAGAGCTTTCGAGGGTCATAACTCAAACTCACACAAGATGCAGCTCTCGGAGTACCAACCTACCCCGATACGCCCGGTCAAAGATTCAATGGCGCTACCACACCTGCGCATCCAATCGCTGTCTGGACTACCTGGTCATGGTACTATCTCTCTCAGGTCCGATTGGATGACGTTGGCCATCGTGCTGACAAGTCGCTAAGTTAGGGTTCAGAGTGCTGCACAGCGCATCGTGTGCGGACTCACATATTGACCCGGTTTGTAGCATTCCGACTTCCGGATCGCGGTGCTGTCAGCTGCGAGCCTTGGTGGCCATGGCATCCCCATGCGCCTCGTCCTGTCAAGCCATGTCTTCGGGGCGCTCATACAAGCGCACTTCGTGCGTTCGTGGCCCTGCTGGTAACGTAAGTACGTACGACCACGATGGGGAGCTGCAGTCTCAAGCAGACGTGTCACGCCACTGCAGCAAGCTAGCAGGTCGCGTCGTGAAGATGAGCCCGATTGGTCGCCCGAATTCCTTGGGACGGTGGCGTAAGTACTTCTGAACCAAGCCACCCAAAGATATCTGTCGAACCAGCTCAAGCGCACCGGAGGCGGCCGACGCACAGCACGGCATGAACTACCAGTGAAGTGCGCGGCCATGCCGTGCACCGAGTTCCCGAGTCCTAGCTCGGACTGTCATCGCGAGCGACACATCACCCTTCCCCCGCGCGGGAAGGCGGCAGGAGGGGAGGGAGCCCCCCACAGCAGTCCCTGCCTGCGGCGCCGGGATCACCGTTTTGCCTGCGCTCGCGGCGGTCCCGCGAGGACGCTTCAGGTCCAGCGAGCGCGGCAGTGCCTGACGATCGTCTGCCTGAAGCATCGCTGGTGCTTCGCGGGGGCGGGGGTAGGGACGTATCGAGCGGTGGCGAGGGCGATAAGCGTATTGTACACACATACGTCTGTGCGCCGCCGCCGGGGGGACTCCGAGAAGACAGCGCCGCCCCCGAGGGAGGGAAGGGCATGGATCCACGCCTCGCCACTGCTCGAACGCACGCTCCCGCGAAGAGAGCTCATGGCCTCGCTGGTGCGCACGTCACGGTCCGCAGTTCGGGACGGCGGCGTCCGAGTCGTGCGCGCGTTGCAGGCGGCCTCGTACGAGTACTATCGGACGTGCGCCGCTGGAGAACGCCTGGTGGTGCCGTCGTTCGGACGGCGCGAGGACCGCCTGGTACTACGTAGCTTCACCGTCGATGTGCGCCTACAGGAGGTGGTCTTCTGGGTCGGCGTTGGCCGGCCTTCTGGGCGTGGCGTCGACGCTGAGGCCATCGACGCGCATCATGATCTTGGACGCGAGGCGGGAGGCTGCGAACCGTATCTAGCTCAGGCCTCAGGGCGCGGCGTAGCGGCGAGAACTTGGAAGCAGTGCTGCCGGGGCAGAACCACGGTGCGTCCGCTGCTCTGGCCACGAATCGCCAGCGCTGCACTGTATAGTACGAGCGTGCTGCGAGGCACCGGCTTGACCTTGATACAGTACATATCTGTGAAGACCCTCGTGGGCGTGTGTCCGCGTAGAAGACGACGCCGCCCGGCGTGTGCATACGACTTCTGCAGTGGGGGGCACCGCATCCACCGCCACCGTCTCCTCTCAATCCAATGTCAATGCGATCATCGCTCGTGAACGTTTGAACGCTGGCCGTTTGGCGAGCCACGGTCTTCGGTCGCAAGCGACGATCTCGACCTGCCAGGGCTGTGGATTGTAGCTAGACTGGCACTAGTCCATGCACGGAGGCAGGGCATCGCCCGGGCGCGGGACGTGCGCTCCCGAAGAGACGGTGGGCTGGTTCTGGGGGAAGCCTGCATAGGTAGGCTAGCACGCGATGCGTACGTCTGTCTACTCTTGGCATGCGTCCACATTTGCCTGCCATTATATGGAGGCTAGACGTTTCTTGCTCTCGTGGAGTATCGGTTATATTAGACTAGTACGGTGGATACACGCTGAGCCCCCGATGGATTTGTCACTTCTCGACCACAACCACCTTCGTGAAGCGCATCGGCACTTCTGCACGCGGTCGGAGCCAGACACAAGCCAACATCGAACAGCTAGCGCGGCAGCCAGCCCGAACACCGGCCGCGCTGTATATATCCCGCGAACCATGCCACGAATCCGCAAGGAAGAAGGCGCCCGCCCGCCATCAAAGCACGGCGTGCAATCGCAATGGAACGCAGGCCACGGCCGTCGACGAGCGGTTGCGCACAACATCCAGTCACCCACAGACCGCCTAATCGCCTCCAGAGCGCCATGGTAGCACCCGGGAGAGCCTGGGCCGACGAAGCAAAGCGAAGGAACGAGGAGGTATCGCGGCCGAAGACCCGTGGGCTCGAAGCGAAGCGAGTAGCAGGCTCGGGCGACGAAGGGAGGGCGCTAGAGGGTGTCATTGACGTTGCGAGGAGTACAAGGGACAGATGCTCGGCTCGGCGGAGACAGCGTGTCCGAGGCCGTTCGCCATGGAGCCGTGCAGCTGCCGCGTCTTGCTATTAGCTCGTCTGCCGCGCGTCTGGGCGTCCGGGAATACGGGATCTGTGACATCAGACATCTGTGGTTGGTGAAAATGGATATAATGCGAGTGGACTTTGAATTGCGGGCAGCAGAGGGCGAGCGACCGCCAGGGATCCGAGGAGATGAGTGGGCGCGCATAGCCCACCATTCTGCGCATGCATCCCTCCGGCTGTGTGGTTGAATGGGAAGGCGAAGACGAGAGAGGGCCTCGTTTGATATGATGGGGCCCAACAGAGCACGGCGTCCGTTCACGGGTGCGTAGCAGGCCCGGGAGGAGCTGTCGCCGAACGTGCAGAAGGACATCAAGCTGAGGACTTCGTATCTCACGTCCGGGAGGTGCGCTAGAAGGTCGTCCTTGCGTAGCGCAGAGCGGACCAGTGCAAAGTCTCATGACTTGAGAAGTCAGCACGTGAGGTTTCAAACCATCTGCAAGAGAGTTTAGAAGGCCACCCGACCACCGTGAGCGCTGTGTAGATATCGAACGAAGGCGGATAAGGGCGGGAGATCGAGAGGCAGACCACACGGAGCGTTCCGTCAAGCGCCAGTCGGTCGACATGTGTAGTCACATAGTCAGCGTCTCCAAGGTGTATGTATTCCTGGTACAATTGACGGCTTAGACAGGCCGTCAGACAGCTGCCACGGGTGGTCAGGGTGGTAGAAGGCCTGTCGTACAGCGTTCGAGGATCCAGAGACGATAGGTCGGTGGAAGAGAGTGACATCCAATCCGGGCATGAGGGATGCAATCCCCTTCTCCTGGGGTATGACAGCGTTCAGGAGGATAAGTCGATCCAGTTGATGGCGACGCAGCGGGCGTTGGGGCCAGTGTCGGATGACCAGTTGCGCACGATTCGGCTTCCGGATTGGCCGGTAGGGATAGGCACGAGCAGAGAGCGATGGCGCCGAAGATGTAGCGCAGTTCGCGCAGGATCTGAATCTGCGGACAAGGCGGTGGATCAGAGAGCGGTGACACAAGGTGATGCCCTGATATAGCCGTGGATGAGCAGATATAGGAGGTGAGTGGGAGAAGTTGGGGCGAAGGAAACTCAGCGGCGGCCAGCGGCAGGAGTGTGACATGAGGGATATGACGCGGAGTGCATTGGAGGCACTTGTCAGAAGGGCATGGGCGGAGGTTCACGGAAGTACTTAGGAGGGGACGCTGGGCAGGGGCTAGGTACGAGGATGCACATGAAGCGAGGATGGGTTGAACGCGTCTCGTGGATGAGAGTGAGACGTGTGGGTGTGCGGTTTGGAGGTGGATGCAGAATCGTGATAACCTCGGAAAAAGGCTGAGCCTGTGAGCGAGGTGGGGAGGCTGGCTTGGCGAGAGTGCTGTCAGGACGGCGGGACCGAGAAGAGAGGAGAGGGGAAGAGTTGTGGGAAGGGCCGCCGACGTGGGCATCGGGGCGCGTGGGAGGTGAGTCTGGACTGATGACGAGGGGAAGGACGAATGGGAACGCTAGCGCGGAGGAGGCTAGGGGGAGATATAATGGAATAGCCTGAGCGGGGAAAGCGTGGAGGACGGCACTAGAATTCGAAGGAGGGCGATGGTGGCGCGAATACGTACGAGAGGGACTGGGGGAAATTGGAGGAATAGCGGGTGAAGGAGGAAAATAAGAGGAGTACGTGCAGAAGCGTCAGATAGAGTGAAGATGGGAAGAGGATGGAGGAGGAGGAGGAGGCGAGTCGGACGAGAGGAGAGGAGAAGGGAGAGTGAGTATGAGCCTGATGAGCGCAAGAGTACTGTGGATCTGAGCTCTGCCGAGTTTGGACGAGGAGGTTCGCGGAGGCCGGGCCGTCGCTGGGTGTTGGAAGAGGACCCTTATTGGGGCAAGGTGATCGGATCGGAGATCGGGCGGTGGAAGGGGGATCTCGATTGAATGCGGGGGCATAAATATTCAAGTAATCCCACTACTGTAAGTACTGCTACTACCTATTACTGTCCCCGCGTCCTGCGCTAGCCTCCGCAGGCCTGCGTAAGAGAGCGAACGAGCGAGTGCCCTGTGCCCGACGTCGAAGCGCGGTTGAGGATGGGAGTGTCCGAAGGGTATTCGGGCGAGGGCGAGGGCGAGGGCGAGGGCTCTGAGCTTGGAAGGGGAGGGCGACTGACATTCACGGTGCGCTCGCTGCTGTACATACATACTCGCAGATGTACTGACCGGCCGTTCACAGGAGCATGCTCTCCCTCTAGATCTCCGTGGGAGCCCCAGCCCTCGACCTCCCTCTCCTTCCTGCCACCACTCCTCACAGGTTCGTCCCTTGTCCTCGCCCTCCCTCTCTCGCTCGCTCGCTCGCTTCCATCCGTGCTGATTGCTCTCTCCTCTCCTCGTCGGCACCACTCCCGTCATCCTTCTCCCTGGCACGACCCGTCTTCTCGCTCTCGCTCTTCCTCTTCCTCTTCCTCCGCTTCCGCCTCCGCCTCCGCCTCTCCCTCCCCTCCCTACCTCCAGACCTCTATGCCCGTCCCCCTCCCCTTCCCCTGCATGTCTCCCATCCACTCTCTACCCGTAGAGCTCCTCACCGCCATATTCCAGCTAGGCGTAGACTCAGATCCCATTCCCGACGACCAGATCCGCGGTCAGCCTACCTTTGAGCTCCTCATCTCCCATGTCTGCCGCTACTGGCGCCAGGTCGCCCTCCACACCCCCCACCTCTGGACAACCATCCACTTCCGCACTCGCCCCCACATGGCCCGCGCCGACGCCTACCTCGCTCGCAACGGAAAACTCCCCATCGACATCTACGTCGACACTTGCTCAGAGGACGACTACCAGCTTCGCAAGGACCTCCTCTTCCGCCGCGAATTCCTCCCCGTCTTCGACATCCTCCTCCCCCATATCGACCGCTGGCGCGAGCTTCACCTCATCGTCGCTGACCTCGAGTGCAAGTCTTACGCCCGCAAGGTCCTCTCCACCTGTGGCACCGCACCCGCCCTCACCACTCTCCAATTGTGGCACGTCCAAAACTGGGGCAACTCGGAACGCCTCTACAACCACATAGGCCCTCCCCCCGTCGTCGTCTTCGGCGGCGCTCTCCCTTCCCTCAAGCACATCATCCTCCAGGGCGTCAACCTTCCCTGGTCCCGCTCCCCCTTCCTCCGCAACCTCTCCACGATCGAGTTCGCCCTCCACTCCGACAACGTCCGCATGCCGTTTGAGCTTTGGCGCGACATGCTCAACAACTCCCCCAACCTCCTCCGCCTCTCCCTCCTCTTCGCAGGGCCCCGCGCCGCCCCCTCCGGCACCTCCGCCGTACCGGATGGCATCGAATGGTGGGGCGCCGAGCCCCCTCCGCCCGACGCCGTCCTCGCCCCGGGCACCCGCCTGCCCCCGAGCACAGACCCGGTGCAGCTCCTCCAGCTGCGCGATCTGCTGCTGAACAACCTCGAGTGCGACTACCTCCTCGCGCTCTTCCGCACCCTGCACGCGCCCAACGTGCGCTCCCTCCACCTCGGGCTCGACTTTGAGGATCAGGAGTTCACGCCGTTCATGGCCTACCTCGCCGCCCCTCCGCGGCACCGCGGCGTGAAGCTCTCCCCTCCAGCGTCCCCGCTCGCGAACGGCGGCGCAAGTGCGGGCACCGCGGCGGCGCAGTGATCGGGCGGCGGCGGACCCAGGCGTGCATGACGGCGTGGGGCCGAAGTTGCCGATGCTCGAGCGCTTGTCCGTGTCGGCGCTCAGGTGCAGCGTCGACAGCTGGCGCGCGCTCTTGGCCGCGAGCCGGCGCGTGAAGAGGCTCGAGGTCGACTTTTCGCAGGTCAGCGAGGGCGCGTTCGACGTGTTGCTGGAGTGCATCCCGCGCGCGTCCGCGCATGGACAGTGGCGGCAGGACGGGCGAGACGGCGCGTACGTGAATGACGAGAATGGGCTGGACAAGGGAAAAGGCAAGGCGCGCGCGACGGACGCGGATTCGGACACGAGCGACGCGGACGCGGAGAGCATGGCCAGCGGCGCGAGCATGGTGCCCATCCTCCCGGCCCTCGAGAGCGTGCGCTTCTCCGGCGTCACAGGCAGGCAGCTCCTCCAGCTCGCCGCGTTCCGGCGCGCGCACGGGTGCCCGGTGCGGAGGTGGGAGGTGGAAGAGGGCGCGCGGGACGTGGACGCGGAGGCGCTCGCGAAGGAGGCGGAGGATGTGAGCAAGCGCTGGAGAAAAGAGGTCGAGGCGCGCGAGGGCGGAAGGCAGCCGTGGCGCTGGGACGAGCCGCTCGAGAGCGTGGTGTGGTTCAGGGAGGAGGAGGAGGCGGAGAGCGAGTTCGTGGGCGAGGAGGGCGAGGAGGATGAGGGTGAGGAGTACGCGTACGAGGATGGAGAGGGCGAGGAGGGCGGGGAGGGTTGAGCCCCGCCGTTGTGCACGGGCGTGGTTGTACTCAGCTGGGCAGCCTGGATGCGCAAAGCCTCCCCCCTGCGTTGAGTCGTTCGTGCGCCGCGGACTGGGTATAGCACGCGGCTGAGGTTCCTCGGGATTCGGTCCTCGCTTTGTCGTGTTCTGTCGTCATGTCGCGTTCTGTCTCACCTCGCATTTTTTCTTCTTTTCTGAAGGGCACGTCATCTCTATCTGTAGCTTTGTCGATCTGGTCGTGTACATTCTGTCCTGTACAATCTATAGTCGCGCGCACGGGCGCGTGGTGTACCATCAAGTTCCACTCTCATTCCTTCTTGAAGCGCGTGAACTGGAAGTGGAGGCAGGAGGCGGGCGCGGGAGCTTCGAGTGTTCCTCAGCGGTGAGCATTGCGGCATTATACGCGTACACGTCTACGTTAGAAAGGCTACAGCACCGATACCGTCCTCACTCCGGGAAACCTTTCCGTCCGAGAGAGCATCTAAGACTTGTTCTGCTCCTGCTTCTGCGGGCCCTCGAGCCGGAGCCGCGCCTGCTCGAGCGCGCGGTACACGTCCGCGGCGAACGTCGAGTCCTCCGGCAGCTCGAGCACCTTCTGCAGCTCGGGCACGGCCTCCTTCGTCAGCAGCAGCCGCGCGCCGCCGCCCGCGTACGTCCCCGCCTTCTCGTCCTGCGCGCCATGGTCGTTATGGTGAGGCGGGGACGAGTGCTCGGACGGCGGTGGTGGCGCGGGCGGGGTGGGGAGCGCGGCGGGTGCGTACTTGGCGTAGATGACGTCGAGCTCGGTGCTCGTTTGTGGGACGATGGCGCCTTGCTTGAGGAATCCTTCGAGGTACTGGGAGGCCTTGTACGCTGAAGGGAGGACGGGCGCGGTGTTAGCGGCGATGTACGCGCATCGGAAGAGGGAGCGCGAGTACCTCTGTAGTGCGACCATGAGCGCCAGACGCAGAAGAAGAACGGGAAGTTGGGGATGATCGCTAGCGGGTGCGGATCGGGTGAGGACGCGGCCTTTTGGTGGGTGGTGGATTGGAGAGAAAGCTTACGGATGAGCGCGAAGGGCGCGGTCAGCGGGGAGACGGCGAGCCAGACCCAGAAGCCCTTCTTGTGCCGCGGTGTCCGCTTCTCGACGAGAGACTGGAGGTGCGGGAGGGGAGAGGAACATGCCGAAGGCGGGTAGATGAGCGGGATGTGCTGGTTAGGGCGGGCGCCGGGCCGTCATGCAAGCGCAAGGTTCGGGAGGGAGGGCTGCGTCAATGGATTGGCACGGGACGCGGGGAGGGAGGAGGAGGGGCATACCACTGGCGGATCTTTATCCTTGGAGGGGACGATGTGGGAGAGGCGCGGGCCAAGAGAGGGATCGAGAGACTTGAGCGCGAGCTCTTCAAAGTCTAGACGATCCACCAGACGTTCACCATACAGGAATGCTCTCCGCTGCGAAGCCACAAATTACAGTCAGGGTACATGGATATTGAACGCCCTCGACGCGTCGCACGAATGTATTCGAGCTCGGACACACCTTCCAGTTGCCCTCCGGGGCCTTTCCCAGACCAGCCCATAGATCGGCGGCTTTCGCAGCGGCCCACTTGGACCACGACGTCGTCTTCGCACTCTCTGTGGGCGTGATGAAGTGGTAGTAGGTGAGGTGCTCTGCCGGCCTGCCGTCGGTGGGCTTGCAGGGCGGGGTGAGCGGAAGCGCGATGATGCGCATGGAACGCGTCGCGCTGCGCGCTATCCTCGTTGCGTGCATCGCGCGAGCGGTGTCGTCTGGAGGTGGTGTTGATCAGAGAGTCGTGCGCGGGGTGGTCACGGTGCTGGGGTGAGGATGAGAGGGCGAGAGTGAGAAAAGCGGCGGATGTGAATGGCTGGACTGGGAATGGGTTATGATGGCGGAGGGCGGCGTGGAGGAGCGGCGCAACGACCGTCATGCTCGCGTGGCTTCCACGTGCATCATCCTACTCACATACATACTCACCCACAACTCCCACCTCAATCTTACCCTCTCACCACACACTCTTCGTTTGCTACGCTTTACCCGTAGCCGTGAGCGTGCGATCACAGCTGATATTGATCTTAGGCTTCAAGTTTTACAGCGGCGCAAAACGACTTGCCGTTGAAATGGTGATGTCGTAGCTTTGTCTACATGTTGCTACTATACTCTCGTTCTTGCAACCGAGTTAGCATCAACCCGCTTGGCTGCATTGGACGGTCCGAGGCAGTTACTCAGCTGTTCCGAGCACAGCTGGTGATTCTCAAAACGCTGATGCTCACGACTAGCTATCCACGGCGACGAGACGTGCGGTCGAATACGATACGCAGATTATCGCCAATTGCATGATGTGACATCGCATCCAGCTTTCCACCGACTTCTTCGCATGCGCCCGTACAAGTGACATGAGGTGAGCCCGAAAAGCGTTATTAAGGCTTATGACATATCCGGTGTGGCTTACTTGCATTCTGGCAGACCGACTCACTGGGTCGGTGAACCCTCGAAGGTCTCTCCAGTGAACCAGCATTTTTTGTAACGAGAGGCAAACACCACCTACTGTCATATACGGCACATCGCAAGCCCTGTAGTACATCTTGATTATGGGCCTTCGCTGCTGCCGTATCATGATTCGTACGGTCAGCCTCGGTGAAAGACGGCCAGCCTGTCGTAAAATGTCTGGAAACCTGACGACCGAGCACTCTGCATTTGCTACTTCATCACAATCATTGGCGGTGCGATGTCTCCATCGAGAAACTTGGTGGCCAGCTTCTCACCATTGCTGGCTATCTCCCGATGTGGTGGTACGTCTGCCGTTGGTAGAGCATGGTCATGCCACCGTCAAGTGGCCGAGAGCCGCGTGCTCTAGTACTCTGCCACTCACTTCCTCACCATACCTGCTGATTGCTGCACATGGTACAGTGTACATCCTCTACGTATTAAAGGGGATCCGCGACTCCCTCCACCCTCATCAGGAGCTATCCTGTTCTCCAGCCAGCTCGCTCAGCTCACGGACCTTACCCCGCTCAGGTACAGCCTCAGTAGTCAGCAATAGTCGCCATGTTCTCCAAGACAGCTCTTGTCACCGTCGCTCTCGCGGTGCTCGCCTCGGCGAGTCCTGTCATCAACGAGCGGGGCACTCCCATTCCCATTGTGAAGCGAGGGTCTCTCACCAGGCCCAACGGGACGTTCGATGCCGAGAAGGCTATCGCGGTCCGTCTTAAGCTGCAGAGGCGCGTTTTTGATCATCCATCGATTGTCTGTCTTGCGGACGTGCTTATCTTCTCCGACAGCAAGCACGCTCGGAACCTGATCAACCTCGAGCGCAACCTCGGCGCCGAGCGGTTCAAGGAACTGTACCCCGACGCCGACCTCACGAAGCTGCAGAAACGTGCCGGCGTGTCCCTCAAGGATCAGGATGACGACCTCGAGTGGACGGGCACGATCTCCATTGGCACGCCTGCGCAGAGCTTTACAATCGACTTCGATACCGGTTCGGCCGATCTTTGGGTGGGCTCGAGCAGCTGCTCTACCTGCAGGCGGCACAACACTGTACAACCCTTCGCGCTCGTCCACGAGCGACTCTCAGCGCGGCACGTTCGAGATTGCATACCAGGATGGAACGTCAACAAGCGGACCCATCTACACCGACACTGGTTGGTTCATGCTCGTAGACCGTGCGACGGATTAGTTGCTGACCACGTCAAATGTTCTCTTCCTCAGTCACTGTAGGCTGAGCCACTGTTACCGGCCAGTTCTTCTCCGCTGTCACCAACGAGGCGAAACAATTGACCGAGGACCCGGAGGATGGCCTGCTTGGCCTCGGTCTCACAGCCCTCTCCTCGATGAACAAGGTCTCTCCACCACCATCTTTTCCTCGATGTTCTCTACTGACCAAATCCTCTGAAGGATCCTTTCTTTGTGACCGCCGTCAAGCAGAACGCTGTGCAGGAGGGGGTCTTTACTTTCAAGCTCGGCCAATCCGGTTCGGAATTGTACATCGGCGGGACCAACTCCCGTCTCTATGAGGGCTCAATCGAATATCACGACGTAACCACGGACAAGGGCTACTGGCAGATCGGCGGCGCGAGTGCGCTGCTCAACGGCCGCACCTTCGCTTCCAACCTCGAGACGATCATCGACTCTGGCACCACCCTCATGTCCGCCGAGCCGAGCGTTGTTGACCAGTTCTACGGCAGCATCCGCGGCTCGGAATACGACGAGGAGTCTGGCTACTACACCTTCCCGTGCAACTCCGTCCCTGAGGTGTCCTTTAACTGGGGTGGGAAGACCTGGACGATCAGCGGCGACGAGTAAGCGAAGCGGTTTTGGAGGCATGTCCAACCAACTAAGCCCCTCTGTAGCTTTAACCTTGGCGAGACCAGGAGCGGCGGCTGCGCTGGTGCTCTTGTAGACGCGGACCTGCAGATGCCGAACAATGTCTGGCTCCTTGGCGACACGTACGTCCCTACATTATTAGGGTTCTTCTCCTGTATACTAACACCAGTGATCTTCTAGCTTCATGAAGAACGTCTACACAGCCTTCTCGGTTGACGACAACGCTGTCGGCTTTGCTGCTCTCGCGTGACCCAGTTACAACCCGACGGAGCAACTTGACGAGTGCGATGTTCCCACTGTGTGTACGTCCCATCGATATCTGCAACTGTTCAGGGTCAGTATGTGTTGTAGTTAAGATACGTATACCCGCTTTGAGGCGTCATCTCTCCGTGTGAGGGCTTTCTTTTGGCAAACCGTAAACGTGGTTATGCGCTTGAATTTGGGGCAAAAGCATATGACGAGAGTGGGATTCGAACCCACGCCCTTTCGGACCAGATCCTTAGTCTGGCGCCTTAGACCGCTCGGCCATCTCGCCGTGGTGTCCCGACAAGCGCTTGACGTTCACTCGGGTAGCTTCCCGGACTTTGAGGTGCGCTAGACTTGGCGGTATTTCGTGGTTAACTTGCGATTGCCACCGTCGACCCGCCACCGCCATCTCGAGTATACCAAGTTGACAGTCGGCCACTGCAATGGACAGAACATCCTCTTCCGAATCCTCTTCAGACTCTCCCCCGCACGTCATGAGCTTCGAGGACGAATCGTTTGCCCGGATGCCGTCGCAGGATCCCTACGTGCCGGCGATGGCTAACCTCAAGCGGCCTTTCCCCAGCCGAGTTTTCCCTTCAGGCCCTTCTGACGGTGCGCGCGAGCAGAAGACGCGCAAGAGGGACCCTAGGACTGGGTCAAGCAACGCCGGCCCTCCCAGTATGTTTGAGCACGGCGCGATCCCGGTGGCGAGTGGCGGTAGGGGGCAGAGGGATGAACGCGATCTGGTGGACCACGCGTTGGTCGACCAGCTGCGGGACCGTCAGTCATGTTCTATTGCATAGTCCTGGCGTTGTCGTGTGTTGACATACTTCCCATTTCTCTGCACAGAGTTTGGAGATCCTTTTGACGACTCTGCCTTGAAGAAGGCCGCGGGATCGCTCAACTGAGAGGGTGCCCGTTCTCATGGTTGGATTTGGTACGTCCTCATGAGATCATGCGTATGAACCCTGCTTATCGAGCTTTGAAGAGGACTCTGCTCCGGATCGCGTCGCGTCGTTGCCACATAAACCATGTATAAGTATTCTCGTCCATCGCCATTTTTGTACAATGCAGCCATTCATTCATGCAGCGTCTACCCATTGATCTATCGATCTTAAGCCATCCCGACTATTACGTCCAGTCTCACTTTAGCTCAAGCATCGTTCACTGGTGCATGTCCTATGGACGTTTTATTCGATCCTCCGCTGCCTGCTGTTCGCTGCGCAACGTTCTCATGATCGCTGCCTCTGGGAGTCTCGCTGTTACTATCCTGGTACCTGGCCCTCGACTCTGCACCGATCGCTCTGCGGCTCTTCTCCCTCCGGATCCTCACCCTCTTCTCGTTCTCGACGTCTCTAGCCAACCTGCGAACGACGGCCTATGCCGGACGATGCTCTCTCTCTCTCTCTCGGATTCTACGTTCTGTGGCTCTGGAACGCTTCCTTTCCCCCGCCCGTCGCTCTCTGGAGTCTGGAATTTAGAGCTATCTCTGCGTGCTCTTCCTCTGCCGCTCGTCTGTGCTATAATCAGCCATCACCAGCCACACGGGCCGTCACAGGGCTTTGCAGCCGTCAGCATGACCGGACGCGGTGAGAGTGCCCCCGGCGCGCGCGACGCGTTCCCGGGTGGGAAGGTGCGATAGGTGCGTCGTGCGCGGGGCAGCTGACCTCGCTAGGGGGCGTCCGAGAATTTGCCGCGTACATATACCGAGCGGCTTCGGAGGCCCTGCGCTGCATACGACTGAGAGTCACTCTGCGTGCACTGTGCCTTCGAATTTGCCAAGGCGTCGTGCGCCAGGGCTATTGAAGCTACTAACGGATCGTCCTCGCTTGACCTGTGCTTCTGTACTGGGAACTTGTGCATCGCGAAGATGGTCAAGGAATACCAGCATTTGACCGGTAAGTGTCGCCTTTTCTCGGAGTTGCGCGAACGCGTGAAAGTATCCGGCGTTCCCGCCCAACGGATGCGTCACCGCGTACGTGTCGACCGTAACTAACGACGCATTCGTGACGGCGATGTACAGAGGAGGAAGTGGACTTCTTCATGGAGAACGGATACCTGGTCGTGAAGCGCGCGTTCTCGCGCGAGAAGGCGGCCGAGTTTACGCGCGAGATGTGGGTGCGCCTGGGGCTCGACCCGGACGACCCAGAGACGTGGCCCAAGGACCGCGAGAGGATCCATATGCCGGTGCTCAACCGTGAGCCGGTGGCGACGTTTGCGCCGAAGGTAGGTGCCTTTCCTCGGAGGACACGGTGGGTGTCGGTAATACGGCAAGGTTCGCTAACGACACGCGATGGTGGGGTATTAGGTGTGGGAGATCATGAAGGAGCTGCTGGGCGGCGAGGAGCGCATCGACGAGGCGAGCAGCACCTGGGGCGACTCGTTCATCGTCAACTTTGGCACGCCCGCGCTCGCGGCGGAGCGGACGCGCGTGCCGCCGGCAGAGCTCGACAACTGGCACGTCGACGGCGACTTCTTCGTGCACTTCCTCGACTCGCCCGAGCAGGCGCTGCTCGTCATCCCCCTCTTCTCGGACATCCGGCCCGGGGGCGGGGGCACGTACATCGCGCCCGAGGGCATCGCCGCCGCCGCGCGCTACCTCGCCGCGCACCCCGAGGGCGTCCTGCCGCGCCCGCTCGCGTTCGTGCCCAGCACGAGTCCCGCACGCGGACCCGCGGGACGACCCCGCGTACTACTCGCACCTCGCACAGGCGAAGACGTGCACGCGGTTCGTGGAGCTGACGGGCGACGTGGGCGACGTGGTGCTCCTGCACCCGCTCATGCTGCACTCGGCGTCGAAGAACTACCTGCGGGTGCCGCGCGTGATCACGAACCCGCCCGTCGCGCTGCGCGAGCCGTTCTGCTTCGCGCGGGACGACCCGGGGGAGTACAGTTTGGTGGAGCGGACGACGTTAAGGGCGCTGGGCGTGGAGAGGCTCGAGTTCAGGCCGACGACGGAGCGGAGGCGGATCGTGCCTGCGCGCGTGGCGCTGCAGGAGAAGATGGTGGCGGACGAGAGGAGGCGGCTGGCGGAGGTCGCGCGGGCGAAGGCGGGCGTGGATGCGGACGCGGGCGCAGGCGCGGGCGCGGCGGCGAGGCCGGTCGCGGTCGCGTAGGAGCAAGCAGAGCAGGACGGGTGTGTTATCTGGCGTCGTGTGGCTACAAGTACAGATCTTGGGTATGGATGGAGTCGACTGCGCGTGCGACGTCGTACAGGTGCCCGCGTGGTATACTATCTATGTACATACATCTCCGTCTCTCCGAGCTTCGTATGCGTCACGCGTCATCCGCCATGGGTGCGTGTGCGTCGACGTCTGACTGAGCGTGTCTCATTCTCCCGCGCGGTGGGTGTGACGTCTAGAGGACGCCAGGGAAGAACCACCAGCGGACCCTGCCCGCGTACTCGGTCCACTGCTTGCCAAAGGCCTCTCTGAGCGCGGCGTCCTCCATGCGAGCGCGGCGGACGCCGACGGCGAGCCACCATGCGTACCAGACGGCGAAGACGGCCCAGGCCCAGAGCATGCTGACGCTGCTGAAGAGGCTGGAGGAGCGGGGGGAGGGTGCTGGGCCTGCGCCGGCGGAGACGCACTCCGCGATCCAGCCGCCGGGGGAGAGGTCGGCGAGGCCGAGGCCGGCGAGGATGAGGAGGGAGCCGGCGTAGGCGGGGTGGCGGACGAAGCGGTAGGGCCCGGAGGTGACGAGCTGGTGCTTGGGGAGGAGGGCGAGGTCGAAGGTGAAGAAGGGCCCGAGGGAGCGGTAGCAGGTGAGGCGGAGGAGGGTGCCTGCGGCGACGAGGGCGAGGCCGGTGAAGAAGGGGAGGGTGGGGCGGATGAAGGGGGAGGCGGAGGCGGGGGCAGCGGGACAGAGGACGGCCTGGAGGGAGGAGCGGAGGGCGGGGATGGGGAGGTGATGGGAGAGGATGAGGAGGATGTCAGCGGAGGTGCAGAGCCAGACGAGGGGCTGCTGCATCTGTGGATGTGTACGCGAGTGAGTGTCGGAAAGGTTTAGAGAGACGCGGAACATAAGGGAAGAGAGGAGGAGATAGGGTGGGGGAGAGGGCGAAAGGGATAGATGAAAGGGTGTATGAAAGGCTGATAGACCTCGCGGGAGTGGGAGACGGAGGCGGTCTTAGACGGGGAGTGCAAGCTCGGAGGCGGGAGAAGAGAAGGGAAGGAGCGGAGGGAGCGGAGGATGCATACCTTGAAGACGAGGGGGGCGATTCTGATCCAGGGCGCCTCTGTGGCGTCGTAGCGACCGTTGGAGGGGGTCTTGTTGGGAGGGGTGGAGGCTAGCTGGTAGAGGATGGCATGGAGGAGGATGAGAGGGGCGCGAACGAGGGACATGGTGGAGGCGCAGGTGGGCACGCAGGCGCGGGCAGTGGCGCGGCGTATGGTAGAGGAGGGAGAAGAGGGAGGAAGGAGGAGGAGGAGGGGAGGAGGAAGGGAGGGTATATAAAGGGAAGAGGAGAGAAAGAGGGTAGATTAATGGAATAACTGGCGATGTTCGAGTGAGTGAGGACGAATGGCGGGAGAAGTCTGGACGCAAGCAAAGAGAACGAGCATCGACGCGACCTGATCCTCCTCCTCCGAGTCCTCCTCCCTGCACCCTCGCTCGGCACGCCCGCGACCACCTACGCGTGACCGCGTTCGCGCGCGCGGGGTGTGTGTGGCGGGCATTTACGCGTACGCGTCGGATAGCAGGCACTGGGAGGGTGCGCGGACGAGGAGGCAGTCGGGGAGGAGGGATTGACCGAGGGATGCCGCGGAGGAAGACCGCGGAGGAGAGCATTCGATCCGCATCAGCCGTTCTCTCCTCCTCTTCTTCCCTCGTCCACTCTGCGATCGACGCTCGCCCAGATCCCATCGTAATCATCGACCAACGGCTCATTCCAGCTGCCTGGTCTCCTCTCCGTCACATCCTCCTAACCCACCGAGCCCATGTCACACCCTCCCTCCCCTGCAGCCTCCTTCAACGCGTTCAATGTCATGCACCACCCGGCGCACGTACGCACGCTCCCCGTACGCCTCCCCCCCTCTTGCGCGCAATCCCCTTCCCCGCCCGCGCGCGCCTCGCCCCGAGAAGGAAGAACTTCCCACTCCCACCTGACAGCCCTCATCCAGCTCTCGCCCTCGCGCCTTGTACCCTCAAAGCCTCCCCCCCGTACATCCGCCGGCTCCCGTGGGCTCGCATCCCCCCGCCCTTCCCACCCGCCCTGACCGATGTTCACATCCCGGGCGTCGCGAGCCATCCGTGGGCAGTCCCCAACGTCTTTGCCGTGGCGCCACAAGGATGTATCGCTACGCCCGTACATAACCGACGCCTTCTCCCCTTCGGCTCTCTGCGAACACACCATGTCCGAGGATCACTCTCTGCGCTGATAGCCATCCTGCGTGCACACGCTCATGAGAAAGCGCAGGCGGCTGCCGCCTCCTCGTTTGTCGTATCACAGATAGAACGACCCGTACAACTGCCAGTCCTCGTACCTGGATTGCGCACTGCGCACATCAAAATGAATGGCCCCCCCACGTCGCCGTCGTGTCCATCCTGCCAGGGCCTTGGCGCTCTTGGTTGGGTGCGTGTGGCTCGCGCCATCCTCGCCGTACGCGGCGCAGGGCGAGGGTTCGTGCCCTGGGAGCACAGATAGCCATCCGATAGCCTCAGGCTGCTCATGCTGCGTCCGCGTCCTCATTTCGGCGGCGTTTTGGCAGGCCGGCCTCGCGATGGCGTCTGCCACTGTCTCCGAGTCCGTGGGCAAAGTCGCCAAAGCCACGCCGACGAGGCAGCATTCGGACAACAGCAGGTTCACACAAGGCCACAGTCCGGCGCGCAGACCCAGAGCCCTAGGCGTATGCAGTCAGTGCTTTGACAGACAGCACGGAGATGAGCGAGTTGTTGAGAGTCGCCAACCAGGTGATGATAGGTGACGATGGCAGTGTGGTTCAGTAAGTATGTATGTTGCCGCCGGGAAATCTCACATGGAGATCTAGACATACGTACCAATCGATCGGTACTATCGGGCGTGGTGCAAGAGTGTCTTCCTGTTTTGTCGCGTTCAACTTGAACACCGTTCGGTCTCGTCCACTCATCCACACTCGTCCAGCGAATCTTTCTGCGAGCGTGCGCGCGTCGATGGCTGGAAGCTTGCCGGAGAGAGAGGAGGGTGAGCTGGGAGGCTTCGATCGAGCGCGCGGCGTCGGTGACGGACAATCACTCTTCGCTCTTGCTTCATGCGTCCAGTCCTTCATATACGCCCTTCAGCCGCCTTCCTTGCCTTTCCGACCTCTACCGCAATATTAATATCGCCACATTCAAATTGCAGCTCGTATGCAGTCAATTTCACCAAACTGCTGCATATGACGATGACGCGGTACGTGCAAGGCAGCCAGCCTCGACGGGTCGCAACGCTGGGACAGCCGTGAGCGCGTGCGCCACTATCGTGTTCGTGCTCTGTTGCTCATTCTCGACAAAGACTGGAGGGACCTCCATGGGGGTCAAGACGCCGTCCGGTGCGTAGACGACCGGTTGCCCTCCTTTCCTCAACTCCGCGGCCCCTCTGCCCCACGCCATCCTCACCATCCACGCTCTTCGCTGCTCTCTGCTCCCTTGCCGTCTCGGGACCGCCGCCTCCTATGCCACTATGCGTCTGCGACGACCTGCGTGCATGTGGGCAGAAAGCTTGCAAGCAGCATCGTTGACCGACCGGGAGGTCCAGGCCGCCCGAGAAGGTTTGGACGTGGGTTCGTCAGTATGCCATCAGCTTAGTCTACTTGCGGGTGAGTGGCTACAGCTGTGGCACGCGAGGCAGGTAGCAGATATTTGCGTGACTCAACCTACGATGATTGCGCGTACGACTCGGAACGTACCGCTCTGGTACGAACGCCGCAAGCACTCGGCTTTCAGACGTCGCGCACTGGCTACATATCTTCCAACGTTGTCTGTATTCTTCACAGTCAACCTCCGCGGCCCTGCACTCCCGCTCAGTCTGTTCGGTACCCACCGCCAGGATGGCGGCTCGATCGCAGCACCCCCCGGCAAGTCCCTGCGAGACGGGGATCGAGTGCGAAGGCGCTGGCGGACATGTTTCGTCCTTTAACCTCGCACTTGTCGTGTTCGTCGTGCCAGCAGCAGTCGTTCGTGTCGAGTGAGACCGGCGGCTTGCGACTCGACATGCTGAGGACTCGAATGCCAGCAATGGACTCATCGCTCTTTGGCCTTATTCGGGCAGGATGGCTAACGGCAGGCAATCGCTGCAAGAAGCCTCAGGGTAGGCCGTCGACGGCTCAAAACTGTCGAGGATGCATACCACTCACAACGTGATATATTGTCACAGGCAATTATGCGTGCCGTGTACATCCGCATCGACGTTCGAGCGCTCGCCGTTAGGCTTTCCCGAGCACGTCTGCGCGCGTTCCACGATTCCACTCGATTAGGTCCCTGGCGAACGTTCAGACCTACATGGCCGCCCCGTCGACAACGTTTCTCGACCTCGTCATGTTGGGTATGCCGCTGGGAGGCTCGCATGTCTAGCTCAGTCGCGACGGTGAACACACCCTCCTGCACCCGACCGTGCGCATGGGTAGTGCAGCCCCGGATTCAGATGACCATGTCGCGTTCCAGAGACAGGTTGCGGTGAGTCACGCAAGAGTGCGTGAGCCAGGGATAACAGCTGATGTATGTATCTGCCGGGTCTTGGGATACCGGCGACAGGCTCCCAAATTCACAATCCATCCGGACTCGACGCGCTTCGTATACGGAGTTCACCGACGGCGGAGCGCTAGAGTCCGCTGCCACCAGCACCCCCTCAAGTTACGGCGCGCGTGCCACTCGGTCGTGGCCGCTCTATTATGCCTGCCCAGGGTCGACATCGCGGTACAGCATCTCGGGCGCATTCATACACGTCGTGGGACCTCTAACCAGCAAGTATACGGAGGACGGAAGGTACCCCTCCGACGCCTCGACGTCCGCGGTGGGTTTTCTGCTCATCGGCCTTTTGCGAAGGCTCCGTAGAGCCCCCCTTCCCTCCCCGCATGAGATCGCTGGAAGGTTAGGAACTTGCATAGGCACGTCATTCCCCGGCTGGAACATAGTGGGAAAGCGATCTCAGTTACGCGCGTGTGAGCAGAGTTCCACGTTGTGCGTGTTTCGTCTCATGCTCGGCCTTTGTAGTACCCCCGCACCACGCTCACACAACACAAGCCCCCGGAGAACACAGCCCTCCTCCTCCGACGCGCGCCGCTCGCACGCGTGCAGTGTCGAAGCAGGGGTCCCTCGCCCCTCTACGGCCGTCCGCGTCGTCGCGTCCTCCCGGCTCGCACGCTCATTGTCTTCCATTGCGGCCGGGCGGTTCGTTCGGCGTCTTGCGCGCGTGCCGGTGCCTGTTGCGCGCTCGCGGACGGCCGGGGGCGAGGTGCGGGGTTAGAGCACTAGAGAACAAGCTGTTTCGCCGAGCGAGCGGGCTGGGGCCTTCGGGGATGAGGCGCGGCTGCGTCCTGGCGGGCTTCGGGCTGCACATGAGCGGATCTGGTGACTTGGGGAAGGGGCGATGCCGCAGCCTCCCGGACGCGCACCGGCCATGGGTGCGTGCAGCTTCCGCTCTTGGGCGGGGTTCCAGGCATCGAGTTAGGTACGTGCGCCCAGAGCTGGGCAGGTACCTAGCAGAGCGTTGGCGTTTGCCGTGGAATGGGCGTGCAGCTCATTGTGTACCGCGGCGCTCGGGGTGCTTCGCTGTAGGTTAAGTATTCTCGGGTATTGTGCCGGCCACAGGCTCAGGTCTGCTTCCGATCTCGTCACGGACGGTGGGATAGCGGGCAGCGCGTCATGCCGGCCTGGCCGTCATATCGCTGAAGCGAGGGCTGTCGCATAGTCGACTTTGGCATCTCCGAACCATTGTATCACAGTCTCTGACCTCCGTAGCCCGCGGTTCTTTGGCAGACTTTCGGCTACTGCTTCCAACCTCGGACGGCGGGCTGAGAACACGCGGGTCGTAGGCGAGCTGATCGTGCGCTGGGTCTATTATAGGGGGGAGCACAAACGCCGGAGAAGAGTCAAGCATATTGGTTATCTGCAGGTCGCTCGGACTGGAAACGCGGTCGCGCATGGGACCCCTACAAATGCCAGGTAACGCTCGCCGACGTCGAGGCAGCGGGTCGTCCCCCATTGACGGTCATGCCGCTCAGATGGCGATCTGCCCCGTCTCCTGCTCGGCCCGTCTTCCCCGGGATCCCGTCAAAGACCTCCACGCGTCCTTCGCCCGCTCCCCGACACAGGCCTTGTACAGGAGCTCTGGGCCCAGCGCGAGGGCGTGCCCGACGCCTTCCAACAGCTTCCCGACTCCGTAGAGCATCGCGGCCGCTGCGGCGAGCGCCGCGGCGGCGATGATGTACGGGGGGACGGTGATCGCGAGGAGGCCGTACGCGATGGAGCGGAAGATGCGCCCGAAGGCGGACCTGGGCCCTGTTGGGGTGGCGTCTGGGGCCGTAGTGGCGGGAGGGGGGAGCGCAAAGCCGGCGGCGGTCATGTCGGGGGCGGTGTAGGTCGCGGGGGCGGGGGCGTCGACGGAGGGGCTGGTCGGGAGGGCCACGTATTCGGGCAGGACGGAGGGGTCGGCCTGCTTGACGTCTGGACGCCACTCGGTTTGTTGGGTAGGGGAGTTCATGGTAGGTGTGGCGCGCTTGCTCATCTGCGACGACGGGATTTCGCCTTTCGTAGGGATATAATAGGCCTCGCGCGGCGCTGCGGACGAGCACTGGCATGCCCTCCGAGGGGCGCAGCACTGCGCTGATAGACGACTTGTACGGCACAGTCCTCTGCGGCCATTGAAAGCCGCTCTGGCGTGTTCGTCTCTACGCTTGGGCACACATTGTCAGTGTACTGCAGGTGGATGCGTACGCAATCGGTGTTGGATATGTAGCGTCTGCACTCGCGGCGAAGACGTTGGGAGTCGTCGGACAGGTCTCGCGTCCGTCTCCCTCATGTGTGTCTACTTTTGCAGAGGTCCGCTCGAGCGAGGAGCGCATGAAATGCCTCCGCTCCGAGCAGTCTTCGAGAGGTCATGTGGGGTACACCTGTGTCGCGTTGTATGCTGCGCGGTGCTGCGGCGGCGGGAGGTGGCATATGAACTACGTCCGACTCCGCAGCCTTGATAACGGTGAGCCTAGTGAGTAGCCGCACTCGGATTGCTCTCTTTGCGGCATGAGCTGCAGGATTGGATGCTTATCAGTATGTACTTCAGTTGGGCGTACAGTATGGTGGCTTGACTGGAGCCGTCGAGGGATGACGAGCCGCAGGACTCCGAGGACCGAGGGAGGGTTGGTGAGGTGTTCCATGTGCACACACCCATATACTTCGGACCGAGGGAGGGGATGGCTAGTGGGCAATAGCGGTATTTGTCAAAGCTCGTTGTAGGCATTTTGTAAAACCCTTTACGGGCGGTCCGAGCTGATGTACAGTATACAGTATGCACGATGAGGCCGCGAATCTAGCCGTTCAAATAGGGGATGGACGAGCGTACAGTCACCGGCACGCAGATGATGCTAGCGAGTCTGCGGCGCTATCTATCGCTATAAGCCCCGCTTGAGCACACTGCTGGCCGGATTTCATTCACGTCTTTCACCCGCATCCTCTCTCCCCTTCATAGCGAGACTGGACCCGTCTCGGCGACCCTGTTCTCTCCCAGACCTTTCACGGCCTTCCAAATGGCCGCGGCGCGCTGCCCGTCCAAGGCTCTATACAGCAGCTCAGGTCCCAGCGCGACAGCGAGCCCGACGCCCTCCAGCATCTTCCCGACTCCATGAAGCATGACAGCGGCGACGGCTAAGGAAGCTGCGAGGAGTATCAACGGTGGGACGACGAGCGCGAGCAGGCCGCATATGAGGATCTGGAAGATGCGGCGGTCTCTGGCACCGGTCCCGTTTGCACTAGAGGTGCCTGCCAGTATGGTCACCACCGGTGGCGGGAGTGGAAGGCCCGGCGCCGGGCTGGGCTTTGGCGAGCTGCCGTGAGTGTCCTCGGCGGGAGTGGGTGAGGTGTTGGCGGAGGCCTTGGGGCTGGGAGGCAGCGCGGCGTATCCGGGCAGGATGGCGGGTTCAGCGTCCTTGACGTCTGGCTTCCACTCCTCCTGCGTCCGTGATGGGCGCGGATTCGCTGCTCATCTGCGAAGGCGGTCAGCAACTTGTGGTGCATGGTCGAGGCTGTCTCCTTGCTCACATCGCACGGCTATGGAAGAAGGAGAGGTTGATGAGTTGAGGTTGACTTTGCTGGTGGCCGGTGTCGCTGATCGCCCATGATGTTACTGTATTATATCTTGAGCTACACCTGGGGAGAACGACCACGAAATATGGTGGTCAGCCATGAGTCGCCGCCGAAGAAGAGCTGTCTCACCTGCGTGTTCGCTCAGGTACTACGTACGGTCACTACGTGGCCATGGAAGAGCGAGGCATGGCAGTCTGATGCACAGCCTGCAATTGACATTCGGGGACTATGGCAGCGTCACACTGTGGTACTTCGATAGGAACGAATCCCATCATCGGTATATATTGCTTACGTGCTCGAGGGCTCTCGAGAACGGCAAAAGGCAAATCAACCGGCAGAGCGCCTCGAGTAGTGTCCTGGTGCCAAGCCCATACCGCCCATGCTGCGGAGAACTGCGGGTCGATGGTGGTATTGAGTCGCTGAGCTGCGTGCGCAGTGTCCCCAACGTTGTCTGGCTAAGCTCATGAGACGTTCAGCCTGTTGGAGAGAGGACGCGCATATGTTGTTCATCTGTTTCTCTGACTGGGGTCAATGTGCGTAGACTGCGGGGGATCAGATGAAGTACATTATTGGGACAGAGGTGACGAGGCGTGCATCGAGGGACGATCACCAGAATGATACCTCTCGAAAGCTCCACAACGAATTGCCTAGTGAAAGGAAGCCTCCTGTCGGCACCTCCGCCCAGGTCATGGAGCAAGGCATCTCGGCCGTCGGGTCGCCGACTTGGCCTACCATCTCCCACGCATCTCCTGTCCATTTCCAGCGTTGCGCGGATACCGATGTGCCCTCGCGGAGGATGCCCTGGCAGTACCCACCGACGCGGACGATCGAGCCCGTTCTGTGGGGATCACGACGCTGGAGCTCGAGCCACACAGCGACACGCCCACCTTCCTGCAAAGGAGGTCCGCCGACAGGCAGGACGGGAATCTTCTTCCACGCCTCTTCGTACTCCGTCACCTCGCCCGTCTCGGGGTGACGCATTCGTCCGCGCTCGAGCTCGACGTCCGGCAGGGTCGGGTGCGGGAATATATCTCCCTCGTCGGCCTCGTCTTCGGGATGCTCAGTCCTGGAGCTGATTTCGTGGATCCATTTGCCGTGCGTGAGGGTGCCGACCGAACGGCCTGCAAAGCCCCATTCGAGCGATGTGAGGGCGGGGGAGGCGTCCGACTCCGTTGGGCTCGCGCTCGGAAGAAGGAAACGGAGGTCGACAAAGCGACCTCCGGGAGTCGTCAGGACGAGAGTCGAGGTGGGCTCGGTGGCTTCGGCGGGTAGCTGGCGGGATGGTAGTCAGCGTCATTATGCTGTGCCGAGCCCTGCGCGCGTTGCATCCCGGCGGCAGGTGTGTGTGCTGCTTTACTCACCCAGCGGATGTAGAGCCGCTCAGAGATAGACATTGCGCGAGATGTGCTGGAGGATAGAAAGCTGAGAAAGCGTACAGCTCTCGAGTAATCGTGAACAATCAGGGTGTCGAGGTCACCCCGAGAGAAGCTGGAGACGGCGACGATCCGGAATCATGGTGCCCCGCGATGTCATAAGCATGACGTTCTAGTCTACGCGCATCCGAGGCAAGATGTACAGTATGTACTCACTTGCTCTAAGGATTCTTCGAAGATGATTGTGCTGGCGTTGAAACTCACGATGATAAGCCATCGTGAACGATGCAAGTACTACGCGTGCACGTGAACGCGTTCTCATAATACCATGGCGTGACGTCACGCGTTTGCATCCGACGCGTCTCAGCATCGCCAAAGTGGCTTGGAACACCACCCAGGAACTTCGGACGGTCCCTAACAAGGTAGAGGAGTCTCACCCTATCTTCGTACGCCAAACGCGCAGCATTGTGTACGACGCTGCGGGCTGCAAACGGAGCACCGACGTCAGCAGAGGGGATGGTCCTCGAGCGAGCAAAGAATAGCGCGGGTGCTAGTACAGTCTGTACCACAGCTAATTTTAGCTACGCAGCAGCAAGGAGTGATTGAACCACCAAAGTCAGTATTCTACCATGCCCATGATCCTACCCGTCGACCGCAGAGAAATGAAGGATGGATGCTACTAATACACGTCGACCCAGATATACAAGGCGACACCACAGCCCAGGGAATCAAAAAGTCGGAATCGTCCATCATACGTTGCGGTCGTTAAACTCGTTAACCTCCTGCGCCACCTTCTCCTCGTCGATCGTTTGCGAGATGTGCAGGCTGAATACCTTGTGCACGCCTGGATGCGCCCACTGCTCCGTCTCACGCTTGAGTTCTTTGCTGACCCACCATACCGTGATCGTCGCGGAGACCATCGCCCAAAGCCATGGGAGGCCCCAGCCGATGCCGTACCCGATATCGTCGGGCGTCGTCCACGCCACCGCAATGAAAGCGCCTGCAAAGATCATCCCGGAGGCGCCCCACCACAAGGACGTGACACGGACGATGCGGCGCATGATGGCGGAGTGCTCGTAGCGAATGCGCCAGGCCTGGCGGAACTCGACGCAGCCGCCGCCGTCGACGGCGATGATGTCTTCTACCAGAGTGTAGACCGCCGGAGGGAGACCGGTATAGGGCGGCATGGATGAGACTCGGAAGGGCATCTTGAGTTTGTGGGGCCAGATGGCGGTGATGAGAAGAGGGAAGCAGAAAGTGATCATGAAGCATGAGAGCGACATGGCAACGGTGTGGACCGAGCCAGGATTCCTGACGGACAGGGTGTGTAAGAGGCTGTGCGGGACGGAAAGGGACGGAGGTAGGGACATACAGGGAGGATCCCACGATGAGAGGGGTGAAGAACCCAGTCATGGCGAGAGAGATCTGGATGCTGCGCACGGTGTGAGCGTTTCGTAAACACGTGAAGAGGAGAGGTCAAGGAGAGAGGGCGTACGTGAAGGCGTCTGGACCGAATCTGCTTGCACCGATGGGTCTCCGCTGGTGACTGCTGTCGCTAATGAAGAGATACCAGGAGCGTCGAGCCATTTTGTAGCCGGAGTAGGTGCCGACGGTGGAGGTGATGATGGCGAGGTTCTTGGTGTTGTCGAGATGGGCACCCCATCGGATAGAGTAGAAGAGAACGAGAGGGAGGATGCCGGCCTCGATGAAGATGAGGGTGAAGAAGACGACGATGGCGACTTCTCTGCCCCTGCATTTGAGTGTGTAGTTGAGAGGTGGTGGCCTTGCGGGGTTGTAGGAGGTGTCGAGGGAGGAGTCGGAGAGGTCAGACATGGCGGCGGTCATGGTGGTGGTGGTGGTGTTGGGGAGAGGGAGGGAGATTGACTTACCTGCGCGTGCAGATATAATTCCCATCGGGTGGAAACATCCCTCTCCGGATTGACTTCAGCTGCTGCCTCCGTCTCCGGTGTTACATCGAGGCAGAGGAGTGGAAAGCCCGTGGAGACCGACTCCGAGTCCAGCCACAGCCAGTATGATGTCAAGTTTCTCACGTGAACCAAGTGCAGCACCCGCGTCACGTGCTCACACCCAAGTACGCGTCCGTCGCGCGGCAGACATCGACCTCGACCCGACTCTCTCGAAGCTTACTCACCCTTTCCTCCACATTCGCATCCTCCTCCACCAACAGACAGACGACAACAGCATACAACCCAAACACGCCATGGACATTCCGCTATTTGGAGACAGCCCAAACAAGCGGCGCAGGGAGATCAATCTCGGAGGTACTTCTACCGCCACCTCCTACAACGACATCCTCCAAGAAGCCAAGCTTCGCAGGCTCCAGCGCAATGACCTCAAGCGTCGCCAAGACTCCGCCACCCGCATCCAGCACTGGTGGAGAGGCAAGATGGCATTGCGCGCAGTCAGGCAGGATCTACGCCGCACTTTCGACCAGGACATCACAACCTTAACCGGCCTCCGATGTCTTGTCCTCCTCGGCCAAGATGAGGACGCCCTCGGTCGATGGTCTACCGTCGTCAGCTCGTCACGACAAGGTACGTATCTGGCCATCTGACCTTATACTTGGCATGAACCTTCTCCAGACGTACTTGCACAATCGGATCCAAGCTGTGTCGCCCTTCTGCAGCAAGTCTCCTTGAGACTCCTACGATCCGTAGCTGGCGATCCAAGGTATGGTTAGCTGCGGTACCACATACTAATAGTGCTGAACACCACGAAAGATCCCAGTATGCAGAAGCCCATCTTCGCGTCCTCACGACCCTCCTCACTTCAAATCCTCATCGCGTTCAGATAACGCAATATCTCGTTACCCATGGATTCTACTCTATCATTCGCGGCGCAGTCCTCCAGCTGGTGAGAGCTGTTGCACGAGCTGTGTTGACGATCAGTAGCTAATGCCGCACTCTATGGCAGCCTGTCCCCGCGAGGCCTTCGCCCATCCTGGCACCTCTCGCCAGCCTCCTTACCGCACCATTGACACACCAAACTATTCTCGCCAATTCTCTACGGGAACTGCTGGTCACCATTCTCACTATCCCCCTCCTGCCCAATCGCTTGCTACCTGCTCTCGGCCCGTTCTCCGCACGTCTTCCTCTCGCATCCCTCAACCTTGTACCTCTCGACATCATCGACAGCCCTGCAATGTCCTCTCTAGAGTCCAGGATCCATTTGCTCGCAAACCTTGCCGCTTTCATGCCTCCTAGATACGCCACCCTTCCTCCGCCTGCTTTCGCCACATACCTCCAACTCGGCGCGCTACTCATGAACGCGCTTCCTACTCATGCGCTAGAACCCAGGGAGGAAAAGTCTGCCAAGAGCTGGGCTGATGAGGATTCTGACGACGATTCTGAGACTCAAGTGACTGTCGTTACCTCATTCGAGCCTAGACAACAACTGCCGCCATTAGACGAGAAGACTCGCAAGCGCCTTCAGACATTGCCCTCTTCAGAGCACATCGCATCGTTACTCCGAGCCGCGCACAACCAAACTCTACTGCCCGGTATCATATCTTTCTGCCTGGCTCTCAGCACTGTATGGCCAACGCGACGAGACAAGGTGTTGACCACGCTCATGGCCTACAATCGAGGAGGCCTAGTGCGTGAGATTTATCGTGGCTTCGTGCGCAGATCCCCGCTGGGCCGTGACAACACTTTCTCGGAAATTACCAGTAGGCATCACCTGCGACCCTATGAGTGTAGCTTTGCTGACATCGGTTTAGAGCCCGAGCACGCTTCAGAATGGCCGCCTCTCCTGCTGCTTGCAGACCTGTACACGCAAGCGTTGTTGACCATGGGCGACGACGAGTTCTTCTCTAGCGGGAATAACCCGGATGCGCCGCGCAACCCGCTGTCCCTCGACGAGATCACCGAGTTTTCTCGGAAACTGCTGAACATTGCCTTTGCGTTGTACTGGAGGGAGGACCCCACCAGCGTGCAGGAAGGAAGCGTGCCCGGCCTTGGCAGCATCAAGTGGGAGAACGTTAGAGAGAAAGCCACGAAGTGCTTACAGGCATTGCACGCGAGAGAGTGAGTGCATCGCAGTATCGTCCTCCTGTGTTAGCGTGCTCACACGTTTGCCATTCAGCTCAAGGCGACCGTTCACTCCCCCGGATCACTGGCACATGACGTCGCAGATGGACATGAACTCGTTCATCCAAGCCGCAATGTGAGTCTTCCTACGCAGCTTATATATAGACCATTGGCTAAGAGACGTTCAGTTTCGAAGACAAGCAGCTCTCACAACCTGAGAACGGTCGTTTCGCCGCCCTCAGCAAGCGTCAGCTTGCGTATCTCTCACCACGGCTGGGCGTGCTGAACAACATCCCGTTCGCGATACCCTTCGATGTGCGAGTGGGGATTTTCCGCCAATTCGTCCTCAATGATATGCAGAGCCGCGGATTTGATATGTATCGCGGACGCATGATGACGACGCGGGTGACAATCCGACGGAACAACATCGCGCAGGACGGGTTCGACAGGCTGGGCGATGTGGATCTGAAGGGCCCTATTGCGATCACGTTCATTGACCAGTTCGGCAACGAGGAGTGAGTGTATCGGTGCTTTGGCAGTAGCGCACGATATTGACGAAGGCCGCACAGGGCTGGGATCGATGGCGGAGGTGTCTTCAAAGAGTTCCTGACGAATTTGTGCAAAGAGGTCTTTGACACCGATCGTGGGCTCTGGCTCGCCAACAAGAAGAACGAGCTCTATCCTGCGCCTCATTCATACGCTACCGAGCGTAAGTCGCTCTCTCTCTCTGGCGACGCAAGCTGTCGTTTGACGTGTTGTGTAGCGCACAGCTTGGCGTGGTATCGATTCATTGGTCGGATACTGGGCAAGGCGTTGTACGACGGTATCCTCGTCGACGTTGCCTTTGCCGGGTTCTTCCTTGCGAAGGTGCGCTATTGTCTGACATTGACGCGCGCGTGCTGCTGACGTCGCTTCTGCAGTGGCTTGAGAAGCAGAGTTGGCTGGATGACCTACAGTCACTGGATCCTGAGCTCTATCAAGGCCTCATCTTCCTGAAGCACTACAAGGGTGACCCGGAAGAGCTGTCGTTGAACTTTACCGTCGCTGAGGAAGGTGTGTAGTCATCGCCGTGCAGCTTGTTTGCACCCTCTTATGCACCCGCAGAATTCGGTGTCACGAAGACGATCGACCTCATTCCCAACGGGAGCAACATTCCAGTCACTCGGGAGAACAGGCTCCAGTACATCTATCTGGTCGCGCACTACCGGTTGACCAAGCAGATCAAGAAGCAGAGCAATGCGTTCTTCGAGGGTCTATCCGAGATCATTGACCCCAAGTGGTTGAGGTACGTTCGCATAAACAGTGCATACCTAGCAGACGGCCTGACGTCTGCGATAGGATGTTCAACCAGCAGGAGCTCCAAATCCTGCTTGGCGGGGTTGACACTCCGATTGACATCGACGATCTGCGTGCCCACACACAATACGGCGGTTTGTATGACGACCACGAAGCGACGATCGAAATTTTCTGGAGTGTACGTATGCATCTGTCGGTGTCAGCCGGGCGACGTGCTGAGCGAGAATTATAGGTGGTGAAGACGTTCAACCAGGAGGAGCGACGGAAGCTGCTTCGGTTCGTTACCAGCTGCAGTCGACCACCATTGCTGTGAGTGGCCGACGGCGCAATTGCTCGTGCATGCCGCATACTGACTTTGTGCAGAGGATTCAAGGAGTTGAACCCGAACTTTGCGATCCGAGACGCGACAGGAGACGAAAACCGGCTGCCGACCGCGAGTACTTGTGTGAACCTGCTCAAGCTACCGCGGTACAAGAGCCCGCAGGTCCTCCGCGAGAAGCTGCTGCAGGCTATCAATTCGAATGCGGGCTTCGATCTGTCGTGAGTGGGTGTACTGGTATGTCGATCGCGATCGCTGCGCGGGGTTCTGTAGCATTGTAGACATCCTTTTTTGTAATACTACTTGTAGTTCCAACGGCACATGATAGGCCAGGCCAGATGCAGCACATTGTTCAGACTACCAAAAATAGAGCTCGCAGATGATACAGGACAGTACAGGCCAAAATACTACGAGATACACACAAACGTACGGACCACCTCACTGGGCCTCGACCGGTGCCGGCGGCGCCACGTCCTGTGCACCCGGGAGCTGCTGTGTTCTCGACATGGCGACGCCGAGCGCCTGCGTGCGGAACGCGAGGCCACGGGTCTTCTCGATGACCGTCTGGTAGATCGGTAGGGGCGGGCGGTTGATCTCGATGACATTCTAGAGGAGAAGTCAGACGGGTGAGCGGGGCAGCTGGTGAAGGAAGGAGACTCGCGAATACCTTCTCAAGGTCAATCTTCGCATCGGCACCCATGCGGGTCTCGCGGATCAAGTTGACGATCCACTTCTCGCCCTCATCGCGCGACAGGTTCAACCGCTCCGAGAGGTCACTGAGTGTAACGGTGAGCAAGCAGACCGATACACATAGATGGTCGCACATACCCAATGTCGATGCGCTGGTGTATCCTGCAGTAGGCCTCGCTGATGAGGTAGCGCGCGTTGTCCATAAAGTCGTCACGGAAGTCGCAGAGGAAGAAGTCGTTGGCGACGACCGTCTCGGCCTTGCTGAGCTCCTTTTGCGCAGCCTCAAAGTCAAATTCCACATAGAGCTCCTTGAGGAACTGGGTGACGGGGTCCTGGTACTGGTACTCCTCCATCTGAATGACCTTGACGATCTCGCGGATGGAGTGGCGCACGCGCGAGGAGAGCGCACCAGAAGCGGATTTGCGGGAGAGGATGGCGGCGGTAGCGAGATAGCGGAGGATCCAGGGGCATGAAGTCTGGATGGTGTTGAGGTAGGTGGGGGAGAGGAAGGTCTCGAGGAGGAGGGTGCGGCCCTGGGGGTGGTTGAAGTAGACGAAGAGGGACCAGTGGAGGAGCCAGGTGCGGGAGTGGAGCTGGGCGAGAGCAGGGTCTGCGGCGGATGATGAGGGGGTGGAGGTGGAGAACTGAGGCATGGAGGGAGTGCGAGCGTCGATGGCCTCACGGAGGGAGTTGAGCTCCTCGAGAGCGACGTCCCACTTTCCGGTGAGGATGTCGCACGCGAGCTTACCCCAGTGGGCGGAGATGGTGAGGTCGGGGTCGGTGGAGAGGATGCGGAAGTGGTAGAGGTAGTCCGCCGCGCCGCTGTAGTTTCCGTACGAGTATTGGAATTTGCCAAAGTTGTAGAGCGCGGTGATTTGGTCGAGCGTGACCTACGAACGGGTTAGATCGTAAAACATACGGAGGCGAAGTGAGACTCACGTTGTAGTGGTCGCGGAGGAACTGCAAGTTTTGGTTCTTGTCCTGGCGAAGAGACTGGGCGACCTCGGGCTTCTCGATGACGTCCAGCACGGCCTGCGCCTCCTGCTGGAGCTGCTCGTTGGTCGAGACGGCCTTTTCGCGCTTCTCGGCAAACTCTGTGCGAGGTGAGAGGCAGATGTCGCATACACGGATGGAAAGACGGACCTGCGGGGACTTCCTGGTCGGGATGGAGTTGCTGGAAGAGGCTCACGGCGTAGTCGACCATGTTCGTCTCCTTTGCGAGCTCATACTGGGCAGCCTGGACCTGCTCGACCGGGAAGATCTCGTTCTCTGCGAGGTGGGCGAGGAGAGGGAAGACCAGGTGACGGTCGCAGTGGGGGATGACGGTTTTGGTGAGGTCGTATTCGGCCATTTTGGGCGACAGCGATGGAGACGAGGCCGCGGTAAGGAGGGTGGAGAAAGGAGGCGAGCTCGTCGAGGATGAGGGTCTGCTCGCCGTTGAGTGCGATGAGCTCGACTCAGGCCTTGCTCTCCAAAAAATCACCTTCCATATCCGGACACAGCAAACACGTGGCACGACGCGCGGGTGGCGGGCGTCTATTTGCACCAGCACGCGTCCTGCTCTCCTCCTCCTCCTCCTCCTCCTCCTCCTTCTTCATCCACCGTTCACCGTTACCGGCCTCACGCTCGTTCTCAAAATGACTGCTATAACAAGAAACCTGCCCTGGTTTATCAAGGATCTGGGTGTTTCCATCATCGGCGAAGTACGTGCGGTCACGACCTGCAGAGTCCCGATCGCTAACGCTGCACCAGAAATGTTACACCTCCATCGTCGAGAACCTCGACTTGGCCGACGTCGAATGTCTCAAGTACTCGCTCTCAAAGGGCCTTGGCTTGGGCATTGTTGTTGGCGGATCCATCATGAAAGTACCCCAACTGCTTCTCAGTATGTTTCCACTTCCGACATGTCCGTATTCCGTCCTCTGAGCGTTCGCGCAGTCGTCAGTGCACGTTCCGCGCGGGGTCTCTCGCTCACGTCCTACGTGCTTGAGACCCTTTCATATGCGATCACCCTCGCGTACTCCTACAGGAATGAGTTCCCCTTCTCCACATACGGCGAGAACCTCTTCCTCACCCTCCAGAACGTCATCATCACCCTCCTCATCGTCCACTACAACCCTCCATCCTCGCTCGCAGCTCGCCCATCTGCCCAACGCACCATTTTCTCCCTGCAGGCCGTCATCGCCTGTGCCCTCGCTCTCGCTGTCGTCCCTTCGAGCACGCTCGCGCTTTGCCAGATCGCCACCCTTCCTCTCTCGCTCTTCTCCAAGCTCCCCCAGATCCGCCAGAACCACCGCGCCCAGAGCACCGGCCAGCTCTCCGCGTTCGCCGTCATCTCCCAGATCGGCGGCTGCCTCGCCCGTCTCTTCACCACCGCCACCGAAGTGGGCGACCCCATCGTCAGCGCCGGCTTCGCCCTGGCGCTTGCCCTCAACGTCCTACTCGGCCTGCAGATGTGGATGTACTGGGGCAAGGAGGCCAAGGATGAGATCGAATTGGGACCTACCATCGGCGTCTCCGATGAGAAGAAGGCCCAATGGGCCCCCGCCGCTCACAAGGTCGAAGTCGTCGTCCCCCCCGCATCTCCCGGCCGTGCCAGCCCAAGGCCGGGCAACAGGAGATGGTCGCGCAAGGTGGATTAAACGTATTTTGTCGTTGTCTCATTGTGTACATCGTATTTAGTACTGTTATTCCTGGGGCCTCCTGGTTCCCTAATCCAAGCTATATAGTGCGTACATGAGCAATCCCGACATGTGCAGAAACGGTGCATAGCAATGATGTCGCCGTCATAGATCAATCACTGATCTTTCTTCGACTCCTCGGGCTTGTCTGGGTATAACTGAGACGAGTCGTGAGCGTCGTGGTCGTTGCACTAAGATGACACAAATACCTTGCCAGGATTGAAGAGGTTGAGCGGGTCAATAGCCTTCTTGATGGTCTTCATGAGCTCAACGGTACCCTCGCCAAGTTCCTCATACAGATAGGCGCGCTTGCCCATCCCGACGCCGTGCTCTCCTGTGCCTGGAAAGACGTAAGGAGAGGTCGGTGACGCAAAGCGAGAAGAATACGCACAGGTTCCATCCAGGGCAATGGCGCGCTTGACCATACGGTCTACGGCCGCGTGCGCAGCTTCGAGCTCCTCATCGTTACGGAATAGCAGCAACGCGTGGAAGTTCCCTGCCGTGCGATAGTCAGCGTACGCTCGTGTTACCGCCAGGGGCACACGTACCATCTCCGACGTGTCCAACGATGGTGGACACAAGACCATGCTCCTCGAGGTCTTTCTTCGTGCCATAGACGAGATCCGGAAGTCGCGAAACAGGGACGCTGAGACGAGGTCAACACACGACAGAGTGCAGATCAGCACGATGCTCACCACACATCCGTGCTCCAGCCTCTAGCGCCAGGCAGGATGGCCAAGCTCGAGTACAGCGCGTTCTTCCTATCCATCCACAGATCGTGCGCTTCCTTGTCGTTCCGCGCGAGCGAGAAGCCCGTCCCACCGTGCTTGGCGGTGATCTTCTTGACAATGTCTGCCGTCTCCTGGAGCGAGCGCGGCGTCGGGCCTTGGAATTTGAAGAACAAACTGTCTTTCTCGGGCCATTTGCGCGTCGACATGCCGTACACGTTGGTCGCGCGCATGAACTGGTCGTCGCAGAGCTCGACGCATTCTGCGAGGCCGCGAACGGTTAGGAAGCAGTTGCAGCACGATAAAGTACAGGCTCACGAATGCCGACGCCGGAGTTGACGACCTCGATGACGGCCTCAGTCGCACTCCGTACATTCGGGAATTGCACGACGGCGACATTGGTCGGCAGTAACGGTGCAAGGCGAATGGTGACTACCATCATGGGTTAGGAGCAGGAAGAGACTCGGGGCTTCGTAACATACCTTCGGTGACGATGCCCAGCGTCCCCTCCGCGCCGATGAAAAGTTTGGTAGTATCAAACCCAGCCGACGATTTCCGTGCGCGTCTGCGCGTTTTGATCACCTCTCCAGAAGGAAGTACGACTGTCTACCACGTGACGCGTGAGTGAACTATCAAGGCACGCATGACTCAAACCGATATACTGCGTTAAGGAACCATTCGGCTTTCGCGGTGCCGTATCGCACGGCGTTCGCTATCGGAGAGCGGTCAGCTAAGAGTGCAGCGTGATGGAGCTGTACACGTACTGCCTGAACAACCTGTGCTCAGCATGCCGCCAATAGTCGCGCCAGGAGCAGGGTCGAGCTAAGAGGCAAAGATTCAGAGCGCGAGGTGTGCGAGGGACTGGATGAGACGCACAGGAAAGAATAGGGGAATGCCTGGAGAACGGGATCAAATTAGAAGTGAACGAGGACGACAGGGCGGGATCAATCTGCACCTTTCTTCTGCAGCTCCTCATTGAGGTCCATCCATCGAAGTCCAGGCTGGCACACGACGTCGGAGTCGGCCTCTGCGGTCACATAGAGTCAGATGTGGCACGTGCGCGGTACGATACAAGACTTCGTCACCATGAATCTCGATTATTTTGTCCATGTGAGACAAGTCGACGCAGATACCGCCGACGGTAGGCTGGAGAATAACTGGTAAGCATGACACGCGCTCGCGACGCGCTGCGGACTGACTGCACGGAAGTGGCCCTCTAGGCTGGTGGCACCAGAGTATGGGATGACTGGCATCTTGTACTTGATGGCGATCTTGACAATCTTGACAACGTCGTCTGTTGACGAGGGAAATACGACGACAGAAGGATGCGAACCTGGTTGAACCGCATGTGTGTCGGTGTCAACTCAGAGAGGGTGAGGGTGCAGATATCGTACTGGGATGGTAATCATTCTCGGAGAAGCCGTGGACTTCGAGATCTTCGGGGTCTGTGGTGACTGTGCCCTCCTCAGGGAATGTCTTCTTGAGCTCGTCTATGGCTTTCGCGAAATCGTCTGGGGAGCCATACTTGGTGTCCAGGTCGGAACTGGCTCTGTTCTGCGACAAGGCGTTGTCTGACTGAATGGTGGCGAGGTAATAGCCCAGAGAGAGACCGCCGGCGAGGAGCAAGGCCGCAAGCGGTATGTTGTATGAGACACGAGCTGAGGGCCCTGCATTGCTAGAGGAGTAGGCGCGAGCACGCTGGGTGTTCAGTGACCGAGAAATGAGCGGAGAACGAGGGCGAAGCAGAGGCCCAGTCGTGAACGAGTTCAGGTGTCTCGCGAGGGGGGCGCGCCGAGAGGATGCCGAGAAGCGTTGCATGACGCTCAATGTGTTGATCACTAGACCAGGCGAAGTACTGCACTTGCAGTACAACCGTACTATATGCCGTCGTACGTGAACATGAACGGCCTCAAGTACCAGCGGGATACATCCTACAAGGAGGTTCATGAGTCTCAGTCTCAGACTCCGATTCGGGCTCCGCCCACCATCCTCTGAATCAGGTCTCTGAGTGCCATTGCAGCGGAGCTCTGTCGGACTTCGCAGTGAATGCATGATTTGCACCTGTCGAGCTCTCTCTCTCTCTCAAATGGTAACTCGCGCATTGGGCTCCTGGATTGTGATTCATTCAACCCTAGACAATGCCTCCCTTGCCTTCAGCCCGTGAAGCCTCCGAAATCCTCCCGCCCGATGCTGAGACCGCACTTAGCCTCTACTCGACTCTGATTCTACCAGCAGAGAGACTCGCAGTAGAGCGCCTCGAGCCGTCTGGCGACAAACCGAATGCTCCTCTCAGCGCTCCGGTTGTCTATGCCCGCGTGGTGGGCTATATGTTACTCTACCCTCTCTCGGATATCGCTCGCAGTACTGTCACCAGGGAGGTTGCGTCTTGCAATAACCTGGACAAGTCGAATCCTATACAGGCACTTTACGAGCTCGGTGAAACGTACACCAAACATATAATCACACTTTGTGAGTGCCGAAGTTCCGACTTCGCGACTCCCTGTAGAAGCTGAGGTCGCTGTAGTCAAGAGCGCTAGGGGTAAAACCCCGACTCCTAAAAGTCATCCCTCTCGACCCTTTTTTGATCGCATGCGGGCGGGTTATTTACAAGAAATACAGCCCTCTCCTCGAGACCATTCGAGTGCAAAGAAATCCGTACGCGCGTCCTGCTGTACCGCTTATGGTTGCTTATGTGTCAACGTGGCAGGCACTTGTACGGGATAATTTTCGCTGCATGGTATCAGGCAAAGTGGACGACCTCTCCGAGAGCGCTGGCTTGACCCAACGTCTGCCTAACGAGATGATCACTATCACTCAATGCTGCCACATCTTTCCCGACGCTCTTGGAGACATATCGCGTACAAGGGCCGGAAGCAAGGTACAGCCAACTGTCATTGATCACGCAGCTCGATCGTACTATCTTGAACTCATGATTGATGACAGGAACATGCAGTTGCATCGGTGTGGACCTTCCTAGACCGATTTGGGTACCAGGATGTGTGCGAAGAGCTCATGGGGGCGACCGCGGGCGCCAACCTACACCGTCTGGAGAACATCTTGACGCTCGAAAGCAACGCACACGTACTCTTCGATCGCCTGGATCTGTGGTTTGAAGCAGTGGAGGGGCAGGTATGTCGTCGTTGCAAAGCTCTAGTTTACCGTTCCTGATGCTAGGCATGGGCTGGCAGCCCAATGTCTATCACGTCGGTATGACACCCAGACGCACCCACTCTGAATTTGGATACTCGCGAACAGTTCATTTCGTTTCGCACCGCCAAGGATTAGCACTCCCAAACCCCAGATATTTACAGCTCCATGCGGCCTGTTGTCGGATCGCACATATGTCCGGTGCTGCGGACTATGTTGATCTGATCTTCCGCGAGATGGAGGAGATCGGGGTATTGGCTGAGGACGGTACAACCGCTGATGTGCTCACCTTTGCGCTTCACCGTCGCCTCGCAGAGCCGGTCTAATGCCGGTGGCGAGTTGGATGTCGTCTCTTACACTCTTTTTGGAGCAGTCGTAGCCATAGAATACCGCGCGTATAAAACGCGGGTGATACGGTGGCTAACCCTCTCTATCACTCTCTGCCAACCGCGTACGCGAGATACGCGTGCGTGCGCTGAGGGACTTCCAGAACTTGCGCGGGTCGGTATTCATGATAATGGACGCCATCCACTGCGGTGAGCCCCCGCTTCCTTACTGCCTCTTTCGCTCCCCTCCCCGTTGCCCTCGCCTCCATATCGCCGGATTGTTCCTCTGCTTCGAGAGGGGAAGCTAACGATGGCGGGGGACGATAGCGCACAAGCGGCTGTACGCGGACGCGCATGTCTTGCATGGGGGCATTAACTCGAACACGATCATCATCTTCGAGGACCCGCCTGCAACGTCCGGGGCTGGGGACGCTACGGGGGCGCGGAGCTAGGGAGAGGGCGAGGGTTGGGTTGGAGAGTTATGATCCGCCCGTTGAAAATGAAGGGGTGAGCGCGAGGGGCTGAGGTGAGCGCCAGCACGTCACTGCTTAGAGTGGTGGACGTACGGAGGCGACAGGAATTCGAGTATAGGCGTGCTGCCTGTGATGTTACCCCCGCATCAGGAAACGTGGGTGACTGTGATTGCTTGAGGAATATAGGATCGTGCGCGCTTCTGCAGCCACGCTGAGATGCTGACACCACTCCGTGAGCCCGCAGTGCATCGTCTTGTGATGGATGGAAGGAGAAGTTCTACGCCTTATACTGGTTAGTAAGAGTTGCTATGAAGTCTGTCGGCCGGCCACGCGCTCTGCATATGGGAACACAATGCTTCGAGCGCGTGTTCATGCAATCTCGGCACGCTGAGCGGACATCGATACGTCCAATAGCCCGTCTGTACAGGCACATATATAAAGACACAGACGTATCTCATCTGCCGTCCGCAAGTCGATGCCAGCGGTAGGAGAGCACGATGAGCGGTCCACGACTGTGCCGGCTAGCGGGCGCTCTCCACGGTCGAGTATACATGGACGTTTCCGTGCGCTGCTTTGATGTCGTCCGCCCAGGGGCCGAAGTGGCGGGGTAGGCTGAGGTCTCGAGCTCGTTGACTACCAGGTGGTCGAGCTTCTATACTGCGAGACGACGGTGGAGGGCAAAGGTGAGCACGTCTGCGGACCCGCCGTTGTTTGCCAAGACCTGCAATTCTTCCATGCGACGGTAGATGAGGTCGAGATATTCGGCGGCACCCGACATGTGCGCGATCCGACAGCAGGCAGCGTGGACCTCAAGGTACCTCGGACTCGGAAGAGGCAGTCCAGGGTGATGAGAGACAAACTGGACCCGTCTCGGGATGAAGGGCGGTCTCCCCAAGCTAGGAGCGAGCTCGATATTGTAACTTAGGGTTATGAGACTACGACCGTCCCCGTAGGTGTGGAAATAAACCCCAACTCCTAACCCCATGGTACCCCCGTAGGGTTCCCGATTAGGAAGGGAATTAGCCTTATATCATGTAGAGATTCATCACAAACAACGCAGACCTCACGACAGGCCAGACACTAAATACTGGCAGCTTGAACAAATGACAAACGTGTATGACATCCATACATGGTGTCCGCGCTACGCGGACGCCACCTGCACACAGTATGCGCACATGCAGAGCGCACGCAGCTCGCGCTCCACCTTGACCCAGGGTGCACGCACAGAGTCCGCGTAGCGCGGACACCACTGTGCCACATACACCCATGCACACAGAGTCTGCACGCCACAGAAGAAATGGACAGAACACACCATAATCATTGCAAGACATACATCAAGCCAATTAGCTAGCTAGATATAACAATCGCAAGTCGGGCAGTGGTAAATCGTTGGGTTAGCTGGCTGATTAAGGAAGATGGTGAGGTAGGTATCCAGATAATGAGCGAGATGAGAGGCTAAGGGCATATTAGCGATGAGGAAACTGTGCACATCAGGTGGGCAGCCGCTAGTCAACTCCTGCATACGTATGCGTAAGACCAGAATCTCGAATGAGAGAACCCCATGATTCTGATGAGTGCCACGCTGAATCGGGTAACGAAGGAGAGCCTGCCAACGGTCGGTGGCTTCCTGGGAGACAGGAAGCGCAGGGCTCGGATCGAGAGGTCGGATGTACGGAGGTAAAGTCGGACTGACGGCGTCGGATTCTTCCATGCACTGGATGTGAAACCACATCGAGCAGTCTTGACAATATCGCATCTTGTGCTCATCAGGGTCGTACAGGCCATGAAAGGTACACTCGCTCGCAGTGCAGAGGAGTGTGACAGTGTCCTGCACACAACATTAGTATAAGGGATATCGCAGGGCAGATTGGGCTTACCCGAGGCAACCGGTAGAAATCAGAGTTATTGACACGTTCGAAGTAGTGGTTGTCGCGGTAATAAAGGGTCTTGTCGTGGAACACACGCAGCGAGATGGTGGTAGGGTCAAAATGCTGAACGGCGATGACTTCGTGAATGGCATCGCCGCTGGTGATAGTTTCATGCCGGATAGGAAAGAGCTCATTCTCGCCAGCGAGCGAGAAATAGTCTGCGGTGAAAGGGTTGCTGCACTGTCTAAGCCAAAGGTCTCTGCTGCGGATGAACCAGCGCAGCTTGACAAGCTACAGGTACTAGATGAGCATCAGCGATAGCGTTGAAGCAGAAGAGAGACGTACAGGCCCGAGGAAGTCTGATGTAGCTAGAGCGCGCACTTGCGCGACCCATTCCTCCTCTTGGATGTGCACGTCATCACGGCGGGACCCGTCGGGCTTCACAGTGACGCTGTGCGGGACTCAGTGATAATGTCGAATTATTGAATGGCTGAACAGCATACTAATCACCAGCTGTGACACAGAAGCCGCCGCGCGGGGGGTGTCCAAGGACTAGCGCATGTCAGTCAAGTGGTTGGTGAGGAGAGACAGTTCGAGCGCACCTGCTATCCGCTGAGCGGGGTGGGCGTTGGCAAAGGCGTGGGCCCACTCCACGGCATTGCGTGGAATAACAGCACTCATGGCAGCTGACTTGGTTGACGTAGTAGCACTCTGCCGACCAAGAGAGAGAGAGAGAGCAGGGCGTGGGTGGGAGTGGAGGGGGGATTTTTGAGACGGTCGGACGTCAAAGGACGGAGTGGTAGGAAGAGGCGGGATTGGCGGCCGGGTTATGAGACTTAGATTTCCCCCCCCAGGTTCCAAGCCAGGTTCCAACCTAGACCCCAACTTAGGGTTGACCCTAGACTGAGAGTAGGGTTTGATCTGCACACAGACCCTAAGCTAGGGTTAGTGCCCAATGGCAATGTCTTGCTGTGCCAAACACATGTCCGGGGTGAGCAGCTGACCACGATGCACGCTGCACTCACCTTCACTGCATGGGCATGCTGGACAACCCTCCGTTTTCTACTGGTGCCCTCAGTGCGGCGAAGACATATAGGAAACGTAGTACGTTACTGTTGTGGTGTATGTCTTGGGTTCCTATTTGCAGAACTACTCTGACTCTTGAGCACGCCGAGCTTGCCATCGCATTTACATCACTGGTAAATCTAGCAAACCTGTGTTTTCAAGCTTCAAGACCCCGCCTCCCACTCATTCCCCCTGACAGGGTGGCAGACCGTGCATCACGGTCAGTGTGGGGTGACCGTGCAAAATCCAACCCACGTGGCCCTAGTTCCCTACGCCCCTTGAGCGTGCACAGCTGGCCTGTCCCCCGTGACCGTGATGCACGGTCTGGCATGCTGCCCATCAGGTGAGCGCAGCATTGGCATGTCCCCTTGACCGTGATGCACGGTCTGCCACCCTGTCAGGGGGAATGAGTGGGAGGCGGGGTCTTGAAGCTTGAAAACACAGGTTTGCTAGATTTACCAGTGATGTAAATGCGATGGCAAGCTCGGCGTGCTCAAGAGTCAGAGTAGTTCTGCAAATAGGAACCCAAGACATACACCACAACAGTAACGTACTACGTTTCCTATATGTCTTCGCCGCACTGAGGGCACCAGTAGAAAACGGAGGGTTTAGAAGCAAGAACAATGGTGCAATATTTGTCGGTGAGATGAGTAAGCGATGGAGCCATGGACAAGTGCTTGGTAACAAACTCCTGCACATCTGAAGGGCATCCCCACGCACGATCATGGGCACGGACTGCGAGAAGAAGAAGCTCAAAGGAAAGCAACCAAGGATAATCAACATGTCCACGCTGAATCGGAAGGTAAAGAAGAGTCGTCCAAGCCTCAAAGTCATGTCCTGAGAAATTGATCTCGCCACTAGCAAAGAGCCGGTCCGCGTCTGCATCGTCCGCAGGTTGGTCCGGTCGGGTAGCCTTTATGTCCAGTAGTGTCGGGGAGGTAGCTGGGCTGACAGAGAGGCATTGTGTATGGAACCAGATCTCACAACGCTCACAAAAACGCATAATGGGCTCCTTGTTGACGTCAAACTCATTGTCTAGCTTGCATTGATCAGAGCAGACGTCGTGGTTCATGTACTACACACATATCAGTCAGAGCACATCATAAGATGTTATCAGTCAGAGCACATCATAAGATGTAATGGGACGCACTGATGCAATAGTGAGGGTGTAAGGCTGCGAAGCCCACTTGACCGCCAGGGTGGTGCGGACATAGTAGGTCTTGTCGTCAATGACGGGCAGGGAGAGTTGGCAGGGCGAAAAGGCAACAATAGGGACCTTGCGGCTGATTCGATCAGCAAATTGGTATGTCTCGTGAGTCAGTCGGATGAGTTCCTTGGGACCAATCGTTGGTACCAGGTCCTTGGTCAAGACGTCTGCTGCTATGTTCTCGTGGAACTCTTCCTGAGCAATGAACCATCGGAGTCGCACAAGCTGAGCAGTATTGGCATCTTTAATTGTTCTAGAAAATGCTTGCAACACCTACCTTGCCATACTTGGCATGCACAGCAGTTGCAACAACTTGAGCATACTGTTCTGCATCGTGGAGGGAAGCATCATAACGACGAGAGCCATCCGGCGTTATTGAGACACTGGTCAATCGTGACTAAGTGTACGGTTGTCATTAGGGTTAAGGCAAGCATACTAGAGCCCTGGGTGGATGCGTAGGTTGTCACCGGTGAGCGTGGTTACTGGCCAGGCTTTAGTGAGTGCATTTGAGTGGATCATGTTAGACGTACGCACTTGCAAATTCCTCAACTTTGTCTGCTTGGCGAAATGCTTGTGCCCACTCAGAACCATTACGAGGGACTGATGGAAGTTGTGCATCCATGTTAGTGGGGCTGATAGAGGACGTGGGGAGGGAAAGGCTGGAAGGGTTTGTATGGGCATGAGAGCTTAAGTACCCAAGTGCTGAGGCCGCCCCGCGTGTTCGCGTGTTCAATGACAAAGGTGGGACTGCTAGAATTAGAACAGCACACCCTTGCAGGATTTGTGAGAAGGTATGAGCCCTTTTGAGCAACAAGAGGCCGAGATTCATTATCGGATACAAAAGGGTTTTCACCGGTGCTTAACAGATAGCGAGTTATCTGTGTCAGAGAGATGGCGACACTGTCTTGACTGTGACACATGGACATATAACGGCACTGCGGGCACTCGCGGATTGTGTGGCGACCATCTGTGTTTGCGAGCCACTTTGACCGTGTGTCACGGTCATGGCCGCGTGCAGGGCCAGGGGCAGGAACAGATTCTGTATGTATTTCAACAGAAACCGCGGTGAAGCATGAACATGACAATTTTCCAGCCCGTGATGTGGATGCAAGTGCAATGGGGTGAATCGCAGAGACATGTGATCCCTGGGAGCATTTGGGTGCGCCGTACCGCCATGTGACCGTGTAGCACGGTCGGATGGCCAAGTGCGGTTGTATGTCATGCAGCTCGAGGTGTGAGAATGGGTTGACTTGAAACATTAGAGTAGTTCTGAGCGACTTTACATCTCAGTAGAGATGCTCCACTCGCACAAGGGTAAACCGTCCCACTTCGCATTTGGAGCGCCCCACTTTTCACTGCTTCAGCCGTGCTCTATTGTGTGTGCTTTCCTGTGTGGTAAAGACAGATACCGTACAACACGCTACAGATAGGCGAGGGAGCAGTCAACAGGGGCGGCTATGGTATGCTATCAGAGAGTGTCCATAGCGGAGTCCTGATCGTGTCCATCGGCGTTAGGGTCCACCTCGCGCGCGCCCTCCTGCTTGTCCGTGTCCATCTCATCCGCCACCTGCACTGATTCGTCCCCAGCGCTGCCCATGCCCTGCTGGTCATTCACCTGCAGCTCGCTGTCCTTCATGGCCTCAGCGGATGCAATGACCATGTCCTTCACCTGCGCCGTTCCCTCCTTCTCCATGTCCTCCTTCTCTCCCTCCTTCTGCCCCTCCCTCTCCCTCGCCTTCGCCGGATCTTCTGGTGCCTGCACCTCATCCGTCATCCCTGTCCCTTCCTTCATCATCTCCTTCTCCTTCTCCTTCTCCTGCTCCGTCCCTTCCTTCTCGTGCTCCGGCTCCTGCCGCAAGGCCATGGCGGCCATATCGCGGTGGAGACCATGCCCGCGCGCGGAGGACGCAGCGATGTTCATCGCATCGCTCAACGATGACTTGAAGCCCTCCTGGACCGCTGCGATCAAGCTCTCCGACAGCCCTCCCATCTCCTTGGCGAAGAATTGACGCCTCGAAGCTCGCTCCTCGCTCAACTCCTGTTGGAGGCTGGAGACGGCGGTGCGGAGGTCCTGGACCTCGAGCATGAGCTTCATGACCAATTCGCGGTCACTCAGCCCCTCGCGCGGGTTCTCCGTCCAGATCGGACGTGGGTCTCCGAGGATGCCTGTGGCCGGCCCGGGTGCCGGGCTTGCTTGCGCGCGCGCTACGGCCTTGCCCTTCCCTTTGTCCTTTTGCGGCGAGGCGGTTTTGGCCTTCTTTTTGGGGGGCACCTCAACGATTTCAGGCCCGGACCCGTCGTTGGAGTCCTCCTGAGTCCGGGACGCCGCCGGAGCCCGTGGCTTGCGCTTGCGCTGGCCCTTCTCTGCCGACTCCTCGTTGGCCTTGCCCTCAGCTGTGATCTTCTGCTGATCGGAGACCCTATTCGATGGTCAGCAAGCACATCAACCAACTACTGAGCCTCGCGCCTTACCTCGAAGACTGCGCAGCCTTCGACTGGATAGACACCGCAGGGGTGGCTCTGCTCGCCAGCGTCGACTTTGGCTCGGGCGCACTGGTCGCCGGTGTCGGCTTTGGCTCAGGCGCACTGGTCGCCTGTGTCGTCGCTCCTTGCGAAGCTTTGGCAGCTCGCTGCTCATTTCGCTGCTTCTGCTTATCCTGAAGGAGCTTGATCACGCGTTCGGTTTCAGAGAGGCGTGAGTTGGACATTGGGATAGCTGGGACCAGAGATGGTGGTGGTTGGAGGTTAAGAGGCAGAGGCCCAACCCTGAATGGATTCCGGATGTGAAATGTGATTCAGAAAAAGAAGGCGCCCACGCGGGCCGATGCTTAACCCAACTTAGACTGAAGTGAGCGCTTTGCCGCATGACGACACCGACGACACCATTACGGTTTTTTGTAGGTCAATTGCACAAATATTTCCACACCATGTTTGCCCCAGACGTACCCGCGCAGCGGCCTGGAGACCGTGTCACACGGGCATGCAGTGACACTGCCGGCTCTCCAACGCGTTGGGATGTCAGGCCCCGGGCAGCGGTGAGAGAGCGGTCTTCCACCGCATGGTGTGTTTCGATGCCACCTAGCCAAGCATAGAATCGAGTGTGTGCGAGTTGCACATGAGATCATCGGTCAGTATTGCATCTCAATATCCGGTCACGGGAGTTGTGGAAACTCGTTGGCCGGTTCACTGATGATCTCACTGACAGAGTGGTATGTCTGTCCATATCATGGATGTGCGATTAATGTGGCTCGGGAATAGTGTAAACAAGATAGGTAGAGTTATGGGAGAGTTCATCGACGGGACGAGCGTGCAGTACGAGTGGGGCGCGAGGACGGTCGCGAGGAGCCTCCAGCCGGAGGAAGATCGTCGAGTGAAAGGCCCACCCGACCGATCAGCCCCAGCGCGGAAGCTTGATCGCGGATGGGACGCATTGGCGTTGGCGTGTCGGGAGGAGGTGACAGCGGCGAAGAAGGCTCGGGCGTGCGATGAGGCTCGGGCATTGCATCCTCAACCTGGGCGTCATCTGCTTCCATTTTCTCCCCATCATCGCTGGGAGGGTTGGGAGACCAAGTGACAGAGCGCCTGTTGGACGACGAGGGGCCGGAGTGAGCGATCCCATCGAGGTTCGTCCAGGTGTCCATCAAGTCAGTCAGTAGCGCGTCGATGTTCGTGTCCACAGGGAGGGTGTCAGGGAGGGTGATGTCGTCAGCAGCGATGGCATCGACTATGTCAAGGGAGGTGCCTTCGCCATCCCCACCGCTCAATAGCAGACGGACGTCGCTCTCAGATTGGTCTCGAGAGCCACCAGTCTCGTGACTTTCAGCAGGCTGCGAAAACATGCTTGCCCTCCCAGTGTACGGGGCAGGGGAAGGTTGACGGTCGGGAGTGTGATCCTCGCCGCTGCTGTCCTCGGAGGAAGTGACGGGCGTCGCAGGCCGAGGCGCCGTCCTCGGCCTCGGCCTCGGTTGGGGCTTGGGCGTGGGCGTGGGCTTGGGGTCCACCATGTCGTCGTCGTCATCATCAGCAACAAGCCCGCTGCCCGACGCTGTCTGGGTCGTGGTCGGCACCTTCTCGCCGCGCTGTTGCCCGGCACTCTTCTTGGCAGCTTCGCGCTTCCGGGCGGCCTTCTGCAATGCCCTCGCAGCAGCGTTCTGAGCTTTGCGTGCAGCGGCCGAGACGGTTTCCTTCCCTTTCCCCTTCCTGTCAGAAGGCGTACGCTGGGTAGAGGGCGGCGTCGCAGGGGAGGCTTCACCACTGTTGCTGCCGACCTGGCGCTGCGGTCGCGGCCGCTTGGACGGGCGTGACGCGCTGCTCTCGGGAGCCCCCTCCTCAGAACCGCTGTGATTCCCTTCCTCCTCATTTTCTGGCTCCTCCGCATCGTTGACGGCCTGTGTCTCCATGCCGTCCAGCAAGACGCGCTCTGAGAGTAGGGTGGTGTTAGCTGAAAGTCGCAGCAGTGAGTGCGATGGCTACTTACTGAGCGTCGTTTCCCCCCCTTCCATGAGTTGGTGGTGCATCAGACCTTTGTCCGATGAGACCGACGCGATGAACACGTCCGACGTGTTATCCGCGATGATCTGGTACCGGATTACCGTCTTCTTCTGCGGGTGCCGCCAGAGTCGCCCCACCAACTGCTCATTCTCCTGGGCTGACCAGAGGTTGTCCTGGGCGCACAATGATCAGCAAGGATGAGTAGTGTCCAATCACATACTGAGTGCACATACCACGATGATGAGAATATTTGCGAATGCGATATTCAGTCCCGTTGTGCCCACATTAGACATCAGCATGATGGGTGTGCTGCCCTCCCTGAACTGCCTCAATCGTTCAGTGCGCACATGGGCAGGCAGCCCCCCGTGCAGGGTGATGTGCTCCAGGTCGAGCAATTCCAGTGCCTGGTGAGATGTCAACATGTGTCGGGCACAATCGCTGGTGTGCCTCAGGTGGCCTTACCGAGGAGATTATCCAAAAGAGCGAGGGAAACGCAGAGTAGACCAAGATCTTGTCTGGGTGCGCACCTGGCACCATGTTCCAATCGTTGGCAGCTCCTTCTTCAGGAGGGTAAACAACCCCATCTTGAATGACGGCAGGGGGCGCGCAGGTTTTGCCGACATGGTAATGCAGCAACGACAGCAGCGCATTGATTTTCGTGGAGGGGGTGTCTGCGTAGTTGAACGTCGATGGGTGAATTGTGAACCCTGGCAACGAGACTGCGCAGTGGTGCAGGAGCGCTTGCCGGATACCGATGTAGAACGACTGAAAAATCAGATTAGTGGGATGAGAAGACTGCTGATGCTGACCGTGCAGGGCGGTCACCCGCGGCCACCACCGTGGGCGAGACGTGTGTTGCCCCTCCGCCACAATGACCGTGTTGCACGGTCACAGTGGACAGCATGTCGGCCGTGCACCGCACCCTCGCATGATCCCGGAAGGGCATGTGCCCTGTGGGGTGGTGGTGCAGCGGGGCCCAAGTCTGGGCGCGGATGCTGCCCGTGAGGCACGGTCAATGCTGCCCGCATGGCGCGGTCAGCGCTGCATGGGAGGCAGAGCCAATGCTGCCCGTGAGGCACGGTCAATGCTGCCCGCATGGCGCGGTCAGCGCTGCATGGGAGGCAGAGCCAATGCTGCCCGTGAGGCACGGTCAATGCTGCCCCAGACCAACAGCACTCGCCGCCAGCAACAACTGGCTGACCACCCAACATGGTCAAGATCACAGAGACAATGTGCTTACCGCTAGATTTTTTTCCGTCGGAGCAGTCTGCTCCACCGCCAAGTTGCTGGCCAAAATCTCCTGCACCTCCATCTCCTCGTCGGTCAGCTGGACGATGACGGGAACCTCCTTGATGGGCGGAATGTTGTGGATGGGCTTGCCCTCAGGCGTCAAAGAGTGGGAGGTGCGCCGTAGCACGTACTCGCCGAGGTGGGAGCGGATATAGTCAACGAATGTAATGAGAGCCGCCCGGTGACTCGTCATGGGAGGCTTGTGAGCTTCCCCGATGGCAATGTGCACGGCCTCTGCACGCAGGGCATCACCCTCTCCTCGGGAATGTTTGCGGCGGGAGCTGGTGTACTCCTTGCGGTATCGCTCGACTTCCTTAGGGGAGAACCCTGGGATGTGTAATGTGCGCGCAAGGGAAACAGCATCCTGTCAATTCTGCTTCAGTATGCCAGCTGCGGAAGGACTCGATCGCAACTTACCATGGGCTCAGTAACAATGGGAGTCCCGGTCATGCCCACCCGTAATTCAGCAAGACCTGCCAGATGATACAGCGCTGAACGCTGAACGCCTGGCCGCCGCGCGTTGTGGACCTCATCTGCGACCACGCTGGCAATGTCCCGAGCATACAGTGTGTACCGTTGCAGCGACGATTTCCGCGGCTTCAGCTCGATGAGGTCCATATCCTTCACCCTCGGGATGGTGAAGTACTGAGCCGCGTCCGAAGCCAGGTTCTACACAAAGGTAAGCCCCTGACACTGTGAGGAGGTGGAGGACCAACTTACCTGGTATGTCGTGAGGACAATCACGGTCATGCCATCCCGTGTCGCGAGGAGCTGGTCGACGGTTTTCCAGAACGGCTCGCGGTTCTTCGCGCTGCACTTGCCGTGGTAGGGCAGCACCACGAAAGTGCCCGCCTGGAGGCATCTGTGAAGCTCAGCCATCCACTGATCCATCAGCCCGCGCGGGCAAACGATGACGTGGAGGCCCCGCTTCAGAGGCTCATCGCCACGGACAGTGGCCCCTGTGTGATTGTTATCAGTGAAATGTTGAGAATAGGTATGGGGTGGCACTTACTGAGGCCCCCCGGGTACTGGTGGTGTGCTGTGCAGTACAGCCGTAACCATTCATACATGGCAATGGCGCCGATGGCCTGCATGGTCTTTCCAACGCCCACCTGATCGAACACGAACGTCGACTTCTTATTCATCATGTTGAGCATGATCTTCGTCACCCCGACCCATTGATGCCAGAATGGGCGCAGATCGGGGGCGCTGGGGTCGTTGAGCGCTTCCTGCCCCGCGGGACTCCATGGGTCTTCCGGCCCCTCCACACTCTTCATGTTGAAGAAGGGGAATGTGTTGTTGGGGAGGGCGAACAGCTTTTGCATGGCGGGGATGTCCAGATTGGCGAACTGCTCGGTGCCCTCCTTCCACTCCACCTCAAGTGCTGGAAGGGTGAGCTCGAAGTCACTGTCCGCGGCATCGATGATCTCCGAGATCTGGAGTACCATCAAATGAGCCTGCTCGGGGGTGGGTACCGTTCGCAGAGCGTCACGCAGAGCCTTTGGAAGCTCTGCATAGACAATCAGCATCGGTTGCAGGATTGAACTCAGTTCACATTACTTACTCATGCCCTCAGGGGTGACCTCATTTTGCATCGTATCCCTGATGCCCTTCAGTGTGTCGACTTTGTCCTCGAACCTGCTCGCGAGCCAGCGGTTGTCTCGGTATGGGGTTAGCCGCTTGACCAAGGCGTCCAGGATTTTGACGTGGGCCGCAATATCCTCCGATGTCGGTGATGGACCTGTGAGCTCTGTACAGGCATGAAACTTAGCACTGTGGCGCAGGGGTGTAAGGTTAGATCGCACTTACTCTCCAAGCTGGCCTCGTGGTCCTTCTCTAGCTTTTGGATGCGCGTTTGGTCGCGCTGGATGTTCCTGCGCCAACGGTTCCAGGCCATCTTGATGAGGTCCTGGATGAATTTCTCCGCGGCGGATTCCAACGAGAACGTCTCCCGCGCCTCCTCGCCGAACCATTCATCGATGATGGTGGATGTCGCCACCCAGCCGCGGTCGCAGCCAGGGAGCTATGAAAGTGGTTCTCTGAATCAGTTTTGCCACATCTGGCAGGGCGCAGTTAGACCTACCTGGTCGAGTTGTGGAGACACGAGGGTGGGCGGGAGAACACCAGCATCCTCGAGGAAACGGTCCAGGCGTGAGTTCAGCTTGGCTGTTGCCACATGCTGAACAAGCCATTTGTGAGCGACGACTCGGCCGCTGGTCTTGTTGTTGCCTTTGACAACGGCCTTGTCGTACGCAACACGCCCCGCGAGTGTAGCGTTGGCATAGTACCCCTGGGCGTACGCCTGAGCCTCCTTGATCTCCTCCGCCGTGCATCCACTGTTCTCACAAGTGGCTGCGGGCAACCAAGGTGGCGTCTGCGCGATGACGTGCGCGAATTCGGGGAAACAAAACGGTGCTGGATTATCGAACGTCTCACTGTCAACGACGAACTCCAGGAATGCGGACAGCCAGGTGATGCCGCCACGGCGCTCCTGCGTTTGGCCGACTGTTGCTCTGCGTTTGGGGGCCATTGGGGGTGCTTGGTGAAGAGGCCAACGAGGGGGAGAGTGGTGGGGTGAGAGGTGGCGATGGGGATGGGAGGTGGCTGGCTTTGTAACTGAATCGCTGCGACAGGGCGCCCCACGGCGATTCTACGCTTCGTTATATAACGTGTCGGCGCCCACCAGGCGGGCGGCCCTGCTTCGTTGCCGAATCCTTTCGGCTAGACCCCCCGGGTTCTTGCTTCTTACCAGCGCTCCGCAAGGTCCTCCCGCATCCTGTGAATGAACCCTGTCCCCCCACCCCTGTGAGCGCCTGTATCATCTCAACCACTCGCACGTGCAGATTGCCAGGGAGCGCCACCTGCAGCTCCCCGCTGCGGGTCAGGCTGACCGTGACTCGCGGTCAGGTCCACAGAGGCGGTTACTTTGCCCTCTGAGCCTTTGCCCTCTGAGCCTCTGCCAGCACCACCCGCCTGGCTGCAGCCCACAGGCTATGCCATGCAATCACATCTGTGGACCACACGTGCGGATATCTCCGTCGCACTGTCGAACGATGCCCTGCGAACTGGGCAGGACGCTCGAGCACCCAGGCCCGAAGGCATGACTTGACACCAGCTGCGCGTATTCATCCTGGGTCAGATTCACTCGAACAGTCCCTCTGTCTTTCGGGGTGATTGTGCTGCACGGTCAGCGACGCATGGTTGGCAGCGAGGGCGATTTGGGGGGTGGCTGAGGGCGTGTGGCCATGGATAATGACCGTGATGCGCGGTCACCTTACATCTTCACTGGGAGTGACCGTGATTCGCTGTCGGCACGCCTCACCTCAAACAATGACCGCGATTCACGGCCAGCGCGCGTCACCTCGGAGGTTGACCGTGAATCACGGTCACCGGGTGGCTGTGCTCTGAACACAATTGATTGGCTCATCGTCAATCTTTACGCCAAACATAACATCTCGATCATCCGCTTGGTGGTGAGTGTGTGCCCAGCCACACCGATACTTCCCTCTTATGGAAGTCTGAATTGGTGCTGACGGTCACGGCACCTGGTATTCTGGGCATTTTTGACGTGTGATTTCGTACCGGCAGGCGTCAACACTACATCCCATAAAACCCCGTCCTTACTGGTGATCACCTACCGGTTGATCCCCACAATGGCTCTCATTCCCCGCAATCCTAAGGACTGGTCTGCGTGCTTTGCACAAGGCAACGCACTTACTCAGGTAGAGTGTAAGTAGCTACCACATGAAGCACCGGGTACCTTTAACACTTTTGGCAGTGAGACCCCGGGGGGCCTCAAAAAACTATACAATCCTGCGACTTGGCGACTTGTGAGTGAACCACATGCGCTCGACATGACATGGTGCAATGACCAGTGGCAGTGTGATACTGAAACCGTCCGGCAACCAACGAGATGACGCTTTTCTAAAGCCGGACAAGGAGTGGATCGCTCAGCTCTGGGGGATCGCTTTCCACGAAGATCTAGGTCCAGTATGTCACAGAGTACGGTCCTCTGAACAGCTTCTCATCCACCAGTAGTTGGCAGAGCTCAGATGGTTTCTCGCCAGTGCGGAGCTACCGCTAGAAGCACACCAGGCTCACAACTCCATGATGGCCTCCCTTGGCGAGCTAGAAATTGTGGCCCTCCATCACCATACCTACGATTTTGTCGATAACATATCTTCCCCAGTCACGATCCAACAGTTGTCAGTCACCGAGCCGTCCAGTCCACTCTGTCCTCCCGGAACCCGCTATACCCGTCCGCAGCTTCAGGTGTTTCGATACCCACGTGCTAATGGTGACATGGCACACAGATTGGTCAGTGTATGACAACCCATACGTGCACAGCTGTTCTAACTTTGCGCTAGGAGACCGGCAACCTCATTTGCAAAGAGGATTGCCTCCGTGCTGGACTTTATTACCCCGATCAGGACGTGCTCCGTTACTGCGAACAGTGCCAGACATTCTACCACATTGATTGCCTGGAGGTTTCACCCAATGACCGCCCCACTTTGCTGCCCCCGCACCCTACCAGGCCTGATGACCTCGAGGTCGAACCCGACGACAGGGAGGGAGCCAAGGAGTATACATTCCTTGACTACTGCTCATGGCAACGTTGGTTGTGCTACCCCTTGGAGCGTGGTTGTGGTGCACAGCTGCACACTACATTCGAGCGGGTAGTTCTGGCCATTCGCCGGGAAGACCGAGCCAGGGGCTGTCCAGCCAAGCCTCGTGTGTTTCTGACACAGACGCTCGACACGGCGGTTCACGAGGCTTACAAGTACCAAGTTGACACCTTGGTTCACAGGTTTCAGGACGCGACGGAAGGGGACATGGATTACTACTTATGTCCAAAGGATGTAACCTCGATTTAGCTTGTACCATGATGAAAGTCTTCATGGCCGAGATTTGCGGCCACTCCTGTTCCTCTCACGCTCGTGACAAAACAGCTGTTCAACTAGATCACTCTCCACTCCCAATCATCAATGGTGGATTACCATGTTTGCATGACAGGAAGCATGTAGGAGGGGCATGTTACCTCGGCTCCTTCCATGTAGGAACTACGGTGGATATGTGGTTCCGCGCATGCAGGAGGCAACGCCACATGCCACACTTCCACCTATTGCGGTATATACACCTATCGGCAAGGATGTGCCCCCCCCCCCCCCCCCCCCCCGGCAATGGCACCATTCACCATCCCACGAGATGATACCGAGTGGAGCATCAGGTACTCAAAGCACCTGCTCAAGACCGGCGACAGTGTGGCTAGTGAGCATACACTTTCGATGTCCTCAAGCAGCAGCTGACTAAGTGATCAGTTTCTAATCGCCGGGACCATGGGAGCCCAACCCTTGTGAAGGCGGGCGATTGGTGTGTTTCCCTGATGATGACAGGCATTGGCTGGAATTAACATGATTCTCAGCGTGTTGATCTACCCAACAGGGAATAGACGTGACGACGCTACCTCGAGCGCAACACAGCTCGGTCAACTCGCTCATGTGATTGGCGTTGCTAGGGACCCCAACATCGGTGGTGTCCGTGCTACTTCCTGTTGCTGTCGAGTATCGCTTGCTCACACAGGACGATCCCTCTGCAGATCCTGAAGCTGAAGTGGATGTTGCGGAAGGAGGACATCCCAGCGGACGCACAGAATGGAAGTTTTGTTCGGGGTCATTCCGAAGTCCTCGCACTCGACAAAGAGAGAGCCTTCCAGTTTGCTGATCTTGTACACTCCGTGGTTCCTGTGATCAGCGTCGACATGACCCGCATCTCCGTTCCCCTTCTCGACAAACATACCCTATACGTGCGCGAGGATGTGGGCATCACACGTTACCGGGCGGATACAGGGGTCTTGAAACACCACATTGTATGTCTGCTTTGAGACTTCATTGCTTCACATTTGTTGCTCATAACTATTTCAAGGTCGCATCCGCTATCTGCTTCGCCCCCTGCCGTGGGCATTATAACCTGAATGAAGCTTTGCTCCGATACTGTGACCGGTGTGCACGATGGCAACACATTCCGTGCTTATTGCAACGTCGACAAGCCGTTGCCACACCTACTCTTAGGCCTCATGGTCGCCGCAGGCCAAAAGACCGTGCCCGTTCCACCGTTGTCGAGAACCGTGCGTGGCACTCATGGCTGAAATTCCCCCTACAACGCGGCCATGAATCATTCTTACCTGACCACCTGCTGTCTTTCGAGCTGGTGGTGGATGCCCTTCGAACCCACGACGCGGAAGCTGGCTGTCCAGAAGATCCATACGATGTACTGGATGAGATCATTCGGAAGGCTCTCCCTGCCCACCTCTCTCTCATGCTCCCTATGTTCCGAGCTCACTTCCACGCTCTCAGCTTACGCGTTTGGGCTTATTACCAATGCCAAAAGTGCGATAGCATTATTTGAATATTCTGGTCATGTTGGGGCACAAACCCGCCCGGTGACCGTACCACATGGTCAACGCAGTTGCCGTCCGCTGAAGCGACGGCAAGGTGGGGCCAAACACAACAAAGTGTGACAGTAGCGAGCTGAAGGTAATGCTGTTCTTGTTATGCATCTCAGCTGATGATTTAGGACTTCCCCCAGCATGTCCGTGCTGCACGGTAAGAGGGCCTCGTGTCCGGTGCGCGCTAAGATTGGGGGGGGACAGAGCCGGTGTCCGTGTTGCACGGTCAAAATGCTGCGAGTAGAGTAGCAGCGTGAGATGGCTATGCTGCCTACGTCCTGTGCGAGCATGTACTTCGCGTGCCCCATGCACCGTTCTTGGTCGGAGGGCCCGCTCTTCCATGCCCGATCCGCACGTCTGTTGAGGCCTGAGCCTCGCCCATGGCCTGCTTGTCCGTGGAGCACGGTCAGCACGCAACAGGACCCGAACCCCTGTCATCCGCGCTCCTCTTATATACACGTCTCCTGGCTCTTGGGACAGACGATCACCCGTGAACACATACCATCATGCGCGGCGCCGATGAACTTTTGAAGCCCCTCCATCTCTCACTGCCAGAGCTAATTGCTCGTGCTCAGGCCATGCTCAATGCTGGCAACGCCGACGATTTCGTGGAGCTCATGCTTTCTGGGCGGATTTACGACACCGATGCAGAAGCCGACCTCCGTGTTTTCGTCAACCCCCTCAAAGGAATGGACTCTGCATCTGCGCAGCATTGCATGCTGACTGGGGATTTTGATTCGCTCATCGGGGTCTCGAAGAACCTACGTTTGCAGGTGGCTCTCTCTGTCTACCCTGTCCCTTCATTCAAACACACCCTTCGGAAAAACGTCCATTTGGACTTTCCGGAAAAGATTGTGAGCGTTCTATCAGAATGATATCTCCTCGTTGCGGATGACTGACATGGGAGAGTGGTAGGATGGGAAGTCGGTTCCGTTGCACAAGGTCGCCAATGTTTGCTTCGCCACCTTCGCAATGCGCAGTCAAGTTCGCATGCTCTTCCCACATATCCGCACGACCGATGGCACGCCAGCTCTGAGCCAAGCTGATCTGGCGGACCTCTACAACATGGGGATCTTGCCTGCGGTGAGGGCGACGTCACCCCATAGGGTTGCGGACTGGCCTCCCACATATCAGGTAGCTTTCAAGCAGTCCCAGGACCGCAGCGGCCGTCTTCACTTCCATTCTATCGACATCCCTGAGAACGGTATCGACCAGTTCGTACGCGAGCTGCGGCAAAGCCTTGCGACTCATCCTCGTCTGAAAGACTTCTGGTTCATGGTGGAGCTGAGAGGTACGAAGGGCATGTATTCCTTCCGGGTTGGCCAACCTGCCTCTCGCCAAGCCATGTGGAACCTCCTGGTCGAACATATCAACCTTACAGCTGAACAAGCTGACGAGAACCTGAAGAACTGGCACTGTGACATTGGCTTTGAAGTTGCTCGTCCAGGTCACGTCGTTCAGTGGCGGCTCGATGCACACGACAGGATCGTGCGTGCGGCCTTACCCAACACCAGCCAGAACGTGCTCAGCGACATGATGAGAGGCCCTCAGTACTTCGAGGATACTAGCTCCCTGCTCTACGATCTCGCTGGATTCCGCTTGAGTCCTGGCCTCCGAAGCAGAAACAAGGACCACGTCGCTCACATTAACGTCTACACCACCGACAAGTCCGTCACCTATCAGCTGCATCCCGGCGCGTTTCGCGCCCACAGCCCCGTCGATCTCTACCCTGGCAAGATTGCGAGTCTGCTTGCGGACGTCGGTACCATCGCTGCCGCATTTAACGAGTGTAGCGGGACTTTCGGGCTGGCACAGGATGGCACCGCTCGCTACGAACTCAGGGTGCCGTTGATGGACGCTGTTGAGGCCGTCCCGGAGGTAGAGTGGAGGATGATCCGTCACGCAGCGGTGTGCATACCTGATCAAGTCTACTGGTGAGTTAGTCAACCTCACCGCGTGCGACATCCACCGCTAATCACTGTTCGCAGGGAATATAAGTTTCTGAGGGTCGCAGCAATGCATTATTTCTTGAAGGAATTCGCGACATATCCCCCCGACGTGCGCAGCGAGCTTAACACCCTTCAGATGGGTGCCACTATCATCTGGATGCTCAACGGTACCATGACCCGGCCCAGTGATTGGGCATCGTACTCCGCGCTTGCCGAGGCATCCGCGCTCCATGTGCCTCCGGACGAGGTCAACATCGCCGAGGAGGGTGTCGAAGAGCTTGCGGATGAAGACTGGGATTCCTCCGAGTTTGAGCCCGTTGGACAAGCCCTCGGGGCGTACTTCTTCGCGAAGGTAGTCCGAGACTCGGATCGAATGAACTGGCGTTGCCACGCGCAGTGCGGAATGAGGCTGAACGCGGCGCACCTCTTCCAACTCTTCCGTGCAGATGGCAAGGCGGCCCTCGCTCACAACATGGGGGCTACCGGAGCCACCCGCGGCTCGAAGGCATCCAATCCTGCACGTATCGCTAACAAGCGCACGAACACCACCCCAGTTCTGTTCCACAATGGGGACGCTGTCAACGACTTGAACCTGCGACTGGGGAGGCTGAAAGTCCAACCGCTTGTCACCATCTCCGGGGACGACGTCGAGGAGGCCCGCACTGCGCACGCTGTGGAAGACGATCTTTCCGAAGACGAGGACGAGCAGCGGCCACCCTCGTTGGAAGACGATCCTGAGAAATTCATCAACCTCATGTTCGCACAGCTCGCCGCCGACATCATCAACAAGTCCCCTAATAACGGGCCCCGCAATGCAGGTCCGTACATCACCATCCCGGAGGCGGGCAGGCTCACCGTGACTTGGGACACCTTCAAACGGCCTGACCTACCCTTCACTGCCGTACGGTGGAAGCAGAGTGACGCAGCGCACTGGCAACTTCAGTTCGACCGGTTCTTCCCCCCTCAGGGCAAGGATCTTGGGCATCGACAGAACTTTGACTCTTGCAACTACTTCATGATGTGGGAGGAGATCCGCACTCGTCTCTCAGCGCGTGAGGTCGAGCGGATTCGCGAGAGGCTGCGAAAGCATTTCAATCGTCTTTTCTGGCTGCCTCACACCGAGTCCGATCGTATGTGGGACACTCGCAAGGTCAAGACACCGAAGACCTGGCGCTACCTTGGGCCTGCGACCGACGAATCCAATCCACGTGGGGTGAAGATCGCCATCAGCCCATGGAAGGCGACACAAAACATTCGACTGACAACCGAAGTCCCTCAGGAGGTAGAGGACGTTGAGGAGGAAGGCGACCTGCCGGCCTTCGCAGGGGCTATGCCCCGGCGAGCTCATGACCAGCCTGCCGTCGCCATCGCGGCAGCGCAAGCAGAGCGAGCACACAGCGACTCTGCGATTCCAAGACAAAGTGTGGACTACCCCGCGCGTCCTGAGCAGGGCGATCATCAGGGGCCCACTGACCACGGTCCCTCAGTGGATGAAGCCGATGACGACGATGATCTTGATGGCTTTCACGGTCTGGAAGACCTCCGCCGTCTTCCGCCGGTGCGCCGAAGTCTCTCTCCCCATCAGCAAGCTGCTCGACAGCTTTCGCGCACGATCCTGCACCACAGGTTCTCTGCAACGGTCAGCAATCGGCCCATCGAACAAACCCGAATTCAGTTGAGAGAAGAAGAAGAGGAGTCAAGTGATTAGGAAGGGGCTGCACAGTTTGTAGCTCGGATAGTCTTTTTGTCAAAGCCACTGCAGTCGAGCAGTAGCAGCAGAACATATCACATTTGTTCGTTGAATAATTCATTCTTCTCATTGTGCAGCAGGACTGGATTCTGCAAGGACATGCTGAGGATCATCCAGCCACGCTCGTGGACACGGGGCTGAGGCACAACCGCAAGGACCGTGCTACACGGTCAGCTGCGGGCCTCGCAGAGCACGCGAGGGCGACGTCACTTCACCGTTGCCGTGATCCACCGGTTCCTCTACACGGACGTTCGCTGCTGGCGTGAGCCCCGACAGCCGGTTGTCTGTGATGCACGGTCACCGGCTTGGTATCGGTTGAATCAAGCTCACACTGTCGCCGTTGAGAACCAGGGTTATCTCGTGTGCAACGTCCGTTCGCCACTGCCATGAGTTACTTACCCTCCCGCCACGCTCGTGGACGTCGGGCTGAGGCACAACCGCGAGGACCGTGCTACACGGTCAGCTGCCGGGCCTCGCAGAGCACGCGAGGGCGACGTCACTTCACCGTTGCCGTGATCCACCGGTTCCTCTACACGGACGTTCGCTGCTGGCGTGAGCCCCGACAGCCGGTTGTCTGTGATGCACGGTCACCGGCTTGGTATCGGTTGAATCAAGCTCACACTGCTGTGGTTGAGAACCAGGTATATTTTAGGGGTTATTTATAATTTACCGAGTTTTTACATGCGCACGGGCCACCGCGAGCGGGGGAGGGTTTCTCCAGTGCTGCACCGCTGACCCTGCAAATCGACGGCATGATCTGCGGCGATCACACTCACTCGAGCAGCGCGGGATTATCCGAGGGCAGGGGCGCTAAAAGGGATGACGGGCTGCGAATAAGAAGCACACGGCACGGAGAAATGGCACAAGCCCTGACAAAGTCCGCCAGGGCTGATTCCCGTGGTTGTCGAGCAATATAAAGCATTCAGCGGCCGGCTGCCGGTGCACCTGCTCTCTTCCACTGCCCTAACCCCTAAGTCCCAACGTACCCAACCGAAACCGCATGGCTCCCAAGAGAACAGCCGCCCGCGCGACCAAGGAGAGCGCACAGGCCCCAGCGAGACGTGGAGGAGCGACTTGGCTAACGTCGTTCCTCGATTTCGTGGTCGACAGCCAAACATTCGACAATCCAGCCCCCTTCTGCTGGGAGGACTTCCGCGCGGTCATGTCGAAAACTCCCCCCTGGTCTCCGCTCGCGACCCCTACCAACAGTGACTGTACCGCGGAAGAGATCGAGCAAGTCCGCGCGTACGCGCAGGCTTACTATTCCGCATCCAACCGTGTTGCCTTCGACCGGGAAGTCAGAAGGGGTAGCGACATGAGTGATGGCCGCGCAGTCGCTCAAAAGTGGCTCATGAGGCGGGTGGTTGACTCGGGGCTGAATAGCAGAATCGACGCGTTCCTCGAGACTGCCAATGTACTCCCTGCGATGCTAATCTCAGCGGAGATGACCGGCGTGAGTGACCCTCATCTATCATCGCTCACTGGATCCTTAGCTAATGACGGTGCGACACAGCTGCCCCCTGCTGACCGTGGGTGGGCTGCGGTGGACATGATCGTCGAGGAATGGTTTGGCGACGCTGCTCGCGAAACCTTCGAGATGAACACCGCGGCGGAGAACTTCGTGTACAGCCTCATCACCCTGGTGTGGAACCGTTGGCGGAGGAACATCAAGCGCGACAAGGAGCGCATAGAGAAGCTCGATGTGGAATTTGAATCCACCCAGAAACCCCGGAACCGTGAGTGGTGTTACAATTGCTCATACCGCTTTGTTCACTAACACCACATCCTTCCTGTCCCCAACAGGCGCGGAAATCCATGCCCACGTCAAGGCAACCCAGGCGCTCCTCAACAAGCTGGAGACGTACAAGAGCAATCCGTGGTTGGCACAGCGCCACGAGGCCAAACTCACCCGTCTCCGAGGGATGGCGGACGAGGTCAACGATGTGGACTCACCGGAGCGCAAGCGTGAGTCTTTTTCTGTTCACCCCAGTTACCATCATTTGTGCTGAACTGTTGTCAGAGCTGCCAAAGGCCCTCCGCGAGGCGCTGAGGAGCTTGCCAACACGGGCGGAAGCCGAGGCAATGCTCCTCCAGATCGCAGAGATTGTCGAGGCAGCGGAAAGCGACTTCGAGCTGGTGCTCCCGGCCCCGACGATCGCCTGGCAAGAGGGTGTCGAGCAGTTCAAGGAGCTCGACATCTCAAACATGCAGCAGCTGTTTGCCCTGCCGGAGGACACCTTCCCGTTCTTCAATTTGAAGACTTTGGACGGTCCTGAGGACCCCTGGGGTGCAGCGGGCCAGGCGGCCCTCGAAGACCCGGACGCGCCTGACCTCCGTCCCTTCTGGCACCAGTGGATAGGCGTGACAAAGATCATGCACAATTGCATGGAGAAGCTCCCGACGTTGGTACTCGACCAGGTCGGCGTAGGGAAGACCATGCAGGCGATCGGCGCGATCGCCATGTATGAGTGGTTGCGCCTCTACTACGACTCACACCACGAGTACATGCGAGGTCTGGGTAAGTCCGATGCACCTGCCATCCCCCGATTGCACAGTATGCACTGACACCGTCTGCTTGCAGAGGACACGGTGCGCGCGCGAGCGAACGAACCGCTCAAAAGCGGTATTCACGTCGTTGTATGCACGAACGGGCTTGCGGATCAGTGGATCGCTGAGCTCCACCGATGCCTCAAGTCCACAAAGTTCGTGGTTCTGCCATACACTGGCACATGCTTGGAGAAGACCCGGAAACCATTCTGGGACACCGTCAAGAACCTCCAAGAAACCCGGCCCGGCCTAACTGTGATCGTCGTCACGACGTACATCGCGGTCGCAGCTGACGTGTCACAGAGCTTCTCCATCCGTCCAGGAGGGAAGAAGGAGACTTTGGGGATGATCCCAAAACGGGGCGGCATCCCCGCCTACACCCTCTTTGCGCACGACATCGCGACTGTCGTGGCAGATGAGGTCCACAACGTCCGCAAGCCGGGTGTTCGACGGACGGCCCTATACCAGCTGCTCTCGCGGTGCGAGCTGAAGATTGGGATGACCGCAACACCCATCGTCACCGAGCCCATGGTACGTCCATCAGCCGTTCAGATACAGGTGTGCTAACATTCATGGAACTCTCAGGATGCCGTGCACCTCGCGCGCCTCTTCGATATCGAGGGCTTCAACGACGACATGGTCGACAACCTCCGCAAGGCACAGCAGCTCGAGTCTAAAAAGGCTCGGAGGCAAGAAGATGCGCTGGCCAACCGGATGGAGGCGGTCAACATCGCCTTCGGCGCAGCACACGAGGAGTACGTCGGGCCCACCAAGACGGCCATGTTCAATTTTGTGGACTTCCTCCGTCGACAACTGGCCCGCTACGTCATTCACCGGACCCCGTATTCCAAGACAAAGGACGGCAAGCCGATCCAGGATATTCCACCGGTGGTGGAAGTGCCCGTCGTCGTAGAGCTCACTGAGGAGGAGATGCAGGTTCAGACGATTTTGGCGGAGAGGCTGTGTGAGGACGGTGGCAAGGACCTCGCGGTAAGTCATTTCGCCCGTAGCGATGTTGCTGGCACGTCAAGTGTCCGTGCCACACGGTTATGCACTTTGGCCTGCGCATCACGGCCAGTGACGCTGGCCGCCATCAGGCCAGGGCTGACCGTGCGGCACGGTCACCACACGGCGCAGGCTGTCATCGGCCACCGATGTTGAATGGCGCACGTTGACCGTGCCCCGTGGTCATGTTCTCGCACCACGCTGATTGCGAGGGCGCACGCCCAACCAAGGTGACCGTGAAGCACGGTCACCCGCGGCCCCCTCAGCAGCTGCTGCTAGGTTGTACGCGGCCAGTCCACCTTGACTTTGGTGCTCATTTAGTGGAATCCTCGTGGCACTGACGCAACCATGCACAGTCATTCTACATCGGCATCCGCCAGGCCCTTCTCCACCACTGCTCGCTCAACGTTGCTGGATACGAGCTGTCCCCGGATGACTTCCAATACGAAGACAGCCCGTCGACCAAGATCAACGCGCTGCTGGCGCTGCTGTCATACCACGTTGGTCGCACTTGCGCACCCCCTGCCATCATCATGGACGGCCAAGTTCTCCCTCCAGAGGATGACGCCGCGTCGACATGGAACGTCGTGCCCGGAGCCGCCCCCGACAAGATCATCGTGTACTCGGCGTTCCCATCGCTCTTCTGGATCATAACTGCGGTAAGTGGCTTTCTGCCGGCAAGGCAGATGTCTTGACAGAGCGTCCAAACTGATTCTTTACCGCAGGCATTCGAATTGCTCGGGTTCCAGCACATTGTCATCCACGGCTCCCTCAAACCTGCGGTGCGCACCGAACGCCTCAAGGCGTTCCAGGAGGGCGACACGCCCATTTTGTTAATGTCCAACGTTGGCACAGTTGGGCTGAACATTGCCGTCGCCAACATCCTGATCGTTGTGGTGCGTAGCGGCTTGTCTCGATTACCGTTGTGCGCTCATCATATATTTCACGCAGGACAACCTTTGGTCGGCCCAGGAGACGGAGCAGTTGGTGGGTCGTGTGTGGCGTCACCCGCAGAAGAAGACGGTGATACACTACAGTATCATCGCCGACAACACGTCGGACGTGTTTATCGCGTCGTTGGGGTCGGAGAAGGGTCTCATGCACCGCCGCTTCATGGGCCAATCCACAGCGCTCGGTAAGTCCATCCGATCTCGGCCTCCGACGACATTAAACGCTGACTTGCACATCCACAGAGCGGGCTATGCTGACCCGGGAGGAGAGGGCTGCAAGAGATGCGGAGGACGAGGAGGATGAGGAGGACGAAGACCCCTCGCGGAAACGGTCGCAGAAACGGCCACGGACGCGAGCTGGCAGCAGCGATCGTGAGAGCACCTCCGCACAGGAGCGTCCAGCTCCCAAGAAGAAGGCCCGGCCAATGCGCGTGGAGGTCGTCGTGCCCACCCTGCACGCCGTGAGGGCGAGAGATGCAGCCAAGGACAGCAGCAGCGCGATGGCTCAGCCCCACCAGGCGCAGGCCCAGGCGCAGGCTGCACCAAAGGCTGCACCCCTATTATCCTCCTCGCTGAATCCGCTCATCGAATATCCCACCTCGGAGAGTGATGACGAACGCAGCGCTCTCCTCGACGAGCAGCAGAATCAAGACCTCTCGGATCTGGACAAGGACGGGGACCATGACCAGGAAGATGTGGACATGAAGGATATCAACGAGGACGAGAGGGCCATGAGATCCGATGAGGGCCCGACAGGCCTTCCAGCACCCCTCACCCCTCGCAGTCACACGCCGCCCATTTCCTCGCCGCTGACCAGTCTGGCATCGTCCCCCGTCTTCAATGTCAACCAGCCTACTGCCGCCCCCTGCTTGACGGATCGCCGTTCAGAGACCCTCGACGATTTCCCTTCCGAATGAGGGTCGTCGCGCTATTGTCATCGGTTGTAAGGCACCCACTGTAAAATTGGCTGTTATATACACGTTGTATTCTGTTGTTATATACACATTTTATTCTGTTGTTATACAGTCGGAAACCGTGGTAAAAAGGAGTTGTCTAAAAAGCCTACGGATAGTCATCCACCAGCTCTTGCATTTCCTCGGTGTTACAGCTTAGTTTGAAGATGCTGCTGAGACCGTGCCACACGGTCTGCTGGATGCCATGCATGACGCGGCTGGGGCACTCCGCCCGCAGCCATTGTGGCAGGCAGACCGTGCCACACGGTCGTCACAGGACAGTGCACCCTCGGTACCATCTGAGGCCGGCATACCTAGTACACTTCTCCTTATGATCCCACTTCAGATTTGCGTCAACTCAAATCCATTACAACACAACATCAGAATGTCACATGGGTCGACCCGAGAGCCCTGCGTGTTCCGGGATTTGGATGTACTAACTTGAAATGTCCAACGAGCAGCAAACGTACACCGCCATCCTACACAAAGTCGATGACGCGGACAACGTGGCCGTCATAGACAGCGTTGCGTGGGGCGATGTCCTCGGGCTCGATGCCAGCGCTGCGGAGGGCACGCAAGGCACGCTTGTGAGCCGCCCTGTGTGACATAGTCAGATATCGTGAATGGGCTTGTTGTACTGAAGTATGGACATACCTGAGTGTACCGTCGTCGGCATCGTCACTATCGTCGTCATCGTCACTATCGACGCCATCCTCCAAAGGATCACCACAGTCGGACATGAGGATGATATCGTTGTCTAGCCCGACAAAGAGACCGTGGTATGCAGGGATCGGCAAGGCGGTGGCCAGTCTAACGTTACGGGGCAGTGCACGTTCCAGCCGCTCCCACTCCTGAGCGATCGCTCGTTTCTCGTGGCCGTCCTCGACGAGGAACTTATTCATCTTGAGAACGACCGGAGCTTCACCAAGGTGGCCGCGCCAAGCCATTGTTACGTGGCCGCCGCCGATGGGAGCGGTGAGTTTGACCTCAGCAGTATTCGGCATGAACTTGTGGGCGATGGTCTGGACGACGCTCCACCCACGTGAAGCGACCAGGGACCCCGTCAGTGCGCCGGCTGCACGGCGGTAGTCCACAACACGTCCGTGCTCCGGGGGGTACTGAACCGTCAGTTTCTGGCAGGTCGCAAGCTGGACCTGGTTATAAATCCGTCGGAACGGTGACAACACGTCGCCAAGCTGCCTCAAGGGCAGAAGAAGGGGCAGGCAGTGGGAAGCGGAGTTTGAATCGCCTTGCTGTGTTTCTGTCGCATGGATGTGAGCTTCCAACTCGCCTCGCGCCTATGGAAATCACATCAGTGGACAGAGAGCAGCAATCAACGCAGTGGTTGCCACGCACCACAAACGAGCGGGCGATGAGGTGCAAGGCATCCATGGGCATGAATTCCTTCTGGTCTGGATTGGTTGGGCAGCGGTAGTAAGGGCCGTCCAGATGAAGGATGTCGTCCTGGCGTTGCATCATGAAGACGATGTTGTCACCCGTCAGGATGCCTACAGGCGCCTGGGTGTCATGGAGCCGGTCCCAGAGCTGTGTTTCAAGTTAGTGAGACCTGGAGTATGCACAGTTCAGGCGCTTACCCGGAGGAGGATACGGTTGGCCACAGGGAGTTTGGTCATATCCTCGTACGGCGAAAGCCTCCCCTGAGTCGCAATGGCCAGGATGTTGTCAAGTTCGGCAACGAGGACGCGCTCCGTTTCGACCTCTACTACAAGGAATCTGTATTCAGTGACGTTGATGATGCCGTCCCGGGGGGTATCGAACGTCTGCACGCTGAAGGAGATGCCATACTCGTGGTCATTGCTAACCATGATGTCGTGCAGCACTTTACAAGTAGGGTCAGCCGTGATGAAATGAGGGTAGTAATCAACGGGTGGGGAGGGAAAGATGTGTGTGAAGGCCGAGAATTGCGCATACAAGCTCGCATGGAGTGACCCCAGGGATTTGTAGAAGCAAGGGGTAGAATGGGCCTCCCACGAAGCGCGGAGGGCCTCTGAGCGAGCAGTGTCGCCCAGGAGCGCTTGGGTTCGCGAGCAAGGTTGGATCAGAAATGGGATAGGTTGTGAGAGTCGGACTTCTCTCAGAACTGACGCCAGGTTTGCTTGGATGACTGATGTCAGCTGGTCACTGCCGTCGGGGCAACCGCTGTCACGAGTTTTCCGCCATCGCAACGTGCGCGCGATCTCTTCCACTGTCTGGGAGGGGGCGGGGACTTGGTCGGCACCGTTGACCAATTGCGGCGTGGAAACGTGCTCCATGGGGTCGTGGGGGATGGGTGCGCGGGAGGGCGAGCGGGCAAGTGGGTGCCTCCAACCGTTCGGTGACTCGGTTCTTATGCCCAGTGCGCAAAGGCAGTGCCGACATTCATGACCCACTGGTGCGAAACCGCAGTCGAGGCCCTTCTATTGTTCATGATCGATCTATTACCCGGAGAATGCTCCGAATCTCCATAGATCTCGATTTCTCACTTTACGACGATCACTTCGGCAGCTCTCCGAGCCAGCTAGCAACGGCGCGCTGAATGACAGATGCGATAGCCATGAAGGGAAGGTAGATCGTGGAACCTCGACGCAACATTGACCGTCACGGCGGGCAACCTGCTTCCGCATCGCTCGCACTCATTGGCGTGCGCGAACAGGCTCGGACAAGCGCCGTTCCTCGCCCTAGACCAGGACCAGCGTTGTAGACAGCCTTGGAACTTCAACGCGATTGAGCAAAGCGGCATTGAATCCCGAACACTTATCAGGTAACAAAGTCTATAAGTAGAGTTCCGGACTGCTGGTAACTAGACATGTGCCAGGAGTTCAATGCATATTTCGCACTTGTTCTCAACCCGACCCAGGTGCCACTTGCCCGTTGTGCGCGGTCTACACAGGTCCGCAATCGGGCACGTCATGTTATTGCGCATCGATGCCCGCAATGCCCAATGTCAGTCGGCACTGGCGTCCACCTCATATGCTGCAAGGCGAGGGAAGCCCTGTGTGAGGGTACACTGCCCGTGACGCACGGTCCGCGGTGGTGGTGGCAAGAGGGCGAGGGCCAAGAGCAGCCACTAATAGTCTGCAAGAATTCTCCTCCCCATCACGGCCGTTCGGACTGTGCCGTGACCTTGTCTCGGAGTCTTCGGCGAAAGGAGACAGGCCCTCGCGCTTTAGCGGTCTTCAGGATGCTGTAAGGGGTTTGCTCGCCAGAACTACTCCTTGGGCCCGTAGACAGGCCCTCGCGCTTTAGCGGTCTTCAGGATGCTGTAAGGGGTTTGCTCGCCAGAACTACTCCTTGGGCCCGTAGTCCGACGCACATGCGCACCTGTATCCCACCAATCCGCTACCGAATGCGGATCGAAGGCAAGCCTCACGTTGTATCAATGGGAGCGATTATGACGGGAACCGCTGGAGGTGGCAATCTACAACCTTCGTCCCCTGACACTCGAAGAGATGTATGAATCTTTTTACGTGTATGCTGTATAGGGCCCCCAATGCACCGCGGTTCCTCATGCGCTCACCTCAACATCCCCAGTACAGTCAGCTCGCAGTCGCTCATACTGAGTTCGTCTCTGTCCCTCAACCTTTCAAGGTTCGTCGAAGCCCCTCCTAGAAGTTCCGGTATCTCGAGCTTACACGCCGTAGATGACCTTCAACCAGGGCAAAAGGAGTAAATCGAAGTCACTCGAGGAAGTTCGGACTGGGATAAAACCGCGGTGTGTACGGTGTAGGGGGAGGATCTTGTTGCCTACCCATCTCGCCTCCCACCTTCTGCCAAAACCCTCGCACCCCCTCCTCGATCATGCAGCAAATCCAAGTGAACGCCCACAACCCCACCCTCGAAGAGGTTCTCCGCGGGCTGCAATGGGGATCGTACACGGGGACCAAGGCAGTGCAGTCGACGAACCAGAAGGGAGTGTCCGACATGGAGAAGAGGCTTTTCCATAGCTTCCAAAAGGTGGTGGTACAGCATCCGATACCCATCCTCAGTAACCCCCCATCTCTTGCCGAGCAAAGTTGGATGAATTCGAGGGATCCCCAGGGCTTGGCTATGCTGCGCTCAGACTGGGCGAGTGCCAGCGGTAACTATGTATACCTATGCGAGTCCACCCTCCAAGGGCGCCTCTATCCCCACCTCGAAACCCTAAGAAAACAAATGCCCCCTCCAACCTCACCCACTTGGCCCCACCACATAAGTGGGGCAGCCCCCGGACGCGTGGCGCTGGTGACCAGTCTCACCCACTACGCCACCCACCAAAAGCAGGTGCAGCACGATGTCACCATGCTAGTCCAGGTCACCCAGGATCAGCCATCGTCTCCCCCGCTATCGTGGGAATATCCTTTCTTGACGATCGAGATCAAGACAGAACGCGCGCTCCTGAACAAGACCACCCGGATGGAACAGATTGTGAGCTCACAAGGCGGCATGCTGGCAAGCGGGAGCAATGCGGACAAGCTCCCGAAGGCAGACGTATGCTCCTCCAGGTAGGCCTCCAAATTACGCCTCGGTTTCAACTTTCACTTACATATGTCCTAGGTCTGGGTGCAGCTCACGACATCTGCATCACCGGCAGGACTGCTCTATGGGCAGCAACACGGTCTACTACGTGGAAGCCCAAGCCGGCATCCTCTACATGGATGGCCCTTACTACCCGCGTTCAGCCCAGCCCACAGATGCCCATTTTTCGGCCCCTGGACGCCTTCCGCCTGATGCTCCGTTCATACATGGTGAGTGTAAAACATTGTATCCTATGCCGCTATTTTTTCCACTGAAGTGACCCCACCTAGGTGCGCGGGGCGA